>OV725078.1:81927242-83127242 GCA_928085145.1 Nezara viridula
TGTTTTGAAATATCTTTCTTTAAGAAATGGTCGAGTCCAGAAGTTTATTGCCTTTGACATCTATACCCTTAAAAAACATCGCCGTTTCTTCTTTCACTTATTTTTTAATACCGACTATATATCATTATTTAATGCGAGGCCTAACCAGGCGCCATCCGCTCCTCGAGTTTGGTCCGTTTCTGTAGACTGAGCCTATATATTTGAACATTGCTCAGACACTCGTAAATAATGTAGGTTGTGCCCTGTGCGTTATTAAATATTTTACGCAGTCGCTTCTCGGTAACATATACATATACATATATATTGTCAAAATTTGCTGAGTCGCGATGTCGCTACGGTTGGGATTGGATGAGATGCGCTGAGGATTTACTCTCATTAGGAGCGGCAGTGGCGAATGAGGGAGCTGGTATTGACACCTCGCTGGAGTTGCGCAGAGGGCCCGCGTCCACGGTTACCTTAGCTACCCGAGTCCGCTCCATACATTATGTCAAACATCTCTCTCTCGCTCACTCTCTCTCTCGCTCCTTCCCCCTCCCACCAGCTCTCCCCTCATAATGGAGACCATCGCTGAGGGGGAGGGGTTAAAAGCTCCTGTACCTAGGGGGTTTTAATAACCACCCATCCTAACCCATAGATTTTTTTTTTTGTCTCTCTTCCCCTCTATATGTATGTACATAGGGTATATAAACACACACACGTTTGTGTATGTGTGTGTGTATATATATATATATATATATATATATATATATATATATATATATATATATACAAATTTCGTTACGTACGCCACTATATTACTTATGTTGTTACTTGAGTTAAAATTTAATCCGAAATGTAAATATTCGGTGTGAAACTTATAATGGTTATATTAAACTGGAATTTCAATATTAGTTTTCTAGACTTACACGTGGTACAGAACCCTTTTTATCAAATAATTAACATCCGCCTGAAACTCCATATAAATAGCTTCATCTCATCCTACAAATATTTTATTTATCGAAATTTTCGGAATTGGGGCGCTTTCTATCTTGATATCGCCAAACGTTGTTTATTTAATTAGGTACTAAAAACTGGTAAGTTTCCATTTGCTTTCTGCTTGAATCGTTACATAATTTGATCACAAACTCCAGAAAAAATGTAGCCTTCAAAAATATTGAGCCGTCTGGCGTGACCTACACCTCCAAAATGTCAAAATAACAAGGTTTTATAGGCCAAAAGGCCAAATATTTTTGTAGGCCACCTTTTTTTTTTTTATCGATTTTGTGATCAAATTATTATAACGATCCATGTGGAAAGCAAATGTGTATATACAAGTTTTTAGTGCCTAATTAAATAGACAAAGTTTGCCGACCTCAAGACTGAAAACGCCCCAATTCCAAGAGTTTTCGTAAATAGAATAGTTGTACGTTACGATGAGATGAAGCTATTTACGAAGTTTCAGTTGGATTTTAATAATTTTATAAAAAGGTGTCTGTACCACGGAACATGAGTTTATAGTTTTTACATGAGTTTTATCGAACTTACATACGAGTTTATGGAACCCCAAATATGCGTAAGGGGTGCATTTATGTCATTTGAAAATTGTCCTAATCTACGGGCATTATATTTATTTAATGATGTTAGAAAACTAATACTATCATCCACCCTAAACTTATTATTCTTCCTTTCTCAAACCTTTTACTCTTGCGTGTTGTGTGTCTTGGATCCTCCAGGCCTTGGCATGTTGGGCAGTAACCGTTCTTAGCTAGACCCATTAAATGAAGAAATTGATTTGTTCTCCCATAGTTTATCCTAAACCTGGTCAGCTTCACTAAGTTAGGGCGGTCGAGGTCAAATTTATGGATCGCAAATCATGGAGTCAAAGCTATCTTTTGATGAACTGCTTGGTAGACCTTATCTTTCGAGAAATATTCCCAGATATGCAGCCATCCCTTTATTGTCTTCTTTCATTAAGTCTAATAATGGACATTTATGGAAATCAAGGCATTTATACGATGGACTTGATTTTGATTTGCGGTTTTGTCTGGTATCTCATTTCCCGATAATCCTACATGTCCCGGACACCCATTGGAAAACGTAATTATTATACCTTTTTTTAATTTACAAAGGGGGCATATTGTAATCGTTCAAATATTTGGTTCAGATCACTCCTAAAAACAGATATGTACGAATCAAATTAATTTTATGTTCATTAATATTTTTCGAGGGCGGTTCAGCTCGTAAAACTTTGAATCCGCAAGTGGAAGAACGAGTAGAAATGAAGAGAGATCAGATTGCAGTAAAGCAGGATTGTTTTGTTGTTCCAAACTTTATGGCTCATCATTGAGAGTAGCATTGCCCAAAATTAGTCTTGGTCTTGCACTTTGCGCCAAGATCAAGGCCGGCAACTGTTGCAAGACCAAGACCAGGACTAGAAAAAAAATCGATTTTTTAAAATAAAAATTAAGGCAAAATAGTTACTAATTAACAATCTTAGTTACTACATGTTAATAATTGGTATAACCAATATACTTTTGCATTTAACTCCTCTAATTTTTCATTCGAGCTTAGTTAAGTTTCTTCTATCTAAAAAAATATATTAACATTTCTATAGTAATAAACTAATAAGTAACTGCAAGACTGTTGCGAGACTCTTGCGCAAGACAAAGACCATGACCAACGCTGAGTTTGCAAGACCAAGACTGATTTCAGTCTCACATTTGGTCAACAGTAATTGAGAGGTCTAATTTTACTGTTTAATGATCGA
This sequence comes from Nezara viridula, assembly GCA_928085145.1. NCBI lineage: Eukaryota > Metazoa > Arthropoda > Insecta > Hemiptera > Pentatomidae > Nezara > Nezara viridula. The sequence goes on from OV725078.1 coordinate 81,929,989, forward strand.
TTCTGGATTTTATATACATATATATACATACATACAACGTAAACCGGAGTTACTTCGGGAATAGTTGGTGATTATGTATTAGAGTTCATTTTGAATTTGAAATCACCTGGTGGACTGAAACATCGTTATATCAAGGCTAAACAAGAATTGTCTGAATACAAAAATGTCTTAGCCCCCTAGGTAATTTCATATTCAAAATAAATTCAAGTAGTCACCCCCTAATCCCAAAGTAAACCCAGTTTATGCTACCCGTTTCTTAAATGTAGGACAGAAATATGAGAATAATTAAGTCTTGAAACGTCGCCGAAATATAATTGTTTTATTTATTAATTTAAAATCAAGATCCTAAAAAAATAAATTAAAATATATAGAGAAAAATCTAAGTAGATTTAATACTGTTTTAAAAGATATTTTCGTAGCCGTCTATAAGGAACAGTTTTCGAAGCAATTCTAGTAAATTTTGTGGTCACTTAAAATCCTGTAATTTTCCAATAAAGTTTAAACCTGTACAGAATGATAGTTGATCTAAAAACCGGAGGACTAACACATTTTCAACAATTTTTTTTTTTATTAAAACGAAAATAAAAATTTTTCTGGGAGAACAAAATAATTCATGGTTTCTGTTTAAGTAAGCAAGTACAAACCTTTAAATCGTTAGTTTATAACATCGCAGAACACAATAATGAAGATAGTAATTACTTAGTAATAACTAGTAATTAATTAGTAATAACTACTCAACTACTTATTCCATTCAACCTTGCATTAGTGGTCAGTCGAAAAGTTTATTTTTTTATGGCTATGTATGCCTCCCACTTAATGAAATAAAAGATTTTTATATATTCTATTTATGCTTCATTTTTATTACATTCTTGCAATCTTTCCATAAAAGTTTTATAGGGTTGTTCGATTTATCGCGATATACTATTACTTTTCGGATGGAGTGGTAATAAAAGTAAGAAAAGATAACGGAGGGGGGGGGGGGGAAAAGGAGGGTGCTAAATGTTGGGTTTTAATCTGCTAAAATCTAGTTTTATAATTAACTGGCCATCTTTTCAATCAATAGCATTTTATGAATGAAACGAATGCTGTTAAACTTATGATTTGCTATTTTTAGAGCTTCCTTGAATTTTTTATTTTTTTTTCGAAGCTTCTCTTTAGTAAAAATATGTTGTTTTTTTTAATTAATGATGAGCTTATCCTCTCACTAACTCAATTATGTAATTGAAATGATCCAGCTTTAAGAAGTTTTAGATCGTGCTCTAAAAGACAATCCGTCTTTTCTTTCTAATCCAAGCCCGAACCATCTTCTTTCTGGATTAATCAGCTGCAATCTACTTCTACAAATTAATTTCTCCTCGTAATTTTTTTTTCAATTAATCATATTTGGAAGTTTTGTGGACTGTTTGTTTTGCATTACCGATGCTATTTACGTTTCAATTTCTAATATAATGCTTACCACAGTATATATATTTTTTATTATTATTAGATTGGTCGGTTTAATGAATAAATGATGGAATAGGATTATTTTATTTTATTTATATTATTTTTTTAAAATATGTTTGGAGCTGTTCACAATTGTGCTATTTAGAAAATATTAACCTAATTTATGTTAAATGTTTTGTAATGTTTGTTTTTGTGTTTGTGACTTTTGTTTTTTTCTCCTTCAGCACAGCATATGCAGTGCCGAAGATGGGAAAGGTCCAGTGTGGAGGTTTTTCCCCCCTTACGTAAGTTAAACATTTTCTTTGGGTATTTTGGTGGTGAACGGTTTTTTTTTTTTTTTTTCGAAAAATAAACAAAAATTAATAATAATAAAGTAGACCTTTTTCACAGCTTCTTTAGCTTCTTCCTTAACAACCATAACACACTCACTGTAATTTTAACCAAATCAATATTAAGCATAGTATGGTTCTGGGATTAGTAGCATAATATTCTCACAATTCATTAATCTATAGCCAGTTTCCTCGTTATGAGGAATAATTTAGTAGTAAAATTATATATATAATGTTTACCATTTTTTAAAAATTATTATTTCTGTAGGGTTATTGCCTAGCCCTCAGCAATAACTTGTCATTAGTGTATATTATAATTATAATGCAAATAAAAATAATCTAGTTTTGTGAAATTCATGCTACAATCTTCAATAAGTTCAGCTTCTGCTAACCCTTATCAACTAACTCATAAATTATATACCTTAAAAGTATTTATGCTTACCTTTTCTGTAGTTTTCCCTCAATATATATATATTTTAATATATCTAATTTACTATTTAAAGTAACATTATTTATTTATTTCTTATTCAGCATAGTGATGGAACCTGATCGATTTTGTGTATATGCTTTAACATTTTTTTTTCTAAATTTTTACTGAATATTTGATTTTAAATATATATTTTTAATACATAAAAAAAGAAGTTCCAACCATGATATAAAGTTTCTAAATTTAAAATAATTAAATTATACAATTAAATATGTTTTTATGACTAGTATAATTCAAGCACGAATACACTTGTATGCATTTTAGTTTTTGAGATTACTATATACAAAGCCTTGGATGCTTGGCATGTAACCATTTTAAATCGAACCATCAGCGTAGTGGTTTTCTCTGTCTGCTCTCGTACGAATCGTGGTACGTTACCCTATATTTTTCTAACAAAAACATACTGAGGTGAATCATGTTGGAAACTGCGATTTTACTGATTTTTCTTACTCTGCTTTTTAACACCATGGGTAAACAGCGATTAGCTCAAAAACTTGGGGAACACGAAAATATTCAAGAATTTTAATTTTTTTTATATTAGTAAAATTATTTTAAAAATTGACTGAATTCTATCAATTCTTAAAACTGAAGTCGAGACAAATTTGTGGTATTATTTTTAATGAAACATAAATATCGAAATCATAAACAATTCATGATAAAGTATGTTACAATTCTGGTCTTTTAATTAAAAAAAACGTTACGTTGATATTTTTGGATTGAGCATATTTCTTCAAACGGATAATTTTGGTTCCACTGTACAAATGTCACTCCACTTTCATGTGTGGTACAATATCATATCATAAATGGAATCCCGAGTGTGCCCGAAAGTAGACGGAAATGTCCGAACCTTCTGGTAAGGCCCCGACCGCAACTGGGGATTTGTTTATTTATCCCTTTTGAACTAGCGTAAGTCGAAAGCAGGAATGTAATTAACGCCCCGATTTTAACTGAAAAGGATACGTAGAGAGTTTGCCGAGTTCGTAAACCGCGATCTTAATAAAGGGAGGTTATGCTGGGAACGAATTATCACTCTTCGGCTATTCCCGGCAAGGATGCCCAGAAGGGGGTTGGTTTTATGGCGCAAATTGTGCCAACAGAATTAATGAGGGGGGCACTTTTTGACGGGGATTTCAATTTTTGGACGGGGTTATGAATTGTCAAAATGAAAAGTTTCAAATCAAAAGCTAAGTGGAATCCTTGAACAGACCACAGGATGTGTAATGGTATGTTTATTTGTCACACTAAAGTTTTTTATTTTTGCCAACGTTTCAACCCAAACATGTTGGTCATCTTCAGGGCTGGAAAATGGTTTTTAAAAATTACAATCAGAGATATAATAGTATAAGACCGCTAATTATAAATAATAAACTATAGTGATTGATGGTACATGAATCTTAACTAATATTGCAATACACATATTAAAATTAAATATGTAAATAGTTATACAAACCAAAAAAATAAAAAATAATGTATATAGCATACTTATATAAGAATATTCAAATTCTACTTTCATTTGCACTGTTTTCAAGAAGAAGAGAGGAATAAAATATCTTGGAAGGGGCGGGGATGGTTTATGCGCCATCGGCCTTGGGTTGCATGGGCACCCCTTATTCCCGGAATACCATGTATAGTCTGATCATGTCTTGGCCCACTCCTGAAAGTGGAGGTACACTTGTACAGTATTGCCAAAATATTTACATTTTAAAAATTAGAATATTATTTATTGTTACTAAAATAAGCAAAAACCTCGAAAAGCGACATTATGAATAGAACAATCCAAACTATAAAAAGCCACGAATCTCCAACGTACAAGTGAACTTGCCAAAGTTCCGCCGATTCAGGCATCTCTTTTTTTTTTTTTTTTTTTCTACATATATGTGATCTTCTTTGTTCAACCCAGATGATGCCTGAATTCACGGGCGGATCTACGGGGAGGGGGGGGGGCTTTCGGGCTGAAGCTCCCTCCAAAATGGTAAAATATAACCATACTTTATCGAAAACAATATTAAAAAAGTATCTCTTAAAGCATTATTGTTCGTGTAATTACATTTAAAAGGGCTTTAGGAATCACTTAAACATCATTTCATATAGGTAGTTAGTTTCTTTCTTTTTTTTTCCTTAGTAATTATCGTTATTTTTATGAAAAAAACAACTTTCGGACCCCCCCCAAAAAAAAATAAATCCTGGATCCGCTAGTGCCTGAATTGACCAAACGTTAACTGTTCACCTGCATGTTGGAGATTCATGGCTTTTAGTTTGGATTACTTATTATCTATCTTCGGATTTGAACAAGGTACCTAGGTCATGTACTCATAAAAGAAGAGTGGAATGAGGACGGTTTTCAATAATTGGTATATGGATCAACCCTCTTCTCCACTGGTTCCTTTTTCCAGCTTTTTGGCAACGCTGAGATATTCCTGTTTCTTCTCCAACACATGTTTCTGGATTTTTTGATGGACCCGTCTTTCTTAAACCAATTTTGTCAGACACGTCAGAAACTACATTATACTTTGCATCATCGTTCATTACTTCATTCTCTCTCTCATTTTTTGTTATGGCATAGTTTGAACTCGTGAAAAGGAATGAAATGAACATCGTGCCTGCAAAATTTGCAAATAGCAAAAAAAAAATAAAAACCAATGCAAATATAATATTAATAAATATAGGAACGCTTTAGCGTATCTAAAAATTCATAAAATAGGTTAATCTTTTTCTTGAAGGAAGTTAATCGACTGTTCTATATATCATGGGTGATAAATATTCAGGACGCAGTCTTTTTTAAAGTTTTTTATGTTTGCCAACGTTTCAACCCAAACATGTGGGTCATCTTCAGGGCTGAAAATGTTTTTTTTTAAACATTACAATCAGAGATATAATAGTATAAGACCGCTAATTATAAATAATAAACTATAGCGATTGATGGTACATGAATCTTAACTAATATTGCAATACACATATTAAAATTAAATATGTAAATAGTTATAAAACTAAATATAAAAAATAAAAAAAATAATGTATATAATCCATATACATTTTTTTAATATAAAAAAATATTTTAAAAAATTTAAAAAAGACTGAGACCTGAATATTTATCACCTATGTTATTCTTTTTCTTTTAAATCCTTTCCTACCCTGTTTAGATTTTTATTGATGGTCCATTGGTGTGATGTTTAAAATTTCACAAGTTTAAAATTTGTCATACTATTAGTTTTTCTGGCTTTATGTTGTCTCGTAATTTGCCGGTGACCTTTCTCTAATTAATTTATCATTGTCATTTAAAAAATCTCATATCCCTCGTATCCCGATCTCATATTCTCTCGTATCCCAGACTATCGTGAGCCTGAACTTTGTGGATCAAATGGAATTTGCGGTATTGAAACTTACCTAAATCTGAAAACATTATACGTTTGCTGCAATAACACTCTGCGATTCATCGAATATTAATTTATTTTTTTCAAGAATTGATTAGAACAGAAACATCACGGTAAACATCTATTTTATGCCTTAGATTTGGTGATTATTAAAAACGTCTATTTATTTATTTTGCCCCAACTCTCATTAGGGGAAATGTTTTTGAGCTGGCTACGCCCTCACCTCTGATACTAACTGTTGATACCTACCATTCCTCTATTACTCAATCGATGGAATCTCGAACGAGACTTACTTTCTAGACTATTTAAATACTTTAAATGATAGCTGCTCATCATGTGTGCAAACAGAGTGACCTTGGCATAATGACTCGAAATCGTAATAATTTCAAAACAGATCGGCCGTTTAATTTTACAGAAATGTCTTTGACCTTTAGTTTAATCTGGTACGTTCATGAACCAAATGTAAATTGAAAAATGTATACATCTTGTCTTTCCTATTTCTTACGGAAAGCGTACCAAACCTCGGTTTCCCTCATAATTTAAGTGTCTACAGTGGTCTGCAGGCATAAGTCTACCTCGTCAATCATTTTTGGAAAGTTCAATTTTTAAGCAAACACGATAATATGGAGGCAAATTGGAAACTACTTAAGCAAATCATTTCCCAATACCAGCGAGCGACTTGTTTTCAAACAGAAATAAAACAAATTTTTATACTATTTTGAAACCATTTAACAAAAAAGAAAGTATTTTATGTATGTAGGCAATATGGAAGCCTATGAATAATATGAATGGGCTATAAATAGCGAGTTTAATGAGAATGTTGTTTTTTGTTAATAAAAGTTTTTTTAAATTGTTTTATTATTTAGGAAGAAACCTAAAAAAAAAATTAGGATATCATCGGAAGTCTCCAACAAAAAACAAATTCTCTTGAGTTTTTCAACTACCAGTCGACTTAGCCGATTCAAAGATCAGGACAAAAAAAAAATCATAAGATCACATAAATGCAGACTAGAGATTGTATATTTCACATCAACGCCTAAAAAACTAACCAAATAGAGATAGTACACCACTCCCAGACATTACATTATTTCCAGAAAGTACAACACAGTTCGTGATGTGCTTTTATATAATATGCATATGATTACAATATGGCATACTTTCAACCGTCTTGCATTGATGTTCTCTATTTATCAGGTTAATCCACGGGCGTATCTACGGGAGAGGGGGGGGGGTTCTTTCGGGCTGAAGCCCCCCTTCCCCCAAAATGGTAGAATATAACCATGTTTTATGGAAATTTTTTTTTAAAAATACCTCTTAAATTGTTACTGTTCGTGTAATTAGATTTAAAAGTACTTACGGAATCCCTTAAACACCGTTTCATATAGGTAGTTAGTTTCTTTCTGTTTTTCCAAAGTAATTATCGTTATTTTTATGAAAAAAAAAGCTTCGGGCTGAAGCCCTCCCAAATTTTTTTTTTTTTTTAACTTTTATTATGATATTTACAACTGTATTAGTATGAATACATCAAGTAAATTTGTACAGAGAAATATTAGTACATGAAACACGCTTGTTGAGAAACTACCCACTGGTAGCACTCTACTCCCAAATTTAAACCCTGGATCCACTAGTGGGTTAGTCCAAAGCCGGGACTGGAGAGGGAGAGGACAAAGTAAGCATTTTATTTTTAGGTTAAATAAAAAATATTAGTGATTTTTTCTTTTACTTTAGCAATACAATATTTGTTTCTGCTTTTTAATTGTTTAACCTTAATTTAGACTATAAAATGAATTATGATATGATATTTGGTAGTATATTACATAAAATACTGTTGACTTTTATTGGGGAGTGGATGGGGTGAAAGAAAAGGCGAAATGAAGCTTGCCTCCCCCCTAGAAAAAAATTTAGGTCTTAGATCAGTCTGTTTTGGAGATTCGAAATAAATTTACATTTATGTGATCTTATTTTTTTCAGGCCTGATTAGTGAAAATACGACTGTAAATTACTGCGAACCCACCATATTATTATTAAATATCACACTTGGTAACCGAAATATAATTTTGAAAAAAAATAATCATACGACTTTTGAAGAAGAGGTAACCCCCCACTTGGGAGCTTCATCAGCTCCTTTATAAAATCTAACCGTTAACCAACATTTTTCCCGGTATCGTCCATTCTATGAGGACATTTCTATTAATTCTGATGAGTAGATGATTGTGAAGGTCTAGGTATTCACTTTTCCTCTTTTTTTTTTAGCTGCACGGGCACGGCTATGAGATGAGCGGGGCGACTGGGGGCCCAGTGCCCGGCCACGAGGTTTTGGCACCGGCACCCGCCGACATGGTACACCCGGATTCGACCGACAGCTACGTCACCTATCTTGAGAGCGACGACTCCTTGCAGCAAGACGCATCAAGCCCATAACGGTAAGCTCCTTATTTCACTATATTCTGATTTCCTCATCACTCCCTTTCCTTCCAATAAAAAAAAAAAAAAAAAAGAAAACGAACAGCGTATCCTAGGTTGTTCAATAAATTTACAAAATTGTTAACGAAGTCAGAGCTCTTCGTGATGTTTCCTATACATAAGATGGATAGGAACCGTATAAAAAAGCCTCACATACAAAATAAGAAAACAAAATTCATCACATTACTTTTCAGCACAACAAATTACTTTTCTAAACAAGATAATAAACTAAAATGTTCAAATATTTCTTAGCCATAAAAATTAGTAATATTTTTTATGTTGTCACCCCATCAAATAATTGGCCAATAGCCAATTTGAATGCAAAATCTGATATTATTTTTAAAAACATTTTTTCCGGTTTGATAATGTCAATCAATAAACATTTAGTTAAAGCTGCCTTGGTTGTAAAAGTTGATTATGAGAGCTTTATAGGCGTTAATTAAGTGATAAATTAATTTTGTTGTCACGTCACGCTCTCTTGGATAATTATTCCTGTCGTTAGCTTTCAGGTGGCTGAAGTTTCTGTAGGGACAAAGTTGAAAATTTCGTTATGGAGTTGTGAATTTCAGGATGATCAACTAGCGCGAGTTTGTTTTTATTTAATCGTTGCATGGATATGTGTGGATGTATATACATAAAGTCCCTTTCCGCAGTTTTCATAGTTCCGTCAGATAATTATTAAATACAAATTTATATATAGACAAATGTTTACAAATGTGACATTATATTAGAGTACCTACACTAAATTATGAATATAATATATATATATATATATATATATATATAATATATATATATATATATATATATATATATATATATATATATATATATACATGCAACAATTAAATAAAAACAAACACAAGTTGATCATCCTGAAATTCGTTATGGAGTTGTGAATTTCATCTTGAATTCACAACTCCATAATGAATTTCACGATCCATAACGTACACACACACACATGGAACAATTAAATAAAAACAAACAAGCACAAGTTTGTCATCCTGAAATTCAAAATTCCCTAACGAAATTTTTAACTTCGTCACTACAGAAATAACAGCCACCTGTAAGCTGTCATGAGTAATAATCCAAGAGAGCGAGGCATGACAATAAAAGTAATTTATCACTTATTAACGCATATAAAGCTCCCATAATCACCTTTTACAACCAAGGCAGCTTTAACTAAATGTATATATATATTTATATATATAGCAAATATTTCTTTATTTCATATAATTTGAAATGGTGATTTAAAATTATTGCATTTTATATGTATTGAGGCCCACGAACAATCTTCAATATAAACTATAAATTTGTGTGTAATGTTATTTATTTAATTTGTACATGACATGGGAACTGGATGTTCCAGCCTCTTCTTGTGCCAAAGAAAAGGGACACTAAGTTAAAAATGTCCATAGTTTTCATTGAAACTGATATTAATTATCTGTGCCTATCAAATCAATTACTGCTATTTAAATATGAAATATTAAGAAAGTATAAAACATAGGGACATTTAAAATACATACATATTTTTTTAAACCAGACTCCATTTTATTCTGCGCTCGAAATCCTAACTTTTTTAATCAGAAAATGCTGATTGTTTAAAAAATGTTTTATCTAATTAAAACTTGGTTATATATTTTATATAAGTATAAAATTCTTATGTTAAAATAGGCAATAAACCAACAAAAGTGGTTGTAATATTTTGTAACTCATCTAATTACTTCATCTTTTTCTTTTCAGGGCACAAGACCTGTCTCAGAAGTGTAAATAGAAACTTATCAGCTACTCAAGTTATCAGTAAATATAAATATGTACAGTTATTGTTTCAATTTTGATACTAACTAAGGATCTGCCTCATAGGAGTAACATCTAGTGTATAAGATGTAAACTGTTGGGTTTGTAAAGTTGTGCATTTCAAGAGGCAGTTATGTTAAAGTCATCTTACACTTATTTTTTATTGTGCCATGGAAAAAGTGTGTAAAATTTTCTGTAGACAATTGTTATTGTTTTAGTTTTACTGTACATGTGTACATACTAGATGCAAACTGTACAAAATATTAAACTTTAACAAGCTTATATAATTGATAGGAAATAATAGCCACATTTGATGATAGTTACCTTCGACTTATTTACAGAAAATATTATTGTAACACATCAATACAACATATGTTTTCTATTCTCATTCTTGTAGATCAATAAATTGTGAAGAACACAGAGTGATATGAATTGTATTATTAATTACAAGGACCATTAATAGCTCACAATATGTTATCCATTCATTTATATTGATAAGCAATATTTGTATAAATTTTTGTAGATATAATTTTTTCTCTATCACAAAATCTTAAATTAAATAAAAGAAAAAATTAAGCATTTTTTCTTAACTGCAAGTTGATACCAAACATAGAAAACATTAACAGTTTCTTGTGTTTTTCATATTAATCAATTTTCTTTATTTATCAGACCAAAAAAAAAAAAAGAAAAGTTATTGATATATGAAATAAATTAATAGAAATATATTTTTATCCAAAGTATGAACAGATAGTCTCTTAAAGAGATTCTGTTATATTCTGTTAACTTTTTTTAAATATATTTTCCTTATTTAAGGAATGTTTTTTAAACATTTTGATATAGTTGTTTTAAATAAAGGCTATAAAATATGCCGAATTAATCAATAAATAAAACTTAATCAAACTAAGGTCTTGTATGTTTCTTCCTTACTTGCAAACCACATCCATTGTACTCTGTAATACAACATTACTTAACATATATAAAACACTTTTGTATAATATATAAGAAACACAAATATAATTGATTATCAAGATTTATGTTATGTTTATTCTTCAGTAATCTTTCAGTTCTCTATTTATCAGTTTATTATACAGATAGAACTTTTATTCTTTGAAAAATCATTACAAACAAAGTGATTTTTTCTAACCATGCATTTGACCTATGCAATTTTAAATTCAGGTACTAATAGAAGATAAAAGTTCCTGTAAAAATTGACAATTTTTAACTGGGTAGACAAAACGGAATATATCTCAATGGATTTAAAGAAATCAAATTATTATCAACTTTTAAATGCATATTCCACATCACATAATATTTATCACACAATAAATGAAATATTATATTTTCAAAATCAAGTACTATAAAAAATAGTATATGAACTCATAATTTGTATCAAAATGAGCTTTTACTTCAATAAATCCATTGTATTATCAAATATTTATAAGTAAGGACAATTTGAAATAATTTTCTGATATAAGTATCACTTAAGTAAATTTGAAGAAATTTATTAAAAATGATTCAACCTCAGGAGTTTAATTTATATAAGTTACAGTTTTTAATGACCACAAAGAATGTTTTAAGGGGTTATCCAGTTTGTCTTAATTGCTCTGGGTGGGCATCTATTGATGACATTTATGTAGCTCTTATTATACAACTTCACTAATATTCATTGTCTTTATTTAGTACTTAATTTTACATAAATATATACTTGCCAATCTCTCTGATATATATATATATATATATAGAGAGAGAGAGAGAGAGAGAGAGAGAGAGAATAGGTTTAAACCCTCTCTTCATGTATGTATGTAAATTAAATGTAACAGGCATTTTACAAAAAACAGTTTGTTATTGAAGAAAAAAAAACACTGTACTTAAATTTATTATTTTAATTTTTAAAACTTGTAATAATAATGAATGGTTTAAGTATAGTTAGTACTTCAGATGCCTGAAAACCTGTTTCTCCTCTTTTAATAATATATAATACTGTATAAATTTCATAATGTATTTTCCATAGCAATATGTTTTTTGTTTTGTTTTTCAAATAACAATCAGGTATATTATCTATATTTATTTATATAAATATAATGTTTTTCAAAGCATTAAGCTTGAAAAAGTTTGAAACATACTATAAAAATGAAGTTATTATAACTATAGTTAACTGATATTTAACTCGTTCAAAGTTTCAACAATAAAAGAATAAACAAACACGTAAGATTTTTTTAGTGTATGCAAGGAAAAAAATTAAACCTAATGTCTACAGATTATGGATATATGAATTTATCTAAAAAATAAAACACAATAAACAATGAAAGTATCTGACCAGGATTTAAAACAGTTTTTTTTTTTTTTTTTTTAAATTAAGATACTTCTGATTGTCTTAAATCAATACTTCTGACATGAATCATATAAAGTACCTATTTCTACATCAAACTGAACTGATTTTTTAATTAAAATTGAAAAAACTAAAATAAACACATTGCCTTTTTTTTTTTTACTCTTACCATTCTTTTTAAATAATTTTTTTTTTAAAATAATCAATCACTTTTTTTTAAAATAAAACAATTCATATTATTACAGGAACAATTCATTAAAAAACACAATTCTATTAAATTGTAAAAATGTATGATGTTTGATAATAATATGATGCTTTGAATTAACTAATTTCAAAATCTTGTAAAGGATAAAGGGATAAAGATTTTCATGAATAAAATATTAAAGACCAACAATAAAAAACAAATTAATATTTCTACCTATCAAAATTAAATCAAGCTTGATCATATTAGTAATGTTCATGAATAAAGTACTCTAACTATTCAATAGTCATAACATGGCATGATTTAGTCACAGGTATATGAAAAAAAAGTAATTACATAAATTAAAATTCATTTACACCATATTCAAAATGAAATAAATTATGTCCAAATATAACTAAAGAATTGCTTGTATATGTAATATTTTAAATCTAATCAAATCGCTCAATGCTGTAGTCATGTTAAAACCTTTACCTCATTTAGAATATTTTTCTATACTGATCTTTATTGTGTTAATAGCCATTGTCTTCTGAATTCCATCACTCAAATAAAAATAAAATAAAGATAGCGAATATAGGTGAGGGTTAAGTCAGAAATAAACAACATCACAATGTCTATTAGTATTAACCATAATGAGAATAAAATCTCTAATTGATCAACAGTTTGTTAAATAGTTATTTTAAAAATTAATAAGACAAGTAACAAATTTCATAAAATAAGTTTGAATCACTGAAAACATGGTTATATGGCCATTCCCACAAGTAGGAATAAAAACTTTTAAAAATAAACAACATGATTTTATTTAAAATCAAATCATATAAATATTTTTTTAAAAATAATATGTTGTTTATAATATTCATATTAGATAATCATAAATGTTTCATTAATCTGGTAGAATGAAATTTTAAACAACGACGTAAGTGCAAATCATTATTTATTTATCATTTTTAAAATGTAAATATTGTTTTTATTTTAAAATATATTGAATAATAATAAAGTTACATCTTTTAATGAGACTTTGAAGTATGTAAGAGATTAAATTTGAGTTGAATATGTAAAAATATAATTTGTGTTCTTATGTACATTCATATGTATTTGCAGGGAGGAAATGAGGTGAAGGAGGGAGTGTTGAAAAGTGTGTATGTATACACACACACAACACACACAAACGCTATATATATATATATATATATATATATATATATATATATATATATATATATATATATATATATAGTAGAAGTATAATACACAATATAATACAAAGTATGATAACATACTGACCTATATAATCTGTTGTTACTGTTTTAGTTATTTCATAGTCTTTCATAGCTTTTTACAATGTCATTATTCTTATTTACAACAGTACTGACATTATGAATTTATGTTATTTGAAGTAACATAACATATAAAAGAAAAAGTGGTGAACTGTAAAGCACTTGTTTTTGATAATTAAGCATTGCAATGTTTATGTATAAAGTTAATTGTAAGTGAACAGTTTATTGTTGTAGAGCACAATTCTGTGTGCCTGATATGTGTTGTGAGTATATCAATAAAATAGTTATTTATCACCATTTTGGTTCCATTTTTATTTAACTTAATTTAATATAAACTTAAAATTTAACATAAAAAGGTATTATTGTAATCTATACCCCAAAACTTCAATATAACCTTTTTGATAATAACTCTATTACCAACTGACTGAATAAAAATAATAATATAATCATTTATTCTGTATAAAAGGAAAGCTAGTGTATTTCAAATAAAGATACAGTTGAATATAGTTAAATTCAAATAAGAATACATATTTGGAAATGATAACTTCATAATCAATAATAAAAAATAAATAGCTACCAAATATAATATCTGCAAACACACTAAAACACACACACACACACACACACACACATACAAGCACATGCACACAGACACACACATATAAATATATATAAACACATAAATATATGTATACTTACATGTGCTTTCCATCGGTACACTAAACATCAGGAGAAAAAGGAAAGAAGAGGAAGTGAGAAAAGTAGGTTACCCAGACAGGACTATAAATATATATGAAGGAGAGAAAACAGTAGAACTCCATTTTTAAATATTTTTCAGAAGAACGAATAAAACACTTTACCTTTAAGCACTAATCACAGGGGAAAAAAATGCAGAAAGGATGATTATCCTTTAACAGCTTAAAAATAGTCATAGATTAATTGTACAAATTGGTAACATAATTTGTTTTTATAAAAATCAGAAAGTAAAAATTCTCTTCTATTGGGATATAATCCACATATTCATAGATTTCATCATTGTCACTGATCCGTAACTTTTCATAAAACTGCTGCACTTCATATTTAGTCCAAAACTGCTTCAAATCTTTTATTTTAGATGGCTTTAAAGTTATGTTTACAACTGACAAGAGTTTCAACATCATAAAAAACTAGATGTTTGGATTGTTTTTTTCCAGAAACATTTAGATCATTCAATTCGGCTTTATCTGGATTACAAGGTGGCATCAAAATTGTAAAAAAAATGGACTTTTTATACTGACCCCTTTCATACATTCCTATCTGGAAAACATTCATATGTGTATACATACAAATACATACATACAGGCACAGACAGACAGACACAGACACACACATATATGAATGAATGAGAAATGCTTTATTATTAAATACACGAAAATTATAAATTTCAAAGTACACTGAACATTTATACAGCATGATTATTTGTCGGAAATTTTATATGTTTTACACGTATAATACAAATAAAGACTTTATAATAATTACACAGCCTTGTATATATAAATATATATATATATATACACACATATATATGTATACATTGATTGCAATCTGGTGATTGCATAATACCTGTTGCTTTCAGAGGATTATATTATCGTCCCAAAAGGACGATCTGGGGAGGATACCCCTTCATCAAACTTGAGGGGCCATTGGCTGATAACCAGCTCTCCTAAATCACCTTAACAGGAAACTTCAAAATCAAAAAGCTGAACTGTCTACAAGATTTGGATCGAGGAATATTTTGACTCTATACCGACCAGGAGCAACTAAACTGCTCTTGGATAAAACAGGCCACTATAGAATTGACATTTCTACCATCCAATCAACAGAACAGGAATCTATTGAGAAACGCCATATATTCAAGTTGTGACTAATGAAAGACAACACTTTGGAATTTGATTTGTTATAGGGAAGAAAGAAAGAGCCTATAAGCTCCTGAATGATTCTTATCAGGATGGAAGGAAAATTCTTTGTAATATTTGATAATAAATTTGAGAAGAAGGTGATCATCAGGGAGTGCAGTCAATATATAATACTATATATTACAATAGTATTTTATTGTTTTTACCAACGACAAACAGTCTCCTAACTTTTTCCAGCATTGCCAAATGAATTGCCCCAATGAAGAACTACAACGTAGATCGAAACGTTGGCAAACACAATAATAATAATAATTAAAGGCTTAGTGAACCCGAAATTTTGATGCCAACACCACCAATCGCTTATTACACACCTCCCTCCACCGTTCGCCATCCAAACCCAGTCCCTTCAGATCGGCTTTAATGCAATCTTCCCACATTCGCTTCAGTATTCAAACATATTACCTTCTATATGTACATCAGTGGCAATATTGCCATTTTTGCAGCTAACCATATGTTTTGTCTTATCCATGTTTATTTCGAGCATTAGTTCTTTACTGGCTTTCATTAATGTTGTCGTATTAAGTTTTATAGTTACCGTGTCTTCACTTAACAGGACCAGATCATCCGCATAGCCAAGCATGGGTGTTGTCCCACCCAGATCCTTTTTCGGTAAGCATTATCTCCTTAATGGCATGTTCTAATGCCAAATTGAACAGGACAGACAAAAGGGAATCACCCAGTTTTAAAGCCGAACGAACTTCAAATTTTTGGGATGGATTATTGCCGATTTTAACTTTATTGAGTGTTTCCGTCAAACACATTCTGATTAGATTTACTAATTTTTTTGGAATCCCCTGCTCGATTAGAATATTATACAGTTTCTGGCGATCAATACAATCGGAAAGCCTTTTTGAATTGGATGTACAACTGGTGAACAACACCATTTTTTCTCCAATATTTGCTTAAAGAAAATAATTGAACAATAGTTAAATGGTTCCGTCTAAATCCGCATTGGTAGTCTCCAATAATTTCCTAGGCGTATTCCGTGATTTGACTAGTTAAGATTAAAATGAATATTTTAGAACCTACCAAAAGGAGTAAAATTCCTCGTTAGTTATTACATTCTGTCCTCGGACCCTTTTTGTGAATCGGAATAAGAATAGATTCATTCCATTCTTCAGGTAATTTCTCTTTCTCCCAGATCTTTTTAACTAACAAATGTATTTTAGAAACTCCGGCTTCCCAGCATGCCTTAATTAGTTCACTAGGAATATTATCGGTTCCCGCTGCTTTATAAGATTTTCATTTTCTGATAGCTACTTTAACTTCCTCTTTACTCGGTTCTCCTATTAATGGTTCATCACTCTGAAACTCTGAAGGACACAGATCATAATTTCCTGTATTTAAAATATTGTCAAAATGGCTCCCAAACTTATTCAATGTCTACCAAATCAGTCAGAATATTGTTATTTTCATCCCTAATTCCAGACTTGAAAGGCCCTAAACATTTACATGATCTGTTTATACTTTTTTACATGTCTCTCAAATTATTTTTGTTTCTATTATTTTATTTTTAAGATACTACCTTTTTTTATTTTTGAGCAATTTTGTCGTTTCATTCTTCAAAGTTCGGAAGTATTTGAGATTGTCTTCGCTAGGATTATTTAGAGCTTTTGATTTAGCAGCTTCTCTTTTTTCGCACATTTTTAAGGAATCTTCATTAAACCACGGTTTGTTATTCTTATTTTCCTTTTTTCCAAAACCCAAGCTACTAACCGCTTTAATATTATCCCTGATCTTTACCCATAACTTGTCTATATTATCACGGTCCTCGTCAGAAGGTTCTAAAGCTTCAAACCTATTCTTAACATCTAGCTCGAATTGAGTTCAAATTGATGGATTTTTTAATATTTCCAAATTAAAATTCTCGAAATCGAAACGGGTTTCTTTTCTCTTTTTTAAATTAAGTTTTCGTCAAAGTTTCACAATTACTAATTCAGTACCCGCTCGCGATAAGACCGCACATTAATTGTACTGTTTTGTCAGCTATGTTGTATCAAGACATGATCGATTTGATTTCGTGTTTGTGAATCCGGTGATGTCCAGGTATATTTATGAATATCCTTATGTTTAAACGTAGTACTTTTAACTATCAGGTTTTTCAAGATGGCAAAGTTTACAGACGGGTCCTATTATCATTACTAAATTTGTGCAAACTTTCTTTGCCAATTGTCAGAAAATAAACTTCATCCCTGCCCACTTTTGTGTTTGCGTCACCTAAAATTATTTTCATGCAGTTTCACGGTAGTATATCATAAACCCATTCAGGTATATCGTAAAGTTCACATTTGACTTCATTGTCACTGTCTTTGGTCGGACAATGCATGTTTATTAACACGATTTTAAACCAATGTCCCTGAAATATGGCTAACGAAATCCTATCACTAAAGAATTGCACTTCCCTCAAAGGGGATAGCAATCTATTCCTAATTAGAAACCTGGTCCCTTAACAATGATTTCTGCTTTCTCTGTACCAAATAGTGTACTTTCCTTCCCTTATTAAGCCATCTTCTGGCCAGTGAACCTCTTGCAGAGCCACTATATCCAAATTGTACCCATTAACCTCATTCACGACCGATTTTAATCCACTTGCTGAATTCAAAATCCTTACGTTCCACATACCTAAATCACTATTTGCAGCTTGCACCATGATTTCCCTAAAGCAGTCCCCACTCGGAGATCCGAACAGGGGACTAGTTTATCTCCGGATAATGAGCGTTTTACCTTAGGGAGAACCATGACTATTTGCGGTATTTGGTGAACTAAAGATAAATGAGTAGGGCATTCAATCCTAGGACACACCCTTCAGCAAGTCTGGAGGGCCCCTCTCATTGTTGGTCAGCGAGTCCATCAGACTTAGCTGGGAGGAATTTCCACTGACCATCCCCACATCCGCCACCCGTGGGACGCTCCCCATATGCAGTAATGAGCCCAAGAAAGGGCAAATACAATAAACTACTATTATAGTAGTTTTATATATTGACAAACGTTCTAAAATCATAATTATGGTCTATCATCTCCATAGCATTGATAATAAACTATTTATTATTCAGCTGCCGTGTTCGAACTGAAAGATCAACAAGCCAAGAAGAGTAATGACTTTCTAGAAAAAAAAAAAAAAAAAAAATATATATATATATATATATATATATATTAAATCATGTT
Organism: Nezara viridula; assembly: GCA_928085145.1. NCBI lineage: Eukaryota > Metazoa > Arthropoda > Insecta > Hemiptera > Pentatomidae > Nezara > Nezara viridula. Next base: position 81,948,804 of record OV725078.1, read on the forward strand.
GAGGAAACAAAAAGATTAAGGAGCACTAATGATTGCAGTAAATTTTATGAAAATTTACAGTTACAGTAAAATCAGTTCAAATCGCTCAATCTCAGCTTGTAAGGAGTCAGATGGATTGCAATTAAACAGGAAAATACAATTACTATGAAAATGGAAAAACTACTTCAATGGAAATCAGGGAAAGGAAGAATTTAAACAGAATCGAACTTCTAAAGATGAACTCAAGTTCTCAGACAAAGAGGAATTATACAAAGCCATTGGCCATTGGTAAATCAAAAAAACAACCGGGCACCTAGATGATTTTCTCTAATATATTGTACTAACGATAACTACTTCATGTTGAGAACATCCTGAAGGATTAGTCCCAGATAGTGGTATTTGACCAGGAGATTCCCTTGCCTTTCTCTCTGTCATATTAGTTTGGAAAAAGCTATCAGAGAATCAATGATCCAGACTATTAGAATGGATCTTCGATCGTATGGTGCGAATTTTTGGGATATGCTGATGACATTGACAATGTTGAGAGATTAAAAGCTGTAATAGAAAAAGCCTTCTTGGTGCTTGAGGATGCTACTGAGGAGCTAGGATTTGCTGTCAATCCCTGTAAAACAAATATATGATTGTAGGTCAAGCTAAAGAAATTTAAAATTTTATTTTAGGTTGGTTCTTGCTTACTTGAATGGGTTGATAAGTTTAAGTATCTAGGGTCGCTAGTTAATGGAAGTAATGATGTTTTGGCTGGGATAAGGACACGAATAGTATTAGACAATGAGAGATATTTTGGACTGGAGCTATTTTGGGAGGAAGCTCATTGTCATGAAGAGCTACAAAAACAAGATTATATAAGACACAGATCAGGCCAGTACTTACCTACATACATCAGAAACATTGATCTTCTTGAAGTCTGATGAAAGGTATCTCCTAACATTTGAGAGAAAAGTACTTAAATCCATCTATGGTCCAGTGAAATATTGATCTACATGGAGAAGGAAAACAAACAGGGAAATATACTCCTTGTGTAATGAGCCTGATGGAAGAATAGTCTCAATCAGTAGGCTAGATGATCCCAAAAAAACTTGATGACAACCTGTATGGTCCTTGAATCCAACTGAGAAGTCGCCCGAAGCTTTAATGGGTAGATAATGTTAAAGAAGATTTAATTGAAGTAACCAACTCGGGGTTTGGAAAACAGTTACACTTTAGCAATTGTATACAATATACTGGTGGAAGCTGTTGAAGAGACCCAGTTATGGGTTGTTGTGCCGATTGAACAATAGGGTAATAAGATTGGCTGTTTTAATACTTTCTAATAACTTTGTAAAGAAAAAAAATGAGAATGGTTTTTTTTATGTCATCCTCTTATGTGTTGCTGTCTGTTGGGATCATCTTATAAAGTAAAGATGTCAACCTATGGTAATCAGAAGATCATGTCACAGATATTTCTTGTACTACTTTTTGATTTTATAGTTCATTTTAATAATGATTACATTTTGAAATGCTTGGAAAGATCTGTTTATCAAAGTATACAGTACAGCACTGCTTGCTAGATTAAGCACATGCACATCCCATGTTATCCGATTCTCTTTTTAATTAAACTATAACCAGGCATGAGCTAGGCTTAGGCTGAATTCGATATATAATATTAGTTGTGTTGGTTCAGGTATATGAGAAGCAACACTGACAAGGTGAGGGAATATAAGCAAGTAACACAATGATGAAAAGAAAGAAAGAAAAATTGATTAACAGTTTTAATTTTAGAACAAGTAATAAAACCCTTACAACTTTTTCATCAAGCCAATAATAGACAAATAATATGGAACTGATATTTTTTTTAACAATTAAAAAAAAATACATACTTAAAATGAATGTAGATGAAAAGTCAAATATAAATAATAATGTTTTAATGAAACTGTGACCTGTATAAAAGTTGTGAATGGATAGAAAGAAAAAGAAAAACTACTTTGTTTGACATGGAATAGATAATATTAAGTGCTAAATGAATGTAAAAGATAAAATATAAATTATTTAATGAGCTGTCTTCAATGAAAACATAAACAATCAACCATTAGGGAAGATTAAAACTAGCTCCTATATTTTGTTTCAGGGTATACACTTTTTTTTCTTCACCAAATCAAAATATAGTACTTCATACTTTTAAGTTAATCATTAAGAGTTATTAACAACATTCTTAAAGAAAACAAAATATTTTTTCAAAATATAAAATTCGTAGAGCACATTAATTTCTATTTACTGTCCATAAAGAAGTTCATTTAAATTTCAATCAAGTTTCATTTACATTCATGACAAACTATTAAGTCCATAAAACTAAAAATCAGTTAACTGAACAAAAAAGAATATGAGATCAAAATATGTACAATAGACAGCAATATTAATATTTCGATCTTAACAATTACAAATTAAATTACTAATCAAACTGTTACAAAAATATAAAAATAATAAATATTAATTATTAGACTATATTGTAAGTAAATACATATTAAAGCTTCAACAAACTAATCATTAGAATACTTTCCTAGAATATTTAAAAAATTAAAAAATAAATTCTTTAAAACAGTATGTACAAACTCCTAACTACAAGCGTCTTATATTATCACATTGAGTTAATGTAATTATTGAATATGATATTAAATAAAGTTTCAAAGCAATCATAAGTAAATAATGGTAACAAAGTGGCCAGTAACTATTTGGCACATTAAAGAAATTAGTTTAGGAAGTGAAACCTACGTAATAAAGATTATAAAATAATAATATTAGCACCTTGTGCATTTTAAAGCCAGGAAAGGAGAAAACAAGAGTCAATGACTATGTTAAGTTTTAAATAAACAATATCATTAAATTAACTTTTTTTAAAAGTAAATATGTTAATATAATAATAATTAAATTTTAAAATAAATAATAAAACATAATATCAAATGATGTATTTCATAACATTCATGGCTACAGTTAACTAGATTCATTACAATGCAAAAGTAATTAAGGAAAGTGGTTTGAAGAGTATATAATTCATTTTTAACCAAATAAAATAATTTATATGTTTATAAATAGAGCAATCTAACTCTAAAGATCAGAAATTTTCAATCTCAACAAAATAAATATTGTAAAAATAAACACAATTAAATTAATTTTCCAAGTAACAACCAATTATATCTGTATATATTTATCTTAAATATTTCTTTTTTGTAAGTTACATCAGCTAAACACATTGACTGCGTTGGAGTGGTCATTGTTTAACTCTTAGAACTAAATGAAGACGTCCAGTCTTCAGAAGTGTAGAAGCAAATGATGTCCATAAATTTATATATTTTATAATGATCAAACGCTTAGTGTACATGAAGATTCAATACTGATAACATTACATCAAGATTACTTACATCCGCTTACACACCACTGTCTACATCCCAATTCACATGACCAGTCTTAACACAATCCTCCAACCTATATTATGGTCTACTTCTCCGAAATATAAAACTCGATTCAAGGTTTATTAACATTTTAGAAATTCACTCATTATTAGGTTCAACCAACTTTACTACCAATGTGACACTATCACTTCAATTATATGAACATGATGTATGCTCCACAATTCCATGTTGTGTAACCTCCTAAATTCTTCAATAAACTCATCCTTCCTTGGACCAAATATTCTACCCAATACATTACTAAGATCTTAAGACGTTAGAGTTCTCCTTCAAAGTTGGTGTCCACATCCATAAAGAACAGAGAGAATGATAATAGTTTTGAAAATTCTAACTTTTAAGTTTCAGGACAAAAGGTGTGAGCTAAGTAATTCTGGAACTGAAAAATAGCAAGTATTTCCCACCTTTATTTCCTCTTTAATTTTGTTTTCCCTAGTTACTATAGACCTCAAATGCTTAAATTACATATTTATAATAATAAATAAACATGAATTGAGTTATACATTTCTTTTAAATCTTAAAACTCAATACAGCTCTATTAAAAAAATAGGGAAGGTCTATAGCCCAAAACTGCTTTTTACCAATCAAAATTGGGAGAACAGGTATAAAAAGGTGGCATTAGCAAGGGAAAGAATGAGAAAATTCCATCTGAGAAACAGAAATTCGACCCCAGTTACATTGCATCTGCTTGTATTTGTTGAAAATATGGAGTTTACAAACATTGATATCAACTTACTATTAGAATCCAAGAGGAGGAATTAAGAAAAATATATATGATTATAAACACTGGTAAAATAAAGATCATGAGGATTGAGAAGAAACTCTGACAAAATATGAGAATGGATAAGAGCTAACAATGGCAGGTTAGAAAAAATGAACTGCTTCAAATATCTTGAGGCTCACCCAGATAAAAACAGCTATATTTATTCAGAACTGAGTAGAGAATAAATGCAGCAGGAAGATCATTAGAAGGGAATTAACCAAAATCACAAATGTTCATATCCATAAGTCATCTTTTTTCAAATATTAATGTAATCATCTAAATTGTGGGTTTTTAAAATCAAGAATGAGAAAATAATGAAGCTATGGAAATGAGGAACTTAAAAAAGGTGTAAGGATGTAAAAAAAAAAGAAAAGATAATATTAGAAACAATGTAATAAGACTTCAAACTAATAGCACAGGTTGAGTTGTCATTGCAATCATACCCAAAAGACTGAAAACAGTGTGGTCAGAATAGCATAATAAGCTAAGATTGACAAGAAATATTGAGGCACATTTAAAGTTGGAGGTCTTTCAGAGAAGAGACATCAACTGGAATATGTGGAGTGGGTTCACAGTGGACAGTGGAGGCACTTGGAAGTGGCTCTATAAAAGGGAATCTCACAATGTACAATGGCATAGATGAGTGGAATGTGAATGTCTTCATGTATTTGTTGAAACATTTTAGGAAAGATTATGAAATCTGAGACTCAATTTTTTTTTATATGCTTATTATTGGTTTACTGAAAATTACTAACACAAGGGGCATGTTATGCTGGTCACCTAACAGAGAGCAGCAGATTGTTTCAGAATTTCGAAAGCTAGAGAACTTTCAGAGAAGAGAAGTTCTGATAAATGTTAGGACAATTATTGGATTATAAATATAAAGGGTTAAAGATAAAAAAAATCCAATAGTTAGTGGATATTTTTAGTTTATACTCCACAGTCAATGTGTTAAAAATGTAAATAAGAAACATTTTTTATGGTAGTTGTATAATTACCGAAATATCTAATAACATTCCAAAAAAATGAAAACCTAAAAGAAAAACTGATCTATTTTCCATTCCCCCCCCCCTTAAACAAATAACTTACATAGATAAAATGGATGGATGAACCAGAAGTTCTGTTAAGAAACTTCAACACTGCCATTTTGGTTTTCAAGAAGAATCAACATGAGTTTACTTTTTCTACCAATGTCTGATGAAATAAAAGTTTCCAAAACCTGCACAATCATGAAGAATATTAGAATGCTAAGTCATGATAAAATAAGAAAATATTTGGTAGAATAACAAAAGAATATTCCATATGCATTAAAATAACATTAAAAATATATATTAAAAAAATCTGGTGCGATGTGTGCATCATATAACTTTCACTTACCAATCTTAGAGTAGATAGGGATTATTATATATAGGGAAGCCAAAGTGTAAACGATGATATAACTTCATTTAAAACAATTAATTACCATGATTTTCTAGCCCATTGAACCTGTTAAATTTATACATTTGCAAAACTTTCCATTTCCTTTTACAACTGTGTATAGTATCAAAAATTACTAATGATTGTGGCAAAAATGGATCTTTTGGAAAAATTCTCAGTTTTTTTCAGAAAAATTTATCAAGAAACTCGTCGAAAAAATAACTTAATGTTAGTAAATATTGTATATTATTAGGTTTATATTAATAGAATAAAATGGATCTTTTGGAAAAATCCTGCTTTTTTTCGGAAACATTTACCATGAGACTCGTAGAAAAAATAACTTAATATTAATAAATATTGTATATTATTAGGTTTATATTAGTAAATCCTCAATATTGTACATGAAAATCATTTTAAAAAATCATGAATAAGTAATATATAAAAGTTAAACTAACAGTATGAAAGCCCCTATAAAGCGTATAGGTACAGTATACAAAGTGGTATCGGCTATCTGAAACAGGAGACGATCGGCAAAAGTGGGGTGGTTAGGGCTGTTTCCATATAGCTTCCAACCCTCATTTCTCCCTTAGTTATCAATCAATTTTCTTCATTCATTATACCATTTTTGGTATCACTTTCCAATATGAAAAGATTAGTTATTTCAAATACAAAAAATTAAAGGTACTTTAAAGGAAGAAATTATGAAAATTAGGCATTTTTATCCTGTTAGAGAACATCAATGAGAATAAGACGTATATTATGTGTAAAACTGTTTAATTTTATACAGATACATTGAATTTAATCAAAATTGTTAGAGCCGTTTTCGAGAATTTTGAAATCTCCTATACTTTCAGTAACAACATTCAGATTGTGTTAAAATATGTTGAAGAACATGACATATAAATGTTTTTCCAAAGGGTTTGACACAGTTGACCATAACACCCTTCTTACTAAATTGCATAATCTTTCTCTATCCAACACTGCCTCCACCTCTCCTGTAGAGTACCTCAAGGTTCCTCTCTATCATCTACTCTGTTTGCTACTTATATTAATGACCTTCCCCTCCTGATCCATCACTCCCAATATTACATTTATGCAGACAATTTCCAAATATACCTGTTATATGGGCCATGGATATTTCAAAATTAAAATACAAATCTTCCCTGGTGAGTTTCCTCAAAGGTGGGAAAATGTGAGTAAAATTAAAATGAAGGGAATAAAGATATTAGAATGAAGAAAATAAAAGAGACCTGTAAACAAGGTAAAAATAGGTAACTATAAAGAAAATGCATGCACATAAAAATAATATTCAATAACCAAGATGGAAAATAAGTAATCCCCTTTTCGAATATTTACAATATTTATTATATTGAAATCAAAAAATATATATTGTAACATATTTTATTAGGGCCTTTATAAATTGTAATTATTAACAGAAGTCATGATCATGTTCTGTTCTTTTATTATTTGTGAACTATGTGAAAAGACGCATTTATATGTAACATATTTATAAATTCAATTTATTATTAACTTTTATTAATTTTCATTGTGATTTAATTTGAAATTGTAAAAACAATAACATTTAACTAGCGATAAAGATTAAAGGGTACAATGTATTAGAGCTAACGGACGGGAGGTCCTTCTCTGTCAAAGGTTGAATAGTAAATAACTAGTGGTATAGTGTTGTGGAGGATGCGCGTGGCGCCCTCTAGGCTTTGTTCTGATGAACTACTTCATTCATTAATGCAAGTCATTGTTTGTTCTAATAATGATTAATAATTCTGGTTAACCTGTTAGTAGCCCAGTGAACTATGTATTTCATTTTGAAGCTATTTATTATTTCCTTTTGTAATTACTCCTTTTGCAAATAACTAATGTTTGTAATATTTTTAAAATAAGTATTCATGAACTATAATTAAATAAAAATAAAAAGAGTTTGGACTTAGAGATCTCAGGGCCTAATTAAAATAATTGTTACTAGTGTTGCCTCTCACTAGCCTGAAAACAGGTCTGAGGGCTGGCTATTAGTTTAAATATGAGCCTGGTCCCTAGGGCAGGCACTCTCTCCCGAGTCACTACTCCTTCCTCCACAGGAGTTGGAATATGAGGAAAAGATTTAAAGAGGTGATTGGAACATGCTACAATTGCCTTTGTGTTCTGCGCTTATTAAACTTTTAACTAAATTCAATTTAAATTATTTCAGAGTTATTTTGTGGTGGCAGGAAATAGGTCAGAAGGAAGGTAGGAAAGGTATATCATTGGATGGATAAGATATTAGGAAATTAACAATATAGGTATGGTATTGAGATTTACGGATGAAGAGAGGAATATCATTACTATAAATAGCAAATAGACAGAATGGGGATAGAGCTAAACCTTGAGGAATACCACAGGAGAGGGACAGTGTTTTGAAAAGAGATTGATGTGGGACCGGTACATAATGAGACTGATTTGAGGGTAAAAATTTGAATCAGTGCATAATACTATTGGATAAAGGAAGATTTTGTGGTTTTGTAAGGGTATGTCATAGTCAACTTTGTCCATTGCTTTGGATACAAATAGGTTTTTCAAGTTAAAGCTATGATATTCAATACTGGCTGTAGACCAAGAGTTAACAACAAAGAATATGAGATAGTGAATGAGGTTGCCTAGCATGACTGTGAAAGAACTAAAGTTATTGGATTCTAGTAGGAATAATTTTCGAAGTATTTTCAACTTGGATTTGGAGTTACAAGCAAAGGAGAGGGATTCTGAAGGGATTTATTTACTTTAGGGGACCAAATATACATTAATATTTTAATAATAAATCACTACTTACAGAATAATTTAATTCACTTTCCACAATAGCCCTATTAGTGGCATTCTGGTATGAACAAGCGATCAATGTGGGAAACAACAGCTCCATATGTCGAGAATCACAAAAATACTGGAAAGGTAACTTGACCAGTTGTTGCAAAACTGTAGGATGTTTTCCAGATTGAATGAGAGTCTGAAATTTTTTTGTTATCATTTTAGTATAATGCAAACGTATAAAAAACATGTTTGTAAAGCAATGCAAAATCCACAAAATTAAAGTTAATCTACAATTCACAGTTGCCACAAATAGATTTGTTAGTAGGTTTAAAACCAATACCTACCACATTCTTTTATATTGAATAATTTATTTTATTTGTTCAGATAAACTACATATCTGGATATATAAGAACATTCCCCATATTTGTTTATACTGTTTTCTGATGTGGCATAGGTGAGTAACTACCGTTGGCCTTAGAGAGATCACAAACTATTGAGAACATCTGGCAGACTGGTAATATACACAAACTCTATGCAGACATTAGGAAACAAATGGTAGGATATAAAGTGAGAAATACGCAAATGGGAGAAAAAAAATGGCATTCTGATTTATAGAAAGGCCCCAAGGATGGACAACCTAAATCAGAAATGTTTCAAGATGGGAGAGAAGATTTGAGAGCCATGTTAGTACAACTAATCCATAAAATATGGAACAAAAAAAGGATAACAGAGCCTCAGAATACAGGCCTAATCTGCTCTGTCCTAAAGACTGGATTCAGAAGAGGAAAGATCATGCTAGACCAGATTTTCATCCTAAAACAAGTACTCGAAAAACGATGGGAAGTTGTTTAGGATTTGCACGCCATATTTGTCGATTTCAAAGCAGCCTATGATCCTGAGGATAGGGACTGTCTTTGGAAAATCATGATTGAACTGGAGATTCCCGAGAAGTTGGTGAGATTGATGAAGGCGAGTACAAATGACCCTAAATGTTGATTCCTAAAGCAGTTGACACTCGATAATTCCAACCTTGATAATTTAAATTTTCCGATAATTCAAACTCTTCACCTGTTAACTTTGGCAAATCAAAAAAAGTTGTATTTTGATACACTCGATAACTCTAAATCCTCTTCATAACAAGAGGAGGAGAGAACTTTCTATAATTATAGAACGTTCTCTCTTATAATTCGAACTCGATCACTTACCCTATTTATAATTAGAAATTTTCCTAATAATATTTTTTACATGAGGCTATGTATATATAAAATTTATGTAAGCTCATACATATTTCAAAATATATATGAGAAAATATAATAAAAACTCTTAATCATTCGAATTTTTTTTCCTATCTTCTTGATAATTTAAACTTCTTAATAATTTGAAGTCTCGATAATTCCAATTTTTCTTGTAGTCCCTTAGATTTAAAATTATCGAGAGTTGGTTGTACTAAGAAAAATATCTGAAACCTTCAAAGTTCGAACTTGCTTACGGGAGGGAGATAGACTCTCACCAATATTCAACTTAGCACTAGAGAAGTTGTTAATAAAATTATACAAAAATGGAGAAGTGCACGTTGGAAGGAATAATACAATTGCAATGCTATATAATATTGTTCATTATTATTATTATTATCATTATTCTTAAGGGACTAAAAGTTCCTGAATAAAATTTATTTTTCTTCTTAAAAAAAAACCTTGGATATGCAGATAATATGGCTGTCCTTAGAAGCAACCAAGAGGACATTGATAAACTCGCTAAGACTCTGGTAAAAAAAGCTGAGCAAATCAGCTCACAAGCAAATGAAGATAAAACAAAATATAAGATAATTAATGATTAATGAAGATAATAAAAATATATATTGGAAATAGTAGACGTATAACAAGCACAAACAGAGATTTCTTTTCTCTTTTAAAGGTATTGAAATCCCTAGAAATCTCAAATTAAGGGTGCAGAATGTTATGATAAAGCTAGTTCTGATATACGGCTGTGAGACCTGGACAATAACCAGCACCCGATAACCAGAGCGATCTAGAATCAGAATACTAACGAAAGGAGGAGAAAACTCAACAAAGAACTATTACAGAAACTGGTTAATCAATATCGCACGATAAGTTAAGATAACGCAAGGAAGTTAAGATGGGTGGGGCATATAGCTCAGAGCAATCCATTAAAAAGCCTCTACACAACAATGAATGCCTCAATAGTAGACAAAATACCATGTGGAAGGCCAAAAACCAAGCAGATAATTTGAAAAAATAGATGGAGAAAGCTAGTCAAGGCAGAAAAAGCTCTACAAGGTCTGCAATGTCAAAAAAAAATTGATTTTAGCGTCTAATAGCAACTACTCTATAATTATTTTTATCTTACACTTCTTATTACTATTAATATAAAACTTTAAAATTAATTACTAGATCAGTTTTAGTAGTAGACTAAAGAAATATATGTATGCAATAAACAAAATTATTACCTGATTTTTCTTATTATTTATAGCAAAGTAACCAACAGTTTTTATAACACTATGAAGTAATTCTCCAAAATATTTTTTTCGTACACATAACATCATTAACCCACTAGCTATTCCTCTCCATTGAAGAGCTATACCTTCACTTCCAAGTATATCCTAAAAAGCATTAAGTTTTATAAATACCTTTAATAGATTTTTAAAAAATCATACAAGACACCATTTCTAAAATCATATCTATCATACAGAGGTACCATTTAACAAGAATAACTTTTATTTTTCCGACATTTCCCCCACATATCTTATAACTACTATAATGAAATCCAGCACCAATTCTGTAGGCCCAGATGGCATTCCTGTCAAATTAATAAAATTATGTCTCCTGTAAATCTTCCCAGCTCTCCTTTTCATATAAAATTTCTCTCTGCAAAATTCAACATTCCCGACCTCTTGGAAAAAAAGCCATTGTCCTTCCTTTAAACAAAAGGCCTAACCCATCCTCTCCCGAATATTTCCGCCCAATATCAATCCTTTCAAAACTTCTATAAAGGTTGGTGCAAACCAAAGTTTCCAACTTCCTTGAAAAATCCAACCAACTCGATCCTACCCAATCTGCTCTGATTAAAATTACCAGTGATATTCAGACTGCAATGGATGACAAAAAACTAACTATACTTATACTTCTTGATTTATCCAAAGCCTTCGACTCCATCATCCACTCCGTTCTTTTCAACAAACTAAAATCATTGTCCTTCTCCAATAGTTCCATCTCTTGGTTTAAATCTTTCCTCTTAAAACGTACCCAAGCAGTTTCCATACCCAATCAATCACTATCTGCCTACCTTTCTTTATCTTCTGGAGTTTCCCAGGGTTCAAGCATATCTCCTCTTCTTATCAGTTCCTATATTAACAACCTACATGATTCAATCCTCCATTGTTCCCAGCACTTTTATGCCAACGATTCTCAAATCTATCTATCCTTTTCTCCGGCTGAGCTATTACAGTAGCATTTGCCAAAATTCAAGAAGATCTAGATCAAAGCAGAGTCTTGGCAAAATCAAACGGGTTAAGGCTAAATGCTGCTAAAAGTTAGGCCATTGGCATTGGTTCCAAGCCCCTTCTTAGATCCCATACCAACTTTCCTTCACTTTACCTTAATAAACATCCCATCACCTTTTTCCCCTCTGTTAAAAATTTAGGCTTTTTCATAGATAAAACCCTCTCCTGGAATCAATATATTTCTCATATCTCCCATTGTGCAATTTCTACCCTCAAACTATTCTATTGTTTCTGCCACCTCCTACCCCAAAATACCCGTAGTCTCCTAGTTTCCTCTCTCACCTTCCCCCACTTTGACTACAGCTGTGTGGTACGATGGCCCCTCGGTGGAGCTCCCTGATAGACTGATAAGACTAATGAATATGGTGGCTCTTCTCTTGTTTAAGAAGAAAATATTTCCTGGGCACATTCCTTTATCAAATCATCAACAATCATCGTCCTTCTTATGCCTATAACCTCCTCCAATTCATGTCCTCAATCCATTCTCTTCCCACAAGATCTCAGCATTCTAACCTATACATCCCTTTTCATAGGTCTACCTATTCCAAAACTCCTTTGTAGCCCACTCTGTCAAGTTCTGGAATTCGCTCCCTCTAAAAATTCAGCAAGTCCCCTCTGTTTCAATATTCAAAAACAACCTATTCCAAAAACAGTCCAAACAGTTCCAAGAACAGTACTAACTATTGACATTTTGCATGTATTTCATATCATCATATGATTATGATTTGAATACTGTTCTTTGCTAGGGATAGTACATGTATTTCCTACCTTCGACGCCATTCAGTACATCTATTTTTTTATTAATATTTATTTTATTCAATTATCAATATTTTTCTCTTATATACAATTAAACGCCTACACATATCTTCCATAACTGATGATAATGATGTTCTTATGATGCATTTACATTTTATCCAGCATTTACATAACTAGGTTTATATTGACTAATGCAACTTTAATTTTTCTAAGTAAAAACTTTTTTATGAGAAGAATTTATTTTATTTTGTCTTTTTTGCACTCTTCATTTCTAAAAGTATATATTTATGCTGTTCACCATTATATATAGTTTGAAAAGTCTTGTTCATAGTTTTAAGTGTTTTGTATATAGTTTGTTTACTTAAGGTTTTCTTAACTTATTTTATTTATTTATTTTTTTTATTGTTTCAAATTTTAAGGCCAGAAGTAGTCTTTTCTATTTGTACAACTTTGTTATTCTAAAGGGACTTTGTATCAGAAGTTGTTTTTCTTTTCTATTCTATTTTAGATAAAACATCATAAATATTGTGAGATATTTAAATATTTATAAAAAAAACACTATTACTTAGACTGTTAAAAACTATTGAAAATCATACCCAAATGATTTTTTTCTGGATCAAGATCTCTTATACAATCAAGGATTATCCTTTTAATGGACAATCATTGTCACTTTTTAGAATTATGATTGATATTTATTTTTCTCAGTCAGTTATTAGTTCCACCAATAATTGTTCTTTTTTCTTGCTTCATATTTTGGACATGTTCATTTGAAATGGTATACAGCATATTACTGGATTTGCATAATGCAAAGTTTTGTTAATATGTTATATGAATGTTTTTGAATTTAATATAAACAGTTAATCAATACCTTTTCTTTTAAGCTTGCCATTGTTATAAATTGCTGAGGTAACTGTCCATTAAATTATTCCACGAATTTCTCCCAGCTTGCTACTTTAGTAATATATTTACAGTTATGAGTCAAAGGATGCAATAGTTTAAATTGTAGTCATAAAATATAAATTACAAGTTGATGTTTTATGATCAATGAAATTCTACTCACTGTTAAGATTTACATCAAACAAGAAAGCTAAAAGACTATTCAAATAAAATCCAAGAATTATTCCATATTAGCAACATTTTTAAATAGTTGTTGTAATTTTTAGTATGTGTCTCTGACTTAATGTTAAAGTAGCAACTGATTGAATATTCTTTGTTTTTATTACCTGATATAACCTTCACCATATTTGTTATCCATAAATTGTAACAGTCAGATTACATCCACATTAACATACATTAAGTGACTCAATATTATAAAAACATTTAAAAATAAAGCTACATTAACAGATAGATCACTTGATAGGCAATAAGCTGGTCTAAGTATATTAGTAAATGAAAATATCCCCCAATATTTCAGTAAATGAAGTAAATAACAATTTTATAAAAAGAAGAAGAAAAAAAGCAAAAAAAAAAAACAGAGAATTAATTTTTAAAAATGATTTAGTTTGAACTATATGCCAAGATATTACCTAATACAATACTCCATAATTTATACATACTCACACATCACTATAATTCCTAACAGTATACAATGATTTATATCAATTGAAATAATTTAGGTGCCAAATTTAAAATAACAACAGAAAAAATAATTATACAATTACTATATTTCTGTATGGCTACTAATGATTTAATTGAAATGAATAGAAATTTAAACTGTATGAGTAAAAACAAACAGAAAATTGTTGTAAAGAATGTTAATTTCACACATTTTGAAGCACATAGCAGTAAATTACAAAAGTAGATGAAACAAAAGGTTAATTTTAACCTTAGAAAGATTATCAATCCATGCTATAATTGAAATTTGTTTTTGTGGTGTTAATGGTAATTAATGGTAAATATTAATTAAATCTATCTTCAATACCTGAAATGCTTTCAGGTCAAGATCTGCAAATTTTAGGAAGATATTTATAATAGGTAAACTGTAATCTGGCAGAGATCCATCTTTTGTAAGATGCTGCATCAAACCTTCATATAGAAATGGAACTGTACCAAAAAGGTCTGTAGTTTTTAACATACTCATGAATTCTTCAGTCTTAAATCTGAAAAAAAAATCAATAAATATAAATGAATTACACACGTAATAACTAAATATTAAATAAAAAAGGGCTTAACTAAATAAGATGTTTGTTACCGATAACATTAACCCAGTCTTTGTCTACAAATCTCCATCCCCTGAATTCCACCAAAACCCAAATTCTCAAAGTAAGCATGTTTTTGAAAAACAAATATTGGAAGAAAATAAACAAGAAAAAAAAATTGAAGAAAATAATCAAAATATCATATCGCTAAATGATGAATTGGATCAAAATTCGACAAAACACAAGTAACAATAAAACAGAATTAAGAAACAAAACAGATATTATCATAAACAGAAAATTATCATTAAAAATAATGACTTTAGAGTGTGAAAAATAAATTAAAATAATGAAAAAGATGAAGTAAACCAATTAGAGACTAATTTAAAATGGAAATGGATTTAATCGATGATAGTAATAGGTAAGTTTTTATAACTAAAGCTTTTTATAAAAAGAGCAGAACTGAGATGGGCATATCTGTAACCAGAAGTGTGAATACAAATATATTCAGAGGTGCCTACAAGGGGGTTCCATGGCACAAGTTGCTCCATCAAATTTTTCGAGGAGGCCACATTTTGACAGGGTTATGAATTTTTGGATTAAAAAGTTTCAAACCAGGAGACAAGAGAAAAGCATAGTACAGACCACTGGAAGTGTAATTGTATATAACCTATGATTTTTAAAATTTTACTTTAACTTGCATTGATTTTAAGAAGAGAAGAGAAATAAAATATTTCAGGAGAAGGGGGGGGGATGGGCACCTTTGAATATATTCACTTTTAAAAAATCTAAATATGAATAAGAATATAGCCCTACAAGCCTTGAATAGTACTATATTCATACCTATAAATACAAATATATTCCTATTTATAACTGTGAATTCATATTATGAATATGATTATTCACAATTATAATAGAGATATATCTGTACTTGCTGACTTCTTCTCTTCTCTATATTCCTCCTTGTGCCATATCTAACATGGATGGGCCTCAACTCAATGCTGTGAGATTAGGAAGGTATACTGATTTGTGATACAGAGCTTAGTATTCTGCACCACATCACGATGGCCAACAATGCTGCTGCAAATGCTATAATAGATTTGGTTGGCTTTAGCAATTCTATTAGTGACTTCCTAATCTACTCTTCCATGTCTATTTATGTTGGTGCCTAAATAGTTAAAAGTTATCAACCACTTCAAGAAACTCACTATTATAGTCCACCTCCTCTATCATCTCTTCATCTTGGGAAGGACCAGCACCTTACTCTAAGAGACACTGATGATCATCCCTTTTAGCTTAAGTTCCTCCTGCCATTTCAGTAAAGCTTACTGCAGTTTCTCTTTTGTATCACAAATGAGGACAATATCATCTGCATACAAGAGAGACTGGCTGAGAGTCATTATCATTTACACTTACTAAGGTCTGTTTGGGTTGTTCGCCTTTTGAAAATTTTATGTATTTCATCTAAAAATTCAGTAAATAAGAGTGGACACAAGCTATCCTTCTGCTTGACACCTTTATCAATCATGAAGGAGTAGATTTGGTTCCATTAATCCTTACTACTCCTTTTAAACTTATATATACAAATTTTATGGTGGTAATTAGATCTCTTAAAACATTTTTACCAACCAGAGCATTCCATATTTATTACCATGGGACCGAGTCCGCCTTAAAGTTCAGGAATGCTAGGTATGTGCTCCTGTCTCTGTCCCATGTTTTTGCAATATAGTTCGTAGGACAAAGATATGATTGTGAGTCTGACTCCTAGTGCAGGAACCTTTCTGTTCCTCTTCCAGCTATTTGTCTACAATTCATCGTAACTTTTTTGTAAGACATGAACAAGAGACTGCAGGCCTGTAATTAGCACACTCCATTTGACATCCTTTTTTGCGGATTGGAATAATCATGTTGTATTTGAATGTTTTTGGAAATCTCTTTGTGTCCTATACAGTATATTTCAGACAGTACTAATAGACATGAACATATTCACATTCACATCTTGAATATGAAAATACTCATGTTCACATCCAAAGAAATTTAATAGCATGAATATTCATATTTGTGATTCATATTTGTGATGCTCATTTGTAACACTGAAAGCGATAATACACTATCTAATAAGTGTTAAAAACAAATAACTTAAATAAGGAAGTCAAATTTACCATTATCTAATGTAGAGGTAATACAAAAATTAGAAAATAAGATTTCAAGGTCTGAAAGCAAATGTATTTCATTACATTTTAAATAGATGATGCAGTAACCATGAAAGATTCAGAAATAAATTAGAAGTTCAGAATCCTTAAGATTTGGATGATTTTTTACCAGAAGAAGTAGGTTCCTGATTTATTATAGAGGCCGATTTGCACTGGCTAGGCAATATGAAATGATTTAGGTTGATGAGCAAGATCATAAGAACCACCATGTATGTTATAAATAGCAAAAGGTTAAGATGATACCAATGAGATTAGATGGAATTATCCGGTCCTATCAAGAAGTCCGTGAGTTAATTAATCCTTACCTGGCTGGCAGAGTTAAGTTATTTGAAAGAGTTATTGCTTACAGTGTTAGTGAATTAAACTGACAGGCAAAAAATTCCACCCACTTGATTTTTTCATGTTTTCATCTAAAAATATTTCTGCTTTGGATTGGTCTATTGTTTTTAATGAATAAATAGGTAATCTTTTTGTTTGTTTTCAATTAGGAATGTTAATATAGAGGACAATAGCCCTTAATCTTTAATTCAATGAAATGATTCTAGATTCCAATGTTTACTTTCTATGGAATCAAAATGTTTATTCAGTATCATTAGTTCAGTGCCGTTTCTTGCAGCAAATTTCTTAGTCTCCGGCTTTTAATTTTTTCAATATTAAGTTTAAAAATGCCTCTTAGTGCCTAGGATGTTGCGCGTGGTGTGGCACTTATTGATAATGGACGTTCCATTAGATATGCAGTTAATGCCATCGGAGTTCCATATGAAACTTTAAGAGATGCCGTCAGGCGTTTTCGCGAAACTGGTTCTTACAATAGAAGGCCCAGTTCTGGACGACCTAGGGTAACAGAACCACGGGATGACCGGTTTTTGACTTAGAGAATTTTACGAAACCGGCACTTTACCGTTGTTCAAGTGATTCATCAGCTCGAAGAAGTTCGAGGTGTGCAAATTTCTGAACGTACCGCTCGGAGAAGATTAAATGAGTATGGATTAATGGCTTTTCGTCCAGAAAGAGGACCAGAGTTGACCAGAAGTCACAGAGTAACATGGCTGGCTTTTGCTCGAGAACACAGCCATTGGACTATGGACGAATGGAGTGCTGTACTTTTTACAGATGAGTCAAGATTCACTCTTCGATCTCCAGACGTGCGTGAAAGGGTAAGGAGAAGAAGAAACGAAAGATATGCAGCCTGTAATTTTTCCCAGAGCCAACCTTTCCAACGTGGTTCCTTAATGGTGTGGGCTGGGATTTCAATAGAGTGGCGAATTGGTTGTTGTTCGTGGAGGGTCTTTGACGGCCGGCCATTCGCTATGTAGATGAGATTTTGGAACCTCATGTGTTGCCTATCCTCAACGAAATTGGCGATCGTTCTATTCTAATGCACGATAATGCATGCCCACATGTCGCCCGCATAGTGCAGACGTTCCTTCAACAGAACAATATTGAGGTTTTAGCCTGGCCAGCACATTCTCCAGATTTGAACCCCATTGAGCATATATGGGATAACCTCGGAAGACGAATAAGAGCACATGCAACACTTCCTGATACACTGCAGGACCTCAAAAGGGCTCTTCTGGAGGAATGGGCTATCCTCCAGCAAAGATATACTAAGAGGCATTTTTAAACATAATATTGAAAAAATTAAAAGCCGGAGACTAAGAAATGTGCTGCAAGAAACGGCACTGAACTAATGATACTGAATAAACATTTTGATTCCATAGAAAGTAAACATTGGAATCTAGAATCATTTCATTGAATTAAAGATTAAGGGCTATTGTCCTCTATATTAACATTCCTAATTGAAAACAAACAAAAAGATTACCTATTTATTCATTAAAAACAATAGACCAATCCAAAGCAGAAATATTTTTAGATGAAAACATGAAAAAATCAAGTGGGTGGAATTTTTTGCCTGTCATTGTATTTATGAAGAAGACTGTTATCAGTATTAAAGTTATATTGTTTTCTCAAATATCAACTCAAAATCAAAATCATCAATTCAACTCAGTTGTCAATTTAAAGGTTAAAAATATTTTATAGAATAAAAAAGGGGAATCTAAATAAACATAATTAAAAATAAATGTGTCTATAATCTAGAAAGGGGAAAGGAGAGTTCCTTGATATATTGATATATAAACCCCAACATGTTTATCATTTTCCATAGTCCCTAACATTCACATAACATAAAATTATACAAGGAAAAGTAGGGAAGAGCGGGGCTAAAAGTTACCGGGATAAGTTGTTCTGAGTGAGATAGCTCAAAAATGAAAAGAGATAAATTTAAGTCTGAAGTGTGTCACGAAATAGTAAGAAGCAGCTCACCGACAGCTACCATATTAGTCAGGCCAGTGGTAATATGTTCCTAATTATAAAGACTGATCAGCTACACCACCTGTTAATTGTAAAGTGAGATCATGTATAACCTAAAAATATAACTTACATTTGTTAGAGTGAGTAATTATAAGTGATTACTATAAGATGTTAAAATACCAAAGGAGAATTATTTCTTATGTTTCATGATTTAGTTAAAATTATCAGACATATTTGACTAAATACTCTAAAGATTTTGTTGATTAATCTTTAAATAAATGAGTATATATTGAAATATTTATTATTTTCATCGTCTATGTTTCTGATAGAGCTACTAACAACTTAACCCAAGTGTTACTTTTTGTTTTCCTGTATACTAAAGTTTATATAATAACATTTTTAAAGATACACCTAAAAGTGTTTAGGATTTCAGGTTTGTAAATAAGAATATATGTACAAATTATAAACTAGCATAAATTTTGTTAATAGGTCATTTTCTAAATAATATTTGAGGTTGTTTAAAAATAGGAAGTTTTAGCCCCGTTCTACCCAACTCAAGGGAAGATGTTGCACATACTGATCCTAGACAGGGAGACAGGGGATAGATTAAACAAAACATATAATCCTAAGAAAGAATAAAAATTTCCTTAAAAACTAATAGTTGATATATTAATTAAGGTTTAAGCATATTATTTGAAAGAATATGATTGGCTTACTTTGTTGAAAGAAGAGAACTAAAAAAACTGATACAAGGAATTATAAGCGATGTATGGGTAAACTTTTCATCAATCTCTGAAGCTCTGAATATATTAACCACTGCATTCATAATACCAGAGAACATAATGTAACTAAAATAACACTGTGTTAAAACAAAGATTAATTATTAAAATTAAACAAATTAAATTATTTTCTATTAGATAACCTTATAAGATCTTTCATTCTGAGAGAAAAATCAGGTATATGTCTGATCTGGTCATCTTTCATTAGATTAATTCCTTCCAGAGTATTAGAACATATCATTAATAAAGCTTCTACAAAGTAAAATAAGTTTAAACATTATTTTATAAAAATAAAAGAAAGTTGTTAATGAAAAATAAATTATTTATACCTGCTAAAATTTCCCATGACTTACTTGAAGAACTCAATATCTACAAAAAACATGTTGTAAAAAAGTTATATATTAATTAAAAACATAATTTTAATGACATAAATAATATAAATAATTTTAATTTGTAACTTTATACAGGAAATTTAAGGAAATTATTTAATAAATTAACATATTGAATCTCCCACGCACAAATAACACTATTACCAACTTATATAAAATTAGGGACTGATTTATTTTTTCATTGTTTTTTCTAATAGTAAAAAGAATGTCATACCACAACTCTATCACTTATTAATGAAACATGATTCTATTACTTAAAAATTAATTAATAATGGTAGATATGTAATTTAAAGTAGATAATTAAAATATTTTAATATACTGAATCAAAATCACAATACTGTTAATCAAATATGGTCCACCATTTTCTTAAAGTTTAAGTTACTTATTTTCTAAATTTCAATAGCATAGTTCATTATTATTGAAACTTAAAACATACAACTAAATTCAATGGAGCAAAGTAATATCAATGAATTAAATAATTTTTACTGATTTAATTGTCATTCAGCAAAACCTGTATACTAATGCCCATGTAGGAAGAAAAAGGTCAATCAACATTCAATTGATTTCATATAATTTCTTACTAACATGCATTGTGATACATGAGTAATAGTACCATTAAACTAAAAGTAAAAATATTAAGAAAACCTCACAAACCTTTATAGAGAGTTTTAATGATTCCAGCAAAGTCACAACAATATTACTAAGAACTATATACTGGCAGTTTTCAAGATTGTCAATACAAGTCACCTGGCATAAATTCACAATTTTAATAATACATCTGAAAAGATAATCAAATATTAGATTTCTATGTAATTTTGAACTAAGATAGGAAAATAAAAACACTTATTAAAAGCTATCACTAATATGGATGATAGTGAAGCACCGAATGTGCAACAAATAATGTAACAAAAACTTATACATGAAATTTTTAGAGTCATACGAAAACACAGACTACACTGCAGGAAACCAATAGTTATTGTTGCAACAACTAAATATTTCTCCCTAATAATTGTATTTGATAATAAATAATGAGAGGTTTGTTAGCAGCAATGGCACAATACCCCACTGCTGAAACCTCATATGCCATAATTGTCCAGGTTGGGGAATAAAGAAAAAAGATCCACAAGCCCATTATCAGATAGTGCACTGGCATAACCACAGTGGCCTGCATTATAAAAGTAATCAATTTTTATTAGTCATCACCCCATAAGTAATGTTGGTTTTTAAAAACCTGTCTGTTTATGTTGATATTACTAACCCCTCTTATATAAGTGAATTGTGTTTGCATATTGTTTATTATAGTATTACATAATCTTCTATTTATCATGTTTTTGTTGGAGAAAATTAGTTATTCTGTACTGAAATTTCTATTGAAATGGATTGTCCTCAAAATCACTTATGCCATGTTATGCTTTGGGAATTCGATGAAGAAGAAAATACTGCTTCAACTTATTGGAAACTACTTTTGAACTAACAGTGTACAGTAGTTTTTGTAATAATAATAAACAATAATAAAGAAACAAAATACATAAACACTATTCGATTGCAAAGGAAGAATTAATAATATCAACATAAACAGACAGATTTTTAAAAACCAACATTACTTATAAGATTACATGATATATTTTTATTCCTTACAATAAACATATAACATAATGATAGAAGCTAATAATGATAATAATAGAAATTGCTCTCAATGTTCATATTTCACATAACGATATGAACAATTCAGAGTGGGGCCATCTGAATCAAGTTTCCTTCTCAATCTCAACCGAGCTGACTACTCCATAGATTAGTACATCTCAGTCAACAATTTCAATCACAAATCATTTTTCATTCATCAGCTCTTATTTCATTTACCCATCCTATCCTTAGTATTTCTCATATTCAGACTCAAGGACAGATACCAGTCAGTTGCATTTCTGTCTCCCAAAAAGTCAGGAGCCACATATCTCCTATTTGAGATTGTTCATTTCTGTGTCCCAGGGCCAGAGATTAACTCTTTAGCTATATCTTTTCAATGATGTTTCAAGGTGAACACCCTTTACTTGCTAATGGTCTGTGGATTGTTTGTTGTAAGCACTTTGATCATCCTGCCTTATCATCTTCTGAACCAGTCAAGCAAGTCAAACCCAATTCCATCGTTCAATTTCATGTAGATACACATTGTTCTTAACCTTCTGATAATCCTACATCACCCACCTCATCTCGACTATAAGTGACCACATTTTACAATATCTCGACTAAACAAGAATATAACTAACAAAACTTTGATAAAAAACATTTCAGCATATGTGTAACATTTCAGTTTGTAAAGAATATCCTGTACCACACCAGATTACCTGTCAGTGGTATAAATAACACCCCTGTAGACCTCACAATGTGAAGGGCTCGTCCCAATCCAAAGGGTACAAGAAAATAAATGAATTAATTCAAAAAGTTGATTTGAAATTGAACAGGGAAGGAGGGGGGAGAGGTTTCTTATTTCAGCTTAGGAATAAGATGAGGAATAAATAGTTAAATGCTGCAGGAATCCTAGGCACCAAGCAAGAGGGAGAGAGTAAAGCTATTGACAATGATGTAACTAAGGACTGTGTCCCAATATGTTTTTCCTGTGTATCCCTTTCCCTTCTAAAAAATAAATAATTTCATCCTTATTTCTTAGACATAACTTAACCTCACAAAATTCTTCAAATTCACTCTTAAATATACTAATCATAGCATAACTGAAGGGTCAAGTGGATAAGTACCTTTCTCAAATTCTTAAAAAATTAAAGTATCCATTTTGAATTCTTAAAATTAAATCACATCACCTCTATATTATTAGCATTTATTCAAATTTTCCTAAAAATGCATCTATCCCCTTTATCATCTACTTGATCCTTTAATTATTCTTATAAAAAATAAGTAAATGATCCTTGAAAAACAATTTTTTTTTTCATTTGAATTCTATTCTATTCTAATGCAATGGATATCTATGGCATCTAAAAATAAAAAGGGGTGACTCCATTTTTTTTCACCTCTGTTTTTGAAAAGTTAATTATTTGACTAAAATAGTATTTACTAAAAACTATATTTCCATTGCCCAACACAACCTACAAAAAAGGCTAATTTTTCTTCTTCTTTACCCTACCTGACAATTTTTGGCACACAGGAAGGTTATTCTACAGATTACGAACTTATCCTAGCAAGAGTGGAAAAGTCAAAATTCATTCTAGGGTATTCTATTCATTTTATAGTATTCTATGGGTCCACCACAACATAAATTTTTATCAGCCTAAGCCTATTTCAAATAGGCACTGATCAACTCGTGGTTGCTAAGATGACACCTTAAGAATTTTGGCCACCACAGCCCCAAAGAAGACATTGTTAAGTTTATTGCAAGTCTATTCAATGATGATCTGCTTGTCTATTGCTTCTTATTGATCATACACAACCGATTTTTGACTGGTTGATACATATACATAGTTCCCCAGACATCGATTTAAAACTTCAAAATTCATGAAAAAATAAAAGGAAGATTTTCATAAGCACTAGAAAACTTATGTTTGATATAATATTAAGCAACTATTCATTTTAAAATGTATATGATTTTATATTGCTATATAATATTTTTATATCATCGGTGATGCAAATTACAGATTAATATATTTTCTTAAAAGAATAATTTCATGATTCATGAATTACATATTAGGAATGTAATGATAATTTTGGATGGCTCTGTATGCAGCAAAATCAAAATCATAATGATCTTAAATAAGGAAGAGTTTAGTAAATAGGACTGGTTTTGATGATTAGTTTAAACCTCAAAATTTAATGTAAAAATCTAAAAAGGTCTAAAATATAGCGGATGGTTAACAAATAAATGTCATTGGCAAAGGATGTTCTTCAAAATAGAAAAGACAATCAAAATTAATACTATAAACTATGAAACTTACTTCAATGAACAAATGGATAATCTGTCATGAGCACAATGATTGAAAGAGTGAATGATTGAGTTCATTAACATGTATCCTTTTAACTGTTTAAATGAATTTCGTAATGTAGGATTCTGAAAATAAAAATAAAATAATTTTTGAAATTTCCCATACAATAATTTCATAATAAAAGTTAGAAGGAGTTAGTCAGAAAATCTTTAAATACTGCAAATAAAGCATAATAAACAATAACTTCGATCAATGTTAACTGATTTATAACAACTTCCAAAGATGCTAAAATATGTTACTAACACTATGATGAAATATAAAAGTGATGCAAGGAATACCTTCCCCGAAATAATTCATCATTAGAGAATGGAAGTAATTGAAGCTGAAAAAAAAAATATTCTGTAAGAGAAAGAAATAAAGGAAATACAAACATAGTAGTGAATCAAAAATCTACTCTAAAGGGGGGATAAAAACAAAGAAAATTATTAATATAAAGTAATCCCTGAGCATTTGTGGTTTTGAAAATCACGACTTTTGATTACATATTAGTATGCATGTACATAAGGGTGGTCCTAATTTTTTATACAGCCCTTATTTTAACTTCTGATCCCATACCATTAATTTTTTTTCTTTTAATAAAAGAAAAGAATACAAACCTCTTTCATTCAAATCGTTTATTGGGAACTCAAACATTGCTTCTCAGTTCTTAGATGAAATTCACTGTATGATATAAAATATAAAAACTAAAGGTTAGTCTAGCCTTCAATTTGTCTCTATTCATTGTTCGTACACATTGTAAGTGCCATAATGTACTTTAATTTAAGAACAAGTAATCCAGATATTTATCAATATGCTATTTAGGTCACAAAATAAACGTAAGCAAATTATCATCTTAAGAACAAGTATTAATAGTACTATTTTGCACATTGTTAGAGGTTAAATTGACTCTGAGTGAAAGTTGCAATTTAGTTGTTTGTAAATATTTAATTGTATGGGAAAAGACCAGGATCCCTACAAAGGTAACTTTAAGTTGTGTTGAAAAAATCATGAGATTATATCCTGATAGGTGTACTGTTGAAAAAAATGATCATTGGTCATCAGAATCTACAAGAAATGTAATTATAAATTTATTTCAATTTTAAATAATGTATTTGATATTGCACATGCTAATGCATTGAAATCATAAAAAACAGGAGACGGATATAGTAGTGGTAATTTCCCAATGGTTCCAGTGCATAATGACTTATAATCTGAGAAGGAGTAAGATATTCAGAATACATGTAATCTACTTATCCTTTCACGGAACACTTCAATTCCTGAAAAATCTATTAACAAGCCTTAAATGACTGATTTGATGGGTTTTTGGATACTCAAAAGCTTAAAAGGAAAATATTTTTACAAGTAGATTGATGACTACACAAAACTAATGACAGGTTAGACAGATAAATAAATTATATATTGTGAAAGCTACTGTAAAGGTCTTAAGACACAATATATAGAAGGGTTAACAATTAATCAAAACACATAAAATTACTGTAAGAGAAGCAGAGAAAATAGAAGCACAAAAGCTTACTTTAACATTAAGACCTATACCAAAATTATATAAACTAAAAAAAGTAAATAACTTGATGTAAGTTGTTTTTGAGGATACAACTAGATATATGGTACTGAATCAAATTTGTGACATATTTTATTTTTTCATAAAACTGAATTTTTAAAGTGGTGTGTATTTTAAAATTGGTAATGTGTTAAGTTTGAAGTATAAAATTTATAAAATATGTTTTTACAAACCGAAATTATTTCAAAAAATGACTTGGTTCTCAGGAAGCATGACATCAACCAACAAAAGAGTTTACACTCAAATTTCATCCCATTCCAAATAGAGTAGTAGAAAAATCAGACAATATGGTCATAGTTGAGTATTCAAATGGCATAAGGCTGACTTGAGACTCTAGTTGTCTCTAAACCTTATATTCCATCTGAAGAGATAGTTGCATTTGAAATTATGCTTCCAACTGGTCAGTAAATGAAATAAGCAACATGCACCAAACTAATCTCCAGCCTCATACAGAAAAGATATTTCTAGACCCAGAGATATTTCAGATGTGACAACTCCAGCAGTTCTATTGGCAGAATCTGAATTAGGATTTCCAACATGATTTCACCTATTGTAATAACATCTTCCTAGTTCAGAGTTTGTTTATATTTTATAGACAAACTACATACTACCAGTCTTGGCACAGGCAGACAAACAGACCAATGGCTAAAATTGTGTTTTTCGGACTAAGGGGGCTCTGCAACGTATAGATCCGTCGAAAAATGCATATCGGAAATTTGACCCGATCGCAATACTTTCCTTACCTAGTATAGGTAGGAAAGTAATAAATTACAACATGTGTGGAAAATAGAATACGCTGTATAATCGCTAATACTGATTCGATTCCGATGATTTTTTTTGGTAATTTAATTACTTTCAAAAGTTTTATTATAAATTTTACCATAGAATATACACTTAGCAAGTGAGGCCCCAAAACAATTTTCTTTTCTTTATAAATTTTTTCCTGATTTTTTTTTGGGAATTCAGTCCATGTACGAAAATTCAAAAGACAATTATTACAACATTATAGGAAAGTTTCATCAAAATCGTTAGAGCCGTTTTTTCACTACAGTCTATAGAAAAACATGTTTTTCATTTATTGTGTAGTAGCTATTGCGCATGGAGCACTCAATTTGTGTCACAGGCATCAGTAGTCAAAGCCCTACAAAATAAAAAAAGAAGCAACAAAATCGGTCCACTAGTTGACGAGAAAATCTTGGCACAGACAGAGCAATGGCTAAAAATGTGTTTTTTCGGACTCAGGGGGCTCTGAAACGTATAGATCCATCGAAAACTGCATGTCGGAAATTTGATCTGATCGCAATACTTTCCTTACCTAGTATAGGTAGAAAAGTAAAAATGTTATGAGAATAGAGACATGGTCATGATGAGAAACACATTAATGTAATCATTAGAGTACATGTAAAATGAGGAGTTAGTTTACAACATTAAATATTTAGTAATTCACTTATAACAGAATTGTAAAAATTGTAAATCCATATTCTTGTCAAATCTAACTGCTAATAAAAAAAATAAATGAACCAAGATTATTTAATCAGTTTTAGTATGTTTATTGAAGAGAAAAATGAAAAGTAAGATATATAATCTGATCTCATAATTTATTTGGTAGGATATTGATCTCTATTAATCTTGCCAAAAAGGCAAATATAATGATTAACTAAGGAACCTATTAAGAAAATATAACATCTAACTATCTTCTTATTTTTCTTTTTTTAGGAAGCTTCTGTTTATATATTTTTCTAGGGTTAAGGCAAATATACTTCCATTTTTTGCAGTCATTTTAATTACATCTATTATATCTGACGTTCCGGGACAATTTTCCCATCCTCAGAGTATTCTTTATGTTTACTGAAATTATACATATTTGAAGTGAACTATTTTTACATTGTTAATCTACTCTATCTGTTGTATAATTATCTACCTTGCTTTTGTGATGTGGCACCAGTCATCAAAAATTCAATAATTGTCATACTTATTTAAATATTTTTTTGGTGTTACACATTCATTTCTTGTTCATTATCACACCAACCAACATCTGGCTATCTCCATTTCTGTTAATGAACTTTGGACCTGTCCACTTATTCTTCATTATGGCTGTATGTTGTGTTTATATTGTCTATTGTTATTTTTGAATTTTAATATTGGATATTATGTCCGAATAGTGTGTGCCTAAGTGTTTTGTATCCGTTTTATAATTTACTGTTCTATTATTATTTTTTGTTATGTATATGGCTTGTAGTAGTTTTCTATTGTTTGTTTTTGGTTCTATTGCTAATATTTGTGGGGTTTTGAAGTCAAAAGTGTGTCAAAACTGAAATATACAAAATACTAACAGAAAATTTCTGCCCTATTAAACTAATAAATAAATTATGGTTCAGCAGATCACACACACACAACAAATTACACATAAAAATGGGAACAAAAACAAGAAATACCAAAACACCAATAAATAATATTGAGCAATGTGAAAAGCCTAAACAACAATTTACTACACAGTTTTTCGAGGAGACAGACATAACAAATGACAACATCCAAAACAATAATTCACAAATAAACAAAATATACAATAAAAGAATTTTTTACAAAATGACATACACACCACAGCTTACAAGACAAATAAAAAAGTGTTCATAAATTATGACTTACCCGAGATTCAGTTTGGCATATATAACGATAAAAAATTGGGAAAATACTTGACAAACACAAAAGATAAAATAGAGGCACTGGACAAGAAAAATGTTGTTTATATGTTAAACTGCCAAGATTTTCAATAAATATATACAGGCGAAACATCAAAAAAACTAAAAACCAGAATATCACAGCATACGTCAAATTGCAAAAATAGTAACAACATTAATATAACAGCGCTGGCAAACCATAGTATTAAATCACTACACACATTTGACTTCAAAAACCCACAAATATTAGCAATAGAACCAAAAACAAACAATAGAAAACTACTACAAGCCATATACATAACAAAAAATAATAATAGAACAGTAAATTATAAAACGGATACAAAACACTTAGGCACACACTATTCGGACATAATATCCAATATTAAAATTCAAAAATAACTATAGACAATATAAACACAACATACAGCCATAATGAAGAATAAGTGGACAAGTACAAAGTTCATTAACAGAAATGGAGATAGCCAGATGTTGGTTGGTGTGATAATGAACAAGAAATGAATGTGTA
Source organism: Nezara viridula (assembly GCA_928085145.1). Taxonomy (NCBI): domain Eukaryota; kingdom Metazoa; phylum Arthropoda; class Insecta; order Hemiptera; family Pentatomidae; genus Nezara; species Nezara viridula. The sequence continues at coordinate 81,978,063 of OV725078.1, forward strand.
ACACCAAAAAAATATTTAAATAAATATGACAATTATTGAATTTTTGATGACTGGTGCCACATCATAAAAGCAAGGTAGATAATTATACAACAGATAGAGTAGATTAACAATGTAAAAATAGTTCATTTCAAATATGTATAATTTCAGTAAACATAAAGAATACTCTGAGGATGGAAAAATTGTCCCGAAACGTCAGATATAATAGATGTAATTAAAATGACTGCAAAAAATGGAAATATATTTGCCTTAACCCTAGAAAAATAACATTTAACTAAAATGTTCAATACCAAAATTTTAAGAATAAAATTTGTACAGCTTAAAATATAATGTTTAGGAAAATTATAAGTGAGTGCCATATTTACAGTTCGTAACATAACAAGCATTTCATTTAGGTTGTAATCAATGCTTGAACATTCCTCATCCTGCCAAAGGTATATTTCATGTGGAGAAAATGCTCTAAGTTTTTCCAATAGTTTTTCTAATTGTAAATCTTTTCCAGAAAAACCATTCTCTGAAGATTCCATTGAGTCAATAAACATGTTACCCCTAAAATAAAAAAACAATAAAATATAGTGAGTTTAAATAAGCTGAAAAATGTATTTCAAGAATTCAGTGAAGATTGTTTCTTTTGCTATCCTTTAGAAGTAGATAACATTGTTTTAATTAACAATGGGAGGTTTGTAAACTCTCACATTACCAAATTTGTTCCAAAACGATAGCTATTTGCCAAATATAATATTTTTTCTGGTATCTAACTTAACTGGTGTAGTATCTAGAGTAACAAATTTTTAAAGAGAAACAAAGTTGGTATCCATTTTTCGGACCTAAAAAAACTCTAAAATATGAATTTTTATAGTAACTGAGACATGAAATTTTTGCCTAGGCTGGACCCTTTGAAATTTCACTGACAAACACAAAAATTATGATAATATCAGAAAGACTCCACTGAATCGCACATAAATTATCACGGACTTAGGACTCTCTATGATACACAAATTGGTAAAAACCCAACCTCCATACACAAATTAGAACCAAAGATATAAAATAAAAAATGTTTGATAAGTTTTTCTAAATTTCTAGCTTAAAAAGGAATTAAATCCAAAACTGTTCTGATGCGGTTTGGAACAGCAGTAATTCAGCTTTCAGGTTACAAAATCATGATGATAAACATTAAGGATATAAAGAAAGTAGTGTCAATTCTATTACTGAATACAGAGAGATTGTGATAACCTGATGCTATTCTCTAGAAAAATAATATTAGATGAAGAAGCTGTAGTAAGAAGAGAAGTATATTATCTAAAAATTAGTAAAGGTGTCAGAAAAAGTGATCTGACTAATAAATTTTCCTATTTAAAAAAATTTAACAATCAAAAATATTAAGTTGAAGTATAAATTTACTCATAAGTATGAGCGAACATCACTTGATTCACAAAGCTGAAATCTCATTTGCCACATAAGCTATTAATTATATTCCATATAATTTATTTCCCATTGTCCCGGAATAATTAAAGAACATTATTATTATATAATCAAAATAATTAGCTATGTTAATACAAAATGAATTCAAAAATAATTGAGTGGTTTCATATCAATTTTGTTCTTAAGTCATTAGAATAGTTTAAATTGAAGCTACATAACAAAAATTGGATTTTTCTCAACTCCTTGAAAATGAAAAATCTCCACCTTTTATATGAAGCCACTCAATTTTATTGAAAAATACTTACTTTACTGCCATTCTTGATTTGATTTTTTTAAATCTTTTTTTTTGATTAAGTTTATTTATTTTTTGATAATCAGGATCCTTAAGAGAAATCTCACATTTCAGCTGTTCATCCTAGAATTCATGATATATTAAAAAACAAACAGACAAAAAACAATATTGCTTAAACCAATACATATTTAAGTGAACAATAAATAAGATGGAAATTTCACATACCAAATAAAAAACTATGGATACTTTAAATGTGATTAGTTACGGCAGCTTCCGCAGCAGTAAAAAACTTTTTCTCCATTTAAAAAAAATAAGGAAATAAAAGAAAAATGACTAACTCTGCACTAAAAAATAACTAAAATAATTAATCTACACAGCCACATAACTAATCCTATTTGATATAATTACTAACTAAAATAACTTAACTAAACAAAATTTATAGCAAAACTGAGAGCGATTGAATACAATGTTTCACATAAAATGCAAAACGAAGAATAATAATGGTCGAGTCAGCTAGAGAAAGGACGTAACAAGTAGTAACCCATATTAGCTCATTAATTCTACAAGAAAAGCTCCAAAATAAATCCCAACACCATCTGTGGGCTCTAAATTTCACTCTCATATGCAAAGGGCTCTAAGAGTAACTCCAGTTACAAGTTCCTCTCACGTGTAAAGACACCTTAAGAGTTATATCTGCTTAAAGAAAAATAATATTTGAATCATTTATACATTCTTATGGATAATTGGCCCAGTATGAACACTGGTGGTGGTTAGCTATATCTCCAACCTTGGGTCTTCCCAGGGAAGGTGGCCCTGAGGTGACTACTGCAAATGACCTTATACAACAAAATTAGATACAATAAATATTGGGTAAATAGATACAACAAAATATTGGGTTATCCAGACAATAATGCAGGATTTTGGTTTAAAAAGAAAGATTTACAACTGTTTTATTTAATCAAAATAGTCTCCACTACTATCAATACATTTCTGGCAACGTGTTAGCAACTTTTCCATTGACTCGGAATAGAATTTCCCATCTTTATAATTGATAAAAACCAAAAACTTTGTCCATTAAATTTGTTGTCACGTAAGTAGTGGCCCAGGTGTCTAAAATGAGTTCAGTAAAATGTAACAAAAGTAATCAAAGTAAAAAAGAAAATCAACACTTACAGGTTTATATACATTAATACAATTTGCAACATTCTCAAATGTATTTCTGTGTAAACCAATTTCAACAGCTTTTTGACGAATAAGTTCTATACATTCAACATGCCTTCTTGCACTTTCTTCTTGTTTTTGTTGTATCCTTTTTTGCAACTCTTCAACTGTAGCTAATTGGGCAGATTGTCTAGCTAGTAACCTCTCTTCTCGTTCTCTAAAAATATATTGAATGAAAAATAAATTAACATACTTATAATACATTTTTAAAAACTGAGACAATATCTAATTTACTGAATAAACACCTACGTAAAATCCCAATTTAATTACAAACCGTAAATAAAGAAAAATTGATCAGTTTTATGGAGTGTTTTCAAAATAATGATAATTTAAACATTTCTAGCAATTTAAGTTTATGGTATAGAACAAGTAAAATTATTATCTATTTTATTATTTTTCATGGTAAAACATTTGTAAAAGTATTAATAAAAATACTTAAGAAAAAATAATTAAACAGTTCTATTTTCAATAAATTAATTTACTACATTTAATTACTGAATAGTATTATATTGTATATTATTATATTATTACAAAATATTGCATTATCAGAAAATTGACTGAACAAAGTTCCCATGGACCCACTGAAATTAAAAAGTAAAGTTAGGGAATGAAACAAAGTAGAATAAACCTTAAAATCACAAGATAATTTTAATTTCACTCAGGACCACATTTTTTCAATGAGAATGATAATAGAGAAAGCGTGAGACCAGGGAAAGGCAGTCTACTTGCCATTCTTTGATCTGAGGGCGGCTTTTCACTCAGCCCAGAGGCAGGAGATATGGGACACACTAATAACAAGAAGAGTGCCAGCAAACTTGGTGAGTGAAATCAATGTACCAAGACTCAAAGGGCATTGTAAGACTTAATGGTCAGACATTGCGGCCTTTCCACTTTTATAAGAGAGTAAAGCAGGGGAACAGCCTAAGCCCACTACTATTTGTCCTTCTTATGGATGAGATATGGAAGATGTGTAAAAGGAGATGCCCAAGAGCACTAGTAGGTTTTTGGAACCTAACTCCAGTACTGGCTCAAGCGATGATATATGCGGATGATATCATACTGATATCTGACTTTGAAAAGGCTCTTCAGGCATTCTTGGATGAATGGAATGAGGAACTGAAGATAAGAGGTTTACAAATAAATCCTAACAAAACTAAAATCATCTGTTTCAGAAGAGAAAACGCAGAGCCTATGGTTTTGTGTAATGGTGAACCCCTAGAACTTATGAATATGAGTGTACTGTTATAGGCAAGCAGTAAGTAGAGATGCCAAAATACAGATATTTAAATCCATATTTCTCTCAGTTCCCGCAGGAGCTAGTCTAAGTACCAGACTAGTGAGGTATAACACTCCCCCAGGCTCCCGAGTTCAGTACAAAGTTCTTTCTCACCCAGAACAGTACACAGCATCACCATTGCACGGCAACCTGATACATAGATAACCGGATAAAAATAGTTACGAGTTCACGTCCCAGTGCTGGGGAAGTATTTTAAATCCCCGCCCTCACCCCCTAGCCCGGGAAAACTCTGTATAGCCTTAAAGGTGAGAAAAGGGAGGACAAAAAAAAAAAAAAAGTACACTATACACTTATTCATTACATAAGGTCATTTGCAGTAGTCATCTCAGGGCCACCTTTCATGGGAAGACCCAAGGTTGAGGGTATAGCTAACCACCACCAGTGTTCTTACTGGGCCAATTATCCCTAAGAATGTATAAACGATTCAAAGAAACATAGCGAATAGCCTCGGATTTGGACAGACTAGAAGGAAACGACTCGGCATGGAAAAGGACATACAGTTAGGAACTTGGAATATAAGATCTCTTACAGGCAAAGAAGTAGAAATCATCGAGGAGATGAAGACGTACAGCTTGGATATACAAGGAAGGAAGTGAGGTACAAAGGAAGGGAGTTGGAGTTAAGGCGATGGATGGTGGTCATAGTTTTATATACTCGGGAGTCCCTCCTGGAAATAGGGCGGCAGAGGGAGTCGGCATTGTAAGGAAGAATGAGCTGTTCAGAAGAGTGGAAGAATGGGAGCCAGTGAACTCATGCATCTTAGCAGTTAATATTAATCTGTGCATAGGAAAATGGACCCTAATACAAGTGTATGTTCCAACAAATGATGCAAGCATACTAGATAAGGAACAGTTCTATGCAGACCTAGAACGTTTGGTGACCAAAAACAAAAATATTAATAGAAGTATTCTCATTATGGGAGACCTCAACACACGAACAGGCAATGACTACGTGAGAGCACATGGTGTGATGGGTCCACATGGAGGCGAAAGGTTAAAGAATGAAGCAGTCAGCGATTGATCGAGTTCTGTGTGGACGACATGCTTATTGGGAATTCGTATTTCCTTACAAGCCAGTGCAAAAAATTATCTTCTCTGCCACGGAACAAAATGCAAATAGCGTTATTGATTATTTTATATATGAGAGAGACATCAGGAGGTTTTTCTCAAATGTAAAGGTTATTAGAGGAGCGGAGATGGTAGTGACAGTATGCTACTGGCCGCCGACACCAGGGTACTTAAGGACCCCAAGACAAAGCCAAAAGCCTATGATAGAATAGATGTAAAAAAGCTTCAGGACCCTGATAAGAAAGAGGTTTGAAGATGAACTGAACAGAAAACTTCAGGAATTGGATGCGGATGCTATCTTGGAAGATGTTTGGAAACAAAAATGGCAGTCATATGTATTAGCAAGGAATGTGACTAAGGAGGCAGTAAAAATAGCAAAGAAGAGGTCAGGGGTAGAATTTGGAGAGGTTGAACCAGGATCATGGGGAAAACATAAAACTATTTTGGAAAAAGATCAAAGCACTGAGTGAGGAGAAATGGTCTCGGAGGATAAAATCATCCTGGAGATATGGAGGAGACATTATGAAAAACAATTCATAAGCGAACATATGTATCCTGAGAACAGTCAGGAGGCGTGCAGGAACGAGGCTGATATCGACGAGGTCATAGTTATTGAAAAGATAAAAACAGGAAAAGCTCCAGGACGGGATAATTTAGTTGGAGAGTTTTTTAAGTATGGTGGGATGGAGTTAGTGAGGTCTCTCCAAATACTTTTCCAAAAAGCCTGGGAGAGGAATAGGATTCCTATAGAATAGGAATATAATGTCATAATTCCCATACATAAAAAAGGCAGCCAGGCTGAATCCTCCAACTACAGACCCATATCATATGCCTGTCTTCAGTGGTATACATCCATCTTGCACAATAGACCGAAACCTCTAGTGGAACCGTTCATAAAAGAGCAAGCTGGTTTCAGAGCAGGGCGTCAGACACAGGACCATATATTTACCCTCAGGAATATAATACAAAAATCATGGGTTAATGATAAAAATATGTACTTAGCCTTCCTCGACTTTCAAGCAGCATTTGATTCAGTCCCAAGAAACAAAATATGGGAAACACTAAGAGTAAAGAGTGTTCCTAGAAGCCTGGTTGAGACCATTAAATCCATATACAAAAATCCAAAAGGAATAGTCAGACTGAATGGACAGGAATCTGACTATATTAGCATAGCTAGGGGGTCAAACAAGGTGATAGTTTAAGCCAGTTGCTATTCATATTATACATGGATGAAATAGCTGTAATCTGTAAAAGGCGAACAGAAAGGACGTTTCTGGGGCGAAGGAATCTGTTTCCAGCTGTAATTCAGTTCCTTCTATATGCGGACGATATTGTCTTAATTGCTGATTCCGCAGAGAAATTACAGCAGGCCGAATGCAATGAAGAGCTCCGCAGGAAGGGTATGATCGATCATTAGTACAAGAAAGAGGAAGATCCTACAGGTTGGAAGAGTGCAGGAAGATAGTACAGAGTATTGCAAGGGAAAGGTGATGGAAGTAGGTCTGATTTCACCTACCTTGGTACTGTTATAGATCGGTCTGAGAAAGTGGATTCAGAAATTCTGAACAGGATAAGCAAAGTAAATGCTATATATTGCACCAGATCTGCAATACTGTGATCGAAAAGAGAGAAGCGAGCAGAGGTGTGAAACTGCACATATTTAAGGCAGTATACCTGCCTGTACTCCTGCATGGTGCAAAAAGCTGGGTTCTGACTGACAAACTGGAGAAAAAAGTCACTGCTTATTGCAGAAATAAGAATATATGACAAGCCAGAAATCTTGCAAGAATCAGGGAACATTGACAATCCTGGTTAGACACTCCCCTAAGCTGAAAGAAACTACAGGGTGGTGCAAAAGAAGAAAAAAAGAAGAAGTTCCTCTCAGTTCTCCTATATGGAACAGAAAGCTGGACAGCCCTCGACAAGCATGTAAGTGAGATAACATCAGCAGAAATGAGATTTCTCCAAAGAATAGTTGGTAAGACCAGGAGGGTCAGTGTCAGAAATGAAAAAATTAGGGAGAATCTGGGTGTTAAATCAGTGCACGACACTATGCAAGAGTGGCAACTAAAATGGTATGGACACATCTGTAGAATGGACGATACCAGAAAAGCCAGGTGGTATTAGGAAGCTAGGAAGGAAGACGGCCTCATGGCATACCCGGGTGCATGTACACTGATTACATTGGAAAACTGGGGGCAGCAAGAGGACTCACCATCCCGGAGATGAGAAGAGTAGCCAGGGGCAGAGACCAGTGGGATAGATAGACTGAGACTGCAACTCCACGCTTGATGGCACAGAGGAGTTAGAGGAAGTAGAAGAAGATAATTTTAATTTCACAATAACTGAGAATTTTACCTTGCTTTTTCACGGGCTATTTCTAATCTTTCTTGTTCTCTTTCCTGCTGTTTACGATCAATTATTTCTTGTTTTCTTTTTCTCTTCTCTTTCATTTTCTCAAGTTTTTCCTTAAATAGTAATCACAATATAAAAGAAATGAATATTTTAAAAATATTTTATTAACAAAATTTTTTATAATTACAACCAATCTTTGAATGACATTGTTAAACTGAAGAAACAACTAATATCAAGACAATCAGGTTAAAAAATTGGAACTTGATTATCAAAATAGGTCATATAAGTAATTTTAAACCGAATATCTACTATGTAAATAGAAATGAAAGGGTAACAAAAAAGAAAGGATAATTCAGAAACTGATGAAGATAAATTATAAGTGCTCATTTGTTATGATGTTTCAAAAATGCAATGGAAAGGATAAGGGTCTAGAACAAATGGGAAAAAAAGTATTAAAACAATTATATATGATTCTATGTTGGTCCAAAAACGTTGACAAATAGTATTTTATTAGGATTAGAAGAAAAAACATAAAAAAGTAATTGTGGCAGAAAAAGACACTAACCTGTCTTTCAGCTTCCAAAACCCTTCTTCTTTCTTCAACAGCAGCTTCTCTAGCTGCTTTTTCTTCTAGTCTTCTTTGTCGTTCTTCAACTAAACATTGTAACCTTTCTTCGTGCTCCTAATAAAGAATTAAGTGACAATAATAATTTATACCAAAAACAAGATTACATAGAAATATTAAAAAAACCAAAAATAAAACAATAAATACTTGTCTCAATGCCAATGAATCATGACGACGATTCTGTGCTTCGAGTTCATTAATGAAGGCTATTTCTTTTAGTTTTTCTTCTTCATCATGTGCCTTTCTCTTGATAATATTAAGGTGCATGTTCCTATTTTCTTCAGCTTTTTTCAACTTCAAATCAATACGTGATTTTCTTTGTAAAGCCAATTGGTGTTGAGCAGCTTTTACTTCTTCAACCTGACACAAAAAAATAATACGATAACTAGGATTTCATAATAATGTTAAAAATGGAACCACAGAATGTTCCTATAATAAAATAGCACATGTGCAACCAACTACTCAAATATGCATCCAAAATGTTGACAGCTTCAGCTATTATCTGAATTAGGAAATATAGAAAAATCAGTATAAATAAACAGATTTTGATATGTCACAACTTCACACTAAATACCATTAAAAATAGGATAAATGACTAACAAACTAATTAAATTAAAAATACAAAATTATATAAAAAAAAATGTTACAGCAATGATCATTAAAATATAGAGCAATCTCAGTCTGCCAACCGGGCAGAACTCGCGAGACTAAGCTCCATTCTAAACCAGGTTGAAAAAGATTATCGTTCCTCATGTGAATCAGTTTGTGGATAGGGAGTACTGAGTGTACACAAAATTTGGATTCAATACAACTAAAGATTTGCAAAATATTGCCAGATAATAGGAAGAAGCAGTGGCCATGAGGAACTAGGAAACTATAATGAAGAGATTAGAACAGCAGATGTAGACAACAAGGCGAGGCGAAAAAAATTAGAAAACAAGTGCCACCCAAAAACAACAGGAAATAACAGGAGGTTATATCCAGGAAAAGGAATGAGAGGATATAACCTCAGAAGGTTACATACTCAGACCTGGTAAGGAGAATGGCAACTCATCCTACTCCTAGATCACCAGAGAAAGTCACCAATTATGTCACAATAAGCAGAGAAAAAAAGACAGTTCCTGATAGCCACTTGACTGAAAGGAGGATATTAAAGCACAGACAGCCCCACTGTGAAAGGTGCATAGCCAGAAAACCCTAATTTTATTGTTGCTAGAAATAAATATATACTCTACAGCATGTATAAAATAGAGAACAATAACAAATAAAGAGAGTTTAATCAATAGCAGTGGCATGAGCGAAATCCTTGAGCACTATCCCACCTCACTGCTGCTGATAACCATATGCCAAAAATAGCCAAACAGGGAAAAAGAAAAAGAAAAAAGTAAAACATTTTGATATATATATATATATATATATATATATATATATATATATCATAATATTTACTTTATATATATATATTTGAATTTATTATTTTTTAATCAATAGCATGTTTTGATAACTGAAGTTCAAATTATTGAGATTGCACTGTATATCGAACAACCATATTGGAATGTTGGAATGACTATAACAAATAAAATTAAGAAATAATAGAAACAAAATGTTAACACTGAAACTAAATAAATTATATTACATTAATAAAACAGCAGTAAACTATAAACAAACATATAAAGGTATGTAACTAACTTTTTGAACAAATTCTCTAACTTTTGCAGTTTTACACTGTAAAAATTGTAACCGTTTCTTTTGAGCTTGTTGTTGTTTAACCTCATTCCTCCGTTTTACATCTTCTTGATGTTTAATTTCATCAGCTAGTTTCCTTTTAAATTCTAATGCACGAATAGGGTCACGATTTACAAAATCAGTCATTTCCTCCAAAGAAGCCACACTCTGAGGAATTTCTACAATTTAAATATAAACAAAAAATGTTAATGAATCAGCAATGGATCTGCTAAGTTGAAATATAATAGTTTTAGATAGGAAAAGTTAAATAAAGTTGAGAAACAGAGTAGAGAAACATTATTTTTCCTTTTCAGAAATAATTAATATACAATAATCTTTAGCTGAAACATTATAATGCTATAAAACATAAAATACCTTCACCAGCATCCGGATGTAAAATTGATTTATCATTTTTTGTTTGAGAATCTTGGTTTTCTTCATCGACATCTATTGAAATAAATTGATTAAAATATTATGAAATTAGCTAAACAAAAATAAATGAATTCATAATAAGCACTAACCCATAAGAAACTAAACTTACTGTTAATATACTGCATATATGCAGAATACATCTCATTAGGATCAATTTTTTCAGTTTTATCACGAGAAGATATATGTTCAGTCTACAACAAAGAAAATATTTTTAAAATACAGAAATCGTTCATTACCAAACAATATATACTGCTAAAAAATAAATAGGGATATTTAGGTAGTTACATATGATTTATTTTTCCTAGAATTCTTAATTTATTTTTACCATGAAATACATTAAAATTTAATATAAATAAGATTGTATTTGACCTAGGAAAATTTCATAAAAGATGTTTTAAAAAAATAATAAAATTAAAGATTTATGTAATCTTGTTTTTATGATTACGAATTGTAAGTACTTGTTAAAATTTAATTATTTGTGTAATATCCTCAGTAAGCACATATATTACCTCTCTGTACCTTTAGTGCATACTGTTTATAATGCAGTCACTGATTTCACAAGGAATCTCATGGTAATACTGCTCTCAGTTGTTACTTTTACCCCGAGTTCGCGTATCGTCATCAAGTGAATAGAAATCTGTTCCGATTATGACCCAGGCTTGAAGAATGTACTCCACAATAATTTCTTCTACAAAAAGAACTGCGGGTTCACATATGCAATAAAAACCAGGGTAACTGTCACCCAAATATCCCAACTTATAGAAACAGTTCACCTCAAGTCGCTTGATCTAACTTGTCTTTTTAAAGTCACAGCAGGGCAGCGCAACGGATGTTCCCTTGGAAAAAGCAATTTCCCCAAATGAACTAATCTATTCATCAGTGGATGGGGAAACCTTGATTTTTTATTGAGATCCGTGCTGGGATGAGAGCCAATGAATCATCAGGCCTGACGATATGCCATACTTTTATACATCCAGCAGCGATACTGTATTTTTGCTACTTCAAGTCATATGATGAGTGACAGAGACAGAGGCGAGCTGCCCCGGAAAAATGGTCGAGAATTTCGTCTCATAATTTACCAAATGTTTAACAATATAATTATATACAAATAAAATATTTTTCTATATAGATAAGGTTATAAAAAAAATTAAGTTATAACCTGTGTTGGCCTCAACAATCATAATAAATGGATGCAGCATGCACGGATTAAGTTTAGTCCAGTCAATGAATGCTTGAAAATAAGGTTTAGAGGAAAATGGCGAAGACACAATTTTTGACTTTGGAACATTGTTTGGTCTTGTAAGGAGGTAAACATACTAAAAGCCTCCACTCCTAGGTGGTGAGCCAGATGTGAGGGAGCGCCTAGGTCACTTTTTTCAGGTTTTTGCTTAAATCAGAAAAAATATCCATCTCATCAACAAAGACATTCTATACAAAATTAATATAACAGAAAAGCTGATAAAATTTGCAATATGATTGATTATATACCTTTTTTTTGGAAACTCGCTTAGTTTCCAAGATATCCGTCCTCAACTATGGCTAATTTGGAAAAAAAAAAGTTTGCCTTATGTTTATTGCTGTTTTTCGGGTATTCGCTTATTTCAGGAAAACTATCTATCGCATCGAGAAAGACATTCTATACAAAATTAAAGCACATAAAATTTGAAAATATGATTGATTCTGTATCTTTTTTCGCTATCTCGCTTAGTTTCCGAGATATCTGTCCTCAAATATCACTAATGTCGATAATAAAATTATTTACCTCATGTTTTTTACCGTATTTGACAAGCTAACTCTTGATTGCTTCGTTCTTCGATTAAGTCATGAGAAAGAAAGTTTTTAATAATTAAATTTCCTTCTAGAATACATATAATTTTACTAGTTTATCATCAACGGTTCAAAAGATAGATCAATTATAACATTGTATGTCAATTCTGAAAATTCGCAGAAAAAATTAATGATTATAATATTCGTTATTATATTGCCCTAACTCTCTATAAATCTAAATCTCTATGTGTGGCAATAAATCATATATACATATCAATACATGAAATAAAGTATATTATAATTGTTTTTTTTTTCTGAAAATTCTTGGAATTGACATATGAAGTTATACTTGATCTACCTTTTGAACTGTTGAAGATAAACTAGTAAAATAATATATATTTTTGAAGAAATTTTAATTGTTAAAAACTTTCTTCCCCATTACTTAATCGTAGAATAAAGAAATCAAGAGTTAGCTAGTCAAATACAGTAAAAAATATGTAAAACTTTTTTTTTCACATTAGCGATAGTTAAGGACGGATTTTTCGGAAACTAAGCAAGATAGCGAAATAGGTACAGGATCAATCATATTGAAAATTTTATCAGTTTTAATTTTGTATAGAACTTTTGTCGATGTAATGGATAGATTTCCTGATATAAACGAAAAAAGTGATATTCTAGGCGCGCGCCCTCCTCCACCACCCCACATCAGGCTCATCACTTAGAACTGGGAACTTTTAGTATGTTTTACATACTAACTAATACTCCTTACTAGTTTAAACAATATCCCAAAGTCAAAAATTATGCCCCCGCCACTTCCTTCTATAATCATTCATTGACTAGACTAGTTGCATATAAATAATATACCACTCAAATCTGCAAAAAAAACCTGTATCACTACAACCCAGGAAGGGTCTTGGGTTCAGTACTATTCTAGGGAAAGCACTGTTTCTTGGTCTACGGTTGTGCAAGGAGGTAATTTGACCGAGATCACGCTCAACCGCCAGGTTTTTCTCCTTAATTAATTATTTTAATTAAGGGTATCCACTTTATAGAGGCTGGGTGAGCCCCGGGTCTACCTACCCAGGGTCGCCTCATGGCCAATGAAACAGAATCAACAATTTTTCTGCCATAAGCTGGAATTCGAACCTGGGACCTTAAGCATTGGAAGCTCAGTACCCTACCACTGAATTACCCCACTCCCCTTGAATCAAATCTATAGTAAATAATATTTCAGGACCAACTTATAAGCTACAGAAATTTTTAATGTAGGTTTTAGATAACTACAATACTAACAATCTATATAATATAGAAAAACAACCTGTATAATATAAAAATGCAGGTTTTAGCCTTATAAGGCTAATTAGCGAATAGCCAACATTTTTAAAGATTTTAATATTTATAATATTAAATTTGTAAATAAAATTAGTAAAGAAATGAGAAAACTTTATACTCCCCTGAAGCATAAAATATATTAACCACGCAACAATTACTCAACAGTGACAATACTCATCCATATCTGGATAAAAAAATATGTTAAAAAAAATTCTCTTCGCCCTCAATGAAAAAAATAAGGTTTTTCAACTAATAAGTTATGCATTTATATACATATGTAAGTAATAACTTTTATAATTTTTAAAGGAGGAATTATGGATAAACAAAGGTGAAACTATAAAGGAAATTATCATTTTATAAATTTAAATACTTAATAAAAAATGTATATAACTTAAATTTTATGTTAAACTATACTGGTTTTTCCAATGATTGTAAAAAGGACTATGGATTTTGATTTCTTGAAGTGATGTACTATCTCTAGTTGATACATCTTTTTTAGGTAATAGTTCCGAAGTGTTCAAAGTGATTGGGCATAAGGGCATAAGATCACATCGATCATCCTGAAGATAGAATCCGAGAAGTAGCCGAGTAACATTGATGAGTTAGTTTTTTTTTTTTTTTTTTTTTTTTTCACGGAACGGCCATAGAGACCACGCGAATATCATGACATTTGGCTTCTTTCTTGTTTTTCCTTTCTTTCCACTTCTCTCTCATTATCTCCGAGTGCCGCCGCTTTCTCTCCTCCGTCCACGCGACTCCCTTTCTCGAACTTTTCTTCTTAGCCAGAACCGTGATCTCCTTTAGTCTCTTACCATACCCCTCTAGGTCCAGACAGTCCCGGTTCGTTATTCCAAGTCTTTCCGTTTCTTCTTTCTCTGTCTGATGTATCCTCCCAAGCTTTTGTAACTACGGATTTTTTGGAATATTTCCTTGTTAAGTCTTTCTGGGGCCATTCTTACCATATGTACGTGGAATTTCAGTCTCCTGATCCTAATTTCCGTTTCTAGATCTCTTTTGTCCTTGTATATTTCCTGATTGGATCTTAGCCTGTATCCTTCTTTTGTCTTTTTGGGGCCGTAAATCCTTCTTAGAATTCTTCGCTCTATTCTCAACAATTTTTCCAGACTGGGGAGGCATGTGGTTTCCGTCTCGTATAGTATCACAGGTTTAACAACTGTATTGTAGTGTCGTATATTTGCTTCCGTAGACAAGTTTCTCTTGTTGTATATGTTACTGGTTGCAAAAGTTAGTTTTTCCAATTTGGCTATTCATTCCTTGATACTTTCTTTTTCCAAACCATTTTATTTCTTTTTCATTTTATTTTAGAGACTCAAAACTTTATATTTAGAATTTTCCAATTATATACAAGTATAACATTACAGTCTGTAATGTTTGGCCAAAACATTGATTTGCGTGTAAAAAAAATACAATTAATTTTTTAATTAAACATTTCCTTTGAGTGATCTCCAAAAACTATTAACTTAATTTAACATCAAAATCTACCATTTATTAAAAATAATAATATTTTACATGATTGTCAACACAGTTGAATTAAATGTTTAATTAATATTCAGGGAGAACAAAAACTAATATAAATGAAACAAAAATAGATGATTCCCTAAAACAATAAACTACTTTAATAAAATTAAAAATTATGTAATTATAAATAACTGTTTAATATATATTATACACACCTGTTTATTTTCTGCATTGCCATTGATTTTCTGAGCATAATTAGATGAGTTGCGTCTCCCTTTTTTAGCACATTTTTCACTATCAAGGCTTTTTTCAATTATATTACCTCCTTGGATATTTTTCTGTTTGATTTTAAATGTTTTATCATTAATAGATTTTGATAGTGATGAATCTTCATCTGTGGCAGATGGTTTAATAATATTTTCAGGATCACATGCTATCATTGCTCTAGAAAAAATAAAACAAAATAAATAGCCAAAGTGATACATTGCAGCAAAGATAATATCTAACAAAACAGGATATTTTATTTACCACATGCCAGTGTTAAAATTATCAAAATTTTACATTAAAATATTCTTATTATATTCGCAAAACAGTCGCATGAGGCTAACCTTGGCCTGCTCAACAGCTGTCAACCGCCTCACTCAGTCTCCAGCATGGGTAACAGAAATCCTCAACTCCCGAACATTTTGCCTTTTCCTATTAGCTCTTCGACCAACCACACGGGTACACACCATCCGGCACATTGATGTATGCCCTATTCACCACTCTGTCCTAGCTCATCCTCATTTTAATCTTTGTATTTTGATGTAAGAGGAGATGTTAATTTCCTTTTAGACTCGTAATAGTTGGCTGTTTTTCCTTCATCACCAATGACCATTTTCACATATGTGTCCAAGAATTCTCCTTAACATTACTCTTTCATACCTGTTCAGCAGGTTGATACTTTTATAGTTAAGCGTCCATGCTTCTCTACTGTACATGACTACTGGTCCTATACTTATAAAGGTCTAGTAAAACCTTAACTTGGTGTTATGGCTTATAAGTTTGCTCTTAATTATTTTTGATATGGAGAAATAGCTCTATTTTCTACTATGAATAGCATAAAAGAAATGGTTCTATTCTTCTTCTCACCTCTTCTTATTCACCTATGTTATCACTAATAACAGAGCTAAAGTATTGGAAGCTTCAAACCATTTAAAAAATGTAAGAGGCTATTTCAAAGTGACTCCTTTGAATTTGCTGTTTTTTTTGGCTATCACTATGATCTTTGTCTTTCACTCATTAATATGTAGACTGATCTTTTTCTCTACACCTAGTTCTTCAAAGGTCAACCTTATGCTCAGTAGATATCTGCTGACCAAGACTGTCATCTTCATACGCTAAAACTTGGGTCATCTTTGTAAATATTATTCCTTCCTAATTCAGTCCAGTTCTATTGATGATTGTTTGTAAAGCTATATTAAAACAGAAAGCTAATGGATAGCCTTTTCTTAGGCAGCTTTTCACTACAAAAGGCTCTGATATACCACAACAGTATACTTGACAGCTAATTATCGCCATTGGGTATTTTACTAATCGAGTCAGTTTATTTGGAAGCTCTAGTTCATGCATAGTCAATATTAGTTTATTCCTTAGAATTGTGTCATAACGTATCAAATTTCGCAATTTCTTGGCGATTTGATGATGCCCAACTTTAAATGATTCTGCAGGAAGTCCATCATTACCTGGTGAATTTTATTCTTGAGTTTTCCCAAAAAGTCTTCAATGTCCTCTACATACATTTAAATATCTAAGTAGAAATAAATTGCATAATCAGTGTAATATAATTTTGAATTCATAGTTCAAAAAATACTAATGTTTCATAAATTATATAGCTGTAATAAAAATTAATCTATTTTTAAAATTAGACTTCCAGGTGATTATTGTTTAAATAAATAAATAAACTTAAATTTATTGGTCTTATTGATATCGATATAGACGGTAATATGTTTGAACAGGTAGATAAATTTAGGTATCTAGATTCTACGATAACTAGAAAAAACGAAATTGAAGAAGAGATTGAGGTTAGACTGAAGTCGGGAAATGCTTGTTATTTTTCTGTGACAAAACTACTCAGTTTGCGCCTCTTGTCCCGGATCTTAAAAATTAGAATCTATAAAACAATTATCTTGCCTACAGTTCTTTATGGATGCGAAACTTGGCCGCTTACATTAAGGGATGAGCAGCATCTTAAGGTTTTTGAAAATAAAGTATTGCGTAGAATATTCGAACCGAAGAAGCATGAGTTAACCGGAGAGTTCAGACGGTTACACAACGCCGAATTGCATGAACTGTATCCGGGTAATATAATTGAGGTAATTTCATCGCGGCGAATCAAATGGGCTTGTAAAGTTGTTGGGCTTAGTAACGAGAGAATTCCTAAAAGGTTAATATTTGCTGTGCCGAATGGTAAGCGTCCAAGGGGTAGACCAAAGCGAAGGTGGGAAGATTGCATTAAAGCCGATCTGAAGGGACTGGGTTTGGACGGCGAGCGGTGGAGGGAGGTGTATAATAAGCGATTGGTGGTGTCGGCATTGAACCTTCGGGTTCGCTAAGCCTTTTATTATTATTATAAATTTATTGGTTAAAAACAATTAAACAAACAAATGATTTTATCATGTTTTATTAACCCTATCAACTTTACTAAGAAAAATGAGAAAAATATTAATGTCAAGTGAGTATAGAGAAACTTTGAGGTGGAGAATAGAGAGAGAATAAAACAGACATATAAACAGAAAGATATATACCCAAATTCATATGATGCAATGGTATTAATACACTGTAAATTTTTGTTCCTAACACTGGTTCTTGATTGTTTGAACTCAGTTTGGTCACGCCATTTTGACCTTATTTTAACAGTTTCCCATCCATCTGAAAAATAATCACATATTTAGTAAACTACTTAACATCATATTCACATATAGGCAATAAATATAAATAATACCATTGTATTAAAGTTTTTAACAATTAAAAATGTTTTAATAAACTATTATTCAAAATAAAAAATAGCAAAAATTAATAATCTTTATACAGCCTTCATCAAGGCTGTTCAATCCGACACGCGTGGACAGACCAATTCCAGTTGAGTCTAAGCTTGTTAGATTGAACAGCCCTGATAAAGGCCTGAACTTCGGGCCGAAATGTCGGCAAATGTAAAAATAAATATTATTATTTATTTTTGCTATTTTTTTATTTTGACTGATCACCCCAACCTTCCTTTTTTTCAATTATTCACTACAGTATACCATGAACCCACAAAATATTATTTACTTCATCAAGAAATTAAAATGACTTAAAAAAAAACATTAAGGTAAGTTTTTATCACAATTCAACATTTTGTATGGCCTTCATGTTTTGCCCAAACTTGTAGGCCATTATCAGAGCTAAAATAGATCAGAAATATGTATGTAAAATAATAAAACAGAAAAATTGACAGAAATAAAACCATAAAAGCAAAGCAAAAAATATAAATATAAAATCGAAGGAAAATAGTTCCTGAGAGTAGATAAATTTAAATACCTCGGCTTTCGATGAACTTTAATAAATTACCAACATTCAGAAATAGACCAGCCTATACCAGCCTCAAACAGAGCTTTTCTCTTTCAAATGCATTAAGATAGTAAGAAATCTCTGGACATCTAAAATTAAGGGTGTACGATACTATAATAAAGCCAGTTCTAATATACGGGAGCAAGAGCTGAACACTAACTGGTATCTTAAAGAGGAGATTGAAAGGTTTGAGAGGAAAATCCTCTGCATGATAACTGGAGTAATCAGATATCAGAGTACTAACACATGGAGGAGGAAGAACTAATAAAGAACTGCTACAAAAACTAATCGATCAATATCTCATGTGATAAAGGAAAGGAAGTTAAGATTGAGGGAGGCATAATGTAGATCAGGACAATTCATCAGGAAACCTCTAAACAACAATGAATGCATCAATAGTAAGCAAGAGACCAGGTGAAAGGCCTAAAACCAGGTGGACATATCGAATCAACAAAGATGCTGCAAAGGGAGATAACTGGAAAGCAATAGCCCGAGATAGCCAGATATGGTAAATGAAAAAGATCTACAAGGTCTATGAAGCCATCAGAAAAAATAAAATAAATATAATATTAAAATATATATCAAATCTAAATTTTTGATGCTTTTATGGTTTTATTTTGTAATTTTTTTTAAGTTTAAATTATTTTATACACATTTCTGTGATTGATTTAAGTGCTGAGGTTGGCTCAACTATTAGGGACAAAAGGTTAACTTATAACAAAATTCTGAAACCTTTTGTCTGTATAGCTTTAATCCTTCGAATGAAACAACTGCCTTTTTTATTTGATTATGCCATACCCACCATTTCTGGCATATGGAAGGGGGGTTGATCTAGAGGTACAAACAAATGTATTTTGACCAGAATGGGAGAGTAGAGTTTCATTCAGTGGGTCTGCCACAAAATAAAAGTCAACTCTTCCTAGGCCGAATTCAAACCAGCGTTAATAGATACGATATGCTAAAACGGGCAACGCTCCAACACTGTGGGCCATAATGACCTAAGAAACATGTGTCTGCCAGAAGGGTGTAGTTCATAAACAGGCTTATTAAATTTTAGAATTAATACCAAGATCTGTTTCCATGTATGTTTCAGTTTATCCTTACTATTCGAGGACAGCAATGGTAAACAGTCTGCAATTAGTTCGTAAGCAGATAAAGTTACATTTTCTTAATAGTGAAAACAACCAATACAAAATCTGAAAAGATGTACAGTAAAATAAAAAAATTGTTTGTTATAAATAAATACTCTGCTTGGAATTGCGTAAGTTCCATTTTTAAATCTTCTAAAGTGATAAAACAAGGATTAAGGTAATAGAACTCATATACAGTTACGAGACAGCTATGGTTTCACGACATAAATGCCTAATAATTGGTAAAATATGGATTAAAACTTTTAAGAGGCCAAAAATTACTAAAAACATTGACTAGTGTGACATAAATTAATAAAAATTTCATAATACAAACATTATTCTGTCTGAAGGGAAAATTTGAGTAAATAAATTGGTTATTTGCATCAATATACACCCCTTTGTACTCTATGTGTACCCAGTAAAGTCTTAATAATACCATAATAACACATAATTTCAATACCTGAATCATTATTTTCATCATCAACATAGCTTGAAATAGTTGTATTTGTTTTTTCAACCAATTCTTTTGCTGCCTTTGTATTGCCCTTAAGAAGGAAAATATTAACATAAATTAGAAAACTTAATAATGAATTGTAATTTCAACTATTTAATGTAATAAATCCATTTATTAAATAGATAATAAAAATAAATAAAATTAAGTGGGTTTTCTTCTTAGCTAAGGAAAACAATTTTAGATTATAATGACAAATGGCATATCTTCTTCAATTAGAAATAATGAAACAACTCAAAAATATTCATTTTGAAAAAACTTCAATTGAAATATTTGTAAACTTAAATTGCTGGTAAATTTTTAACTAGATGTGTTTATTAACAACAAATTATTTGAATGTTCAGATAAACCTAACAAAATTTTAATTCAACTATAAATAAAACAGTAAAATTAAGTGGAATCTAAAATAAAGTAATTCCTTAACATAAGTGAGGACTAGGTTCCAGAAAAATTATGTCAATCTCGAATGTTAAGTCTTTTTAACTGAGTAAATGGGGAGTGAAAATTACATTTAAAGATGATTAGGCATTGCCCTACTTGGAATAAGGTTTATGAAAACTCTCTGTAAGAAAGGTAAATTATACTAAAGGTTTAAATAAACATTTTAAAGGTTCTACTGCTGTAAACCTCACTCACATTCTTATATTTTTCATTAAATTAGTTTTGTTCATTAAAATAAAATTTTGAATTAATTAAGAAAAAAAATTGAATTTGAATCAAGTGAGAACAAACCAAATAAGTAAACATGCTTGTACATATATATTGTACTAGGAATTGTTTAAGCTCATGATTTCTCACCTGGAGTAATCTGTCATTATCTTGTTACGAACTTGGCTAACACAAATCATCAGATAAAACAAACTAACATTCTATATGTAATAATAATAAATATATATATATATGATATGGGAATTAAATTTAGGATTCTTTTAAATGTCAATATAAAAAAAACATTAAGATTCTCTGAAGTAACACATTCTTTAAGGCATATGAAGAGGAATATAAAAATACAATTATGCTTTAAATATTCATTGTCCTTCATATCTAATTTCAATTGTTTGATATCTGAAACCATCTTGCACAAATTTCTTTAAGTTTATAACAGACTTTCAATAACATAATTAAAAAGAAAATATGAAATGTTACTTCCTGCAGATAGACTTTCTTTGACACAAAACATAACAATGTGAAATTAATTTTTAAAACAAATCATTAATATTCTAGTCAATACTTGGTAATAAATGTGAAAGAATAATTATATAACTTCTATTCACATTTAAGTGCATGCCTTAAGGTCAGTTTAATAATTTATAGACAAATTGTTATATTATTCAAACTCCATTTTTCGGTGAAATAAAATATTGCTAAAGAGGGGGACAGAGATTCCTCAAAACATACAATAGATAATTATCAAATACTTATTTTTATTATTATTAAACTGACATTAAGACATGCACTTAAGTGTGAATAGAAATTGAAAATAAAGGTCAAAATTGAAAATTTTATAAATTACCAATTTTCTAACAAATTAATAGAAATTTAAGTCTGGATAATACTATTTTGTTAGTAATGCCCATTTTTTATTCATATACTCATTATACATATGATTGATAGACTTGGCTTGATTACCTGCTTTAATGAAAAAGAAGGTAACTGTGAGTTGGTATTTTTCACTTTCTTTTTGTTTGAATTCACAAATGGACGGACAGCTTGTTTCTCTATAGTCGATGATGTTTTAAATAACTTGGAGAAAGTCCCTCTTTCTTCATTCGAATTTTCAGAATGTGATTTATTATTTGATTTGTTATTTAAAAGTGTTGGAGTGTTTCCTGAACATGTTAGCTCATAGGATGGTTTAATGTTATTGATTTTTACAGTTGTTTTGTTGCGAATTTTTTGTTTTGAGTGGGAATAGTTTGATTTCAATTCAGGAAAATGAATTAGACATTCATCTTCACCAAGACCCAAGATAATTTTGTTTTGTGAAGAAATTATCTGCTCAGGCATTTGAGGTTCCACAATTATAGAAGTTTCATTGACAATTTTATCAGGTGGAAGTGGTTCTGTGGTTGAGATAATGTTTTCTAGCTTTTCATTTGAAATTTCCTCAGGAGTTTTCTGATGCTCCCTAACATCCATCACTTCATTCATAACATATAAATTTTCTTTTAAATCGGAGGTAATCAAAGGTAAAGAATCATCTTTCACGTCTTTTATCTTGCTCGTATCTTGTTCACAATTCAAATCTTTGTCTTTTTCATTTTTATCAGAATTAGAAACTTCACTTTTATTACAAATGATAACTATATCACTATTATCAGAAAAAGAACTTTGAGGTCTGTCTTCTGAATCATTTTTAACAATATCTAATGGTTGCAAACAAGTTTCGCTGGTTGAATATACAAATGAATGGTTTATTCCTGAGTTTATAGAACACTGCATTTGTTCTGCTACATTTCCCAAAGGACCAACAGGATACATATTTCCAGCTCCTAAAGTGTTAGTGTACATAGAATAAGGTAAATGAATATGTGGAACATGAGGAATATAATGATGAGGAACTTGTAAAGTTGGATGCTGAAAAGGATTGAGATTTATTTGAGTAGAATATTGCCAAAAATTTGGAGGTAATACATTCTGAGTATAAGATAAATTAACAAGACTAGCATTTAAATGTCTCTCTTCTTCACTATAACCCACAGATGAATGGGAATAGAATTGGTTATGAATTCCTGTCTTTGGATCAATATGTGATTGGATTGTTGGATTATTAAAAGAATTTCGTTCACTTTCTGACAAACCATAATTCCACGAAGTTTCAACATTGTGTTCGGAAGAAAAAGCTGGGACAAAGTCTGGAGCAGAAACATTTACTCCAGCTGATTTGGGAGCATTTCTATTTTTTTCTTCTTTAAATGAAAAATGAGCTTTGTTAAGTCCTGGTTCAGATTTTGCTCTCCTAAAAGAACGGGTGCGAGACATTTTCTGAAAAATAACAATAAAATACATATAACAGATGATATATTTTATTAAAATAATCACTATAATATAAAAAACCAAAGGGTATCAGCAATATAAAACTAATATTCATCAGTTTATATCCTGAAATAATACCCATATTAAATATCCATTTTCACCAAATGTCAAGTTAAAAATCTCTCCAAACATTATCTTAATATTTAAAATCGAAGTATGCTGTTAGGAATTGGAAAAAGCCAATGTTTCCAGAAATTGAGTTTAAGATATTATTTTTTTGTCACTGACATTCAACATAGTAACTAACCAGAAATCGTCATATTAACTGACAATCACTGTCTTACTTAAAAGATTAGGAAAGCAGTATTTTTTATAAATGGTTAGAAATTAAAATTAATTTCCAAACGGGTAATAAGACACTCTACAGTCCTTAGAAATGAGCAAGCAGATTAGGCAGCCAAGTATAAGTCATTATTGCGATCGTAAAAATTTTTAAATCTGAGTTTTCAACAGAAATACATGTTTTGAGGCCTCTTGAGTCCAAATAACCAAATCCCATATAATGGTCTGTTTGTGTGTGTGTGTCTGTGTGTATGTGACGAGTCTAGTTCAAAAACGAAAAGTCGTATGAAAGTGAAATTGCGCATTTAAGGTATATATATATATATATATATATATATATATATATATATATATATATATATATATATACTTCAGATGTTACGGGAACTTTTTCGTGGAAATTGGCTAATTGGAAGTGGTACTTTATATCATTGATGTTTAACTTAACACATTTGTACTTTAACACATTTTTACGATTTACTTGAAAACAGCTCCAACGATTTTGATCAAACTTGGTATATCAGTGTAAAATTAAGCAGTTTTTAATATTATGTAGGTTTTATTCTCATTGATGTTCTCTAACACGGCTTAAATGGCTAATTTTCAATATTAGCTTCCTCTAAAGTACCTTTAATTTTTTTATTTGAAACAATTAACCATTTCACATTGATCTCTAATATAAAAAATAGTTAAATATAAAATATGAAAGAATTTGATAATTAACTAAAGGAGAAATAAGAGATCTTAACAGAGAATAGTTGTAATGAAGGAACCAAAGGGATAAGAAAGCTCATCCAAGCTCGCCTAAAGATTAGAAGAGCCTTCCATAGTAACATGAGCATAATATAATATTGACTCCGACAATATTATGTACATATACATATGCGGTTTTCCTAAATGTTTTCGTTGGTATTATTTAATATTTAATTGTATAGATTACAGTGATATCAATATTAAAATTTGGATATATATATAAGGGTACTTAAACAAATAAAAATATCCACAATGAAATATGAATCAATATAACATTAGTAATTTTTACTTTCACTTTCCCTTTGTCTGAAAATACTTATTTCTGTTAAGAAGAGGGTGGTAAGCGAAAGTTGCATGATGCGCACACTGCACCACATTTTTAAATTTATATTTGGTGACATTTTAATATTTATTATTTAATTGATTTTTCTCCAAAGATCACCAAATTTAAGTACACATCTTATTTTTTTACAATAGTAGAAACCAGATAGTTAAAAACAAAAACTGACCAAAAACTTGGGTTCGGCAGTAATAGCAAATGGAAAAATTCTCTGTACTAGATCTGAAAATGGAATAAAATATTTTTTTTTAATTATAAGATACAAAGGATGGGCTGTTCCGGGTGGAACGGAATGTGATTGTAGGTGACAATGAGCAGTGCCCTCCAGACTTGCTGGGGGGGTGTGATGCAGGATTGAATGCCCTACTCACATATCTTTAGTTCAACATAAACATACAACACCATACAAGTAGTCATGGATCTCCCTAAGGTAAAACGCTCATTATCCAGAGGTAAACTAGTCCTCTCTTCGGTTCTCTGGGTGGGAACTGCTTTAGGGGATTCATAGCACATGTTGAAAACTAGAGATTTAGATATTGGTACGTGGAACGTAAGGAGTTTGAATTCACCAGGTGGGTTAAAATTGGTCGCAAATGAGGTTAATGGGAACAATTTGGATATCATGCCAATGCAAGAGGTTTGATGGCCAGGGGAAGGCTCAATAAGGAAACAAAAGTATACTATTTTTCACAGAGGAAGTTGGAATCATTGCTTAGTTACCGGGTTTCTAATTAGGAATAAATTGCTAGCTGCTTTGGGGGACATAAAATTCTTCAATGATAGAATTTTGGTAGCCATGTTTCAGGGACGTTGGTTTAAAATCGCGTTAATAAACATACGTTGTACGACCGAAGACAGTGATGATGAAGTCAAATGCAAATTTTACAATAAACTCGAACGTGTTTATGATAAACTACAGCGAAACACCATGAACATACTTATAGGTGATTCAAATGCAAAAGTGTGGAGGGAAGAAGTTTATTTTTTGACGATTGGTAAAGAAGGTTTGCAGGAATATAGTAATGATAAAGGGATCCGTCTGCTAAACTTTGCCATCTCGAAAAACCTGACAATTAAACATAAGGATATTCATAAATATACATGGATATCACAGGATTCGCAAACAAGAAATCAAATCGATCATGTCTTGATACAATAAAGCTGGCAAAACAGTATAATTAATGTATGGTCTAATCACGGGGCAGAATTTGGGTCGGATCATGAATTTGTAATCGCGAAACTTCGACATAAACTTAATATAAAATAGAGAAAAGAAAACCGTTTCAATGTCGAGAATTTTAATTTGGAAAAATTAAAAGATCCATCAATTATAACTCAATTCCAGCTAGATGTTAAGAATAGGTTTGAAGCATTAGAACCTTCTTACGAGGACTGCGATGATATAGACAAGTTATGGGTAGGGATCAAGGATAATAATAAAGCAGTTGGTAACTCGTTTCTTAGGAAAAAATAAAATAAAAAGAACAAACCGTGGTTCGATGAAGATCGTTTAAACATGTGTGATAAAAGAAAAGTTGCTAAATTAAAAGCTCTAAATAATCCTAGCAAAGACTATCTCGAATACTTCCGAACCTCAAAGAATGAAACGACAAAATTGCTCAAGAACATAAAAAGGGAGTATCTTAAAAATAAAATAATAGATATAGAAACTAATAGAATCAAAAATAACATATGAGACATGTACAAAAGTATAAACAGATCATGTAAATGATTAGAGTCCGTCACCTCTGGAATTAGGGATGAAAATAACAATATTCTGACCGATTTAGTAGACATTGAATAAGTTTGAGAACCATTTTGACAATATTTTAAATATAGGAAATTATGATCTGTATACTCCTTCAGAGTCTCAGAGTGATGAACCATTAATAGGAAAACTGAGTAAAGAGGAAGTTGAAGTACCTATCAGAAAATTAAAATCTTATAAAGCAGCAGGAACCGATATTATTCCTAGGGAACTAATTAAGGCATGCTGGGAAGCCGGAGTTTCTAAAATACATTTGTTAGTTAAAAAGATCTGGGAGAATGAGAAATTACCTGAAGAATGGAAAGAATCTATTCTTATTCTGATTCACAAAAAGGGTCCGAGGACAGAATGTAATAACTAACGAGGAATTTTACTCATTCAATGTGCTTGATGGAAACACTCAATAAAGTTAGAATTGGTAATAATTTATCTGAAAAGTATGAGGTTCCTTCGGGTTTAAAAGAAGGTGATTCCCTTTCACCTGTCCTGTTCAATTTGGCACTAGAAGATCCTATTAGGGAGGTACTGCGTACCGAAAAAGAGTTGGATCTGGGTGGGACAACACCCGTGCTTGGCTATGCGGATGATCTGGTTCTGTTAAGCGAAGACACGGAAACTATCAAACTAAATACGATAACATTAATGAAAGCCGGTAAAAAACTAGAGCTCGAAATAAACATGGATAACACTAAATACATGGTTAGCTGCAAAAATGGAGATATTGTCGGTGACATCGATATAGAAGGTAATATGTTTCAACATGTACAGAAGTTTAGGTATCTAGGATCTACAATAAGTTTAGGTATCTAGGGTCTACAATAACAAGAAAAAACGAAATCGAAGAGGAGATTAAAGTTAGGCTGAAGGCGGGAAATGCTTGTTATTTTTCTGTGACAAAACTACTTAGCTCGCACCTCCTATCCGGGAACTTAAAAGTTAGAATCTATAAAGCCATTATCCTACCTACGGTTCTTTATGGATACGAAACATGGCAGCTTACATTAAGGGATGAGCAACGTTTTAAGGTTTTTGAAAATAAATTATTGCATAGAATATTTGGACTGAAGAAGGATGAGTTAACTGGAGAGTTCAGATGGTTACACAACACCGAATTGCATGAACTGTTTCCAGTTAATATTATTGAGGCGATTACATCGCAGCAAATCAAATGGACTTGTAAAATTGCTGGGCTTAGTAGCGAAAGAATTCCTAAAAGGTTAATATTTGCTGTACCGAATGGTAAACGTTCGAGGGGTAGACCGAATCAAAGGTGGGAAGATTGTGTTAAAGCCAATCTGAAGGGACTGGGTTTGGACGGCAAACGGTGGAGGGAGGTGTGTAATAAGAAAGTGGTGGTATCTGCATTGAACCTTCGGGTTCGCTAAGCTTTTTATTATTATTATTAGATTAATTAAAGTGTCAGTATAAGAGTTTAGTAAAATAGAAAGAATAAATGGATTTTATTATTAATATTGTCCTTACATATTGTTTCATATTTTCCTGAAACTGTGAGATAAGAGAATATTTAATATATATATATATTTTTTTTTTTTGGTTGGTGCTACAGATCATGAAGATCTTTGACCGCGAGATATGGTCTTCTAGACCACATACCGATTCCCGATTTAAGTACACGGGGGTAGGGTCATCAGTCCTATGCCCGGTCGGTGTGTAACTCCAGTAGGCTGATGGGCCTCACATACCCAGTGAGGGAGAATTTCGGGCAGCGTGGCTTTCCCTGGTGGATGGTCACCCATCAGGCGGTCACCCATCCAAGTGCTAACCACGTTCGGCGTTGCTTAACTTTGATTACCTATTGCAAGCGCCTTAGCCCGTATGGCTAACCCAGCCCCCATATATATATTGTAACGTTCCTCTTTCTCTCCAAAATCAAACGAGTTTCCTTTTTCAATATACTATTTATTTTAACACATAACATAAATTCTCAGGTTGGGTTCTG
Organism: Nezara viridula; assembly: GCA_928085145.1. Lineage (NCBI taxonomy): Eukaryota > Metazoa > Arthropoda > Insecta > Hemiptera > Pentatomidae > Nezara > Nezara viridula. Next base: position 82,006,442 of record OV725078.1, read on the forward strand.
ACAACTGAACACTCATTCAACATTAAATAACTATAATCTACACTAATTTACTAATTACTAACTACACTTATATATAATTTAAAATAGTTTTATAAAATAATTTGTCCCGGTCTAAACTTTTGGTTCTATCCTCTGTCCTACATGTTGCCTCACCATGTTTACGCCTGCCAGTGAAATAATCTCTTCTTACTTACGAATGTTCCGTTTTCTGTACCACTTAATTAATTTCTGCTATGTTTTTCTTCCAACATAAAATAATCTCCACTAGTGGCCTCTATCAACACTCGAACCGGCTAGTACTCCTTTTTCACTTTCTCAGCTTGCTGGCTAGCACCTTCTCACTTGGCAGCTTGTCACCTTTTCTCTTGACAGCTTGTCACATTCTCTCTTGGCCGCTATCATCTTCTCTCTTGGCGGCCCGTCACATTCTCTCCTGGCGGCCCGTCACATTCTGAGTTACATGAGGCTTGCTTCCCCCACCATCCGCACGCACTTTCTCCCCATAGTTCATGCTGTTACCACTTTCGCGCCACTATTTAAATGCCATGTAATGTTGACATTACAATATATATTATATATATATTTTCCCAACAGAAAATTATATTAAAAGATCAAATAAATGTCTGAATAATTAAATTAATAGAAAAAAAATTTACCCTGAGATGACGTGATACCCTAGTAGGTGACACACTGGTGCGGACAGGCGGAGGTAAATCTTTACAAACAGCCTTTAATTTAATCCATTCATTTAATGCAACAAAATCATAGGCGATACTTTGCAAGAAAATCACCATTTCCTGTAAATAGATAAATAAATGTACTTTAAAATATAAAACCTAAAATAATAATTAATAAGACTAAATGGATAGTAAAAATACAGCACATTAAATATGAATATTATTTGAGTATTTAATTTAATAAGAAATGTAATGTAATGATGTAGAAGAAAAAGAAGAAAAAGTCTTTTTATTTATCAAAATTACAAAATATAAATTACAAAACATACAAAATAATATTTTTGGATTTAAAACCGAAAATCAGACGTGCTACATGGTCTGTTGACCGTCAGAGGAGTCTGATCTCAGTTACTATTGGAACAACAGAAACACACAACTATAAATTGACTCGTTTATTTAACAGGAAAAAGAATTTTCCAAGTGAAACTGTACAGACCACAGTGGAAAGAAACATAATTACGATTGGCCGATATATTGGTCTTTGGAATAACGGTTTTGGTAACTATATCTTTATAGGTTTATTCTACAACAAGAAGAATATTTTAAGTGAAACTCTACGGACCTTAGCAGAAAAAAAAAGGAAGGTTTAAAGACAGTAAAATTTGTATATTAGTCAATCCCTAATATCTGCTATCATAACTTCAAGTATGAGTACGACTTCATTCATGTAACATTTGCCAATTCAAGTTCGGCAAAGGGCAGAGTACTTCAGTCTAGGTTTAAAAGAGCTGCACCAATCACTTACGAACTTGATGACAACACATGTCAGTTACAAATATCTTGTAGTGAATGTGATCCAAAGTTTCAATATGAATGTAACCTTTGTATTGAGCCTCGGTAGGGTTTACATATTTTATTAATTCGTGTAGCTGATTGGATATCAATTTTAATGTTTCTTTTTTACTTCAAATGGTGGGGGAGGGGGCGAAACGATATCCTCGCCCTCTCAAAATTTTTATTGGTGAAGGGGGGGGGGGGCGACTGCCCCATCTCCCTCAAAGTTTGTGCCTATTCCCAGAACATATTGCTTTTGATGTGGCCTAATGGTATTGAAGTTGAGTCATACTAGGCAAATGCATGAGTGAACAGTACTGTTGATCATGGTATTAATTGAGAGCAATAATGGTATACAAAAAGTAAGAAAGGTTTGTATTAAATGGGTGATCCCAGGAGTCAGCGGACAGGTCAGAGAAGTTGGGTCCCTCTGCCGTAAATGAGTCTGAAACTGAAACACAGTGCTGGTGCCCATGTGCTGGGAAAATGCCCCAACAACTCCCTCCTCATAACACGTCCTCACCACCGGGTCAAGTTCGAGTTGATGAGGCTCCTTAGGGAAAAAAAATTCACCTGCTTTGATGAGGTATATTGCATCGATAGTGAAGGCTCTACGAGATACGCTGATATCGTCGCATTTCCCAAGACAGGAAGGACAGCGCTGATCTTGGATCCAACTGTCCGCTTTGAGAACAATGACCTCGATCAGGCGGGTGAAGTGGAAAGGGAAAAGAAGAACACGTACGATAAATGTATCCCTTTCCTAAAAGAGAAATTCCGTGAGACCTTCGGAGAGAGAGAATTCACCGTGAGAGGCCTCTGGTTTGGGTCTCGCGGAACTATCCCAAAAAGAACAAGGAGCTTCCTCGAGGAACTAGGTGTCGACATTAAGGACGTAGCGAGGTTGGCTGAAAATATAGTCCTCGACTCCCTGGGAATCATTCACCACCACGTGCATGGCTAGCCCGAGAGTTTTAATTTATGTATTTGTTTATTTATTTATTTAGTGAATAATTGAAAATAATAGAGATAAAGAGAGAGAAGTGAGAGAAAGGGAAACTTAATGTTAAAAAAAAAAAAAAAAAAAAAGCATGAACAATGAGAAGAAGGAAAAAGGAAAAAAAAAAAATTATAAAAATAAATAAAATAATAAAAATGTATATATATATCTATTTTACTAATATTAACTAATACTTCTGTATATTTATATATAAGTTCATATATTGTCTTAAGGATAGAAGAGTATGCTGTGTATATAGCAACCCAATATAATTGGGCAGTAATCCTTTATATTTTATGAAAATAAAGTGTTTCTCTCTCTAACAAAAAAAAAATCACAAATATTAATATAAAAATTTATTACGTGGCATAAAGTTGAATCCATGTTTATCAAACAGTACTGATATAATTCATCACAAGCCCTTATAACACTTTCAACAATATAGAAACTGTATCGATCTCCTCTTTCTGAAAACAAAAAATTACTATTATGAAATATAGAGGTAATAATATAAATTACAGGAAAGTCACTGACAGTGAATTGAAGTTTAAATAGATTTATTGAGTTAGAAAAGAGTATATGTTTAAACAGTGACACTATTACTTAGTTAGGACCATATCTGTACTTCAGCTATCACTTTTAACTACATGGTTTATGAATGTGAAATAGATTCATATTTTTATTTATTTAAATATTGGAACTGATTCATAGAGTAAAAGCAATGTATTCATGTAAGCTGTGATACCATAATTTAGAATTTTTAGAACAGGATCTTCTAAAAAAATATGGTTAGAGATATCATATCAAAGTGAACAAACTATTTAATAATAATAATAAAAGGCTTACCGAACCCTAAGGTTTGATCCTTGCACAACCACTAGTCCCAGAATAATAAAATTATTTTCATTCATTCATTCATTCATTCACCAATCATTTATTACACACCTCTCTCCACCGTTCGCCGTCCAAACCTAGTCCCTTTAGATCGGCTTTAACACAATCTTCCCAACTTCACTTCGGTCTACTCCCCGGACATTTACCATTCGTTAGAGCAAATATTGACCTTAAAGGAATTTTTTCGTTACTGCAAACTATTTAATGAACCCCACGTCGCATCCTCCCATTTCAGAAAAAGCTAGCAATCAGATCATGAAATGAATTCTGGTAGGGAGGTGGCAGCCCCATTTCCCGGTCAAAGTACCGCAGACAGCCACTGGTTCTCCAGGTTGGGGGAACAGTACACTGACACACACACAAATACACTAATAACAGCACACCACACTCGCCCCTACACTACAGACTAAGCAGACCGAAGGACAGGAAGATCTCTGTGGTCATGCCTATTTACAAGAGAGGAGACACATGTCGCCCCTACACTACACACTCTAAGGTCACACACACCCTAGGGTCACCTTTAGTACGTACACGCCGACCCGGTAGGGGAAGCAAGTCGAATAGCTTAGAGGAGGCAGCTGGGCTAATAACCCATTCCTCTTAAACAAATTATTACAAAACCTCAAAATAATCAGGCTGGACTGTCAAGAATATTGCGAAGCGGCTCTTGTCATAGGGACTTCATGAATGGATATTGGAATGTTCTGCTATACAGTCCTGGAGCCCTTCAACAACTTCTGGAGGTGCTGGACCGATACAAAACCGATATAACTGGGCTTCAGAAAATTAGATGGACTGGCAAAGGCCATTTAGAAAAGAGGAAGCACACCATCTACTACAGCTGTGACGACAGATTGCTTACATATGGAACGGGCTTTGTAGTGTCTGCGAGGTGTAAAGATTTGATCATGGATTTCAAACCAGTGAGCCCACGTCTCTGTTTACTTAGGGTCAAGGGTAAATTCTTCAATTATAATTTGATTAGCTTTCACTCACCAACTGAGACCTCTGAGGAACAAGATAAGGAAGAATTCTATGACTTGCTTGAAAGGACTATAAGCACATACCCAAGAGCAGATATCAAGATTATTGCAGTTGACTTTAATGCTAAAGTCAGAAGAGAAAGAAGTTACTCCTCAACAATTGGGAAGCATAGCCTGCATGAAATAAGCAAACGATAATGGACATCAGCTCATCAATTTCTATGACTCACAGAACCTCATTGTTGGTAGCATCCTCTTCCCTCACAAAAATATACACAAGGGTACATGGCGATCACCTAATGGATTCACTGTTTATCAGATAGACTATCTTTTGATAAGTGCCAGGCATAAGTCAGACCTTCTTGATGTAAGAACATATAGAGGAGCAAACTTAGACTCTGATCATTATCTCACCATAACAAAAATAAGATCAAGAATCTCTAATGTGAAAAACAAAAGAGGCCAAAGAAGTAAAAAATTAACACCAGCAAACTTAAGGATCCCGATGAGTTGGAACCATATGCGTTGAAGATTGATGGAGAACTTGATCTTCTTCCTATGTATATCTACGACATAGAACAAATGTGTTGTGGCATATAAAGCTGTGTCAGGAAAGCTGCCGAGGAAACAATCGGAGTGGAATGTTACCAGAGAAGGCCTAACTGGTTCGACGAGGAATGTAAAAGTTACTGATGTCAAGAATCAGGCATATAAATCGATGCTTCAAAAGAGACACTCAAGAGCATCGGTGGTTCTCAGCCGCAAAAAATGGAAGGAGGAGAAACAAATGCATAGGAAGAAGAAACTGAGTTGGGAGAATAAGCAGTTTGAGGAGGTTGAGCAACTCAAGCATACAAACGACTGTCGGAATTTTTACCCAAGAATTAATAATGAGCGAAAGCCGTTTAAACCACGAACCACTGCATGTAGGGACAGACGACACTCTTATTGTTAAGAAGTAAATTTTTCAAATGAGGTGGTTAAAGAGAAGGAAACATTTTACCAGCAATAGAGACTTAGTTGAAATACCTGGTGCATCTCAGAGAGATCTAAAGAATACTAAAAATGAAGATTTTCCTAAAAATCAGAATACAGAAACTAAAAAAATGAGGCAAAGTGAATAATTTAATTTTTTCTTTGTTTCTTTCTTTTTCATTTAATTTTATAAAACTGATAATTCATTGAGTATTTTGATTGAAATTAAAATTCTTTATTGGATCACATTTTAAAGTAAAGATAACACTTCAACAATGGTATTATTCTTTGAATTCTCCCAATGAAACAAAATAAATTTAGTGTGGTGGGCGCATCACACAACTTATATTTACCACCCTCTTCTTAGCAGAAATAAGTATGTTCAGACAAAGGAAAGTGAAAGTTAAAATTATAGACAGAATAAAACAATTAATTTACATCTGTTTTTCATAGCCGTTTAATGTATTACATTTATCTTGTCTAACACTAACTACATATTTTCTTTTACAATTGTATATTTCAACCATTTATTTGATCATAATGAATATTTAAGTGCCACGAATATGGGTATCCCCCATAGCAAACAACCAATTATTAGTCCTAGGAATGTTGATGCTCCAGATAATATATTTTTATTATATTTATAACAAATTGTGACAAAGGAGCATATCAGACTTTAGCCATAAATAGCTATTAAAGTATAGGATTTTAAGTTTTAAAGATGGGTATAATTTTTCCCGAAACGTCAACTTAACATGTATGTCAATAAATAAAACAATTGTTTGTATATCTGGAAGTTTTCATTGCCGAAATTAGAGAATATTATACAGCTTCCCAGCAAAAAATAAAAATAAAAATTAAATAATAAAAACCATAGCATTTATGAAAACCGCATATGTGTATGTATATAATATTGTCAGAGTTCGTATTATATTAAGCTCATGTTACGCATGGAAGCCCTTTCTAATCTTTCTGGCATATTAGAAAATTGTAGAACAAGTAGTTATTTTCAATATCAAATTTGAGATACAATAATAAATTTGGAAAATTCAAACATAATCACTAAAAATTTATAATTAATAAATTATAACACATACACACACAGTTGTTCAAAACACATTTAGAAAGTAATGATAATAAACATTTTTTTCTAAAAGTACAATCAGGAAATTAAACACTGAATTAACCATTTGACAGTAAAATCCATCAATTTAGAGAAAATCTAAAATTGCTTATACCTACCTTTATTTTTAACACTACTTTTCATATCTACAACTTCCGAAGGCTGGTCAGATAAAGTAGTTTCAGTCATTTTCACAATCCTGTAAATGAACAAATTAATAATTTTATAGTTTAAAAGTAATTTAGCCCATTCATATATCAACAATGACCCTTATTAAAAAATACAGAAATATTTTTTTAAAACAGTGGCTTAGAAGTAATTGTACTCTATAGAATAACTTTCACATTAAATCCAGTAAAAGGTTTGAAGGAAGATTGGATGAAACAATACAAATACACAAGGGAAACACTACTTTATTAATACAGAACCATAGAAAAATCATTACCATCTAAACATAAATATAGTTGTCGTAGAAAATAGTTGGAAACCTTAAAAAATCTTGACATGGAAAGTATTTAATCTCCTCATTATTAATTATATAGCTATGTACTTATATAAAATAGAAAATATAATACATAATTTCAAGTATATAGTTAAAAAAAATAATATTTAACAGATCCAAAAATGGTTTTAAATGTATGTAATTGTACAAAGAGATGACATGTTCTAAAATGAAAAGGATATTTCATAAAAGTATGTGATTAAAATAGTAAATCATCCACTTGCAGAACAAGTAGTTATTTTCAATACCAAATTTGAAATATAATAATAAATTTGGGAAATTCTAACATAATAACTAAAAATTGAAGTCATTATGATAATGTAATATTATATTAAGAACCTGGAAAATAAGAAATATAACTAGATTTAATGTATTGATATTAGGCCAGAAAGGACAAGTTATCAATTTATTTTTTAAGGTTTAGCTAGAAACTAAACAAAGACATTACTTGTTATCGAAATATATATATATGTGTCTGTGTATGAGTGTATAAACATTGCAATTTAATTCAACAAGTATTAATTAAAGTACCTAATAATAAATATATTCTTTCAAATCACATCTAATAGAATACAAAACTATAGAAGTATTTTGTCATTATTATGATGTGCTGGATCACACATTAAAAAATCTAACAAGCCTTAAGATTTATAAAGGTGAACGAATTGTTTGTGGTTAATTTGACATCAAATTGTGGATCAAAACATATTAGAGGCCGCCACTTGCAGTTGTGAGTTAATAGTCAGGTTTAAAACCAAACAAAGAGATATTTTGTAAGAATTGGAAAATTTTCATACATTTCACAACTGCAGCAAAATGTAACTTCAATGAGTTAGTCTAATATCAAATAAATTACCATTATTATTAATATATGATAATAATAAATAAATAAATTATTTTTAAATCATCCTGCTAAGTGATTCTCCCCCTTCACTTATAAATAAATATAAAAACAATATAAATACATAAGAGAACTACTTTCTTGATACAGAACCATCGGCAAATTATTACCACCTAATCAACCTATTTGATTCTAAATCAGTTTATTACCTCACCTAAATTTAGGTACTTTATTCTCCCGAATTCCATTGCACCCCATTCGCACGTAATACCCAAAACAGTAGGCTCTCTACATCATATATAAATACAATAATTTCAGATTCAAAGTAAAGTTTAAAATCAAATTACCAATCGACGAAAATCGATATAGTTCCTCTCTCCCGTGTAAGTTGCCAACCAAAATAATCCATATAACATCGGCTAATCTTTTTCCTTCTGCATGCAATTAATATTTTTAGAACTAATATTAATAGCATTTACTTTCTTATAATCTCTTTCGACGCTGACAACCTATTTGCCAATATAAGCATCAATCGTTAAATCTCTCCAGATTTTAATTTAAAAACTGGTCGACCACTAAGCCACCCTTAACCAATCCTCAAACCTAAAATCCATTAAGAACCTCTGTTCAAAATCCATTTTTCTCACTTTGAAAGGCAAGTTTTTAACTGGATGAGTAGGAGATACCTACCATTTCATTTAACGAGAAAACTGACGGCTGGAAATTTGATGTGATATATTATATATGCCCCTAAAAAAGAAAACATCTTGTTTGACGATCTCCGTATTTGCGTTTCGAAAACTGATGGTGGCAAAGTCACTAATTTAAAACAAATAAGAAGAGAATGTCGGCGTTTACTACAACAAAGAGGTCATATACATATCCCCTCATGAAAATAATTTTCATGAGGAAATATGTAAAAATACATAATTTGCACAACTAGGAGCTACCGACCATTTCATTCAACAAAAGACTTACTGCTAGTAACCAATTTAAATTATAGATGATCCTCATCTGAATATACAACTTCAGTCAGTCGCTGGAAAGCCGTTGCTTTATATATGAAATTTTAAATCAAAGTGGCTAAATTTGACGTTTCATTTAACGAGAAAACTGATGGTTGAAAATTTGATGAGATGTATAATATGAAACCCCTAAAAAAAAAAAAATGTAAACTGACGGTCTACGTAGTTATGTTTCGAAAACTGACGGTGCCAAAGTCACTAATTCGTGCGGTGCATTTAAATGAAGAACATACTCTTGGAACTGGGCTCAAAATATTTAGCGAACCAATCTAAAATAGAATTCGAAATGACTGACTACGTTAGTTATAGTTATTTTAAAACTGACTCAATTTTTAATTATGGTTGAAATCATTCAACGAAAAATCTTACGGCAGGAAGGAGTCAGGTTTGGCAGATAAGGCAATAACGAAGTTAAATCATACCAACTGACAGCTTAAATAGATTGCAATTTAAAAACTGACGGTGACAAAGTTACTAATCTATGCGGTGCATTTAATGGAAGAACTTAGGCTTGGAACTGGGCTCAAAATAAGCAGCAATCCAATCTAAAATAGAATTCGAGATGACTGACGACGTTAGTTTTTGCAATTTTGAATCTGGCTTGATTTTTCACATATGGGTTGAAATATTTCAAAGAAGAACCTTACGGCTGAAAGTAATATCCTTCGATATATTATACAGAAATGAAGGAAATGCATGCCAACTGTCCGTTCAAGTCGGTTGGAATTTAAATACTGACGCTCCCAAATTCTCTATATTTGTTGGGTGAATTTAACTGAAATGCATACACTTGGAACTGGGCTCAAAATACGCTGCGAACCAATCAATAATAGAATGCGAGATGACTGACGACATTAAGTGTTGTAATTTTAAAACTGACTTGATTTTTTAATTTGAGTTGAAGCCATTCAACGAAAAAATTTACGGCCGAAAATGATCTCATTCGATAGATGAGATGAAAATGGTTCAAAACCATACCGATTGACTGCTTAATCGGTTGCAATTTAAAAAATGACGCTCTCAAATTCACTCTATTATCGGTTATACTTACCCGAAGAGCATGCTACTTGAACTGGGCACAAAATGTGGAACGTATTGACCTAAAGATGAATTCTAGATGACTGATTATTTAAGTTGTTCACCAAATCAGCTAAATTTATATACAAATGTTACTCTCCAATGAAAATCTATACCGTGAATGTCGATGCATTTCGTAGGATATATTAAAATGTGTCTAAACCATATTAACAGACTGTAAGATACATGTAAATTATATCTGAAGAGAAGAATAGTTGGAGTGGTCAGTCAAAAAGGAAGGCAAAAATAAATGATAATATTTATTTTTTACATATGCCGACGTTTCGACCTGAAGTTCAGGCCTTCATCAGGGCTGTCTCCTTAAGTGTCGCAGGGAGAATCATGCATGGGAGAATCGTGATTCTCCCTGCGACACTTAAGGAGACAGCCCTGATGAAGGCCTGAACTTCAGGTCGAAACGTCGGCATATGTAAAAAATAAATATTATCATTTATTTTTGCCTTCCTTTTTGACTGACCACCCCAACTATTCTTCTCTTCATTATCCACGACAGTCAACCAATTACCAATTGTAAATTATATCTGTTTTCTGAAACCATCAAAAAATGTAATAATGATGTATCATTTACAAGGTTTTGAATTTTGCCACCCCCTTTACAAAAATTAATTTCAAAACATTTCGTGCATATTTATTTATATATCTTGATATTACTTTGGAACAGATTAATCACAAATAGTTAATTTTGTACAATGCGATGCTTGAGGATTATTCAATTCACGAGAAATTGTATATTAGAATCCAGCGATTTATTAATTAGTTACAGTATAAATGTTGGTATAGTTTAAAGCAGGGATTGAAACTTTTTAAAATATTACTTATATATGGTGAACATTAAAAATATTACTTCAATGAACATATAAGCCCTTATACTTTAAATTTTTTTATTCTACTTCCAAGGAAGTTTCGAGCTAATTAGGTCATTATCAAGTTAGGAAAAAATTGTTATCTACTGAATTAATTTTATACACATTGCATATACATTTCAGTAGATAAAATTGTTTTATCAATTGCAACCGATTAAGCGGTCAGTCGGTAAAGTTTTTCGTTGAATAGCATCAACTCAAATTAAAAATTCAAGTCAGTTTTGACATTACAACACTTAACGTCGTCAGTCATCTCACATTCTATTTTAGATCGGTTCGGAGCGTATTTTGAGCCCAGTTCCAAGCGTATGTCTTTCAGTTAAATTCACCTAACAAATATAGAGAATTTGGGGGCGTCAGTTTTTAAATTGCAACCGACTTGAGCGGTCAATTGGCATGCATTCCCTTCATTTCTGTATAATATAGATAGATAGATAGATAGAAAAAAAAATTTTATTCTGGGACTAAGTCCCTTCAGAATAACAATAATGTACAAAATAATAGAATATTACTGGCCTGAACATTGAAACTATAAATAAAATTGATAAAATAAAATAAAAAGTAAAGAAAACCTTAGGTGCACAAGCTATATACAATACAGATAAAACTATGTACAGAGCATTTAAAATTATGAACAAAACAATTAAAACTATGAACGAATCACTTGAACTATGAACAAAATTATATTTAAGGGTTGAACAACATAAACATACACTTTGAGAAATGAAGAACGAAAAAGAGATACAATGAGTTCATTTCATAAAAAAAAAAAAAAAAAAAAAAAACTTTACTTGAATATATATATAAAAATAAACAGTTACTTATAATTGAATAAAAAAAAATGTATGTATTGAAATTCCTACGTCGATAGTAGGAAATGCATGTACTATCTCTTACCAAGTGTTATGATTATATGATTGCTACACAATACATATATAATATTGATAGTTAGCTGGTATCAGACTGTTTTTGGAACAGGAATTGGAATAGGAGGTTTTTGAATGTATACAGGGAAGGGGAATGTCGAATTTTGATCGGGAGGGAATTCCAAAAGTTGACAGAGCGGGCTATAAAGGAATTTTGGAATGAGGCAGATCTATGAGAAGGGATGTATAGGTCAGAGGGTCGGGATCTTGTAGTGAGTGAATGGATTGAGGACTTAAATTGGAGAAGGTTGTAGGCATAAGAAGGACGATGATCGGTAATGATTTGATAAAGGAAAGTGCCAAGGAAATATTGTCTTCTTAAGGAGGGGAAGAGCCACCCTAACTCAGTGTAGTGGTGGGAGACACGGGAGCGTCTCGGGGTTCCAATTACAAATCTTACGAAGCAATTCATAAGTCTTTTGAGTCTATCACGCAGTTCCACCGAGAGGTCATCGTACACCACACAGCTGTAGTCAAAGTGGGGAAAGATGAGAGAGGAAACTAGGAGTCTACGGGTATTTTGGGGTAGAAGATGGCGGAAGTGATGGAATAGTTTGAGGGTAGAAATTGCACGGCGGGATATATGAGAGATATGGTGATTCCAGGAAAGGGTTTGATCTATGAGAAAGCCTAAATTTTTAACAAAGGGATAGAAGGTGATGGGGTGGTTGTTTAGATAGAGTGAGGGAAAGTTGGTGTGGGATCTAAGAAGGGGCTTGGAACCAATGAGAATGGCCTGAGTTTTGGCAGCATTTAGCCTTATATATCGAAGGATATTACTTTCAGCCGTATGGTTCTTCGTTGAAATATTTTAACCCCTATTTAATCAACCGTATTCAACAAATCAAGCCAGATTCAAAAATGTAAAAACTAATGTCGTCAGTCATCTCGAATTCTGTTTTAGATTGGGTTGCTACGTATTTAGAGCCAAGTCCAAGACATAAGTCCTTCATTTAAATACACTTCACGAATTATGCAAATTTAGGGGCCTCAGTTTTTGAATTGCAAGCGATTTAAGCGGTCAGTTGGTATGATTTCGCTTCATTATTGTCTTATCTGTCGAGTATGGCTCCATTCTGTCGTAAGGGTTTTCGTTGGTTGGTTTCAACCCAAATTTAAAAACTAAGTCGGTTTAAAAATTACAACTAACTCGACAGTCATCTCGAATTCTATTTTAGATTGGTTCACTGAGTATTTTGAGCCCAGTCCTTCAGTTAAATACACTTCACGAATTATGCAAATTTAGGGGCCTCTTGGATAGATTTAAGCGGTCAATTGGAACGATATCACTTCGTTACTTTCTTATCTGTCAAAACTAACTCCTTCCTGCCGTAAAGTTTTTCTTTGAATGATTTCAACCCTCTGTCGAAAGTTACAAAGTTTCATCTATTGGTCAAAACGTAATTGTTGACCACAGTTCTTAATTCCTTCAATGCATTTCTACCCACTTTCTACATAAGTACTATCTCAAATTTGCTGCTCGCTCACACTTTCCTAGCCTGCTGTCGTTGCCAAAGTTATAAATTTATTCATTGGTAGGTACAATACTAAAATAATTTAAGAACAGTTTGTTCTCCAACAAGTCTTGTGTAAAGACAATAATCTAAACCTGCAGACAGGCCAGTTGAAGCCTTGTTACCTTCGGAGAGGAGGAGGGCTAGCCATCATTAGTCGACTTCACCAGGGATGCTCATCTCCCCCAAGGTCGATGGCGCAAGAACCTACCCCCCCCCCCCCTCACCCTCCTAAAATATTTTATTTCTCGCCTTTTCTTAAAAACAGATCAAGCTAAAATAGAATTAGAAAAATCGTTGATCATATACAATTACACTTAAAATTTATAACTCCGTCGAAATTTTCCCCCATCAAATATTCAAAAACCCGTCTAAATATACCTTCCTCTAATTCCTTTACTACTTTTTTCTGAATTTGAATTATATAAATATGAATAATAAGAATGGTAGCTCTTTGACAAACAGCTTAATTAACAACTATATATTTTATTTATTTGTGATTGTTCGCACTAGCCTTGCTCTATTTTTTAAGAGGAACAATGGTCTTACACTTCCCTAGTGACCATCCATACTGGGATGAAGGGTTTGCTATTTGCTTTCATATCTCCTACCATCAATTTTTGTTCTTTGCTGTCCTCCACTATGTTGGGCCTGCCACTTTTTTGAAGGAGTCACTCCATCTTTTCGGTTGTCTTCCCCAGTTCCTATTATTATCTTATGGTGTCCACTATGTTATAATATATGTCCATCTGTAACTTACCGATGACAATATTCTTCATCTTTCCGATAGTAAAACCAAATTCAACGCTCCTTTAGGTATAGAAACAATATTTGTTCAAAAACAAACAAATTTTAAAATAATCAAATGTTTTAAATGTTAAATAGTGGTTAAAAGCACGGAAAAGCTCTTAGCGGGAGTATTGGTTAGTACCACTAGCGGATCCAGGATTTAATTTTGGGGGGGGCTTCAGCCCGAAACCTTTTTTTTTTCATAAAAATAACGATAATTACTTTGGAAAAACAGAAAGAAACTAACTACCTATATGAAATGATGTTTAAGTTATTCCTTAAGTACTTTTAAACGTAATTACACGAACAATAATACTTTAAGAGGTATTTTTAAAAAAAATTTTCCCATAAAACATGGTTATATTTTTCCATTTTGGGGGGGGCTTCAGCCCGAAAGCCCCCCCCCCCCCGTAGATCCGCCCGTGGTTAGTACGCTTGGAATGGTGGTACCTGGGCACATACTTCTTCCCTTCATGCCCTCTACTTCTGTCTATATTCAATGGTTCTAACCAAGAAGGACCTCGATATATCATATCACCAAGGGCCTCCCACGGTCCGAGATCCGTATATGTGATATAATATTGCTTAATAGAACTCTTGCACGTGCTATTGTTTGGATACTCTTATAATAATATTGAAAGCACTTCAATAAAAATTTAAAAATATTAATATTAACTAGGTTGACTAATATGAACTAGATTGACGTTTATAAAATTGATACAAATATAGCCCTTAAAATGTCAATATATTAACGAAATTCGATACTAAACTCAATAATATTGACCGTGTAAGGGGCCCTTTAGGTTTTAAGATTTTTGGAACTGTTTCAGCTTGATACGTCGTCTTTGCTCGTTGAAAAACGGATTCTTATTGCTTTGAATTTTTTTCTTGATTTATCTAGGAAAATAAATCCGGTCAAATGAAATGAATCAATGATATTACTGTATATTTATGCCCCAAATATTTGTTACTTATTATTATTTCGTTACAGTATCGCCACTCTATCCTCTTTGGTTTGGGAAAATTCATATTCTCATCGATTGCATCGAATCCGTCTGTAAACTGAGTGAAATGAAACAATCAATGAGTTCAGCGCTAGGTTTAGGAACTTACCTTTTTTTTCTGACACTTTCTTAAATAAATGGCGCTATTTATGGACAGGTTTTGTCATATCTGAACTTGTTTCCTGTTCTGGTTATCTTTTGGGCAATACGATATGTTTAATTGTTTCGAAAATTCGAATTTAATAAATGCTGAAAGGATTTCTTTACGCAGTATTAATTGTTTTTGTTGAACATTCGTCAGTTGAATATGGTGATAAAATAGAATAGACTGATTAGTTGTTTTTCGATAGTTTAATTCAAATGAAATTAGTTTTTATATTTTCAGAGATTTTCAGTATTTACCATACGTTTTTATTGAAAAGTTATAATATTCCTTGAATATGATTAAACTATAGTAAGGTTTACCTATTAATTCTAGATTGGGAGTAAATTATATAGTGTAAATAATATTACTTAATCCATTGCCGTAGAATATTTATTTTGTCATTTAAAAAGTATGTTCTAGCAGTTTTCTAACTGGTACCATTACGTGAAATTTAGGGAATTTTTCTTAATTATTTAGTTTTAAATTATTTGTTTTTCTGCTCATTTCGTTATTCAGACATTATGCAAAGTGAAAGAAAAGTAAATGTTAGTTTTCTCTGCCAGAGATGTCTCCAGCCCTTGAAACTGGATTCTTCTTTTTCAAGTTTAGGAGAACACACATTAGCAGAGTTATCGTGTAAGTATTTGTTTAATCAACTGTGAAACCACCTGTAAAAAAGATTTTAGTATTAGTTGAGATGGGTCACACCAGGTTGAAAAAGGAATCTAACACATGTCCTTTTCACTGTGCATGGAATCTTGAAAGTAGTCAACTGTAGGGACTTCATCTCTTTCCCCCACAATCCATACTAAATTTCATATTTGACTACCTATTTTTCATCTTATCATCCTGTTCTTTTTTTAATGAGAAATATTGGTTATTGTTGGTTGATTTTACCGTTTAATAAAAAAGAGATCATCTAAGATATGGTCCAAAATAGCAGCAAAAATTGGTCCTTCTTTATATACGGTGTCTTCAAGGATTGAATTGCCTTCATAATTTTTCAATTTATTTAGCATAACAATGTTTTGAGCTAATTGGCTCATTTTCAAGCTATCCATAACAAATCACAAAACATTGTTTATAATTATGATCATTGATAATCTAACAACAATTTAATTTATATATAATGAATGAACTTATCAAAAATCGATAACATTTTTATCATATTTCGATATTATACAATTCTATTGCTGTTTATTTTGAGTCCAATAATATGAAAACAATCATGTTCCTCACATTTTATTTGCATTTAATCAAATGCATGTCAATCCAAACAACTGAAAAAGATTTGTCATATGCGACTATTTTAAAATTATATTATTTATGTTTTGAGTTTCTTGTATTTTATTTAATTTTTACACGCACCCCAAAACCTGGAAGTCCCTCCTCCTTATTTTGTTTATAATGGACTGTAATATTTGAGCTCTTAAGGGAAGTATGTAAATGTATCCCTGTAAATGTATTAAATCCTGAAAAACAATGCCTTATCCTACCATAGTATAATAAACAATCACACATTCGATTTTAATAATGTTAAAATTTTAAACAGGGCGGAAACTCTTGAATTCATACACACGCACACAGATATATATATATATATATATATATATATATATATATATATATATATATATATATATATATATATAATGCAGTAAATGTTGTATTGGATATTAAGAATATTGGCCAGGATGAGGGTGAGTACACCAGGGATGGACATAGCTTAGGAAATTTTTGTCTTTTTTGATTTATGTTGTCGTAATTATTAGAGTTATAAACATCTCCATTGGGCATTTAGGATCTCATTTTTCTATTTAACACTTTAAATTTGTAAAAATACTCAGTATTGCAGGTATAATCTCCATTTTAAAAAAAACACCTATTTGCTCTAGTGATGGTCAGGGAGTCGGTACCTATAATGGACATACCTCAGAAGAATTCTAAAATCTTAATTAAACTATAAAAAATGATAATTACAGTTTTTTTTAATTAATTAATTTGTTTATTATTGGTTTATGGTGTAAACAAATATATATAAAAAAATAATCATAAATTCTTGAGATGCTTATATAATAGGTAATATATTATTTAAAAAAAATTGGGTACTTGTCTTGAATCCGGTCGGGATTGACTGCTATTTGCCAATGTTTATAATCTGAACATTGATAATTCTTATAAGGCACTGATAATCTTTGTATTCATATGTATGGAAATTGAAATAGACAAAAACAAATGTCATATTTATGGGAATTCAAAAACGCCGCGTTTTGAAAATATTTGATAGCCTTTTCTTCTGAAGACGCCAATTCCCTCAATCTAATAACATCCATTTTAACAAAAATACACAATGGAATAACTCACAGCTTACACAAGATAAGAAGGGAGGTCATGTGACTTAAGATTATATAAGAAGGGAGGTTTCGTTCTGACTGGATTCTAGACAAGTACCAATATTTGATTACACTGCCTGATTTTTGAATCACTTTTATTAATATTCTAATGGATAAATATATGTTCAACAGTAAATATTTATATTTATTCTGAATTTGTAAAGTCTTTCTTTGATGAAAACTAGTGGTTTAGGTAATTCATATAATATATTTTTATGTTTATCATACTGACTACTCAAATTCTCTCAACAAATAAGATCTTTAGTCGATTACATTAATGTCTTTGTTTCTCAATTTTTCTATGGCCTCGTAAACAACTTTTGACCCTATAAACAGATTCTTCAGATGTTTGGTTTATTATTTTCAATAATGAACCATTGTAATAAAAAAAAACAAAAAGTTAATTTGACTACTCAAAAAGTACACACTTCCTCGTTAATTATATGTTTGATATATTTGAAAGATAAAGAAATTATAAAAGAAAAAAAATATATGCAGTGGGTCAAAAAAGTATTGACACACTCCAATTTTTGTGTAAATCTCAATAGGGTTAAGATATTTTCCAGGAATGACATTTATATAACAAAGTCGTCTTTGAATAATATATTTTAGAAGCAATGGATGTTCAGAATTCAAAAGCTATGTTTAAAATAAAAATAAAGAGTAAATTTTGAGGGTCAAAAAAGTATTGGCACAGTTTTAAATGTTTACTAGTAGCTTAAGTTAAAACAAATTACTCCTTTTTCTTTCGAGAGGTTAGAAAGGATGATTGATGATTATACAATGAAAACAATAAAAAGCAGTCTTTGCTGTATATTTGCCATAACAACATGGGTAAACCAGTCAATATTGTGTGTAATTTATAATCATCATTAAATTACATTCTAATGGACTTAGCTACCGACAAATACTGAATAAATCAGAAATTGGTTTTAGTAGTGTTCAGAATGTTGCACAGAAGTTTAGAAAGTTTTAAATAAATCCTGTTCAGAACGACCACCAAAATTAAATGGGTGGGCACAATTTCTCAGCCGCTGAAATTGCAGAAGAGGCACCATATACTTCAAATACCACCTTCTGTTGGAAATATAATTCATATATACAATTATTATGTCAGGTTTCAAAGGAAAAATCCTTTTATTACACAGGTGAACAGAAAAAGAAGATCTGAGTTGGCCAAAACTCAAGTTAATAAAGACTTCGAATTATGGAAAAATGTTATTTCTTTAGATGAAAGTAAGTTTAACATATTCCATTCTAATGGCCACAAGCTTGTTCGGCGGAAACTTGAAACTGAGATTCCAATTCGACATGTGAGGTCTTCTGTAAAACACAGAGGTGAGGTCTCCTGTAAAACACAGAGGTGAGTGTCCAGGTTTGGGAGGGTAGGTCATGGAATGATTTTAAAAACCTAAACTTTATTGAAAATATTATGAATGCCAACCTACATGTCGACATTTTGCGCCCAATGATCATGATTATTAATAATGTTTTGGGACGTATTATAGATAGCTTGAAAATGAGCCAATTGGCTCGAAATGTTATGACCTACATAAATGGGAAAACTATAAGGGCAATTCAATTCTTGAAGACACCGTATATAAGTGCAGTTGAAGAACAGTGCTGAATGGTACTTCTTTATTATATTCCAATGTTTCAATCCACATTCTTGGTCTTTATCAAAACTAAAAGAAAAGTTATAAAGAAGATAAATTGTAGTATTAAACTACAAACATGGTGATAGTATAAAACAGAGATGGACAAATACTACTCTGAGTACCGAGTACCATAGATTTTAATTACTACTTCAGTTGATATCAAACGATTAATTGAAGTAGTGATTGAATTCCCAATAGTAATTCAATTTGAGTAAAATAATTGGTAGTCGGTACTCAGAGTACTGTTTGCCCATCTCTGGTATAAAAATGCCATGTATTAGGGGGACCGGAAAGTAATGTCGTTTCTGAGCATGTCACTGTTTGATTTTCATTCGGAAGCTCATTGTGTACATCTAAGTCGTAACTAAGACATTCTAAGGTTATAGTGACTTGTTTAGTTGGAAATAATTAAACTAAATTTTTTTTCTTGCAATTTTTGGTGAAATGGCCAGCCAAATATCAGAAGAGATTCATATCCGGCATTGCTTGCTTTTTGAGTTTCGCAAGGGTAGTTACACAACAGTTGTTACCAAAAATATTTGCGATGTTTATCCAAATGTATTGGATGTTTGTGAATGCCAAAGGTGGTTTGTCTAGTTCAAATCCAGTAATTTTGATCTTTCCGACTCGTACCGATCAGGAAGACCTACAATGTTAGACAATGACGTCTTAAAGGCGGAAGTAGAAGCAAATCCATGTCAGACAATCGAGGAATTGTTAAACAGTCTTAAGCAACCTTGGTCAATCATTCAAGAACATTTCAGTAGGTTGAGAAACCACCATATGCAACTTATTTCTTCAACAGCATAATACAGAAGCGATTTTTGATTTCCTGATCACCACAGGTCCTGTATGATAATCCAAAACGTAGAAGGCAGTGGCTATCTCCAAAAAAATCACCATAAAGTACTGTTAAGCTAGATTTACAACTCTTTTGTGTGTTTAGTGAAATATCCGTGGCATTGTTCATTTTGAAGTGCTAAAACCTTGACAAACTGTGAATACAGACCTTAACTGTGAACAATTGGGTTGTGTAAATCATTCTTTAATTGAAAAGTGGTCAGCAATTGTCAACAAAACAGGCGTTATTCTGCAACACGGAAATGCTAAATTCCACTGTGTAAGATGAACCCTAGAAAAAATTAATGAATTGGGATGGGAGGTACTTACTGCCTCACCCACCATACTCGCTAGATGTTCCACCATCGGATTTATTTATCTATTGATTTTGATCATTTTAACACACTTTCTAAGTGGCAAAAGATTTGCAAATTTGGATGATGTCCAAGATGCCATCTATATATTTCACTCCAAAACCAATTGATTTCTATCGATCCTGCATTGAAAATGTGCACATTAGATGGCAAGAGGTTGTTTATAACGAGGGTGATTCCATCATTGATTAAAAATAAAAACTTGTGTGAAATTTCTGTGTTTAAATTTAATGTCAAAAAACAATATTACTTTCCGGTTCCCCTAATACAATAACTGACATAAATATGAGTACAGTAGAAATAGGGAATTATAAAGGTTAATAAAGATGAAAAACAATAGTAACTGTTATAATAATTGACTTTGAAAATGAGTATGGTAAACTGATGAACCAAGATACTGATCAAGTAATAACTGATGTAATGTTGACTAATATTTATCATAATATTTTATTAGTTATTATTTAGTAAGTATATTGATTCATCAGTTTATCTTATCCATTTCTTAATACAATTTAATTAATATAATAATTTAAATCGTTATATCACTCTTTGTGTCTCTCTTTTTAGCCCTCATAGAAAACAATAAAGTGGGTTAAAACTTTGGCGTGCAATAAATAGTTATCTCTTTTTGATACTATTTTTATTGACCCTTGGACCATTTTCTTCTTAATTGAAAATTATATTTATAAATTAACTTTCCCTATTTATATAACACAAGTCATAAGAATGCTTAAAAATCACTAATTTCATTATTTTCCTTTGATCTTGATAATTCTTATTTTTAATTTTGGTACTTCTGGACAAATGTCACTGAACTTTGATGGGTGGCACAAGATCTCATAATCATATCATAAGCGGAATCCTGAGTGTGTCCGAGCTGGAACTGACCAAACCGTTTGGTAAGGCCCCAACTTCTACTAAAATGACCACTTTTGAGCTAGCTAAGTCTAAAACACTGATGTAATTAAAGCTAATTAATGCTCCCTATTTTAACTAAAAAGGACCAATAAGAAATTTGCTGAAGTCTTAAATCATGATCTACATGAAGGAAGGTTATACTGTTGTAATCATTGGATCCTGGCTCACTCATCAAAGTGGAGTGAAACTTGTAGATTGGTACCTTAATTTTTTTGCTTATTAATTTTTGATGTTGTATTATTAATTAAGTTGGCCTTTACTGTTTTAACTGTTCAATTGTTTCATCATTTTAATCTTTGTAATTTTCATTGAATCTCTTGCTGCGTAATTATTGTTATTTGTAGTTATTCTGGTTAATGGTCTTCAAAAATACTGGTAATTGTTATGGTTGGTCAGGAACATAAAATGTACCCGTTCTTAAGTGTTGTTCCAGCATAATAACAAGATCACATGATCACACTATAAATGGAATTTTGAGAAAGGTCAAGTATTAACCTTATGGAAACTTCCAATGGATCCTTTTCAGGTAAAATCGGAGCCTTAATTAGCTTTAATTAAATTGCTGCTATTGACTTCTGTTTAATCAAAATGGATAAAAGAATCTACCCAACTACCCCTTTTTAGTTGAGGTTGGGGCTCTACAAGAGTCTGATTTCAGTTACACTCAGCCATTTTTGGAATTCCATATGCAGTGTGATCATAAGACCTTGTGCATACCCATTGTGGAGAAACACTTGTGAAGTATGAATACTTCTTGAAAATTATGTTTATTTCAATATTTATTTCCTTTGAATAAATGAACATCGTGTAAATTACGTCTGATGAATAATATATGCTAAAGGCATGATACTGAATAATGGAAATTATCATTTTCAAAAAATTTACCTTGTGAAATCATTCAGTGGTACAATAATTAAAGGTTTTTCTGAAAATTTCAAATATTTGAAATTTAACCTATAAATTTTATCGATGAGAGCTTAATGGCCAAACTCTGGAAATCAAGTGTACAAATTTAAAAGTAAAAAAATATTTTGAGTTGGTGATTCTTCAAAGAATCCTCATAGTATTTTTGTATCAACTCCAGTAAGTGTTCACATTTTGTACATTCACAATATATTTTGATATTATTTTACTGTATTTAAAACTAATAATGTCATATAAACTTAGACTACAACAAATTAAAGTGTTTCTATTACATTTATTCATTTATTGTTAGTCAAACCATTTTTCAGTATTCAGAATTTTTGAAAAGTTGGTCATTAGCTATTAAACATATGATTTTAAAAAATGTTAATGATGAAAACTAGTATATATATTTATACACATATTTACACTTTTTTTTTTTTGGAAAGGAAGTGTATTTAAATGAGGCTAAATCGAAAACTCACTCTATAAGTATCTACATAAATGTATTTAGAACTAATTAAGGTTCTCTGTTCACCAATAAATTGTTTTTAGGTGGCAAATTTTTATTCTACAATTTATTTCTATTAAAGATTTTTTAAATTTATTTTTTTTTAACTTATTTGGTTTTATGTCAGTCTCAGTAAAATAAGTTTTATTTTGATCCTCCTTTCAATTATAACTAATTATTATGATATTTTTTGTCCTCCATGTTCAGTGCCTGTGACTATTTCACCTGAAGTTGACTTGGAAGCAGCTGTCATTGATCATTTTGTACCACAATTTCAGTTGGATGATTCTGGAAATGGTATAAATGGATTTACGCTCTTGGGAACTCAAAGAGAACCTGGTGATTTAAGTCATTTCATGAAGGTATTGTTTTTCTTTTTTGTGTTGTTTTTGTATTCAGTCTACTTTGTTATCTGCTTTAAATGCATTATTTATATCAGTTAACTATACTTATTTGTCAATAATTGTTTTATTACTTTTTGTTGATCTCTTTAAAGATTACAAGAACTAGTTAGTTTGTGAAACGTTATTTCTCACTCATTTGTCCTTTAGGTGAGGTTATAGTTAACTTAAGTTTGAAAATTAGGAATTTTTGCTATGCTTTTTTATAGAATGTGAATTGTCACTTCCAGATATATTAAAATTTTAAAGAGGTATGCTTTGTTTTATTTCTGTTATAGTTATTTTTTTGAATAGTTAAAAAAAATGTCATTATAAATTTTTTAAAAGAAATATGCATCCATGCATGAGGTATTTTCATGAAATACCCTGCACCAAACGTGTTAGTGTCCATTCAAAGTCAAAAAGTTTGGAGACTTCTATGGTAGATCAATTACAAACAATTGAAGAAGTTGCTTCAGAAGAAGTCTGATTATTGGAAGTTTGGCAATCGGTTTTTCTACCACTAAAAGGCCCTTGCCCCTTGCTCACACAGCTATGTCTAAATGCTAAGTTTTGAACAAAAATGATATTACTCTTGTGCCTTACCCTCTTATTCACTCAAGTTTGCTCTTTTGATTTTTTATCATTTCCCCAAAGTAAGTGTTTTCGTGTGCACTGACAATTGCCCTTTATAAAAACGAGCACACAAAACAACGTTAATTAAATATTCACATAATCGGATCTGAACCTTGATTAAGAAGGATACTTGGTTTACTTACATGGGAATGGCAGCTTTACAACATACTAGCAGCAGAACACAGTAGTTCATAAACTCTGTAAACTATAACATCAGTTCTGTTTTTTAAGTACTATCATTTATGTTTCTAAACCTTATCTGGGATTTTTATATATATTAAATTGATTAAAGTTTTAAACTATATTTCAGTCAAGGAAACAAAAATTATTTGATAATTCTGGAAGTTATGCTCTTTGCTAGAATGTCTTTTCTGAACTGAAACTAAA
This sequence comes from Nezara viridula, assembly GCA_928085145.1. Classification (NCBI taxonomy): domain Eukaryota; kingdom Metazoa; phylum Arthropoda; class Insecta; order Hemiptera; family Pentatomidae; genus Nezara; species Nezara viridula. Next base: position 82,030,635 of record OV725078.1, read on the forward strand.
AATTTGTTTGTTTTTTTTGTTAGGTGACTGCTAGCTTATTTGATACACTTTCTTCTAATTCAGAAATAGATCATCCTTTATGTGAAGAATGTACTGATATGCTAATTGATTTGATGGATCAACAGTTAAAACTTATGGAAGATGAATGGGACGATTATAAAAATTTTCTTGAGAGGTATATTTGATAATTATTTGTAATTTTATTTATAAAAAAAATTATTATTCTAAAAGTATTAATTAATTTTTCCAACTATCTGCTTCCTCTAAAGAATTTAAATTGAAATTCTGCATCCTGTATAAATATGATTCATCTCAGATAATAGGGCTGGACAGGTGAGAATCTTGAGCAGATTAAGAATTTTAAGTTCCTATAGGCTGCTTTAAATGAGGAAGATATTAAGCTAAGAATAAAGTCAGCTTAATATATTTAATAGCTTTAATATTTATTCAAATTTATAGGAAAGAGGACAGTGTCCAAGCAACATTAAAACAATAGTGTATACGAATACATTTTTTCCAATACTGACATTTTGCAGTGAATCAGGTGCCCCTTTTAGGAAGCAGGATAAGAAAATCCAGACTAAGGAAATGTGTTACTTAATAAGAGTTTAGTGCAAAATCAGAAAATACTAAGTAAGGAATTATATGAAAAGAACTAAAATGGATGAAATCAGTTAAAAACACTTATTGAAGATAATCAGCTCAGGTGTTTTTGACATATTTCAAGAATGGAAGAACGTATGGCAGAAGCCAAAGTTTTTTTAAGTTTTTGAAATTCATATGATTACTTACACAAACTATTTACAATGTGTTTAGAAATGAATGTATGGTAATAAGTAATGTACCAGATAATGAAAATGACCATTATAGCTTTAAGAAAATATTTTAAACAGTATATTAATGTACTATTTTTAATTGTTAAAGAACGGAATGTTTAACCCCTCCATATACATATTTGAAATGTGCGTTAACATGTTTATGCATTCAAAGCAAGGTCGCTACTCTCGAAAATGTTAAAGCAGGTAATGCTCTAACATTAGATGGCAACACTATAGTTATGTGAAGTATAGTCTCCCACTTTTACTGGGATTCATGGCTTCCCAATTACCCATGAGGGTGCATGGCTGTATGAGTGGGATACCAGCTCAGTGACAGATTGCAAAAGGTGCTGAAGTAGCTAACAGCCAGATTATAGAGACTTTACTTTATTGGTATATCAAATGACAATTCATTTATGTTGAAACCATTAATCAGTAATATCAGTATTAGTAGTGATAATAACAATAGTAATTAGTAAAAACAGTTAACAATTGATATTGAAAAATTAACTAACGAAAATATTAAATCTTTTATTATTGTCTTAACAACTTTTATGTGATTTATTTACTGAATAATACTTCATATTTTTTTGATAAAATAAAAGATTTAAGGATTCTTTATCCTACTAATCCTAATCCCTTTCCTCAGTAAGTTTATTTATGTGCTATCAAAGTTACTAATCAACTAATTTTTTAATTCTAAAATATTTTATGATTGTAATTTTTTTGTTAAAACTATACTAACTATTGTAGGCTTAAAACAGAATCTTTCGAAGAAAACATAGAAGTCTTAAACAAAGAATTGAAGGATGTAAGTAACACTTTTGTAGTTTTCTTTATACTTTAGATCAATAATCATGAAGCCAATGGTTAAATTTCTGAAGATATCTACTAAAGCATAATCTTGCAATAGCAGACAAAACAATACAATATAGCTAATAATAACCACTCATTTCAATTGTTATTTTTCATGTTTTCATTAGTGCATCATACAAATGGGTTACGTTGTTTTACCCCTGATAATGCTAGATGGTTTTAGTCTAGACAAGGGAAGTTTCAGAATCATATTTATTCTACTGAAGTATAAGGGTAGTATCTGATGATATGTTACCCTATCCTTTTAATAATTACTTCAAGTATTCTCTAGTTGTTCATAGTGATGAATACAAGAAGTTTTCTTTTGAGATGAATACTGTTAACTAGTTAATTTACTTTAATAGTATGAAAAATGTTGTATTAAACAATAATTTAAATGTCTGAAAAATCAACAAATTTAATGTTTGATATTCAATATTTTTTTATCTTTATTTATTTAATATTTAAATATTAACTGGATATTAAAATACCATCCACTTCATTAATACATCATCATCATCATATGTGGCACAACATCCTGTTACCGAGACTGGGCCTCCTCCAAGAACCTCCGCCAGTTGGCTCTGTCTTCTGCTGCAGCTCTCCAGTTCCGTACACCAAGCAGGGTTCTCGCATCATAGGCCACGTTGTCCAACCATCTCGTCCTCGGCCTTCCTACCCGTCTTACGAGGTGCAGCTCCTCCATCATTATTTTTTTTGGTATTTCAATGGTGCTCATTCTGGCCACATGCCCTGCCCACCTTAGTCTAGCCAGTTTAATATACGTGACTACGTCGATGTCTGCATAGAGAGAACTGAGCTCCCTATTTTTTCTTTTCCTCCAGACATCACCCTCCTTTACTAGACCATAAATCCTTCTGAGGACTCCTCGCTCAAACATACTCAGCTTCATCTCATCCTTTTTAGTCATCGTCCAAGCCTCTGAGCCATATGTCAAAACAGGCCGAACAAGGGTCTTGTATATGATCAGCTTGGTCTTCTTTGAGAGGTACCTACTTCTTAAGTGTCGGCCAAGTCCAAAGACACATCTATTGGCAGCTGTGATCCTTCTTTGTATTTCTTGAGCCATGTCATTTTTGCTATTAATTTCAGACCCAAGGTATATAAAACTTTTCACTCTCTCAAACTTAAAAGAACCTACCTCAAATGGAGAGTTCAGATCCACCTCACCACCAACTCTCATATACTTAGTTTTCCTCTCGTTGACTTCTAGACCAAGTGGTCTTGCAGCTGCTTCAAGGCCTATAAACGCTTCTCTGAGAGCCCGTTCAGACCTACCTATTATGTCAATATCATCAGCAAAACCAAGAAGCTGTGTCAGGCGATTGAAGATTATATCGTTGGTCTGAATACCGGAGTCTCTTACAGCTTTCTCCTCTGCCAAGTTGAACAATAGACAGGCGAGGGCATCCCCTTGCCTAACAACTCATTAATACATTGAACCTATAAAAATCCATGCAACTTTATATATATTTTTAAATTTTAAAATTTCAAAATTTTGTACCAGTGATTCTACCAACTGTGTATGATAATAGTGAAATAAGGAGAAGGTTACCCTCACTTTTATGAATGATGCACTAATGGAGGACTACCCTTCTTAGTTTTTTATGAGAAGCATGTTTGTTGATATCTCTTTATTAATATGCATCAACACAATTTCACGTTTAGCAATCATGTAGTTGCCCATTCACTTTCTTTTTTTATTTAGTACTTCTTTTGCCACTGCATGAATTTTAGATTACAAATTATCTATCTGTTATTATTTTAATTATGTATCTGCTTGCACTTTTTGCTGTATTTGCTCGTACACTCATGTTAACTTATAATACGCAAGCTGTACCCAGCTACGCATAGTATGGTTGAATGGAAAAAGAAATAAAAAATTCTTGTTTCACATATATTTTATTTAACAATACTTGTGGATATGCAATATTGTTCTTGTTTCATTCTTTGTATAGATCTAGAGATTTTCTGGTTTTCCATCTCTAGAATACGTAACATATAATTGTCTATGTGAGAAGCAATTCCATGTAAATCTCCGAAGAAAAAGTACTAAATGTTTAAAACATTATATCTCTGCACCAAATCGTCTGATTTTAGTGATTCTTTTTTTTAAATTACTGGGAATTAAAAATAATTATTGGTATAATCAAACAAAAATTGAGTACTTTTTGAGTCATTTGCAAATATAGTTTTGAACCCATTGTAACGTTTTTTTCATACTCTTTTCGGGGAAGGATGTTATATATATTAAATGGACATCAACGAGAAGACTATCCAAATTTAATGAAAATTGTTACAGCTGTTTAGGCGGTACAGTCTATAGCGACACACGTTTTTCAGCCACCTTTCCATAATGGAAGGGCAGAGGGCAATTAAATATATAAAAACACTCCTGAATCCGATAGGAATGTTTTGTCAATATTTCAAAGCAATCGGTGAAGTAGTTTCGGAGATTAGCGGTTTTGAACAAACGAATATTTACGTTTTTATTAATATAGATTAGAAAATAATGACTGAATATTTTATATATAAGTTTTAAATGAGATTGAAAATTAAACAAAGAAGTTTCAGATTTTCCATAAAATATGATAATTAAGTTATTCATAAAATAATTAATTGAATTTTTGGGTGATTGCAGCATTTTTTTTAATTAAGTGATTCATTTAGATATTAATAGAAAATTTTTATTTTTAAATTAAATTAAGTTTAATTATTTTTCCAAAAAATAATTTGTTTATAAACTTATATTATTAGCTCTTAATAGAAGAAGAGAGGCTTAAATTTGAATTATCAAATGCTCAACAAGAAGAAAAAGCAATCAGTCTTGATTTAGAAGAACAAAAGAAGAACAGTGAAAAACTTGATATAGAAGAAGTGAGATACTGGAAGGAGTATACAAAACATAGAAATGAGTATATTTTAATTGAAGAAGAATTCAAAAGGTATTTAATATTATGGATAATTATTTGGTCTTATGTTTTGTTTTTTCTATTCGTGTTTGCTAAACATAACATTTATACATTCTTTACTGGTATTTCACTGTTTTTTTTTTTTTCAATTTTTGTATTTGATATAATAGTTTACTTATTTTAACCTAACACCACTTAATCGTCAACATATCCAACCTCAGGTATTTTACTATTTAAAGCTTTATCTTTACCAGAACAAATTATCTTTCAAATGACATTCCAGAATTGAAGTAAAGAAAATTGGGAAAATAGGATCACCTAATTTTAAACCAGAACAGACCTTAAACTTCTTATAATAAAAATTACTGCTGTATCAATATTAAATAAAATATTAAAAAAACTTAAAATCTGATGTTTGTTGTTTCTGAGTAGTAAAATTGCTACTTAAGTTCTAGTATTGGCTCTTCTTCTTTACTTGCTCTTAAGGCAAGAGTTTTTAATTTTCCCTCTTAATAAAACCTATTTTAAAATAAAATTAAATTTAATATGTGAAATTCAATTAAATGACATTTTAAAACTATTTATGCTATATATATTTTCTCATTTCAAATAAGTTTAATCATTTTATTTTTCATAAATTTATTTGATTTGTATTTTGTGCTTTTATTTCATCTCGACAAATATGCCCAACAGGTTTTCGGCTTTAATATATAGGTATTTCAATATATAACTCTTATTATAATGTGGATCAAGGGAAAATGAAAAGCAAAGCATTATAGGGTTACTCATTCTATATCAGGGGTAAAGAAAATCTAATCACTCATGTATGCAACAAAGCTGCTTTATTAAAAAAAAAAAAAAAAAAAAAAGATGGGCATCAAAATAATGAGTCACAATAACTACTGTGAAAAAATTATTTATTTAGGAACTGGCAAATGTTTTATGGGTATAATAAACTATTTATGTCCCTCCAACTAGTAGTAAATTGCATAAAGTACTTCATTGGGGTAGGCGTTATTGTTAACTTTGCTTCTTTAACTGTTTTTTCCTAGTAGTAGGCTGGTAATTGGAGTGAGATTTCTACTTTAAATTGAATTTAGTACATATCTTTGTTGCTGACTGAAGACAAGCATGCTGGGTAAAAAATTAGAACAAAATTACAATAAGTACATCACCAATGTACTTAATTCTTTCTTCTGTATTATATTGTGCTGTAAGGTAAACAAAAAACAATATTGTATTATCATTTTATTTTGAAACTTATCAAAGATTGGGATCAGGGCTAAGCGGACCCTACACGGTAATTCATGAATGAACCTCACAAGAATGGCAAAGATTGCTCGGAATCGCTTTGATCATGAAGACCCGTACACGTTCAATCATTACTGATCATTACTTATCGTTGCTGACACCAATTTAGCTCAGTTGTAAACAAAGAAACAGCATAGATATGCTTATTTGGACATTGTCATTTATAATATTGGGCATCAAGAGATAAATGGAGAAATAATAATTACTTCCTAGTGCCTGAAAATCGTTTAGAGCAAAGTTAGAAAAATATAAGCCAACTACATACAAAAATCTAGAAAAAGTATTGCAAAAATAATCAGTTTGTTAAGAAAAATGGAAAAATTAATGACAAATAAACACAACAGTTAAGATTTTTTTTCTATAAGTAAATTGTGAAGTTCCCACTTTTTTTTTTTTCAATTTATTGCCTACTTGACTATTTAAAGAAAATAAAAATATAGACTAGGGATATAAACAACTATTTACTTTTATGAAATTATTTACTTAAAAACGAGACCTAGGTAAACTAACCTATCTAGTATTAAGGTTAGTCTCATAGAAAATCGTTTTGATAAAAGTTATTAAAATATAAGTCTACTACTTATAAAAATTAAGGAAAGGTATTGCGAAAATAATAAATTTGTTGAGGAAAATGGGAAAAGAACTGACAAATATACATAACGTTAAAGTTTTTTTTTTTCTTAAAGTAAATTGTGAAGTTTCCACATTTTTTTAAAAATTTGTTGCCCACTTGACTATTTAAAAGAAATATTTGAAGATGGTTTAAAAATATAAACAAGGGATATGAAAAATTATTTAACTATTTACTTATAATGAAAATCAGAAATTTATAATGGTTGTGAGGCCTAGGTAACCTAACCTATCCAGTAGTATGGTTAGTCTCCCCACTACTTTCACCTCAGTTCCCCCTCCATTTCTCTTGAATGAACCTTTGATTCTCTGGATGTTCAGAAATCCGCAACGCACCACCATCAGTACTTCATTCCCTACCTTACACGATAATTCGGATCGTCATTAGTGCTTCGGAATGCAATTCCGAATGACCGTTTAGGGTCCGCTTTAGATCCGCATTATTCCTGAATTCGAAGTAGAATGAGCCATGTTATAACCAGGGTCCATTGTATAAATTAGTTTACAATAAAAGGTTTTAAAAGTTTATTTGTAATAAGGTTACCCATGTTTTATTAAACATATTTTTGTATTGACAGTTTGAATTGTCAGCTTGCCTATACCAAAGGACAATTAGAGAAACTGAAGAAGACTAACGTATTTAATGCAACATTTCATATATGGCACAGTGGGCATTTTGGAACAATAAATAATTTTAAACTTGGACGCCTTCCTTCTGCTCCAGTTGACTGGAGTGAAATAAATGCCGCTTGGGGTCAAACTGCACTTCTTCTTTCTGCACTTGCAAATAAAATGAATTTAAAATTTGAAAAGTACCGATTGGTGCCATATGGAAACCATTCATATATTGAGGTTTGTGTTTTTTATAGTATTATTTTCAGAGATGTATTCATTTTTATTTTTAAGAAACATATTATTGCTTATAGTGCTGATTGAAAGTGTAGGGACTTATATACAGGGACTTATGTACTACGGACTTTTATACAGCGATATATATTGTTGTTGACACTATTTATGATAAGTAAAAGGGTTTTCATTACTGATTTTTGTTCTTGTAGTAGGTATTCTTGTTAATTGTGCCTTTCTGAAGTTGCTCGTGTTAGCATATGTCTTCTTCAAATTGGTTACCTGATCAAGTTCATTCAAAATTTAATCCTATCAAAATTTTTTTTTCTCTAGCTTTTGTTTTTAAATAGACCACTATGTACCACTGAGACTGTCAACTACTTATTCAGATCATGAAAAAATTGTGTGTGCCACTTGTCTGAATTTGACTTTACCCGCTGCTTAGTTGAATGCAAGAGTGTCTTGCTCTGTTTGTGTTAAAGGTTTTGAAACTAGCTTATGACATATGAACAATGCATGATGAAGATATAGTTTTACCTTAATCATGTCTCCTTGCTTCGAGTGTAATCAGAAGACATTTCTTCCATTGTCTTTTATTTAAATACAAATTTTAACCAATATACGCTATCCAAGGAGGACTAAGCAAAAAAAAATATATATATATATATTACTATCTATTATTTTCTATGAAACACTTTGTATCTTAGATAATTATAATTGCTGTTGTAATGCAAGCCTTCCGTGTTTCCTTGCCCAATATCGCATTAAAATTATTATAGTTTTTTATTTTCTATTACTGGTGCCATGATCTTGATTTAACTCTTTATTAATCTTTTATCCATTCTCTTTGTTTAATCTTTTTTTTTTTTTTTTAAGAATGGCAATGAATAATCATAAATTTATAAATTCTCGGTTCAGTATACAATTGGCTGAAATTAGAGAAATGGTGTACCTTTTACCAGTGTTTTAAATGATTAAAAGGTATTCTGTCAGCAGATTGGTGAAGTCTTGTTTTCCCAATGTTAATTCTGTAATAATAGTAATAAGCTCTATTGGTGAAAATTTTGTTTCTAACTAATTTCTAAGCCATCAGCATAATCTAGATTTATGTCAAAATAATCAAGATTTTTCTTTTTTAAAGTATTTTTAATTTGAATGATTAGTGGTGTTGGAAATAATGTTGAACATTTTCATTTTACTTTTACTTCACTGGTTAGTTTTATTTAATAGCAAGAATGGCATATTCATTGTTTCATTCTAATCAGTTAATACTTAAATCCTCATCTTTGTGTTTTTAAGTTAATCATTTATGAAAATCGTTAATCTCTTAGGACCTAGAATGTTTTATCATTGTCTTGATGAGATGTAATTAGGATTATGAATACACGCTATTATATTTTATTTATTTCTGCAAAGCAGTTGTTACCTTTAACAGAATAAGGAAGACTATTAAAGTAAAATTAGTAAGATTGTCATACATTTTGTTGAAAAAAAATTATATATGGTGATAAGTGAGTAAGATTTTTATTTTATTGTGTCATTGTATTAGTACTGAAACTCATAGTTAACTTATTAAAGATTAGTGTTGTTACTTTTTTAATATTTTTGTATTAATCATTTAAATTTTAATTCAGGTGATATCAGAGCAAAAAGTATTACCACTGTTCGGTTCTGGAGGTTTCAAATTTCTGTGGGATAATAAATTTGATTCAGCAATGGCTGCTTTTCTTGAATGCTTGCAGCAGTTCAAAGAAGAAGTTGAGAAAGGCCGTTCTGGTTTTTGTTTACCATATCGTATGGAAAATGGAAGATTAGAAGATTCTGGTACTGGAAATTCCTTTTCAGTAAAGTATGTTATTATATCATTGCTATTGTGTATTTATTAATGAACTTTTTTAACTTTGTTTTATCATGTATTATAGAATCCAGTTCAATTCAGAAGAACAGTGGACAAAGGCCTTGAAGTTTCTTTTAACCAATTTAAAGTGGGGTTTAGCGTGGGTATCTAATGAATTAGCTCATGAAAAAGAATATTTTGTATTTTGAAGTTTAGATTTTATCTTTTCAGGTCATTACCAATTTTAAGTCTTAACCAGGAGTGTGAAAAGAGCTGCTGAAGTTTTCTGTGATTCATTTATTATCAAAGTAAGATTAGGTAAGATGTATTTAAGTTTTATACAAATAAAGACGACCATTGTATGGATAGCTGTTATTTCTTTATGTTTTATGTGATTATTTTATTAATATGTTTTTATTTATTACTTTGATGATATTATATCCTCTCCTATTTCCTTTACCCTATCCATCTTTCTCATGAATATTTATTGGGTACTAGAAAGTAATATGTAAATATTAATAAATTTTGATTTGTCATATATATATACAGATACATTTATTTCAATTTACCTATTTTTCTAATTTTAAATCATGTTGGTTAGATTAGAGGCTAGAGAAGCAGCAGCCTTCCCCAAATTATTTTGATAAATGCCTTATAGTTTGAGACTCGATTACTATAGAGGCTGTTATAGAGCTATATCAGGAGTGGTAAAAAAATCAGTTACTGCTTGGTTAATGAATGATCTATTTTCTATGACAAAAATATCAATAGTATAAATCTATTTTCCTTAGGAACCAATTTGTTAGCTTGTTTCTTTCACAGAAACATTGAGCAGAAAATTTGACTCTGAATGTATTTAAATTTAAATCTACATTACAAAATCCATAAATTCCTACACCCTACATATTTTCTCATTATCCATTTCTACCTTACTGATAAGCACTTCAAAGTGAATCACAATAATGCCTATTGATCTCTCAATAACGACCCATAAGTACATTCCAAACTTTTCTCCCAGACATCACAAACCCTTGAGGAATGGTGTCAAAACTAGAGCATTAAAATAAATCCCATCAAATTACATTTACCCTTCATCGTAAACCTATAACTTCCTGTCCCACAGTATTCTTTAAACAATATTCCACTTATCCCTGTTGAACAAATCCGATACCTAGGACTCCACCTGGACAAATGTCTGACTTGGAATCCTCATACCAAACTGAAACGACAAAAAACAATTTGATGTTTTCGGCTACTTCAGCACTTACTAGACAAATCCTCTATAGTCCCAGTCAATGAATGATTATAGAAGGAAACGGTGGGAGGCCCCTAGAAGGTATCCACAAAGATGTTCTATACAGAATAAAAAAAAACCTGTACCACTACAACCCATGAAGGGTCTTGGGTTCAGTACTATTTAGGGAAAGCACTGTTTCTAGGTCAACGGTTGTGCAAGGAGGTGATTTGACCGAGATCATGCTCAACCGCCAGGTTTTCCCCCTTAATTAATTGTTTAATTAAGGGTACACACTTTATAGAGGCTGAGTGTGCCCCAAGAGGGTGATTTGACCGCAATCACCCTTTGATTTGACGCAAGGAGGTGATTTGACCGTGATCATGCTCAACCGCCAGGTTTTCCTCCTTAATTAATTGTTTAATTAATAACACTTTATAGAGGCTGGGTGTGCCCCAGGAGGGTCTACCGACCCAGGGTAACCCCCCACGGCCAATGAAACTGATAAATAAATTTTCTATACAGAATAAAAGCTGATAAAATTTGCAATATGATTGGTCATATACTTTTTTTCACTACCTCGCTTAGTTTCCAAGATATCTGTCGTCAACTATAGTTAATTTTGTAAAAAAAATTGTTGCCTCATGTTTATTGTTCTTTTTCGGGTTTTCGCTTATATCAAGAAAATTATCCATCGCATCGACAAAGACGTTGCATACAACATTTAAGCTGATAAATATTGCATCAATCAAAATATGATTGATTATATACCTTATTTCACTAACTCGCTTAGTTTCCGAGATATCTGTCTAAACTATCGCTAAATTGGAAAAAAAAAATTTTACCACATGTTTTTTACTGTAATTGACTAGCTAACTTCTTGATTGCTTCGTTATATAATTAAGTCATGGAAGAAAGTTTTAAATAATTACATAATTAAATAATTACATCTTCAAGAATATGTATTATTTTACTAGTTTATCTCCAACGGTTCAAAAGTTAAGTGAATTATAACTTTATGTGTCAATTCTGAAAATCTGCAGAAAAAATTAATTTTTTAAATAGTTATATATATATATGTATATATATATATATATGTATATATATGTATATATAAAAATATATACGAATATCTACTTAGAGGTTTAGATGCATAGAGAGTTACAGCAATATAATAACTTATATCATAAAAATTATTTTTTTCTGCTAATTCTCGGAGTTGACATACAGTTATAATTGATCTAACTTTTGAGCTATTGAAGATAAACTAGTAAAATAATACATATTCTTGAAGAAAATGTAATTATTTAAAACTTTCTTCCATGATTTAATCATATAACGAAGCAATCAAGAAGTTAGCTAGTCAATTACAGTAAAAAACATGTGATAAAATTTTTTTTTTTCCAAATTAGCGACAGTTGAGGACAGATATCTCGGAAACTAAGCGATGTAGTAAAAAAAGGTATATAATTAATCATATTGCAAATTTTATCAGCTTTAATTTTATATAGAATCTCTTTGTCGATACGATGGATAGTTTTCCTGATATAAGTGAAAACCTGAAATACAGCAATAAACATGAGGCTAACATATTTCTTTTTTCTCCCAAAATTAAACATAGTTCAGAAAAGATATCTCAGAAACTAAGTGAGGTAGCGAAAAAAGGTAAGGTATATAATCAATCATATTGACAATTTTTTTGTTGATGCGATTGATAGTTTTCCTGAAATAAGATAAAACCTGAAAAAAGTAACCTTCTAGGCGCTCCCCCCACATCTGGCTCACCACCTAGGATTGGGGACTTTTAGTATGCTTACTTCTTTACTAGTCCATACTATCTCCCAAAGTCAAAAATTGTGTCCCACCCATTTCCTTCTATTCCCACTCCTTTTTTGAGCATTCATTGACTGGACTACTAAACCTTCAATTAATTACAAAAGACTAATAACTATTATAATGCCTATTTAGACTTACGGAGTTTAGTTATGGGGGTTCACTAAAATACCGAATTCCTCTTGTATCCAATCCTTTCAATCCAAAATCCTTTATAAAACTCTCAATGTTCATAATGTTCCTTATGTTTCAGATTTGGCCTAATCCCGATACCTATTCTTCCATAATAAACTTCAGAACCATCCCAACCCTCTCGCTTCTAACCTTGCTTCCTCTTCGATTCCTGATAACCCACCAAGGCGTCTGAAAAGAAGATGGTACCATGATCTCTTAATGTAGATATATTAGGGTGTTTAAAAAAAAAGAATGTTTTATGCAATTCTAGATATCAAAGGACTGTATATATTTTAATCCTATTTAATACTGACCCAGGCTCCAGGCGACCATTAATGGATATTGATGAGGTTCTGCATGAAGTTGTTGAACCAAATCCATCCACAAGTACTCGCAAACTTGCCAGGGATTGTAGTGTGTCAAAAGATACTGTTAATCGCCATCTACTCTCCATGGGGATGGTGAAAAAGAGCAATAGACTGGTCCCTCACGAACTTACTCAGCAATTAAGAGGTTAGAAATTTATGAAAATTTATTGAAAAACTCTTCTGATATGAGATTTTACCAGAAGATTGTCATTTGTGGTGAAAAGTGGATTTACTGATGAAATCCGACTACGCGTGAGCAATGGCTAGATCACAGTCAAGCTGCTTTTCCAGTTGTTGCAAGGGAGCAATTTGAAAAAAAAAATCCATGCTTTGCGTTTTTTTGGAATTTAGATGTTATTCATCACAAATTTGTTCCTGATAGATGCTCTATGAATTTGAACTGTACTGCGAACAATTAGAAAGATTGTAGACAATGTTGTCACAGCGTTATCCTACTTTGATCAACCGAAAAGGAATTTTATTCCAACAGAATAATGTTCGTCCTCACACTTCTCTTCGAACCAAAGAAAAGTTTAAAGAACTTCATGGGTTCAAACTCCTGCCTCATCCACCTTATAATTCAGAACTCACACTATTGGATAACTACTTATTTAGATCTATGGCCCATTTTCTTCAAGAGAAAAAATTTCATAATTTTGTGGAGGTTGAAATTGCAGTCCAAGAGTTCTTTGAAAGCCATCACAAAGAATGTTATCAGCGTGCGATCGAGCAATTGGCTAGCAGATAGCTAATGACGGTATATAACAATGGACTATACTTTGAGTATTAATTGTATTTTATATCAAAGAAATAATAATACAAATATTTGTTTGAAAACAGTCATTTATTTTTTATTTTTTATACACCCTGTCATTAGAGTGCTACTAGTGGGTAGTTTCTCAACAATTGTTATGTCATCATATTCATTTATTCACATTTACTAGATGTATTTTTATTTTTTAACACACTTGTAAATATCATGAATAAAATTTAATGAAAAATCTGTTTTGATAAATAACAATTTAATGGTTCCACAGACACAGCTTGTTTGTCATTTTCTTAATTAATAAATGGTTGTTGCAGTTTGATGCAGCTGCTATAACTATTGTAAATAAAATATCTATCCTGGTTTTCATTAGTTTTCACTCCTAAATCTTCAAATTTCCTGAGGAATTGTTTTAGGGCTCCTGCAAGTACTGATACAATTTGTTCTGTATGAGCAGATTGTCTGCATATGCTAAATGCTGCATTATGAATTGTGAATTGTAATTTTTTCTTTCTTTCTTTTATTCTGCTTCTAATATAAGGTTGAAAAGCACTGCAGATAGATAGTGAATCCTGTTATCTAAGGTTTTCTCTTATTTTTGATTTTTTATGAGACCTTTTTTTTTTTGTTTTAAAAGCTCTCTACTATATATACTAGCCAGTGTCATTTTGGCCAGGCTAATTAATTTCCTGGAATTCCTCACTTCTTTACATCCCCATTTTACATTCAGTACATTTTTTTTTTTTTTTTTTTTTTTTTTTTTTTTTTTTTTTTTTTTTTTTTGTATGACGGAATCATTTACTTGTCTGATGTCCACAGACAAATGATGCAGTGTAACATTGTACTTATAGGCTTTTACATTTCTGAATAAGTCTGGTCCATAGTTTATCTTAAACCTGATTGGTAATCATCTAGATGAGCTTGTTCCCACTTTTTTAGTCATCAACTGATTCAAATTGATATTGTCTTACATACTGTATTTATAAATATATTAAAATAACATAGGAAATAAAATAATTAGAAAATATTTCGCTTAATCCACTGTTGCTATACATTGCTTTGTATCTTGATTGTACAGCCCTGACCTACAAGGTGGGTCAAAATATTGGTTTCTATAAATACTTTTTCGTACTGTTTGACATTTCTTTCTTGACTGCTTTCCAGACCATCTCTTACCTCTGTAGGAACATTATCAACTATAAAATATCCAACATGACAATATTTTTGGTTATGATCCTTTCTTTACGCCTTAAGTATGATATGCATTCTGTACAAACGAACTTACCAAATTGTAAAAAAAAAAATTAATACTTTTAATTGATTTAAATTATTTTAAAAATTCATAATATAACATGTTGATATGTTTACTTTTAGTAGGGAAATGAAAATTGATTTATTATTAATCTAATTTTCCTGAAGTAATGGATTTAGAGTAGAGGAAGAAAAGACTGAAGCCATGCCTTAAGGGAATGCAACTTGTAGCTGGAGAAAAATATCTATTTTTAATCACTTGTTATAATTATTTTCCAAAAGCTATTATCTTTTAAATTTTGAAGCAACCTTAACATTTATTAACTTGTTGATGAGCTTTGGCTGCTTACAAGTCATGAGGTTATGATCTGGGTCATTCTTATAGAATATTATGCTTTCTTAAATGGCGACTTACTGCAGGATTTGAAAACCTATTGTGAACAATAATCCTCATCATCAAACATGAAAGACAAAATAGAGATGTTCGACAAACTTTTTTAATTTACAAAATAAAATGTGAAAATTATAATAAGATTCATATAATAGAAGCATCAATAAAATTAAGGATTAGGATAGTGAGTCATAAAAAGAGATGTAAGAATACTAGAAGTAGCAATATTATAGCATTAGTACTGCACAGTATTTTATGCCAAATAAAAGAATATATCTAGTAATTTATTTCACAAATATTTCATATATAGACAGTTGGAAGTCAAAATAATAGTACTATTAGTTTAAACAAATATTTATATTTATTATGTTGGTATTATTAATAAATGCATATTACTGTTGTTGGTTAGAAATTGTGTTATGTTTACAACTATTAGATGTATTCTAGAAGATGAAAGAATTCTTGAAACACTGAATACTTTGTTCGTTCACCCGGTACATACAAATAATATAATATTAAAAAAAATCTGGTGCGCGCAACACACAACTTTCACTTACCGCTCTACTTTGAATAGAAATTATTTTCTGGCAATGCTGGGCTATTTTAAAATTTTTTGAAGTGCATAAGCTTACAGATAACAAGTCATTAAGACCATTATAATGACAAAATGTCTATTTAATATATCAACGGTAGGCAATAAAAATCTAGTCACTCCATCTGCTTTTATAAACCACACAACTTTCTTTGCTTTTATAAACCACAGAATGACTAACTCCAATTTCAACATTTTTGAGTAATGTCAATTTAGTGATATTTTTAGTTGAAAAAGTTATCTATGCAGAAAGTGAGCAAGTTAATTCCGGAGGTGGTGATTGCAGTGTTGAAATATAGAACTGAGAATAAAGGTCTAAATTTAGGTACTTATTTCTTATGAAAGATGTTCTGAGGTAAGATACTTTATTAAATATCTGTAGAAAAGAGGTTTTTTTAGTCTCAACAATTAAAAAAGTATAATTTAAATTTATACAAATTTTCGCCTCTTCAGTGGAAAAAAACTAGAGACCATATCTTTCCTCCTAATTGTCGGATTTTAACGCATTTTTTTTGTTTTTTTTAGGAAATTCCATAAACTTTTAAAAAAACCATATAAAATATCCACAACAAAGTTTATACTTTTTGAGTTATTCGGAATTTAATTTTACCATCCCTCATAACTTTTTTTCCAGGTTCTTTTCGTTGAAGTATGTAATGTAGATAAATTTAAAGGGTGTCGATAAAATGACTAGGGAAGTTTCTTTGAAAGGTACATTGCTACAGTCTATAGCAACGCAGATTTTTCTACATTTTTATTTGTTTCTCCTTTATTAACTTATCAAATTCTTCCAAAAGTTATATGTAGCATTTTTTCGTAACACTGAATAATGCGAAATGATTAAATTTTTAAAATAAACCATATTAAAGGTACTTTAGAGGAAGACATATATGAACATAGGGCATTTAAGCCCTGTAAAGTGACATCAACGGGGATAGGACCTATGACCTATGATATTAAAGACCACTTAATTATGCAATGATACACCGAGTTTAATCAAAATTGTTCGATCCGTTTTTGAGAAAATTGTAAAAATGTGTTTCAGCGTTCATATAAAATGACACTTCCGGTTAGCCGATTTTAACGAAAAAGTTACTGTAACATCCGGCTCATATACAAACCTTAAACACTTAATATCAGTTTCGTACTACTTTTCGTTTATGAGCTAGACTGTTAACACACACAGACTAATTTGCGACACTTGGTTCTTTGGACTCAAAGGACCTCAAAACATGTATTTTCGTTGAAAACAGATTCGAAAATTTTCACGTTCGCAATACTTACCCTTACTATATATTACATATATACGAAAGTGAAAGTAAAAAGGAAAATTGCTGTAACTAGTTTTTTCATCGAGTAAAAAAACTAAAAAAATCAATATAAAAGCCAAATGTGAGAGAAAAAAAAATAGAATTCTACCCTTTCCTTTTTTTTTTTTTTTTGTTTTAATGAAAAAGTCATTAAGAGCTCCCCATAAAACTAACTGACTGCCTACTTAAATGAAATCATGGTTAGTGGAATTTCTCAAGTCAGTTTCATACCAATCATTTAAAAATGTATGAGAAGCATGAACTAATCATACCAATCATGATTAACAATATGTAAACAACCCGTTTTATGCTAACAGTCCTCTTGAACGTTATCTCTAGTTTTGCTATTTCGTTGTTAAGCTGTTCCTGATACCCCTTTATACTGTTGAGAACAAACAATTTATCAAAACTTTTCTTATTTAGTCTATTTTTATCCATCCTGACCGTATGTCCATAAATTTTAATATTATTTTTCTCATTGAAATATAAGATGTTTTATCTTTATTATGTTATTTTTTCTAGTTTCGGTTTTATCATAATACATTTTCACTGGAGATAAATATTCAGAAAGCTGTTATTTTTGAGATTTTTCATTGTTGCCGTTTCAACCAAAACATGCCCCAATGATGACCCACATCACCGATGTAGTACAATTGACTAACTTCCTTCAACATATTCCACTAACGGATCTAGGATTTAATTTTGGGAGGGAGGGCTCGAAAGATTTTTTTTTTGTATGTATATATTAGGATAATTACTTCGGAAGAAAGAAAGAAACTAACTACCTATGTGAAATGGTGTTTAAGAGATTTTTTAAGTCCTATTAAATGTAATTAGACGAAAAATAATACTTTTAGGGATATTTTTTTCATAACACTTGGTTATATTTTACCATTTTGGGAGTGGCTTTCAGGCCGAAATCCTCCGTCGATTCGCCTGTGATGGTTTCTAATCACAATGAACATTTATTGGGTTGTGAATTCTAGAGTAACGGCATTGGAGCAGTTCCTTTATAATAATTTGGAGCAGTTCCTTTCGGGGAATGGAACAGGTTGGAACAGGTACACTAAAAAATTGTAACGACACAACCCTAATCATGATTGAAGGAATGCAGAAATAAATAAAAATGATGAAGCATAATATAACGGCCCTAGTTAAACATACCATACTCATCCGAAGAAGACATTTTACTACGTAGTTCATACTGGTGATAGAACGATACAGGCGGAGCTGTGATTCGATCACTGACTGGGCTGGAGCTGGTGACCATAGTGACAATCACTGCTGCATATCAACAGTACCGGTTACTGTAGTCGCTATGAAATCAGTTCTGATCACTAGCGGACCCAAGATTTAGGTTTTTTTTTGGGAGGGGGGACTTAAGCACGAAAGATTTTTTAAAAATATATAACGTTAATTACTTAGGAAGAAAAAAAAAATAACTACCTATATAAAATAGAGTTTAAGTGATTCTTTAAATACTATATAATGTAAGTACACGAACTTAGAGGTAATTATTAAATATTTTTTTCATAAGGTATGGTTATATTTTACCATTTGGAGGGGGGAGGGGGAGAGAGGGGAGAGGGGCCTTCAGCCCGAAAGCTTAACTTAATCATATTACTACTTAACAACTAGTAATAAAGCCATATATTTCTGAAAAAAATCGGAAAGTTTTTCTTTCACTATTTTATTTATTACTTAACTAGCTGCTGGTGCATTCGCAGAATATATTGTTTAGTGAAGGAACAGCAAAATAATATAGAAATAAGTAGATCTTATTACGATATTTCATTTAACATAATAGATCAAAATATTTGTATAAATTACTTTTCCCGGGCAAATTTATTAATACTGAATATTACCTTTTATATTAAAAAAAGGCCTCGATCAGGGAATTATCGTTACTGAAAAATAAAAATGTACCAACAAACAAATGCCTTTAAGAAATAATAAAGTATACATGAGAGGAGAAACAAATGGTAGTAGAATAGTTAATGCAATATCTCCGAAGAGGAAGAAATTATTATGTATACCGAATCTATTGGACTATATCTGTGTTAACTATGCTCCGATTTTTGCAATTTTTTTTTCTTTTTGTAGAGAATTTGCAAAATTTTTAAATAATCATGGGTCCAATAAAAAAAATGTATACTTTTTAAGTCATTCACAAATAAAGTTTCTTTTCATTCATAACTTTTTTCTGGAATTGCGAGTGGTTGTTACTGTGATTCGTCACTGCTCCATTTAGTACCGTTTCTTTTGATGCCTCATTCATCACAATCCATCGCTCCAGAGACCCGAAAAACGGATCGCTACGGCGAAACACTATCGTATTATATTATAAAGGTAGATTGTATTATACATTCACAATAATGAAAAATATCCGTTTAGGAAGGTAAAATATGCAACATAATTCAGAAGTAGACAAAATTCCTGTCTAACAAAAAACCTTATTAATGTATTTACTTTTCCATATTTTTACTTTGACTAATTAATTTGATTTAATTGATACCCTTACTTAGGAGAGGCATTGGAAAATCATTTTATTTAGGATGAGGAGCCCGAATCATACATTTAATAATGTTCTCATATATTTATTAATAAATATAACGTCGGTAGCATAGTAGTGTATTAAATGTTACGAGAATGACCGATTTTGTAATTTCATCTTCTTAAAAACAAATAGGCAAGTTCCTAAACTCAGTGTTGAGTTTAGGAACTTGCACTGTATTAAACTTCCCTCTCCTCTCCAGAATGAACCCATATGTACTCAATTGAATTGTGATTGGTTTTGATTGTAAAGTCGGTTGTTTACCTTTTTTTTCGTGAGTTCAGAGACAGCTATTCCGGTTTTGTTTATGGCTACCTAAAACCGCCTGACGGCCTCGAGTCCATTTATTCATCCGCATTAATCATTCGCTAGCCTCAAACGGCCTTTCTGGTGAAAGAGGTTGAGGAACTTCGGGGTGGGGAGTGGACCTTGAAAAAAGACCCTACAGTCGAAGAGGAAGCATTCCGCAGTCGGACTCCGGCAGGTACTAAGGTGCGTAAGCTCGTTTTAAATTTTTTGACTTTTTCAAAAATTCTGTTTCCACATTAACTACTAATACATATATTCTCATACATTAAACAAGTAATGTATATAATATTTTCTGATTCACATTATATTTTTTATTTGTATTATTATTTCATTTTTAAAAGTGGGTATCCATTTTTATTTTATTTTTCAAATCAACGTAAAGGATACATTTTTGAATTCTTTACTTACTCGTTTGCTTTCAACGTGTCGGTTTTAGTAATTAAATTTTTTCACAAAAATAGAAATAATATTTCAGCGTATCGGATTATAACTCTAAATGAATCAATAATATCTTATCTAAAACGAGTTTTGGTTTTAATAGTTATAAAAAAATTGTAGGATGACTACTAAAAAATATACGTTCCATTGATGTATAGTGAGGCATAGAAACCAGTAGAAAGATCATTTTTATCTTTTAACTTATTTACATTTTTTAATAATATTAATTTTTCTAGAATAATAAGCCTAAAAAAAAACAACAGCAACAGATTATAGCTCTTGTAAGGGCTTCAGAATTTTGAATGCAGTTCATTTTTTTAATTTCATTTATGAAAGGGAATATCAAATTTTTTTAAATTGTAAAGACCCCAAGATTTTTTATTCTGCGTTCGTAGTTCGCTCCCATCACGTTAATAGTAGTAATTTGATTTTTACTTTTTACAAAAAAAAAAAAAAATCTTTTAGTATGCTGCACTATTATTCTAAATGAGCGATCTCCAAACTTTTTGAATTTTTGGCCATAAATGTTTTTACTAATTATTTAACAAACCTAATAAAATTTGAGAATTTTTTCCCCGCTAATTCCGTACGATTCATTTAAAAAAATGATAAATGATTCTGAATTGATTGGTTTTAATGATCTTCTTGCCAAGATTTAGTATTTAATTGATAGAAACAAAATTTTAGTAAAATTATAAGATTTTTTTTTTCTGGAATCATTACCAACTTTCATCTTCTCGAAAGTTATATTTCTAAACGGATCGCACTCATCCGACATACAGCCATATCGTCCATCGTTATTATTTTTTATAAACACGATTTATCCCAAATACGCTTAGTAATTTTTTTTTTATAATATAAGCCGTAATCTTAAACAATTAAAACAAAAAACGAATATCTTGTTTTAATTTTTGATGATACGTTTTGATTAATTTATATTCATATTCATATATTCAGATGTTCTTGATAGTGAACTCGAAAGGACTAAACTTCATTAAAACATAGATAATGAAAGAAAAATCCTTCTTAAGGTTTCGCCCTTGTATTGGAATCGTAATCTTTCTAATTGGAAAATGATAAAAATATAATTGTACATTTTATTTTTAGATTTGTTAGATTATTTTAAGGAGTTTTTTTTTTCTTTACCTTTTCTGTCATTCCCAAAATATTTTAATTTCGTCTAACCCGCCACAAGGCGAACATAGTTTACTGAAATTATGTTCTTATTTTTTTTTATGAACATTTCTTGGACCTATATCTATAATAACGTTTACCTAATATTTTACAAATAATTAAAACTAAATAAAGCCAACGGAAAACACAATAAAACAATTAAACAAAAGGGAACTAAACTGGGTTTAGTATTGCGATAGTATGCAAAGGATAGTATTGCGATGGGGTCAAATCTCCGACATGCAGTTTTCGACGGATCTATATATTTCAGAGCCCCCTGAGTCCGAAAAACAAATTTTCGGCCATTGGTCTGTCTGTCTATCTGTGCCAAGATTATCTCGGGAACCAGTCGACCAATTTTGTTGCTTCTTTTTTTATTTTGTAGAGTTTTGACTACTGATGCCTGTGATACAAGGGTGCTCCCTGCCCAATAGCTCCACCGATTGTGATAAAACTTTCCTACAATTTTCTTATAAACGTCCTTTCAATTTTTGTACGTGTACTGAATTCTCGAGAAAATTCAGGAAAAAAGTTATAAAGAAATGAAAAATGTTTTGGGGCATAATTCACTGAATATGTATTCTACGGTAAAATGTATATGAAAACTATTTATTGAATAAGTTTATCAAAGGAATCGTACTCAAATCCTTTCTTTGATCAATTTTCAGGTAAATAAATCTAATTTTTTTTTCTTAATGGATATATTTTAAGATATAAAAACCTTTCTGAAATGGGTAGGAAAGTCGTATGACTGGACACACCAGATTTTTTTTTATTATAATATTATAAACTTTGTATCTATTTTATTTAATCTAAACCGGATAATATTTGTTATTCGTACAAACATTAAAAAATTGGAGGCTAACTATAAAATAATATAGATCAATTATTTATAAGTATAGAAAGTATACAAGAAGGCTCTTCTAAGGGTAGCGTTCAATTCAGATCTGAGATAGAAGAAATGGAGTGGATTGATTAGAAGAAGAGTACGAAGAACCTTGGCGATTCCTGTTAAATCTGAATACCCGGATCCGAAGAGGATCGTGAGACTCAATGATTAAACACCCTAACCATTCCACTTTTTTAAAGTATAGGGATGGCCTTAGTGGAGATTACTACGATATTTATTGCATGGGTTTTGTCAATTAGAAATCTCATTTCACATGTGAAATGTCATTTATAGGACAAGATTTTATTTTCTCATCACAAACCATGGCCTGTGGTACATGGGTAGAGGTCTCCTCACTCAATGTGACCCGTGTTCTTAATGTGGCCCGCGGGTCATAAAGTTTGGAGACCCATGGTCCATGCGAACGATATCGTTCTTATAGTTCACTCTCAGGAGACATATTTAGTGGCATGAAGATTTAATGTCAAGAGGGTATATATCAGATAAATCTAACTAAAACCAAAGTCATGTTAGTTGAAGGATATAGTGTGGATACTTAGATTTTATGTGATGGCGAACCCCTGTTTAGACCATTTAAATCGATGTTCCTCCCAGTGCTTCTGTGTGGATTGGAAAACTGGAGAATCCTCAACAAACACGTAAGCAAGATCATAGCCGCTGAAATGAGATTTATCCGAAGAATAGTCGTTAAGACCAACAGGGACTGCGTCAGAAATGGTAGCAGCTGTGAACGCTTTTAGGATCACTACATAAATGAGACTTTCAGTTGACAGAATGCCTAACTCCAATTTAAACATTTTCGATTGCATTGGTGGGAAAATTTATACCTTATGATTACTTTTTGTTATACACAACCAATCTTCAATTTTTTTTTATTATAATATCTTTAAACGCTATAAGTTCGTATATATTTTACCTAATCAAAAGCGGATAATATTTCTTATTCGTACAAACAATAAAAATTGGAGGCTAACTATAAAATAATATAGATTAATTATTTATAAGTACAGAATGTATACATGAAGGCTCTTCTAAGGGTAGCTTTCAATTCAGTTCTGAAATAGAAGAAATGAATTGGATTCATTAGAAGAAGAGTACTAGAAACCTTGGCGATTCCTATTAAATCTGTATAACAGAATCCGAAGATGACCGTCAGATCCTCAACAGTATATTTCAAAAGTAGGCGATTGCAGAATCAACTTATACAATGTCTGTACATATGTTAAAAATTTTCCAACAAGAAATATCAGTAAAATGACTTTATTCAAATGTTGAAATTGGACTTCTGTCAACTGAAAGGCTCATATAATATACATATAATCTAATTGATGAAGGAATTTGGTGGGGTAGGGAGGGTGTGATCAAATAAGAAAATGTACTGATAAGTGTAAAACCTATTATTCAATTATCCCGACGTTTCGGCCTACGTTTTAAGCCTTCGTTAGAGTGACGAGTACAGAATTCCAGATCAAGTGAAGTTTTTACGTATCAATTAATGCGACGAATCATTCCCTTCTCCCCCTCCTAAATCTAACTTCTGTTTGAACTACATAAATGATATCTCATCAATATATAATTGAATTTAATCTATCATGTGTATTTGATAATTTTGAAAATATTTTTATCAATCATTTACGCTTGATTAACGTTTAACTCAAACCAGCAATTTTAATTTAATCAACCGATTATGATAATTAAAAATATATAAGTATGGTTAACGTGTTGAATTTCAGTGAATAAAAAGATCTTTTTATGCTTATGTTATATGCGTTTTCAAACACCTTCACTCAAGTATTGTTTATGTACGTGAATTATTTTACGCTGAGGTATGAACTAGCGATGGGCAAGTTCTTAAATTTTATGAGCGAATTTATAATTTCTTCAGCGTTGAGCTCATCGATACCATCGGATCCGTTGCTAAACTGGAGGAAACGACTCTCAGCGTTGAGTATAGTAACTTGTAAAGAAACCAGAATACATCTGAAGCATTTCTTAACCTAGTGCCCGATTGATTTCTATCCTTGACAGGTTTGGCTAACCACCAAATTGCTTAACGTTTTTCTGAAACCTGCTAGGTATGTTTATTCAATTTAGTCACGATTGAATATTGAATAATAGGATATTGAATGAGAACATAGACATTTTAAATGTATCATAATTCATGGGAATAATTATCTAAAACAGGTATATATTTTTTTGAGGAGAGGGTAAAATCAAATTGATTTCATTTATATGTGTGTTTGTGTGTTGTGTGAGTAAGTATGTGCATGTGTGTGTGTGGATATATATATGTGTAGATATGTATATATATATATATATATGTGTGTGTATATGTATATATATGTATTTTCCTTTTGCATATAAATTATATTTAGTTTTCTTGCACTTTTAATTATTGTAACATAATTTTTTTTCATTTATATCTTATGTAGGTTTTTATGAGATTTTTCCTACTGTAAAAAATTAATTTCAATTTTCTAAGTAGTATTCAAACCACTGTTATGTCAAGTGTAAGGTTACTACAACCATAAACTTGTAACTTATCTGTACGACATGTTGTATTATATAAAAAAAATAAAAAATAAAATAAATAAAAAAAAAAAAAAATGATTTCATGGTAACTCGTACTTTTTTTGGAATCACGATACATTCAATTATTTAGATGACCCTAACTAAGATTTTTTTCCATTGGAGCAGAGCGTATTTTGCTATTTTTATCCCTTTCTTTATGCAATAAAATATTTACTCTAGTATTTTCGGTTGTGCAAAGGATGTTTCAGGAGTAATATCATTAAATAAGAGAGATATAGCGGCACATTAAAATATTAACTCGTTGTCGTGATATGGTATTTAATTATGAAAACGGTAACAAAAGACGATAAAAGTTTTTAACTTTTAATTAAATGAAATTTTGATTTTTTTTAAAAGAAAAAACATTGTTTTCTATTTGAATTATTACATTATCGGAAACGGGTTGAGTTAAGAATGTGTGGCTGGCGGCGCTGTGCTACAATTTTGGTATATTAAAAAAAAAAAGACAGGAAATAGATGTCAGATGATAATTGGAAAGATCTAACAACACAGTCTTGTGTCTCCAAAATGAAGGGAGAGAACAAAATAATCCGTCAACGTTTTGTCAATTCTGGAATCATCAGGTTTTTTTTTTTTTGGTTTTTTTAATTTATCTCCATAATTAGCAAATTAAAGTAGATTATCTTATTTTTTCCCCTACATAAGGTTTCCGCGTTGAGATTTGAAAAGGTGCCATTTACATAAATTATTTCAGTGGATTCAAGCAGAATATTTCTTTATTACACTATCTTTATATATAATACGACAGTTTTTCACCCTAACGATTCGGTCTCTCAGGAGCGATGGATTCTGATGAATGTGGTATTAAACGAAAAGGTATTAAATGGAGCAGTTACGAGTCATAGTAATATCTCAGAAAAACAAACTTAATTTAGCCATAATAGGAAAATTGTGCAATTAACGGTGGATGAACTCCATGAATAATTAAAAGCCTACAAAATTTCTTACAAAAAAAAATATACCATTATGAGCAAAGATGACAGTAAATTTTATTTTATGAATTGAATTTCTGAGAAGTAAATGGTGGTGCCTACTGTTTATGTTTTAACATAAACATCAATGATCCTTCGTTACCTAGTTTGACTACTATTTTTACTATTTATTTGTTTTTCTCTTCGCTTCGGGTAATGCTTTTTGTTACTGACCATATATCTTTTATAGGTACGTATTATAATTTTTATTTTATTTTTCTCTATTTTCCATCTCAACTATAATCTCAACGTTTCAGAAGATTTTTTGTTTAACTGCTAACATATTATTTTATAGTGCTAGTTTATTAATTTAGCCTACTTTCTTTGTCTCCCTGTGTACCAATATGAGTATGTGTGTATATATCGTTCTTTTTTTTTTCCATTACACTACAAGTAATCCTGAGTTTTATTTTTATTTCTCTTAGCGTTTGCATATTATTATATAAATCGCTGTAGATATTATTACATTTCGTATTAAGTTATTTTTTTTATTAGTTAGTCAATTGTTTATAAATTGTGTAGTTATGTATATATAAATATGTAATTTTTTTTTTTTTTCATCACAATAATAAGCAATTTTGAGAAGACCTTATGTTCATTTAATTTTTTTTCTGTTTATTTTTTAGTGATTACATACTATTTTTAAATAACGTATATAATGTTAGAATTTTTATAAGTTAGTTTTTGGCCAGATTTGTATTTTCTTTTGTATTAATTCATCATTGTTATTCTAAGGGGACTTAGCACCAGAATAAAGTTAAATTTTCTATTCTATTCTATAATGCATCATAACACATGCATAATACAACTCATAATATATTTCCATACTATTCTATAATTTGTTTTTTTTGGACTAATATTTTATGCGAATTATTAGCACGGGCCAGCTAGTTAGTCATAAATTATACCCTTCTTAATTACGAATGAGGCAATTTGTACGATTTTGTCTGTTGCTTTCTTTTTTTTTCAAACACACTTTTGGAAGCTGAAGAAAAAAAAAAAATAAATAAAGAAAAGGAAATAAAACAGACGTTGAGAGGCGTTTTCCTGGTTCCACCCGCCCTTGACACGCCTTCCCATGGAGTTGCAATCCCGCGGGTACACTATTACCTAACTACTAATGATATAATTCTTAACGCCTTTTTTAGATATTGATTGATCATTCAATATTTTATGATATTGATTGATCATTAAATATTTTTAGATATTGATTGATGCTTCGATTACACCTCGACGATTTAACTCTGTTTTACTCAACCGTTTTTTCACCTTTAATTATTCTTTATTTTCAAATCAGCTTGATCAGCCTTAGTGTTTTTTTTTTAATGCAATTAACAGTGCAAGACCAGTAGCAGATTCAGGATTTAATTTTGGGAGAGGGTCTTAATTTATTATTTTCCATTACGATTATTAATCTGGAAGAAAAAGGAATGAAAAATATGAAACGGTGTTTAAAGGGCTGTTCGAAAAAAAAGGTGCGGTGCGCGCATCGACAACTTCACTTACCACCCTCTTCTTAGCAGAAATAAGTATTTTCGAACAATGGGGAAGTGAAAGTAAAAATTATAAACGCTATATTGATTCGTATTTCATTGTGGATATTTTTATTTGTTTAATTACCCTTATATATACAAATTTTAATATTTATATTGCTGTAATCTATGAAATTAACTATTAAATTATACCAACGAAAACATTTAGGAAAACCGCTTATGTATATGTACATAATATTTTCGGAGTCCGTATTATATTAATCTCTTATTACTACTATTAGTGTTGCCCAAAATCGGTCTTGGTCTTGCACTTTGCAAGACCAAGACCAAGGCGCCTAACTGTTGCAAGACCAAGACCAGGACTGGTAAAAAAAATCGATTTTTTAATAAAAATTCAGGCAAAATATTACTAATACTCGACAATTTTAGTTACTATATGTAAATAATTGGTATAACCAATATACTTTTGCATTTAACTCCTCTAATTTTTTATTCGAGCTTAGTTAGGTTTCTCCTATCTATAAAATTACAATAATATCTCCATAGTAATAAGCTAATAATAAGTTACTGCAAGAGTGTTGCGAGACTCTTGCGCAAAACCAAGACCATGACTGAGTTTGCAAGACCAATATTCGTCTCGGTTTTGCATTTGGGCAACACTAACTACTATACACTCGTATCACTTTGGTTCCTTCACTACAACTATTGTCTGTTACGATCTCTTATTTCTCCTTTAATTATCAAATTCTTTCATATTTTATATTCAAAACATGTATTTCCGTTGAAAACTGAGATTCGAAAATGTTTACTATCTCAACACTTTCCATTACTATATATTTCATATATAGGTAGGTGAAAGTAAAAATAATAAAAAAAAAAACAATATTTTTTTTTACACGTTCTTAAATTTAGTAGCTGTGTATGCGTTATAATTTAAAAAGAGGACATATTGTGACTAAGTCGTTAGTTCACATCACTAGTGGATCCGCGGGGAGGGAGAAATGGGTACGTTCGCACAGAATACCATAAAAATAAAAGAATATATATATATTCCATTGTTCCATATTTATTTCTCTGCGTGATCTAAGCTAAATACTTAAACAATTACATTATGTAATTTTTTTAAATTGTTAAAGTATATAAAATATACGTAAAATAATAAAATAAAATACGTATATAAAAGTTATTAAATATAAGCACGTTTAAAGAAAATATATAAACAAATTCATTCCTAAAAGCAGTATTATTCCTCCAATCCCCCTCCCCCCATTTTTTTTGTTTCTACTGGTATTCAAGGACCTCTTAACAGCATTTTTAATACTTTATTTATTTTTCGTCCAGGAAATTATCGTTATAATAAAAATTTAAAAAACTCTAAATAAAAAAAATTAAATCTTGGATTCACTACTGCTCTGAGCATTCACTGATACAAGTACGGGCCAATGAAAAAAATATTTTCCTGTTGGGGTGAGGGTGCTTTAGCCCAAAAGCCTTCCCCTCCCCGCTCTAGATCCGCCAGTGTATACACACATAGACACATCCATAATGACTCGCGTTCCTTTCAATTGCATATACATGAAATGTAAAGTAAGGAGAAAAATTTCGATCGTAAAAAATAGAATCTAAGCTTTTAACTAAAATAAGTTCTCCTGATTCCAAATAACAATTATTCTCAAAATGTTCCTACTCTCTGTGTCTGTGAACAGCAAAACACAATAACGAAAACATGTACGAAACTGAAATTATTTAAGACATTTAAGCTAGGTACATTCCTGGGGTGTTACAGCAACTTTTTGCTAAAATCTGCTTACCAGAATTCCCATTTTAAATAATTGATTTTAAACCTGCTTAAAAATTTATAGAAAACGGTTCTCACGGTTTTGATTAGATTGGTTGTATCACTGTACAATATAATGGCCTTTAATATCAGTTAGATCTTATCCTCATTGCTATAATCTTACAGGATCTCGTTTTATTTTCAGTTTCATATAGGATGCTGCACCCCACACTTAATACCTCAGAGTGAAGTACAGTTTTTTTTTTTTTAAATTGAATAATTACTTTAATTGCAAAAAAAAATTAGAAAATTTTATTTTTTATTTAATTGATAGTAGGCTAATGGTCACCAATACAGTATGTTTTTATTATATTTATTATTGCCAATTTTATGCTTCTTAAGCCATTTTCAAGTATCTGTAAAAAAAATTATAATTAGTCATCTATCCTTAAAATATTTAAATTTTAACTCATAGATTATTAACTTTATGTAATATAAACATTGTCCTAATCCTATATCATTATTATATTGTAACATGGTATATAATATAAAAAAATTAGATTATTTTTGCTTGCATTAATTCAATTACGTACAATTAATTAAATAAAAATAATAAAGTGGCACCGAATGTAAAAAATATGACTAGAAATTTTTTAATTCAATCTGACGTAAAATATCCTGTTTTACTTTTAATTAAAATTTTCTCTTTGTGAATTTATTTAGTTAATAGTATTAATATACCTTAACTTAAATGCAAAAATGAACTACTGTCGAAAACAAGAAAATAATTTCCTCTGAAGGTATGTCCGCAAACGCTTTGTTTAGGAGATATTCACACCTAAAGATTTTCGTTGTTATGAATTATTTATGTTATATGAAATAAATAAAACCTATTTATTTGTTCTAACTACTTTATTAATTAAATGTAAACATTAACATTCATATTAAATGTTGTTCAAAGTGATTTCCTTGATTAAGACAGGCTCCGCATCATTCTTCAACTGCAGCAGTGGCAGAACGGCATTGGATATGTGTTGTTGTTTCACAAGATCCAACTATCCTTCTTCGTAAGGAATTAAGGTCATTGACCGGACTTGCTCAACCATATCCCATATCCCAATCAATGGATTGGCCGTGCAGGTCCAGTGGCTTGGCATGCAAGCTCTCCAGACCCGACACCCCTGGATTTTTTTGTTTGGGGTGACATTAAACAAAAAGTCTATGCAAGTCCGGTCGATGACCTTAATCCCTTACGAAGAAGGATAATTGAATCTTGCGAAATAATAACACATATCCAGTGCCGTTCTGCCACTGCTGCTGTTGAAGAAAAATGCCGAGCCTCTCTTAATGCTCGAGGAAATCACTTTGAACAACATTTAATATGAATTTAATGTTTACATTTAATTAATAAAGTAGTTAGAACAAATAAATAGGTTTTATTTATTTCATATAACGTAAATAATTCATAGAAACTAAAGTCTTTAGGTGTGAATATCTCCAAAATAAAGCCTTTGCGGATATATCTTCAGAGGACATTCTTTTCTTGTTTTGAGGTCCTTAGTTCATTTTTGCAGTTTGTCAACTTAACCCTGATACTCCCTGTATATAACATGGAAGACAATACATATATTTTGTTATTTATTTGATTTGTTTTCTAAATCTCAGGATATTATTTAGGCACATTATATATTATCAGCTGACTAATTATTCAATTGAACATTAGAAATAATTAATGATAGAAAAAAAATGAATTAGTGTTTCTGAAAAATAAATCTTCCCCGAACATAACACCAGTTTTTTTAAAATTATTATAATTTTTTTTTAAGGAGGCTAAAAAATTAATCGGCCCCAAATCGGTTTAGGGTCTAGGTACGCCACTACACTCTTATATCATTGATGATATTAGTATTATTTTGTAAAATGGTGTTAGCTACTAAACTCGCTTATTGTAATACATGATTCAATAAAAAATAAACTAAAAAATCCTCTAGATATTCACCAAATGCAGACTTCTCCATAATACCTTTTATGCTCATGATATGCACTTCAAAAAAATATATAATAATGGAAGCTGCGACCTTAAAAGTCGGACATCCTGGAATCTCCTTATAGGTGCAACGAGGACATAAGGAGTATTTTCGAGGTCCCACGAGATGGAACCTTCCTTTTAATTCACGGTCAAAAGATTATTTCTTTTAATATTTATACTATATACTATAATACTCATGTATCCCGAAACATTGAATGAATAAAATATCTTACGTTAATTAAAATTAATTTGAGATTAAAATCATTTAAATCTATATTTAAATAAACTTATACGATTACAATGATCGAATGTTCATTATTGGTAAACAAGCGCCATTTCTTAAACGATGGCTATACCATGAGATGATGTCAACATATACGTTTCCAAGGAGCTGGTGCACTTTCTAGAGGCTGAGTGTGAACCTCAAGTTGATCCACGTCTGATATTACAGAATAAATGTATTCATCACACCCGGACACTAACACAGTCCCGTTTGTTAGGAATACAGTGCCTTACCCACTGAGATTAAGTACTATAATATAGTACTTAAATATTATATAATCTAATACTATAGTATAATGCACTGCAATAATAATAATACTATAATAAGTACTACACTTCCCATTCTACTCTACAAATATTCGATAGTTGTTTTCGGGTATTTATAGTGTTAAGCGATTCCTACCGACATCGAATAGATTTTTAAAATAACCAAATATTTAAAAAAAAATATTTTATATTAGCAATTTACTAATAAAATTCGAAGTTTAATTAGTTTTGCTTTACAAAATTTTCTATTTGATATTATGCTGTGGATTATCATCTATTATCATAATAAATGATACAGCCACATATTCTCAGAATTCAAGAAAAAAAAAATTATGAGAAATAAAGTATTGGTAATATCGGTTCCATTAACGAATTTCTTTATTAATGTATTTCATATATATATATATATATATATATATATATATATATATATATATATATATATATATATATATATATATATATATATATATATATATGCTATGCAAATTACACAAATGAGATATTGTCACGATCACTATAATGGTTTCTATAAATTTATAATATAATTTAAATGTATATTTACCATAGTGGCAAAAGTATTTTAAAATAAATAAATATCATTTTTCTTTATAACAAAACAAATTATGATACTGTTTCTTCCTGAATACATAGCAACAGTTATTTAATCATTAAGAAAAATAAATGTTAAATCCTTTAGGAAAATTATGTAACAGATCATTTTCTCTAATACGGTGAAACCCTAAATTCATAAATAATATTGGCTCATAAAGAGAAATGAGCTTTGAATTATAACTGATACTACATAAAAATTTGATATAGAGATGGTTGATCGTTGATATAATATGAGAAGGAGTTAATCGGGGGGTGCGGTCAAATAAATACTAAATTAAAATATAGTAATTATTTTAATTTTGCCGACGTTTCGACCCACTTTGCGGGTCGTCTTCAGGGCTATAAAAGATACAAAACATGTTGAAAATAAAAAAATAAATATAAGTAGATATATAATAAGACGAGGTTGTCAGATACAGAAATAAAAGATGATATCAGAGATATAGTGGGTGACTTTATCCACTGATATCTTATTATTATGTTATGTTATTCTTATTTTAACTTTACTGTAACAATACTTATTCAATTTTCAATCTATTTATTCGTTAACATTCATTTTCTTTATCTGTTAACCCTACAGTTATCTAATGTAATCTCTATTAGTTTGTTATACACTTATTCCTTGTCTTTTATCGCAATCTGATTACTTTTAACTTACATGCTATATTCTCCTTTATTTTTATTTTTATTCATACTTATTTTCCATTTGTTTGTATCTTCTACATATATAATACTTAATACTTAACTACATTGTCACTTATACATATCTACTTATATTTATTTTTTATTTTCAACATGTTTTGTATCTTTTGTAGCCCTGAAGACGACCCGCAAACGTCGGCAAAATTAAAATAATTACTATATTTTAATTTAGTATTTATCTGACCGCACCCCCCCCCCAGATTAACTCCTTCTCAAAAAATTTATTTTCTCATCTCATTTTTTTTTTTCGCTGATCAGATAAGCCTAAAAATATTATAATTAATGTAATGTTATAATAATAAGATTGTGTCAAAGATAAAAAATAGTGGCGTGTATAATTAAAATGTATGCATAATAGCGTTCAGACATTTTTAGTTCCTTCAACCTCTAACCAAGGCTGTGACATTACGGATGGTGAAGCTATTCAAGTGGAATTATTCTCGCATTCGATTACAATGCCATTTAATTTATTTATTTTTCTTCTTTGTTTATTTTTTATTAAAGTTAATGTTTAAATATTCCAATAACAGTTTAGTTAATTTACAAGTTAGGGTCTTGTTTCTTAAATAGTTAATTCTAGAATAAATGAGATTTGTAAAATTTTAATCTATAGAATTCCAATATATAATAAAAAGTATTTGTTTTTTCCATAACGGAGAAAAATCGGGACAATCAAAGGAATTCGGAAATGAGAATATCTCACGAGATACAAAACTTCCACTGTTTGGAATAGTTTTTGAAACACTTTATTGAGAAATATTACAATTTGTCACAGTTAAGGACACTTATAATAGAGTTCAGAGAGTACATTCATACCGTATATACAAAAATATAAATAAATAAAGTAATAACAAAAGAATAAGAAAAAAGAACAAAAGAGAAAAGAAAAAAAAATATATATACACATAAGTAAGTAAAAATAGAAATAAAAGTAAAACATACCTATATACATTATTTACAATTTGCCAGATGATATCCGAACCAATCCTGTCCCCTCCACATGTGGAGGGAAAAGGGATGCTTAGGAGATCCCTACGCTTCTCCCGCAGCCACTTCACTGGTATTTAAAACCAGTGGAGGATGAGTAAGAGCGCTACAGCCACAGACACTCATGACTTGAGTGGAGAATCTGGCCATTGCTAGAACTCCAAAATATCCATATTTACAGTTTGGAATAGTAACTTCTATCCATTAGTACTCTCCAGACTCACCTGGAGTTTGAAATTTAATTATTTGTTTCTCTATCTACTTTTATTTAAACATCAAATTATTTTTTTTATTTTTTTGAGACACCTTGTCTCAATTCAGTGGGTATTTCATCCATCGTTGGAAAAAAATCAAAGGTAAAAATGATCACTTCATTACTTCTTTTATAAAATCATGGATTAAGATACAGCAAGTTCGCACCAAATACTGAATCCAACGTCTTTAGGGGTATAAGTTTTTTTCATACTTAATTATTCTGTTATAAATCGGTTGATTAATTTTCTATCGATTACCAGAGGGAGAGAAGTACTTTTTTTTATTAAATATATTATGTCACTGGAAGACTTAGTAGTTTTAATTTACTAAAAACCAGTAAAAAATTGTCAACCCTTTCTTACATTTTTGTTCAACATCATAAGATTTACAAGATTTTGTGGTAACTTCCCCGTCTTCAAGAATATAGTTAATATTTGTTGGCACATAATTAACTATTCTCCATAGTAAAATACAGTAAAATTAGGAGTAAACCATAATAGATAATAGTCAGTCCTAGTAGCTTTTAAATTTTAAAATCGAAGTTTTTAAAAATATGATTAAATATTTTTTTATGGATTCAATGACATTACAGGTATCAACAAATAAGAAATATCTATAATAAGAGTATTCCTGAAGATGGTGGAATTTACCTCAAAATGTTGACAAGATTTTTTTTTTTTTTTTTTTTTTTTTTTTTTTTTTTTTTTTTTTTTTTTTTATTGATGATATTTACAACTGTATTACAAGTAAAAATACATTCAGTAAATGTGAACAAAGGAATAAAATAGCGTGAAATCATTTGTTGAGAAACTACCCATTGGTAGCACTCTAATGAAAAGTTAAAACGTAAAAGAATGATGTTTAAAAAAATAAAAGGAAGTGTGGACAATATCTCACAATTTTATCAATAAATTTATTTATCGAGTTATGTAATGAAATAATTTTATTCTGAGACTACAGTCCCCTAAGAATAATAACACAGTTACACATTTATGAGTCTTAGTCTGGCTTAGAAGAATAGAAAATTATGCCTAATTATCTGTTGATTGTTGTTGCAATTCTGCAGTTGATCGAATTAAACAGTGTACAGATGCAATTTTACATGTTTGCGGAAGTTTGAATATGGATTAGGTGGTGGAACAGCAGTTGTTTGAAGGAATTTGTGGACGAGTATTGACGTATGAAGTTAGGTAAAGAGTTCCAAAAGTAGGTAGCACGAACGACGAAGGATTTGCTGAAGGAAGTAGTTTTATGGGAGGGGATAGATAAATCTATAGATTGAGACCTGGTATTGAGAGAGTTGATAAAGGAATGTAGAGAAAGAAGTTCCAGGATGTAGGGAGGGTTTTTGGTTCTGAGGACTTGAAAACACCAAGGAGGAATTGTCGTCGAGAAGTAGGATAAAGCCACTTATATAAGTTATACTGCTCATATACTTCGTTTTGCTGTACAACACGATGTACCTATCAATCCCATTAGAAAACTATAAATATACAACATTGATAATACTAATAAATATAACACTTATTTTATATTGGATTATGTTGTAATACAAATAAATAATTTATATCAAATCTTCTTAATTGAAATAAATAGATATGAAGTTCTTTCTCTGGCTATTTAATTTATTGAGTTACTTCATAGGATCATAATGTTCTAAGATTTTATAACGTACACTGAAAAATTAAAAAAAAAATCAATTCTTACACTCTATAGCAATACTTTATAAAAAAAATTAAAGAAGTAAGAATTTTTATAAAGAATAAACAGCTATATAATTTATTTAACTTAATTAAATTAGAATCAGGTTGAAAAAAAATATATTAATCAATTGAATATTTAATAGTTGACCGTTGCATTATAAAGGAAGGAGATGGTCCGGGGTTGCGGTCATAAATAGGCTAAATTTTGGTAAAACTATTTTATTGAAAGCCGACGTTTCGACCCGACTTTGCAGGTCTTTATCAGAGAGGTGTGTTCATCTAGGAGTTTTACTTAGAGCTCTTAGATGTTCTAACTCTTCAGTTCTTAGTGAAACTCCTAGATGAACACACCTCCCTGATAAAGACCTGCAAAGTCGGGTCGAAACGTCGGCTTTCAATAAAATAGTTTTACCACTATTTAGCCTATTTATGACCGCAACCCCGGACCATCTCCTTTCTATATTAATCAATATGTGTTATTTACCAAGCAGTTTAGGATAGATAACAGCCGAAAAGTCGACGAACATCCCAGGTCCTAATAAACTTCCTTGTGCTGTTTGGAATAGCAATCTGAATGCTTTAAAGTGCTGATGCTATTGCTGTGTTGTTTATTTTTTTTATATTGCTTGTTGATGAGCTAGACCTATGGCGAATAATATAAATCAATCTTCAATGCACTCCATATTCGATAACAATACAACCAAACCGCTTGACCCGATTTTCATTATATCCACCTTAATTGGAGTACTTTAAAGGAAGAATCGTTAGGGCAAGTTTGTCATCCAATATTCGTCCGTTCTCTTGTTATAGCTAGAGTACAATATACATTAATCTGGAATTAATTACTAAAGCATGAGTTTTTGAACCCCCAGTAAATAAAACCTAACGAAGTCCTGTAACGATATTCTCATTATTGACGTCAACAATAGTCTATTCAGTTATACATGGTTGCTATGCCCGATTGGTATACCTTACGCGCCTGATTAAGTCGAGGCAATTGTTCCTTAATTTTCTTTATCAATTTATAAGATTATTTTATATATTTACTATGGTATATGTTTTATTAGATTACTCTTCATATAATTGGAATATTAAAATGTTATAATTAATAATACAATGATTAATAAACAGAACACAAGTTTATGTAATTTTTGTTTACAATGATATATTCATGTCCACCTAAGTCTAAAAAAATATCGATAATGCTCTATTGGAAGTAATCGTTAACAGGAAAAAAATCCTTTTTCTTATGAAAAGATTTCTTTTATTAAGGAAATTTAGTTATGGTTTTCGGCGAAGTTGGTCATTACTGGTGGTATGTATTTCAATTATGATTAATTAATATCTTAATATTTATAAACAAAACACCTCACATATCCAAATAAATTGATCCTTAAAATATTAGAGAAGCCTCGATATAATATAACGTTGCAGTATACTCCTAAGTTATAAAGTAATCTAGTTAATAAAAAAAAAGTATTATTCATTTTGTAAGGGGGAACAAACAGTTTTTCTCAATAATAGTAATTAAAAAATTATTATAATATGCTACAAAAACAGTAATCATTGATGAACTGGAACAGAAACGGCAGTTGGAGTTAAAGGAGAAGCAATGGGCTTCATTACTAGGAGAGAATGGAAGAGTGCCTAATCATAATCTCAGAGCGTAAGCCAGAGCATAATCTCAAGGCAGTTACAAAGATTTGGCATCATGTCGTTATCAAAATTAAAATAATCTTACATTAAAGAGTGTAATGCTTCTATTTCATCTCATCGTTTCTTTTTAGGATAAGGTTTAATTGTGAATTAAGAAAATGTATTCTATTATATGTAAAATGAACCTCGTCCGCCATTTCATAGTTGCTGATACTGAAAATGGTGGCTGGTTTCTAAAATAATTGTCAGTTGAGAATCAAAACGGTGTTTTGTTGCTAACCATTTGGTACAAAATTTTATTTGTTTATTGTATACGTTGATGCAAACGTGAAAAAAACCTGAAATGCTGACACGGAATACCTTGGAAAAACTGTTTTTATAAAAAAAAACTCGATATATATATATATGTGTGTGTGTGTGTGTATTTTTTTTTTTTTATTTAGACATATAATAATCTGTCTCGTGGACATTAATCATAGTGATATATGAACACATTCACACCAAGATTAGAGGTTATTGTTTGTATTTCACAATAAACTTCGGAACGGTGAATCCAAGCGGAAAAGTTATTCTTTAAAGAACTAAATAACGTTAAATTATCCTTTAAATGATTACTATAATTTAATAATTTAGTGAAGAATTGCAATAATAATCAACAGATAATTAGGCATAATTTTGTATTCTTCTAAGCCAGACTAAGACTCATAAATATGTAACTGTGTTATTATTCTTAGGGGACTGTAGTCCCAGAATAAAATTATTTTTTATTCATTCATTCATACAATCGACGATATTTATCAAATTAGTAAAAAACGTATAAGATATAGTACTATCTTTGAGTCTGTAGGTTGGAAGTGATTTATCTAAGAGAAAAAACATCAAATTCTGCGTCCACTGAGTACCAACATTTTGAAATTAGGTGAAATAAACTTTATTATTATTTTTTTTAATATCTGTTGTAGTTTTTTTTAAATTTTATTTATTTAGAAATATAATAAACTGCCATGTGAACAATAATTATAGTGAGATATGAACACATTCACACCATATGTACAGAGAACATAAAATTAACAAAAGTAAAATAATAATCAATAACTGTGTACAATAATAAAATAAAATAATTTAAAGATAAGTAAATTCAAAACATAAAAACACAGTCATGCTTGTCTGTTGTAGTTTTTTTTTTTTTTTTGCTTTTATCGGCTCTTTCGGCCATGCAACGTCTAGCAGCCCAGTAAATTTCACCTTCGTTTCTTATGTCCTGTAGTCCGGGACAAGCCAGTAGATGCAGAGCAGTCATGAACCTCAGTGGACATATTGCTGATTCGACAACTCCAATACGGTAAAGATGGCTTTGGAGATAGCCATGTCCAGTTTTCATTCTGAACTGTGCAACGGCCTCACTTCTAGGTAGATCCAGTGGCACTCTTCCATTCTCTCCTAGTAATGAAGCCCATTGCTTCTCCTTTAACTCCAACTGCCGTTTCTGTTCCAGTTCATCAATGATTACTGCTTATGTATATTCTAAATCTGATATTTTGAGTGTTTTAGGGGAGTGTAAATTCATATTTTGTGTAGCAATTTAATTGTCTAAATCATATTGTTTCAAAAATATATTCCTTTTTAAAACATATGTTCTTTTTAAAACAATATGATTTAGAAAAATTAAATTGCAACAGAAAACATGAACTAATTTACACTCTCCTATAACACGCAAAATATCAGATTTAGAATATGCTACAGTTTTGATTAGCTTCTTTGCCGTCAAGAAAGGGATTGACATATCAGGCTGATTTTTTTTGCGGCACCTTCTTTTGCTAATCGGTCAGCAGTTATAGTAAATATATTTTGTTCAAATTGTAGGAAATCCCTAGTATTTTCTTTTTTTTTTTTCTTTGTAACCCATGTATAAAGAAGGTTAATTGCAAAAACGAATACTTGATTTTGGTTTTCTGTCGAGTTTTATTCGACTTCGTTTGTTGTTGTGTTTTTTTCAATCACGGTCGCCTCAACCCGACGACCCTTTCACTGTGTAAAATTTGCGTAACGGTTCGGTTCAATGTTAGGTGAAGGTTGTCGAGAACGTGAGAAAGTGGAGGCTGGAAGTATTTGATGCAACTTCAATGCAACTCAAGATATATCATCGATAATGCAACATGCGAACGATGGAAATATTTTACCAGGGTAATACTCGAGTTTCATCATTAACAAATTTTAAATACTCGCACTTAGTCTGATTAATCTTTCAGAATTGACATCGTATACGTGATGATTACAGTCGTAGAACATGTTAATGTTTTTCCTCGAAAATCTAACATATATCTGTTACCTTCATTAAAGGCTCCTTTAATACACAGAGTACGATATTCCTGTCGGTGGTGAACTAACGATATAGTATCTATAAATATTACATTATATCAGTCATACAAAGCAGAGCGCGATAATTCGCAGCGATACCGTATCGTCGCACAGTGGGACGAGTAAGGAAAAACTCGCGGCATCTATTTGAATCTTTCTTTTTTTTTTCTAGAACTCCAAAAACTATATAAACTGTTTTATTGGTACGTTGTGTTGTTGATGGGGTTTCCGAGAATATTTTCAATTGGCACAATATACGTTTTTCACTGTTATTATTGAATAGTTCAATTGAAAAAAAAAATCGATTTATCCGATATCGCCAGTTTTCCCTTACTCGTCCGGGACATATCGCATTCTGCATGCAAGAGTCTTATGACGAATGAACTCACATATTCTATGACTCTTGCTTTATTTAAAAAAAAAATAATATTTGAAAGGAGTACGCCGATAGAAGCTAAAAACAGAAAATTACATGATTTAAGATTATATCCGTAAATAAATGTCGTCTCTCACTTTTCCATGATGTTTCTGATCTTCCACTCTTCCTCCGCCAGCCATCAATTTATGTTCTCGTAGTCGATTACTTATATTTTATGTTGGCTATTTTCAACTACACCAAACTTTGTTTTTCAAAGTATTGTTTATCATGCTGTGATTTGCAATATCAAGGGAACGGGAAAACTTATATCCTTTCACTAGCCATAATTGTCCCGTTTGCTATAAAACTTTATTATTATTTTACGGTGCTATAACTCGGCTGCAGGTCTTGGCCTTTTCCAGCAGTTTCCTCCAATCGTCACGGTCTTGTGCCGACGCTATCCATTTCTTATCTCCCAGGATGTTGCGGGCATCTTCTGCCACGCCATCTGACCATGTCAGTTTTGGTTATTAAACTTACAACATTTTTTTTATTTTTTTATTTATTTTAAATGATATTTACAACTGTATACAAAAAAAAATACATCTAGTAAATTTGCACATTGGTATAAAGACATGGAACACATGTTGAGAAACTACCCATTGGTAGCACTCTAATAATATGTCTATATTAGAAGATCACGTGGCCATCTTCTTTTCAGACGCCTCGGAGGGTTATCAGGAATCGAATAGGAAGCAAGGTTAGAGACAAGAGGGTTGGGATGGTTATGAAGTTTATTATGGAAGGACAGATATCTGGATTGGGCCAAATCTGATACATAAGGAACATTAAGGTCATTATGGATAATTTTATTTGTAACAAAGTAAGGAGCATTGAGGATTTTACGAAGGATTTTGGATTGCAAGGACTGTATGCGAGAGGAATTTGAAGGCTTGGTGGAGTCCCATAGCTCAACCCCGTAAGTCCAAATAGGCCTTATTATAGTCATGTAAATCAGTCTTTTATAATTGATTGGAAGGTTAGAGCGTTTGTCTAGTAAGTGTTGAAGTAGTCGGAAACGTCGAGCGGTTTCTTGTCGTTTCAGTCTGGTATGAGGATTCCAAGTTAGACGTTTGTCCAGATGGAGTCCTAGGTAACGGATTTGTTTAACAGGAATAAGTGAGGTGTTGTTAAAGGATACTGAAGGACAGGAAGTCATTGTTTTACGACGAAGGGTGAAGTTAATTTGATGGGATTTATTGGAATTTATTTTAATTCTCCAGTTCTGACACCATTCTTCAAGGTTTGTGATGTGGGATTGAAGGGTTTGGGATGCAATAGATGGGTCGTTATTGACTGATAGGATACATGTGTCATCAGCATATGTGGTGATGACAGTCTTACAACATTTAAAAATCAAACGAATGATTGCATCTTAACATTAAAAAAAAAAAAGAACTTTAACTATCTCTTCTGTTCATTTTCCCTACTTTTGGTGTCTTGAAGTTTTTTATTTTTTACAATAAATTAGGCCAATTTTCATCAACATTTTATTGATACGCATTAATTTGACGTTTCCACCATACTAAAGGTCATTTTCAAAACTTGATGAGTCCTCCGTTATATGTTCATGGACTTAGTCCCTCCAGAAATGAAGTGGGCGAAGCCCCTATATAACATGACAAGTTAATGTTCACTTAACATATTAATTACAACATTAATGATGAACACATAACGGAGGACTCATCAAGTTTTGAAAATAACCCTTAGTATGGTCGAAACGTCAAATTAATGCGTATCAATAAAATGTTGGTGAAAATTGGCCTAATTTATTGTAAAAAATAAAGAACTTTAACTGTGTTTTTCTTAACAATTTTGTAATTAGTTAAAATGAAGAGCACACTCGTAGTCATACATAAAATGAGATTTTAAAAAATCAATAATAAAAAAAAAATCTGATGTTAAGGTTCTGTAAAAGTATCTGTTTGAACAGTCCTACCACATTAACAACTACCGATGTTTCTTTGAAGCTAGATATGAAGTACATGTAAACTAGATCATATCTAGAAAATACTAATTCGAAAATCATCATATACAATTTTTTTTTCTTTCCATATTTGTTTCTTGAATAATATTCCATTTTTTAACAAATGAGGACATTAGTAATAGGAGTTCAACATATTCAAAATTCAAAATAAAAATCTTACCCCTAAATCATTACTTTTTTAGATTCTTTTACGATTTATTTTATATATTTTGTTTATATACTCCTACAACAACAAGAAAAGATTATACTTTTTAAACAAAATTCAGATTATAATATTATTTTGTTAAACTTGTACTCATATTGAATAATGCTATCTTAGATATTTTCATGATTATGATAATGCATTTAAAATGTATGTGTACTGATAAGTTTGTTAGGAGTTATTAAACCAACAATGACATTTTATTTTTATTTACTAATTAAAGAGTAGCCATTGAACAAAAATTAAATTTTATTTATTATTTACAATATCATTAATGGGTGCTGGTACTCAGGGGTATCCAGGAGGGGGTTTTATTGGGCAAGTTACGCTATCAAAATTTTTGAGGGGGACACATTTTGACGGGGTTTTGAATTTTTGATGGGGACACATTTCAAGGGGACAAGAGGAGAGTATAGATCAGACTACTGAAAGTGGAATCGTATATGATCTATGATTTTTAAAATTCTACTTTAGCTTGCACTGTTATTGTGAAGAGGAGAGCAATAAAATATCTTGGCAGGAAGGAGGAAGTTCATGCGCCATCGACCTGGGGGTGATGGGCACCCCTACTGGTACTGGTAAAGGTATTGATGGGCAAAATTATCCCGGAATTTTGGTTCTTTTTGCAAACTCTTATGTCTGCCTAGCAGTCACATGCGGATCTACGGGGGAGGGGGATTTCGGGCTGAACCCCTCCCCCACCCCACAAGTATGATAAAACGTAACCATGTTTTATGGAAAAAAAGTCTCTTAAAGTATTATTGTTCGTGTAATTGACTTTAATAGGACTTTAAGAATTACTTAAACACCATTTTGAAAATGAAATGAAAATGAAAATGAAGTGAAAATGAAAATGAAAATAATTTTATTATTCTGGGACTAGTGTCCCTTTAGAACAAGTTACAAATATAGAAAGTATATTAATATTCTGGTGTGTCCATAAAATACAATTTAATATTTACAGGATGATTAGGAATACAATAAAATTATAGATAATAAAAAGATATAAAAACGGGTGTAAATATAAAATAAACAGAGAAAGTAAATTAAGTAAACAAAATATCGATAAATCACAAAATAATCAGAGTATCTGGGTGTACTTTGAGATTCTTACAGCATAGGTTTTTAAGTGCATACATACATACATAATAACTACATACATTTTATGTAGGTAGTTAATATCTTTCTTTTTTTTTTTTGCAAAGTAATTATCGTTCTATATTTGAAAAAAACAATCTTTCGGGCTGAAGCCTTCTCCCTCCCTCCCCAAAAAAATTAAATTCTGGATCCGCTAGTAGTTGCCATATATATATATATATAAAAAAAATGGCATTTTTGCGTAATATTTACAACAAAGAGAGAAATACTTTATTGAAAGTATTGCTGCCCTACTATATAGGGTTACTTTACACACAGCATACCGATCAATCCATCCGGACATAATTTATACATTACATTATTCTATTACTACATATATATATATATATATATATATATATATATATATATATATATATATATATATATATATCTTTCCTTCTTTTCCTTCTTAATTATAATAATAGTCTTATAAAATATAAACAAATAGCTACACCAAGTCCACTAAACTACACTGATCCATCAACATTGCATAACATCCACATAAAAAAAAAAAAAAAAATTGAATGCTAAGAATCCAACACTAAATCGCACACATATATATCCACAACTATAGACAAAAAGACAAGTCAATGCTAACAATTTAAAACAGAATAGATAAATAAATAAATGAATAAATAAACAAAAATCCATTGTTACGTTATTGGAACGGATTACTCGTTGCTGTTCAATTTATGTTACGCTAACTTACGCCACTCTATAACAATCTCTTCGTATTCAGTATATATGTATTTATTATAAGTGTATCTGGCAGATTATTTTTTCTAAAATATAAAACAAAAATCATTGTCATTCGTTCAATCCTGGCTGGTCATCGGTGAAGGCCACAATATTATGAAGGATCTCACTCGAGGTTTCGTCATTTCTTGAGCGTGCTCGGCAAACGAAAGTAGGCATCTAAGTACAATGTATAAATATATATGT
This sequence comes from Nezara viridula, assembly GCA_928085145.1. Lineage (NCBI taxonomy): Eukaryota > Metazoa > Arthropoda > Insecta > Hemiptera > Pentatomidae > Nezara > Nezara viridula. The sequence continues at coordinate 82,075,544 of OV725078.1, forward strand.
ATACAAGATACATAATTTACGTACACATAGTATAGCTAAATTAAGTTGTTTAAGTTTATTCATAGCTGCAGACTTCATGTGATAAAATAATACTCAACTAGGGTTCTTTTTATCAACCCATAGCAACTTGTTATCACATTACATTTGTTTCGGTCTGGGTCTACTGTAGGTATTCTAAATAATTCCAAGATTTTCGTTCGATGAATATGGATTTCAAATCCAATCGTTAAAATTAAGCCATTATGTTCGTACAAATAAAAACTTATCTAATCAATGTTATTCCAATTAAAGGAAACTTAATACTTTGCCATTGATCAGAAATATTTTTGGTAAGTATATTCGAAATAAATTGATATTTTAAATAATTTGTTGGACTTCATTGAAGTCCTGGATTTGTTCAGAATACAAAATAAAAATAAAAAGTATTTTCAGTTATCAATTATTTTATTAATAATTTGAACTGTAACCCTTCACTTATGAATAAATGAAAAATGGTTGTAAGTAGTAAATAATAAAGGATTTTATAGTATATTAAAGCAAAATGGATTGATTTCTTTGGTTTCATAATTCCTCAAACCAGATATGACTTATGCATATATGTCTGTGCGATTTTGTATTTGACAAAGTTAGCTTATAATTCAAAGGAATCCTCAAATCAAAGGCGTGTTGAGGAAGCAAAGACTTGATGCAAGGTAAGGTGCAAGTTGAATGACAAGGAAGTTACTTGGAGGGCCCTCTTATCACGAACCGGTGACTTCACCTTGATAGCAAAAGAACATGATGGTGGAACACGGCCAGTGCAATTAAGTAGAAGCGAAAGGACAGGAAGGTCCCTGGCCTTGGTAGAAGTAAGTTTATACCTTCTTGTTCAATATCCTCCCCCTCCCCCCTGACCACGTGAACATATACTGGTCGTATGGGTGGGGCTTCGGCGCAACGTGAGTAATATCGGTTTTCCTTTTGTCTCCCATCGATAGATTACCGAGGACAAACGGGTAAAGTGAAACTTCAGTAGGAAGTTTGCATTAAATTTGATCTTTTCGAACTAGGGTTAGGAACTTGTCCGCTAAATTTAGGAACTTGTCCTCCCTATATTTTCAGAAGGTATGCAGTTTATTTAATTTTATATTTTGCATCAATAACCTACTGGTACTGGTAAGAGTGGGAACGAATCCGGCAAGTGGGCCTCCGGCTCAATTTTGTCAATCCTCAAACCTCGAACTTCATGGTTTTCCAAATAAAATTCAAGGGATGGACATTCAATGGAGAAAACCTTCTGTTCCGAGATTATATCAAAATCTAGAATATTATATCTAAGTGACGCATAACAGTTTCATTCTGCTACATAGTGAAGGGCAGTTTCTGGCAATTTTCCCAACAACTGGCAGGTTTCGTCCCTTACTTCCCGATGGATCTTTAAATGTCTTTTGAGTCAGTGCTCCGATAATTGATCGAAGCTGATTTTGTTTAAAACAAGCAACCACTTGGTGAAAAATAGCCTACAACTGCAATACCTATTAAACAATGTTCCGCTATTTTCTTAATCTATTTGTCACTATAGATTTCCCTTCGACATTCAGGATATCGTCGCCACTACGAATAAGGAACTAATATATAATAAGGAACGTATTTTTGCAAAATAAATTATTACAAACTCATAGTTTAGCTCAGAGATGTAAAATGGCATAGAGATAAAAAAAAATCAGGAAATAAAAAAGTAATTCGTAAAGATATTTTTTTGTCTCTTGCAAGTAGTAGTATATATTCCTATATTTGCATTAGTTATCAAAACATGGTGGCCATAGGATGGAGAAATTTGGGATTATATTGTTGATTATTCTTTTTTTGAAATGGAGTCATAGCCCTGTTTTACTCTCACTTACTTTTATATGCAATATATGGTAAGGGTAAGTATTGCGATCGTGAAAATTTTCGAATTTGAGTTTTTAACGGAAATACACGTTTTGAGGTCTCCTGAGTTCAAATAACCAAGCCCCTCAAAATGGTCCTTTGCCTGTGTGTGCGGGTATGTTATCAGTGTATGTTATCAGTCTAGCTCAAAAACAAAAAGTCGTACGAAAGTGAAATTCTATATTTAAGGTTTTTATAAGTTTTCGATGTTACAGTAACATTTTCAACAAAATTGGCATACCGGAAATGGTACTTTATATAATCAATATAAGACATTTTTACGATTTTCTCAAAAACGGCTCTAACGATTTTGATTAAACTCAGTATATCAGTGCATTATTAAGCAGTTTTTAATATATTGTAGGTTTTATTCTCATTGATGTTCTCCATCAGGGCTTAAATAGCTAATTTCAATATTGGCTTCCCCTAAAGTACATATTTTTTTTCTTATTTGGAATAATTAACCATTTCACATTAATCTTTGATATAAAAATAGTTAAATATAAAATATGAAAGAATTTGATAATTAACTAAAGGAGGAATAAGAGATCGTAACGGATAATAGTTGTAATAAAGGAATCAAAGGAATACGCAAGCTCGTCGCGGCTTCAACAGGCTTCAATACGATATTTAAACAAATAAAAAAAAAACACAATTAAATATAAATAAATATACCGTCAATAATTTTTACTTTATCTGAAAATACGTATTTCTGATAAGAAGAGAGTGGTAATTGAAAGTCGTGTGATACGCGCACCAGATGTATTCATTTCATTATCCATTGAACGTGAAGTCCTTGAAAATAGTTGAGACTTCTGGCCATTCTATTTCCTTCTTCGAGCTATCATAAACTATTCACTGCATTTCATTGCTGAAATAAATTGTTATACAGTGGAAATCAACCATTTTCTTCACGTGTTTCTATAACTGTCAAGTATTCAGAACAATATAGTGCATACAAGCATAAAACATTTTGCATTAAATTTACATATAATCGAAGGAACCTCGTATATTGGAATAAATTTGTATTCGACACAGATAAACTATCAAGGCTGATAGAAACAAATACGTTACCTTCTTAGTAAATACATAACTGCATAATAATCGTAAACCATAATTCAATTTCAAGGGCAACAGGTGTTGATAGATAGGCCATCATGCAATCAAGACATTATGCATTGATAATTAAATCAATGTTGTTTACATATTGTTTGATTAATGAGCTCTTGAAGGAGAACTTTACTTTTTCATTTTAATCAAGTCATAACACGGGGGGATCTACGGGGTGGCGGGGGTTTTCGGCTCGAAGCCCCCCTCAAAATGGTAAAATATAACCATGTTTTATGAAAAAAAAATATCTCTAAAAGCATTACTGTTTGTCTAATTACATTTAATAGGGCTAAAAGAATCACTTAAACACCATTTCATATAGGTAGTTAGTTTCTTCCGAAGTAAATATCCTAATACATACATACAAAAAAAAATATATTTGGGGCTGAAGTTCCCAAAATTTAATCCTGGATCCGTTAGTGAGTCATAACTAAGTTGTTATGATATCGCCATTTGCGCTGTTGTAAAACGAGATCCTCAAACCAAGGCCCGTGGAACTACCAATCCAGACAAAGTTTGTTAGTATCAAATTCAAGGGTAGGGAGCAATTATATAAAAGGGCGAGACAATTAATTAAAGGAAAGGAATTTAAAAAAAAAAATTAATTTCATTCGGAATATTAAAATACTATCAACATACAATACTTCCCAAGTTGATTTTTTTTTTCAGAAATTCGTTTTTTAAATTTATCGCTATTTTATTTTCGATTTTTTTTTCATCGGAATGAGAGAGGGGCGAGGCGCTGCATTGCCTTGCCCTTTTCTGGACACACCCATGACATTGTTAAACTTACAATGCAAGTAAGTCGTATTAACTTAATGGACAGCTACTAATGACGAAATAATTCCTAGGTTGTTACAAAAGCCCTTGTGCAAGAACACAACCCTTAATATCAACTCTCACAATTAATCCGATAGAAACGTTTTTGTTTCTAATATTTATGCCAATGTTTACTTTGACTAATCTTTTCATTCCTCGTGACTTTAGTTGGTTTAATGTAAAAATAATTTACATTTTTAAAATGCGCGTGAAATGTCAGAAGAAAAAAATCGTGATTTACGATATTTTGAGACATTATTGAAAAAAAAGGCCTAAGCGCAAAGGTAGCGGCCGAAGAAATTTGTGCCATAGAAGGATTGTCAGTTATCCATCGAAATACTGTATTTTGGTTTGGGCGTTTCAACTATGGAATATGAGCCTGGTAGATGTAGCCAGATCAGATCACCTATCCGACCTATTTCAGATCGGATCTTTGATATTGGGTTGTCCGGATAATAATGAAGGATTTTGGTTTAGAAATAAAAAAGAAAGATTTACAACTGTTATATTTAATCCAAATAGTCTCTACTACTATCAATACATTTCTTCCAACGTGATGGCAACCTTTCAATTCCCTCGGAATACAATTCTCCATATTTAGAACTGATAAACTCCAAAAACGCATTTCCTGATTCCCTTTGTCCATTAATGTTTTTTGTCACGTACGTAGTGGCCCAGGTGTCTAAAAAAATGATAATCCGTAGGCGAGAGGTCCCGAGAGTAGGGCGGATGTGGCAGAGCTTCATTCAAGCTCCAACAGTTTTTGTAACGTCACACGTGAGACATGTGGCCGGGCGTTGTCAAGCAACAAAATGGGCCATTACGATTGACCAAAGATGGCTTCATTATTGCTAATTTCCGATCCATTGCATTAATTTGGTTACAATATTATTGATTGTTTCTCCAGGATTTAAGAACCTGTAGTGTATCAAACCAAATGATGCCCGCAAAACAGTAACTATCACTTTTTTTTTTTTTTTATGAGTTGGATGAATTGGAATATGTTCTGCTGCTTCTCTTTTGTCGAGCCACTGTCCAGAACGTCTACTATTATCTTAAAGTATTCACTTTTCATCACAAGTTATAATTCTGGACAGAAAAGGACGGTTTTTGTTTCGTCAAAGAAGTGTAGCACAAACTTCATAACGCTGTTGTTTTTGGCGGACGTTTAATGCGTGTGAAACACAACTTTCAATCTTTTTTTATCTTTCCGATCGCTTTGAAGTGGTCATCGACGGTCGATTTGTTAAGGTTAAGTTTTCGAACAGTTGTTCAGAAATTTTCTTCCACCAAAGCCCGCAGAACATCGTCATAAAGAGAGGAAGTCCTTCCGCGACCTTGTTTGTCTTCAAGGCTGAAGTTTCCCTCCCGAAATTTTTTGAACCACCTTTGAATAGTTCAATCATTAATGCTGCTCTCGCTCAGACTTGATTGGTGTTTCTGGTCGTCTGGGTTCCATTACGGCCGAGTTTAAACTCGTAATACAAAATTATACGAGAATCACGCGTTGACATCTTAGTAAAGACTGAATTATTTCTAAGCAGCGAAATGCTACAGAGGTAAACCAAAGGAAGAGGATTAATGAGTGTTGACATTCATACGAATAAATAATCCATTAAACGTAAAAGGTATGTTATATAGAGGGGTATTTTAAATAAAACTCAAAATCCTGAATTATTTTCCGGGTAGCCCAATAGTTACGAGAACTTAAAAATTGGATAGAAAGAGTTCTTTGCCTCAAAATCAAAGTAATTGAATGTATGTGTAGCAGTATTCAATAATGTTTGAAATATATAATATGAAATAAAGCAATACTTATGTTCAAGGACTTTCGTAGCAACATAGTATAACTTTGTCAGAAGCTGCAGTAAGAGTGAAAGAATAGGAAAAGTGTAGATGAGTAGAGAAATTAGGATGGCCTATACAGATAGGTACCTAGACAATTTGGGACATGGGTGTATACATATTTATTTATTATTATTTTTTTTTTTTTTTTATAGAATATATTATATTTATTTATTTCCAGATTGGTTTTGTGGTACTTAAATGTAAATTTTAACAGTTCACTAATTTTTTAACAAATGGCAAATCGATGCTACATTCTCTTACAAAAGACATCCTTAACGAGACATAATGTTCATAGTTAAGTAGCATCTTAGACTAAACTAAGATAAAAGTCTACTAAAAGGCGAGATATCTTTCTTGAATTGCACAAAATCTAAACATGGTGATAAAAGTAAAAACATTTTAATTATCTGTTCTATTCGTTTCGTTCTATGCAATGTACGACCTCATTATAAATTTCCGTTTTCATGCTACACTGGTTGGTTTACTTCCGGTTATTATCTTTGATTAGTGGCCTATGACATTCCCTCCGTACTTTTCTTTATAACATTTCACCTTAAACGCTAGTCCCTGGAACGGGATACAACTGGTTGGACTGTATATACATCAGTCAATATCTTTATAAGTCTTATCATAACTCTCTTAATGTTATTAGTTAAGTTGAAGTTGAGTCAACTTGTTGAAGATGCGATTGACCTAGTGTGGAAGGAAAGGAAAATCGAGTCAACAGTTGTAAACTTTCGAACACGTTGATCCATAGTTTTTGTAATATGTTCTCGTTTAATTTGTAACTAACCAGTTCTAGCATATTAGCGATTAATTCTATCAAGATTATAAATTATAATTTTTATATAAGTTTTCATATAAAAGTTTTTAGATAAATTATAAAAAATAAAAGTTTTTTATTCATATATTGATTATATTTTAATGATTATGATGATATAATAATTTTTTAAAAACAAAAATCTTTTTTAAATATAATAATTTATTTTCGAATAATGATCGAACAATAATCGTATCCTGCTGGTAGAAATATAAAACCTTATTCTATATTTTAATGCCATATTCCCTAGTTTCATTCAAGAACATTCTTCCTAATATTAATATTGAATGAATAATATACATTAATATTGTAAGATTCTTCTGATCACCATTTGATCCAGGTCTTAATTTTTTTTTGGGGGGGGATTATTGTGGTAATATCAAACATAATTATTGTGGAAGAATAAGAGAAAAAATACTATATAATGCGATTTTTAACTGCATAAACATGAAAAAAAATACAGAAATTAGAGGAATAATAATGCTTTGAAGGATAATTTTTTATATTTTTAGATACTTGCATTTAGTGGGAGTATATACATTATAGTTTAAAGAGAGTTTACATAGTAATTGTTTAACGATTTACTACCGATCACTCACAGAAACATATATGTGCCCGTAAGCAGACCAACAATGAACTGCTTACAAAAAATGGTCAATCAAAATGTCATGATATGACATGTAGCTCGTAGTAATCCATCTGGAAGTCTCTACGCAACAATGAATGCCTCGATAGTAGGCAAAAGACCATGTGGAAGGCCAAAAAGCAGATGGATAGACAGAATCAATAAAGATGCAACAGAGCTGCGTGATGATAAATGGAAAGAAATAGCCCAAGGCAGGCAGAAATGGAGCAGGCTTGTTAAGGCTGTAAAAGATCTACGTGGTCTGTGATGCCGACATAAAAAAATAAAATAAAATAATTTTCTGTTCCCTCCCTCTGTTGGCCACTTGAAAAGAATAATTATAATTATTAACTGTTCTAAAAAATCTAAAGTAAATTTGACAAAACTAAAGCAAAATTCAAAGAAGTGTTTTCCTTTATAATTAAAACATATTTTATCATAGTTAAATATTATTATTTTCATTAGATACGTCTTGTGGGTTCACTAACCCCCAAATTAGTATTCTGCGTTATCCCATTTCCCAACGGTAATGCTTCCGAGGTGTCTATCTTTTCCAATCCTTTCGAAACCAAATATCCTCTCTATATTCTTAATTTGTTTTCTTCGCTTTTCTCTAACCACTCTTTAAACATCAGATCCCATCCGGCCATCTTGTATACCACCTCTCATAGAAACTATGCTTCCTCTAACAAATCTTTCATTATTCCTCCTAGCGTCTTTTGTAACTCCTAAACGATTTCTGTATTTAATTTTTGCACTATATTGCATTTGAAAAATCCACTTATATCTTTACATTTCAAAAAGCGTCTTGAAATAAGTCTTCGGATGCCATTAGTCGGTATTTTCGGTCATTTTTGGTTATATCAGAATCCCACTCTCTAGTCAACCCAAATATTCAAAAGTCTAGGTTTCACAATGAGAAAGTTATGATAATCATGAGAAAACATTCCACAAACTGAATCCAACAACGGAGTTAGGCCTAAAGATTCATATTATTTAATTGATTCATTTATGTTTTTTACTTTTACATATTATCTTGCTGGAAAGTGGTTAGGAAAACCTAATACGTTTCATATAATTGAGACATACATAGTTCGAGCATTGGGTCCAGTAAAAGTTGGTTCCACATTCAACAGTTCATTTTGAAGATACTTCACGTTATTCGTGTGATCGACAATATGAAAAATGTGCAGGCTCTCATTGATGATCAAAGGTATGAAAACAAAAAAATGTTAAACTACTGGTTCAAGCACCCGTTTTTTTTATTCTATAGTGATCGAAAATTATAGGTGCAATTCGGAATAGTCATAAACTTTTGTGAATTAATTTTGGGAGTTTTTATTAACAAAAAAAGATTTGAAATTTTTTTTTTAATTTTATACTCTAAATTGTAAAAAAACTTCATGTTACCTATTAAAAAAAATTAAATGCTAGCCATTTTTATTTTTCATTAAGTTTTACTCTTTATTAATTACATATTAAAACAGGTTAAATGTACCTGAGTGTTCTCCGCTATTTTCTAAAAAGTAGAAATGTTGAGAAAATGATAAATAAAACAAAATAAACTTAAATAAATCAAACGTTTTAAGTGTAATTAAAGCAATTAGAGAAACTGTTCAGTTGTTTTCAGACTTAGTTCCAAGCGTTCATCCAGTGGATAACAGTTTAATTTCAGTTAAATGATTTTGCCACAATTATAAGAGTTCCAATTTTCTATTTCTTTTTCTTTCAAAGGAATCCCTCAAGGCTTTAGGCAATAAGGAAAATAAGAAAAATAAAAAATGATTAGGTACTAGTACCATGATTATGAAATATTTTTTTTTATTTTTTTTATTTTTTATTAACGAAATTTACAACTGTAATTAATAATAAATACAACAAGTAAATATGAACAAGTAATATGACATGTACAACATGAGGAGAAACTACCCATTGGTAGCACTCCAATTATATTTCTATATTAGAAGGTCCCGAGGCAGTCTTCTTTTTAGACGCCTCGGAGGGTTATCAGGAATAGAAGAGGAAGCAAGGTTGGAAACGAGAGGGTTCGGATGGTTCAGAAGTTGAAATATTTAATTTTTAAAATTTACTTATGCGCCCAATAACTTGTGGCCCTATTTTATTTTCTCTTCAATTTAGCACACCAATGTAGACGATATTTTTACATGACTTAACACAGACATATTGGTTCTAACAATTATTTATTATTCATGAAATTAATAATTTATAGTATGTCAGACACGCATGTAATCGGTACTATCAACTTTATTCTAAGTTGACATCAAATTCCAGAATAAAATTTATTTTTCATTCATTTACTTACTCAATTATTAAAATTGCATAATTTAACTTTGAAATATTTTCAGTTGTGCTCAGAAATGGTTTAATTGTAATTACTCGACTAATTTAAAACGATCTATTTTTTTTTCTTCTTTTTTGGTCACGATAACATCTTTGGGCAAATCACAAAAAAAAAAAAAAAAATTATGTCGCTATAAATACAGATATTCTGTCAGATTAAACAGTAAACTATGGAATGAGGTAGAGAATATTATGTGCCTATATGTGAATAAATGAATCAATGAAAATAATTTTATTATTCTGGGACCAGTGTCCCTTTAGAACAAATTACAAATATAGAATATATATTAATATTCTGGTGTGTCCATAAAATACAATTAAATATTTACAGGATGATTAGTAATAAAATAAAAGTACAGATAATAAAAAGATATAAAAACGTACATAAATATAACGTAAAATAAATAAACAAAGTATCAATAAATCACAAAATAATCAAAGTATCTCGGTGTAGGTTGAGATTCTTACGACTTAAATTTTTTTTTTTTTACTGGATTTCTTGTTTATTGATAAATATTACAATCTCTTTCAATAAAGGACATTTATAATAGAGTTCAGGGAGCACATCCACACCATATTTACAAAATAAAAAAATAAATAAGGTAATTTCAAAATAATATGCAGCGAAATAAGAACAAAATAAAATATCATAATGAAAGGAGAAAATATAAATAATAGTAACAATAACATCTTAAGCGCCGGCATACCTATACTTAGATTTTTAAGTGCATTTCATGATCTGATGATGATTTCATGATGACGGCGTAGGTGTAAGAGTAGAGATTTGAAAGAGGATACTGACTTTACCTGTAGAATATCAGAGGGGATAGAATACAAGTGCGAGACTTAATAATCCTTTTTAATCATAGAATTAAAAAGAATTTGTCAAACGCAGCAGTTCGGTGAGGAGGAGGATAGAGGTCGGATTGAAAAGAGCATTTGAATCTGTAGAATATAGGAGGGTCGCCGAGTTCTAATAGCCTGGTATAGGAAGGTAGCAAGGAAATACTGACGGCTGTAGGACGGATAAAGCCACTTCAACTCAGTGTAAAACTGGGTAATATGCGTATCCCTTGAGATCCCGAAGATAAAGCGTATTGAGCAATTCAATAGACGTTTAAGTTTAGCTTCGAGTTCTCCTGAGAGTCCACCATACACCGTACAGCCATAGTCGAAATGGAGGAAAACAAGAGATGAAACAGGAGTTGACGGGTTTTGAAGGGAAGAAGATAACGTAGATGGTTAAACAGGGCTTATGTGCCAAGGCAAACTCCGTCTTAAAAATTTCCATTTCGTTCGAGACCCAAGCTCCTTTACTTCCTTCACCAATGGTATCGGGCATGTTGCTTTTTTGACTTTTAAATATTTTAAAATAGTAACAATTATAACGAACTCAAGCCTTAACTGAGGACAATAAACTAAACTTTCTAATTAAACAGATTCCTGTAAGAACAATCATAAATACCTAAAATTGACTTACATCACTGAAGTTTACTAGCGGATCCAGGATTTAATTTTGGGAGATTTCAGACCGAAATTTTGATATATATGTAACGATAATTACGTGACTAGAAACTAGCTACCTTCATGAAATGGTGTTTAAGCGATTCTTGAAATTATTTTAAATATGTAATCAAACCTAAATAATACTTGTTAGAGATAAGTTTTTCATAAGACGTGGTTATACTTAGAACATATTGTTATTGTTTAAGTATTTAGCTTGGATCAACAGTAGGAAATATGGAACAATGAAAAAAAGAAAAGTGTTCCATTTTTTTTTGGGAGGGGGGAAGGTGCTTAATCCCGAAAGTCCCCTCCGTAGACCCCCCTCCGCCTGTGCTGAAGTTGCTGTTGCTGTTCAAATAAATGATTTACTGCCTTAAAATGGTGTCCTGTTTTTTTAAAAATTCTTCTTGGAAGTGGACAACATTCGTTTGCTAATTCCTAAACGTCTGACATGCTAATACTTCTGGAACGCTTCCAATCAGGCTCTTTTCCTTATAGTCCATGAACACAATTCATCTTTTACTCTTCATTATTAACTTCTGTATTTAACATACTACTTTATATAAAATATTTTTATACAAACAGATAGGTAACTTAGGAGGAACTTATAAATAAGAGGAACTTATTCTGTATATCGCTAGGGAGTTTTTCTTAAATTGGGTTAACTTCAGTTTCAGTTAGAAGGTTTAAAAACAATTATCCATGACTTAATGAAACACAGAACTTAACTTAGTTCATCCGTTTAAAAGTCCCCTATAAATTGTTTTAACAAAGACAAATTCTACTAGCATTAGAAGAAAATTTTGTTTAGTTCCCTACGAAGCTGTTGTTAATTACTTTAATTAATTATTTTTTTTAGTCGTTCTTCTTATTATAAAAATAACAAAAAAAAAAAACGTGACTTACTTAAGAAACACAAAACTTTTATAGAAATACTTCTTGGACTTACGGACTAGAACTATGGGGAACAGCTAAATTTTCTAACATCAAACGCATTCAATCCTTTCAGTCTAAAGTCCTCCGTACAATAGTCGATGCTCCCTTCTATGTAACCAATAAAACCCTACATCATGACCTTAATATCCCATTTATTCTTGATCTTATCCCAGCCAAATTTTCCAAATTTCACCAGAACCTTTCTCATCACCCAAATCCCGTTGTACAATCCCTATCAAGCACCACCCATCCCTACAATCCCCTTCGTAGGTTAAAGCGGCAGTGGCCACGAGACCTTTTGTAAATATGGATATTTTGGAGTTCTAACAATGGCCAGATTCTCCACTCAAGACATGAGTGTCTGTGGATGTAGCGCTCTTACTCATCCTCCGCTGGTTTTAAATACCAGTGAAGTGGCTGAGGGAGAAGCGTAGGGATCTCCTAAGCCTCCCTTTTCCCTCCACATGTGGAGGGGACAGGATTGGTTCGGAGATCACCTGGCTAATTGTAATGTATATAGGTATGTTTTATCTAGGATATTTGTTTTACTTTTATTTCTATTTTTACTTACTTATGTGTATATATATTTTTTTCTTTTCTCTTTTGTTCTTTTTTCTTATTCTTTTCTTATTACTTTATTTATTTATATTTTTGTATATACGGTATGAATGTACTCTCTGAACTCTATTATAAGTGTCCTTAACTGTGACAAATTTTAATATTTCTCAATAAAGTGTTTAAAAAAAAAAAAAAAAGAAATACTTCTTGCCAACTACATTCAATACAAGAGTTACATTAAATAACTAAAAAACCTCATGTTAACTAACAAAATATACAAAACCAAACTAAAGAAACTATATACAAAATACTTAGAGCTATAAATACAATACCTATAAAAAATAGAACAAAACAAGCGTTGCTTAGATTAAAAAAATAAAGAAAATAGGAATAAAAGCAATAAATATAAAATAAATTCCTCTAATAGATAGATTTATGTATTCCAAGTGAAAGTTAAGACAATTACAACAAAAATAATAAGAAAATGAATGAATTAATCAATTTTATGAGCACAAAATTCTTGTAGAATAGAAACGACATGTTATGAATATATATATATATATATATATATATAATGAATGTTTTTCTTGATTGGTCAGTTTAGATAAATAGGCGTTCTCAGGTCTGTGTAACAGGAAAACTATAGGACACAAACTGCCTGTCTAACCATTAATAAATATAACGTCTAAGCATGCAAAAAATTAAAAATAAAAATCACCTATAATCATATATATTTTCCCTTGCGTAATGCGAAAGCGGTTTGTTAGAACCAGTAGATTATGAATTCACATTTCCCTTGATTTAGGTTGCGGTCTTCTATTTGTGGTTTGCAAATCCATGGGATTGCGGCCCTATTACGATATGAGGAAAATACTTTAATTATTGATGTATGAATAATTCATAATTAGAAACAATGATATACAATAGAATAGAACATTCTTCTAACGATACTGATTGGTCAAAATTGGCAAACATTATTGGTTTGCAAGGTCTTATGGCTGAATAGTCATGACCTTACGGAGTAAGTAAAAAAAGAAAGAAAAGAAACAATTTTTATTATTCCAGCTTATTATTTAGATTGAAGATATACTTAGGACCAGAAATCGACTACAATCATTTCATAAGTATAGTCAAGTTACTACACCCAGCTCTGAGCTTATCAATGGCATTGGAAATCCATCAAACCGTCACTAAACTCATCGATGTAATTCGATGGCTAAGAGGTTCTATCGGCTTTTGGGATAGATGCATTCGCTGTTCTAAATTCATCGATGGAAACCATGGATTCGATTCGCGTTTCCTTATTCATCGGTGGAATATCAATACGATAACATATCTCCAATTACTCGAGTACATACAATATGTTGACGTTGTGCGATGGATAAAATACAAAAGAAACAATTTTTGTTTAATTTGGTGTGTTATCTCTCTGTTTTGAATAGGAATTGAGTTTAAATACATTAATAAACTTTAGGAATATCGCTTCGGTTAAATAAAAATCAGCGGTAATCATAATAAAACAAAATAATCTTCTTGATGTTTCAAGCTAAAAGATTATTTTTCTGAATATTGAAACTCCTTTATTGAGTAATACTACATCCCGTCAAGATAAAGGGCCCTGGTAATATTGATGGAAGAGTTCGTTCATACCATATTTACAGAAAATATAAGTAGAGTGAAATAAATAATAATAAAATAAATGTAATGATGATAAAGTAAAATCATTTTGTGGCATTTGAGGTCTCCTATCGTATCCTTAAGTTTTGAACACCAGATACTGAATTATAATCCGTGAATAATTTGTTAAACTCATAAAAAAAAATCTTTAAAGGGATTGTCATAAAACAATTAATTTCACTTATATGTCATAAGACACAAGCAGATCTACGAGGAGTAGAGGGGTGATTTGGGCTGAAGCCCCCCAAAATGTATAAAATATATATTTTTTCATTGGTCTATATTTGTAGCTGAGATTGACCTAAGCCAAATGGGCGGGGTGGCCGAATGGTGGTGAGCACAGCACCGCGAGTTGCCTGGCAACCAGGTAACAGAAGTTATGAGATTAAGAAAAGTATGAGTTCGCGTCCCGGTGCCGGAGGGGGTTTTAAATTCCCCGCCCTAAGCCCTCGGCCCGGGAAAATCCTGTATAGCCTAAAAGGCGAGGTGGGGAAGAACAAGAAAAAAAAAAGAAAAAATTAAAAGCTAAATTCATAAAACAAAAATAATAATGCATACTAATATTTCTCTGTACAAATTTACTTGATGTATTCATACTAATACAGTTGTAAATATCATAATAAAAATTAAAAAAAAAAAAATAATGCATACACTATGCCTACGCAACTAAATAAAACCATGTCTTATGAGAACATATTAAAAATCATCTCTAAAAATATTATTGTTCGTGCAATTGCATTTTTTATAGGAATTCACGAATCAATTAAACATCATTTTATATAGGTAGTTAGTTTCTTTCTTTTTCCAAGTAATTATCGTTATATACATATGTACATACATACATATGCTTTCGGGCTGAAGCACCGCCCCCAAAATTAATTCCTGGATCCGCTACGAATATAAGACGACAATATTAAAACAAAGTAAATCACTAATATATCATTGCTTTCATTATTTACTAATTGCTCAAAAAAAAAAAAAAAAAAAAAAAAGAAAGGAAGTGTTGAGTTAAATAGGATGTAGGTAGAGTTGGCAGTTGGTTTTTACTAAAGCAGCCAGCAATTGTTCGGTTGTCCTACATTCACCAATCACACAAAACGAATGTATTTCAAAATGTTCTTTCACTGCACGAGTCACATTTGCATGAAGGTGAAAAAATGTAAATAGTTTATTTTTAAGAAATAAACTTTTTTTTTTCATTTATTATGATTTCATATACTCAAACAGATTCCAAGAATCGTGTTATATTATAGATGCAGGTTTAAAAATTCTAGTAAAATTATTACTAACACGATATTGGCTTTATTAGTGATTAGTATCGTGTTGCTGTTATAACTCAACGTATATTTTGTCACTATATTTCGTGAGTAGAACATTAAAGTATTGAAATGGAGTTGCATTAATGGATTTCATTCCGTACAAGTTCTAACGATGGTGGTTTAGAATTGTATTGCAATATTCCCTCATTACGTTTTGATTCTGCAATAACACTTATTTTTGTTGAAATATATTACATATATATGACGAATTTTCAAATGCCTTCACATATGTTTATTCGAAATAAGTATTATCTCACTAAAATTTAACGAAATGGATATTTTGTATTCTTATTCGTTGTATATATATATATATGAAATTATTAATGGATATGTAATTATAGGTTGTTTTTGTTGAGAGATTGAGTTTTATCTAAAAGTACTTAGAATACCATTAGTTAGATAAAATAAAAACAACCAATGAAGCAACTTCTGAGTGAGTTTTAATCTCACAAAATTATGATTATAGAATACTTAGGCACTAGCGGATCCAGGATTTAATTTTTTTTTGGGGGGGGGGCTTCAGCCCGATAGTTTTTTTTATTTCATATATATAACGATAATTCTTTGGAAAAAAAGAAAATAAACTAACTACCTATATGAAATAGTGTTTAAGTGATACTTGGAGTCCTTTTATAAGTCCTTTTATATACACGAACTATAATACTATAAGAGATAATGTTTTAACATTTTTCCCATAAAACAGAGTTACATTTTACCATTTTGGGAGGGTGCGTTTCAGCCCGAAAATTCTCGGAATTGGGGCGTTTTCAATCTGGAGATAGGCAAAATTTGTCTATTTAACTAGGTAATAAAAACTCATGAAAACCCATTAGGTTTCCACTTGAATCGTAAGATAATATGATCACAAAGGCGAAAAAAAAATGTGGCCAACAAACATATTGGGCACTTTGATTTATTTAACCTCGTTATTTTGACGTTTTGGGAGTGGAGCTTACGCTAATCGGCCCAATATTTTTGTAGACCATCGTTTTTCTCGATTTTGTGATCACATTATCGTACGATTGAAGTGGAAAGCAAATGGGTGTTCACACTAGCGGATCCAGGATTCAATTTGGGAGGGGGGGAGAACTTCAGCCCGAAACCTTTTTTTTTTCATAAAAATAACGATAATTACTTTGGAAAAACAGAAAGAAACTAACTACCTATATGAAATGGTGTTTAAGTTATTCCTTAAGTACTTTTAAATGTAATTACACGAACAATAATACTTTAAGAGATATTTTTAAATTTTTTTCCCATAAAACATGGTTATATTTTTCCATTTTGGGGGGGGGCTTCAGCCCGAAAGCCCCCCACCCCCCGTAGATTCGCCCGTGGGTGTTCATGAGTTTTTACTACCTCATTAAACAGACAAAGTTCACCGATCTCCAGATTGAAAATGCTCCATTTTCGTGGATTTTCCTAAATAAAAAAGATTGTTACGATAAGATGAAGCCATACAGAAAGTTACAGATGGATGTTAATGATTTGATAAAAAGTGGTCACTACCACGGCTATTATCCATCTCAATTCGTAAAGCCTTCTCCTCAAACTACATTAAAACCTATTCAGTTTATTATTTTTTTTACATTTATTTATTGAATAATAATAATACAATCTTCCATACCCCCGGGGAGTAAGTATTAGCGCTAAGGGTTCATGTATTATACAATACACACTTGGGAGAAAAATATAGAAATAATTAAAACAATGTAAATAATTATGTAAAATAATAATAATATATTTAACAAAGATTAAAGAGAAATAATTTAATTATATCACCGATAAAAATATAAAGCTAGATAAATTATAAAAACGAAATTAGTAAGCTACAGATAGCTATCTACTCAATACAAATATGAACCCCGAGGGAGTTTAATCAAGAATAATCTATAATGATGATGCGTTTAGACATTTCAATAGTGTAAAATATCTCGTTCTTTAAAGATAAAAATCGATAAAAGAAAAGCGTCTAATTACTAGTGTTGACCAAAATCGGTCTAACTGTTGCAAGACCAAGACCCAGGACTGGTAAAAAAAATCGATTTTTAAATAAAAATTAAGACAAAATAGTTACTAATACTTGACAATCTTAGTTACTATATTTTAATAATTGGTATAACCAATATACTTTTGCATTTAAATCCTCTAATTTTTCATTCGGGCTTAGTTATGTTTCCCCTATCAAAAAAAATACAGAAATATCTCTATAGTACTAAGCTTATAGGTAACCGCAAGACCGTTGCGAGACTCTTACGCAAGACCAAGACCATGACCGAGTTTGCAAGACCAAGACTCGTCTCGGGCTCGTATTTGGGCAACACTACTAATTACTATCTTTGCATTTTTTTTTCTTCCAGACTTTCGAAAGCTAGACAATTTTATTAATCCAATAATTTGGCTTTCATTTATATGTTTTATTTATTTATTTTTCATTATATTATGCTAAAACTGTTGTAAGAAAAAAGAGGTCACCGTGTGCATATAGTTACGACTGACTATTGCGGCAGCTCTCAAACGGAAACGCTCTATTGGATGGCCAATGACCTCACCTGCTGAACCTCAACTCAACCCGGTGGACCAGATAAGTTTTCACTCATTCCTTTTGTAAATTTAAATATTTTGCACATTTCAAACACAAACATAAATATCCCTACTATGGATAAAGGGCTAAACAGGGTGGGTCGTGAGGAAAGGGTCAAACTCCACTAGTGGGTTTGACATATACATATCCAATAACACATATCCAGTGCCGTTCTGCAACTGCTGTTGTTTAAGAATGATGCCGAACCCGTCTAAATACGCAAGGAAATCACTTTGAGCAACATTTACTATGAATGTTTACGTTTAATTAATAAAGTACTTGAAACAAATAAATAATTTTTATTCACTTAATTCATAACAATGAAAATTTTTAGGTGCGAATATCTTCTAAACAAAACGTTTGCGGACATACCTTCTTCTTTTCAGGTCCTTAATTCATATTTTCAGTTTGGCCACCTAATCCTGAAACACCCTGTATATAGTCCATAATTGGATCATAGTCTATATGGGAGTGTGGTTGGGAGGTTACATATTGTTATATTGTTATTTTTACTATGTGCCCAGTCAGTGCTATTACTTAAACTATTAAAGATATTTTTTAATTAGAATTTCAATTTAGTAATGATATTTGCATGTGTACATTTTGTCACGGTCTTTAATTCGGAAAAATCGTTTCCGCAACAAACTTGCCGGATGGTCAGTGGAGACACGGCAGGGTTCGCAAAAAAAAAAAATAAAAAAAAATAATCAAGAGTCAATTAAATATTATTAACTATCTAACAGGCGCCAAGCTATTTAATTTGTTGGATTTGGAAAATAGCGAAAACCATAAAAATAAATTAAATAAATTCAATTTAAAAAAAAGATTAGGACGCGGAGTGAGCTACGAACTCGGAATCTTTGGGTTTAAAAAAACATATGCTAATTAACCTCATAACCTATCGATCCTTCATACTTGGTTAATAATGACTTTCCCTAATCTCTCGAATAGGGTTTTGCAATTCCTAATTAAATCTTTAAAAAAAATAATATAATATATACATAAAACGTGAAAACAAACTGAAGAAAAATAAGAAAATAAAACTGGATATTATTAATACTAATGATGAATTTACTTATTTCTATTGATTTAAATAACTGTTAAAGGAAATGAAAATTATGAACAAGAAATTAGATTTATAAGAAAACAAAGAAAATACAATCAACTTTAATTATCAAAGAAAAAGATTATAAAATTATTATAGAACTAAACATTAACTTACGACTATACAATCAACCAATTGCAAATATTTGGGGTAAAAAAATAGATAGGAAAAAAAAACATATATGTACATATTTACAATATCTCAATGCCGAACTTTGTCCAATTGGTACATTGAGTTATCTGAGGAAGCGGTAACTTATTCCAGCTAGCGTCGTCAGTGTCTCCCCGTCCACTTCTTTAAACTGTGAAAATGTTCATTCACCAACTTGGAAAATCAAACGGCACTCGTCGCTGATAATCACAGGTTCATGGATAGGAAAAGAAAATCCGGTGTACACCGTAAAACTAAAGTATTGCACACACGAAAATCCTTAGCGTGCCTCAACACTCGCGAGGTTCCGCCATCTCTCTATAAAACTGTCTTTCGTTTTTCCTCCCAATCAACTGTTGGTTATTCCAATCCGAAATACAATGATTACTTAAAACTAAGACTTATTATAAACTAATACTTATTATTAAAACTAATACTAAATACTTAATTTTATATTTAACCCTCTTCGAGGCAATAAAAGAAATTAACGATTATTTTACGAACTAATTTTTTTTGTATTTCATTTCTCGTTACAATATGCTATTATACTTGGTTCAGTTACTGAAGATCGAGTTTACTAAGAGTGGGAGAAGAGAAATTTAGAGGAAAATTAGAGGAGTGAGGACAGCTTTTAATAAAGTAGAACTCCTGTCAACGACCGACCATTCATTATCGTCCTTCGGATTAAACGGCCCAGTAAGGATAGAAAAATAAGAGATGCATAAATAGTGCCCAGTAATATTATTAGATTTCGTAGAACCTCTTATGTACCTTACAGTATCTACATTTTATTATGGGACACATGTCCCCAGCCTGATGACATTGAGGATTTGATGATAAAATGACGAGGTTTTTGAAAATAGTTAAGTATTCCATAGTATATTGTTTTGAAGTAGTCGTTTTAAGTTTTTATATATTGATTTTCAACCTAGAAAAATATATTATGACCAAAAAAAGGGATAAAATAAAAAGGTAATAAAATAATTTTTAATAAATATAATTTTCCACAAGAATTTTTATTTGTTGGGCGCCTGGCCTACCAGCCTTTCATCTCTAAAGAGATAAATCTAGAAAACATAAAGTACTAGCCCTTTAATGGCCATCATTAAATATTTACTCTACCATGCTAGCTCAGGTGAGAAGGGTTAGGTTGGATATTTTTATAAAGCAGCAAAAAGGTTAACAGATCTATTTACAGAAAGAAATATTTACAGAATTAATACTATGTACAATAAAAAGAAATAAAATACAAGGAAAAAGAGAGAATTTAAACATAATTACTATATACAATTAAAGATAAATAGGAAGATATTTAAGATAATAAAGATAATAAAAATAACAAAAAAAGATACTTATTCTATATACAATATTATGGCATGCCACATCCAAACATCTAGAAAAGATAGTCAAGATACAATAAGATGTAAGAGTACATGCACATGCTAAAATATCAATTAGTCATCTGGCTCAGGAAACAAAAGAGAGTAGAGTTTGTTTTGTTTCCAGTGCTTTCTTAATCCTGGTTACAATATCTTCTTTATCTATTCATCAAATTATTTTATAGTTTATAATTTACCTCTTTCTTTATATCTACTAACAATGAGGGAGGCTTAATTATTTAAAATAAAAAAACCGTGAGAGGAAGAAGTTTTTAAAATTCGGCAGATAAGATCTAGCTATTATTTAATATCGATAAATCGATTATTGATATATCGAATTTAGGCATATACCTATTAAGTTTAATTTTGAGCTAGGTTGTTCACGCACACACAGTAGCGGATCAATGGATTTAACAGCGGTTACGGCCCCCGGCGTCTATCAGATATAATGATTATTTACGTTTGTATCTGTCTAACTCCCATTTAAATATTTTTTAAAAATTACCGTTTTAGAGACTTCGTAAAATAGGCAAAATTCGAAACCATCGGCCGAAATCGAGAGAAACATCGGAACCCGGGGACCGTAGGCTCAGCTAACGTGTTAATTTTGAGGGGGTTCGTTATTTATTTATTTTTTCACACGTACTTAATTTTAATAGCTGGAAATATAGGCGCAGGCATGGGTAGGAGAGACGGGAGGAGTGTGGCTAGAGGGTCAATTATATGAAAATATTGAGGGAGCGAAAATATCGTTTGCCCTCCTCCCTCACAAATAATTTAAAGTAAAAATAAATTAAAGTTCGTAACAAATAAGCTACATGAAAGAATAAAATAATTAAACTAAAATAGATTAAGACAGGAAGGAAAGTTTAGAGCCTAGAGGTAGGTAACTGTTTTACCACGACCTAAATATTTTTTATTTTGAGGTTGTTTACACCAAGAAATAAAAAATATTTTTAGTTGAAGAAGTTACAAAAATGTACCTAAGTTATGGACACTGCTACTCCCCCCCTCCATCCGCCCCTCTTCTTTCCCCAATGTTTAATGTACCCAATTATTTTTTTCAGATATTTTCAAGTATATCTATATGCATAAAAACTAAAAACATACAAACAAACATAAATACAAATTTATTTTTAAATATTCAACATTATATTTGTTCGTTTCACAGTAATTATGTTGACTAATAATTATGTTTCAACTGCCTCCCGCAGTGCTACATCCTACGCCCTGAAGACGACCTGCAAAGTGGGTCGAAACGTCGAAGAGGTCGAAACGTCGGCAAAATTAAATAATTACTATATTTTAAATTAGTATTTATTTGATCGCACCCCCCAATTAACTCCTTCTCAAATAATTCTGTTGATTTTTGAAACATAAGATGAACTGCTTTTTTTGTTCCATCGTCTCTCCCCCCCCCCTCCTCCCCTTCCACCCCATTCAAAATAAAACGTCTGCGCCTATGAAATAAATTCATACGTTATAATATAAAAAGAGTATATACTGTATTGTTTAAGTATTTAGCTCAGATAACTCACAGAGAAACAAATACAGACCAATTAGAATTTTTTTTTTTTTTTTTTGTGAGGTCTTCAGCCCGCAAGCTGGATCTACCAGCGCCCACTCAGAGACCATTTTGCGAGATTTGATTATTTGAACTCAGAGGCCTTAAAATGTATATTCTCTTTCAAAACTCGGATTCGAAATTTTTCAAGATAGCAATAATTTCCTTTACTGTATATTTCACATGAATGTAAAATAAAAGTAAAAATATATTTTTTTAAAATTTTTTCCTAACTTATATGAAATTGCAGCTCATTTTGAATATCAATTTATCTTATAAAATATCGATCCTATTCCAAACAAGATTTGTTAAGTTGTTTACATTTCATAGATACTGCAATAACTATTACATGAAATGTTAACAATTAGGAGTAAGAATAAATACGAAAATACTATTAATGTAGGTGAAGAAATATTCTTTCGTGATAGAAAAACATAGAAAAGTGAGCCAATAGAGCTCGAAATCAGAATTTTTCCGGTGCTGAATGTTCGATTGAAGGAGTTTTCTGCTTGATCAATTTTCACGCCTCACTTCGGTCTCTTAATTTTTCATGGCTACACATTTTATTTCTAAACAAGAAAACTTATGTTTAAAAATCCATATTGAGCTATTAAAAGAAAAGAAATTTATTTATCGATATCCAATGCATATGTATGTCTATTCATGATTAAAAATTATACACATAACAGTTGCTCCATGCTCAAGTATTAGTTACTGGGATCTATAATTGCAATGGAGTCACTAAAGTAATCAATGAAAATATCAATTCCTTTTTAAATTAACTAATAATGGACTTAACTTAATACTTTGATAAAGAATGCATTTATCTATAAATATCAACTATTGGGTCGTTTCATATGAAATATTACTTTTCACAGTAAAGGGTATTTAGTAAAACAACTTTATGGAATTATAACATTTTATTAAAAACTAGTAGGCCCGTGCAAAAAATTCGCACAGCATATTGTTAAGTAATCAAATGCCAAATTAATAAGAAAGTAAAAAAATGCAACGTGCCATAAGATAAAGAAATCAATTGTTACTTTATCCATAACTATAATTGACAAAGGAAACAAAAATTAATTTAAAACTTCATTAATATTTGGAACCAACATGTTTACAAATTTCAATAAGCTGTATCTTTGCTGAAAATTGTCCGATTTGGATGATTTTTTTTTTTTTTTTTTTTTTTTAGGAAATTTAGTAATATTTTATAATGGCATAACCAAAGACAAAGTGTGTAATTTTTTAGTTATTCGCAAATAAAGTTTCTTTTCTTTCATAACTTATTTGCCTGAATTTTCGGGGTGATTGTACTATTTTGCCCTCCTGAAGGAGAAGGAAACCTTCAAAATTGTTGACTCATTCTTGGGATTTGGTGAAAAATTAACGATGATATGCCTTGCCGATCAAAAACACCATCGATAAATAATATAAACTCCTCCTCTCTCGATCATAGAGGCCTCAAGTCGAAGAGATGAGATATATATTCAATGACTTCACTAAAATTAACGTAAGGTTGTGTGGATGCAAACTCTATGCCTTGCATTATCTCGAAAATAGTACGTTTTTGGGCTTAAAAACGCAGGATCCGATAGTTCTGGAGGAACTATCCGGGTCTTGCTGTACGCATCAAAATCTTCAAGATCCAATTTGTCCCGCATCGATCTACAGACCTACCACCGTTCCAGTATTGAAGCCTAGCAGAATGTTTGTATCGACTTTATTTATTTTAGAAAGAAAAACAAAAGTGGAGAATACGATTCGCTAACCCCCCGTGAAATTCTGAATCCAACGGTACCCCATTCATTAGAGCCTGACAGGAGCTTATATTTGGTACAAAACCGATTTCGAGCCTTACTGTAATAATATATGTGGGGATATTTTCAAAATGAGGTCTGGCGTTGTCGTGTTAGAGTATAGGTCCCTTCCGATTAAGCAATGCAAGTTTTTTTTTATAAGTTATGCATTATGTCATTATCACTACAATAGGATGTGGATGTAATAGTTTCGCCTCTGGGTAAAAAGGAGAAATGAATTATTCCCGCCATTGACCAACACATAGAAACCAATCATTTTTTTGGATGCAATTTTTTTTTTCAAACCACCTGCAAATGGTCCGTTCGTTACAATACCCTTCCTCGAACGGCGTGGTAATGTTTCTGCAGCTTGGTCTGCCGAGTGTCCAAGTTTAAAGTCATAAAAAAAAATTACTCGAAAATCACGCGTTTCCATGGTCTCATATTAGATGTCATAATAAAAAAATTGTTATTAATTGAACAGTAAATATTATCAAAAAAGAGAGGATTAATAACGACTCATGACAGGGGTGCCCAGAAGAGAGTTTTAAAAATCAAAATTTATGAGGAGGAGCACATTTCGATGGGGTTATGAATTTTCAAAATGAAAAGCTTCAAATCAAAAGATAAGTGGAAGCATGCTATAGGCCGCAAGATGTGTAACTGTATATATTCTACGAATATTTAAATTATATTTTCGTTTGCACCGTTTTTAAGAACCCGAGAGCAATAAAATATCTTGGGTGGGGTGGGGGAAGGTTGGGGAGGGGATGGGTGTCCCTGGCTCATGATAATCTATAAACCTAAACGTTATAAATAACAAAAGTCCACTGATCACAATCTTTTTTTTTCAAACTTTTTATTGAGAAATAATACATTTTGCCACATTTAAGGGCACTCAGTACTAATGCTGAGTGAGGCCCATTCATACTATATATACAATGCAATAAAAAAAAAAATAAATAAAAAAAATAAAAATATACATCTATATAAAAAAGGTAAAAACTATAAAACCAAAGATATGTAACTTGAAATCAAATTAAAAAAAAAATACAGAAATTGGTAGCAAATTAAATAAGTCATAAGTAAAACAAATAAATATATCAAAAAGAAAAACATTCATACTTAATATATAAAAATGAAAAACATTCATACTTAATATATAAAAAAGAAAAACATTCATACTTAATATATAAAAAAGAAAAACATTCATACTTAATTTACACTGATCCCAATTAGAATCAGAATATATATTTTGAAAATAAAAGGATTCTTTATTCTCATTACCTGTTGAAATACCTCTAAACCTTACGTATAAATAATTTATCGAATTTCGAATCCATTAAGCTGTGATTCAGCTGAGAAATATTGCATTAAAAGCCAGGCATTTTAGCTTTCACCACTAAGGACCCCATGAAAACACGTTGGCCTGGTAGTGATTTAACACTTTGACGATTCGAGGAAATCATTCCCGACTTTCTTTAACTCGTGTTAGAAATAATAATTACTAACACATGTCCCTGTGACAGCTCTCATATCAGATAGCTATCGTTCTCTTAATTCAAAACGCCAACTTATATGAAAAATGTTTATTCATATATAATATTTTATTATCAAATTAGTTTATTCAACACATAAAAATGGTGAAGCAGAGAACGATTAATAAAATGACAATTACCTTAATAATTGATTAGCTTGTCTCATTGGAAAATATCTCTCCATTATTGTACTCCCTCAAGAGCTATTTTTTTGGTGCATTTGCGGCTTGGTTTGCAGTTGGCTTACTTAGAGAATAGAGGTAGATAACTAAGAGTATAAAAGCCACAACTGTATATATATATATATATATATATATATATATATATATATATATATATATATATATATATATATATATACACACATATATATATATATTTAATTTATTAGATTTATCAAAAGTTTCTTTCTATATCATCCAAAGTGACCAAGAGATGATAGGGCTATCCTTCTCCAGTAGTTATTTAGTTGCTAACATAAAAAGCAACTACTCTTGAGAGCCGGAAAATAGGTCTATACTATCGTATTGAATATGGTATATACATATATATTTACAACTTTTCCTTAATCGACCTTTGAGTATTAAGTTTAAACTTAACTATTCATTGGGAATAAGGTCATTTAATTATTATTTTAATAAACTATTGAATGTTCATTTCTTCTGTTTATTGACGTTTCGATCCCGGTATATTCTTTTTATTAGTCAACGATGGGATCCTCTTCAAAGCTAGAATTTTAAAAAATAGAGCTTCGATCAGGCCAGGGAAACACCGACAGTCTCAGCACCGTCCACTAGCACATATATTAAGCTACTTTAAAATTAATAATAATAATAATAAGGCTTAGCGAACCCGAAGGTTCGATGCCGACACCACCAATCGCTTGTTATACACCTCCCTCCACCGTTCGCCGTCCAAACCCAGTCCCTTCAGATCGGCTTTAATGCAATCTTCCCATCTTCGCTTCGGTCTACCCCTCGGACGCTTACCATTCGGCACAGCAAATATTAACCTTTTAGGAATTCTCTCGTTACTAAGCCCAACAACTTTACAAGCCCATTTGATTCGCCGCGATGAAATTACATCAATTATATTACCCGGATACATCTCACGCAATTCGGCGTTGTGTAACCGTCTGAACTCTCCGGTTAACTCATCCTTTTTCGGTCCGAATATTCTACGCAATACTTTATTTTCAAAAACCTTAAGACGCTGCTCATCCCTTAATGTAAGCGGCCAAGTTTCGCATCCATAAAGAACTGTAGGTAAGATAATTGTTTTATAGATTCTAATTTTTAAGTTTCGGGACAAGAGCCGCGAACTAAGTAGTTTTGTCACAGAAAAATAACAAGCATTCCAAGCCTTCAGTCTAACCTTAATCTCTTCTTCAATTTCGTTTTTTCTAGTTATCGTAGAACCTAGATACCTAAATTTCTCTACCTGTTCAAACATATTACCATCTATATCGATATCACCAGTAGTATTGCCATTTTTGCAGCTAACCATATATTTTGTTTTATCCACGTTTATTTCGAGTCCTAGTTCTTTCCCGGCTTTCATTAACGTTGTCGTATTTAGTTTTATAGTTTCAACGTCTTCGCTTAACAGTACCAGATCATCAGCATAGCCCAGCACGGATGTTGTCCCTCCCAGATCCAACCCTTTCTCGGT
The DNA here is from genome assembly GCA_928085145.1 of Nezara viridula. Lineage (NCBI taxonomy): Eukaryota > Metazoa > Arthropoda > Insecta > Hemiptera > Pentatomidae > Nezara > Nezara viridula. The sequence goes on from OV725078.1 coordinate 82,102,824, forward strand.
TCGCATTACCTCCCTAATGGCATATTCTAATGCCAAATTGAACAGGACAGGCGAAAGAGAATCCCTCTGTTTTAAGCCCGAACGAACCTCAAATTTTTCGGACAAATTATTACCGATTCTAACTTTATTGAGTGTCTCCGTCAAGCACATCCTGACTAGATTTACTAGTTTTTTTGGAATCCCCTGCTCGATTAGAATATTATACAGTTTCTGGCGGTCAATAGAATCGTAAGCCTTTTTAAAATCTATATACAGCTGGTGAACAATACCGTTATACTCCAATTTTTTCTTTAATATTTGCCGTAAAGAAAATATTTGATCAATAGTCGAACGATTCCGTCTAAATCCGCATTGGTAGTCTCCGATAATTTCCTCGGCGTATTCTGTGATTCGACTGGTTAAGATTGAAGTGAATATTTTATAACATACCGGAAGGAGTGAAATTCCTCGATAGTTATTACAATCCGTCCTCGGACCCTTTTTGTGAATCGGAATAAGAATAGATTCTTTCCATTCTTCAGGTAATTTCTCGTTCACCCAGATCTTTTTAACCAACCGATGTATTTTAGAAACTCCAGCTTCCCCGCATGCCTTAATTAGTTCAGTAGGAATATTATCGATTCCCGCTGCTTTATATGATTTTAATTTTCCGATAGCTACTTCAACTTCCTCTTTACTTGGTCCTTCTATTAATGGTTCAGCACTCTGGTACTCAGAAGGAGGACACAGATCATAATTTCCCGTATTTAAAATATTGTCAAAGTGGTCCTTAAACTTATTCAATATGTCAACCGGATCGGTCAGAATATTGTTATTATCATCCTAATTCCAGACGTTACGGGCCCTACATATTTACGTGATCTGTTTATACCTTTGTACATGTCTCTTACGTTATTTTCGATTCTATTATTTTCTATTTCAATTATTTTATTTTTAAGATACTCCCTTTTTTTATTTTTGAGCAATTTTGTCGTTTCGTTCTTTGAGATTCGGAAGTATTCCAGATTGTCTTCGCTAGGATTATTTAGAGCTTTTAATTTAGGGGCTTTTCTTTTTTCGCACATGTTTAAGCAATCTTCATCAAACCACGATTTGTTATTCTTATTTTCCTTTTTTCCTAGACACGAGTTACCGACCGCTTTAATATTATCTCTGATCTCTATCCATAACTTGTCAATATCCTCGTGGTCCTCGTCAGGAAGCTCTAAAGCTTCAAACCTATTCTTAACTTCTAGCTCGAATTGGTTTCTAATTGATGGATTTTTTAATTTTTCCAAATTAAAATTCTCAAAATCGAAACGGTTTTCTTTTCTCTTTTTTATATTAAGTTTTTGTCGAAGTTTCGCGATTACTAATTCATGATCCGACCCACATTCTGCTCCGCGATAAGACCGTACATTAATTATACTGCTTTGCCAGCTGTGTTGTATCAAGACATGATCGATTTGATTTCGTGTTTGCGAATCCGGTGATGTCCAAGTATATTTATGAATATCCTTATGTTTAAACGTCGTACTTTTAATTATCAGGTTTTTCGAGATGGCAAAGTTTATCAGACGGATCCCATTATCATTACTATATTCGTGCAAACTTTCTTTACCAATCGTCGGAATATAAACTTCTTCCTTTCCTACCTTTGCGTTCGCGTCACCTACAATTATTTTCATGTAGTTTCGTGGTAGTTTATCATAAACCCATTCGAGTTTATCGTAAAATTCACTTTTGACTTCATCGTCACTGTCTTCGGTCGGACAATGTATGTTTATTAATGCGATTTTAAACCAACGTCCCTGAAATGTAGCTACCGAAATTCTATCACTAAAGAATTGTACGTCCCTCAAAGCGGATAGTAATCTACGCCTAATTAGAAACCCGGTACCTAAACAATGATTCTCGCTTCCTCCGTACCAAATAGTGTACTTCCCTTCCCTCATCGAGCCCTCCCCTGGCCAGCGAACCTCTTGCAGAGCCACGACATCCAAATTGTACCCATTTACCTCATTCGCGACCGATTTTAGCCCCCCTGCTGTGTTTAAACTCCTTACGTTCCACGTACCAATATTTAAATCCCTATATTTCAACTTGCGCCATGAATCCCCTAAAGCAGTCCCCACCCGGAGACCCGAACGGGGGACTAGTTTACCTCCGGATAATGAGCGTTTTACCTTAAGGAGATCCATGACTTTCTGTGGTGTTTGGTGAACTAAAGATATGTGAGTAGGGCGTTCAATCTTACGTCACACCCTCCAGCAAGTCTGGAGGTCCCCTCCCTCCAGCAAGTCTGGAGGGCCCCTCTCATTGTTGGTCAGCGAGTCCATCGGACTTAGCCGGGAGGAACTTCCAAGAAATTTCCACCGACCATCCCCACATCCGCCACCCGTGGGACGCTCCCCATACGCGGTAATGAGCCCGCGCGAGGACTTTAAAATTAAAAATTATAAATAACCAAATAGATCTTTTTATTGAAAAATTCCAAAACTTTAAAATAAATATCAAGTTGAACTTGAAATGGAAAAAAATAGAACATGACTTCAAAAAAGTTGAATATGTTTTCAACAATATTTCACTGCTTAGTGTTTTATCTGTTTTTAACCATGATTCTAATAAATTATTATACCAAGTAGAAAAAGGAGAAATCTTACCCTAAAAGTATTTAATACGTTGTTCTAGATTTTTTTTATAACTTATTTATTCAGAAATATTTCAATCTCCCACAAGTTCTAGAAATTAGGGACCCTAATGGATTGATAATTGCAATAGACATATTTTGAAATCCCACTCTAGCACACTTAAAGATTAGTTGCCCTTTAATTTTTCCCCCTATCTAGGAGGCTTCTGGGCCAATGCAGATATTATCATGTTTTATGTAGTTTAGAGAAAATTTTCTTAACAGAAATGGTAGCGTTAAGATCCTTTGAAATAAATAAAGGAGACACTCGGTCACAAAACATGTTCAATGACAAATAAATTTACAATGCTATAATTTTTTTTATTAGCAATGCTGTACCTTCGATCAACCATCACTGTGGATATTTTAATATAAACATGACTCATAATTTCAACCAATGTTCTAGAGATTCTATAAAACGACTTATAAAATCAACCATAATGTTGCTTAACACTTCAATTACAGTACCATGTTTTACGATTGACTGTCTCAAATATAACAACAAAATATGTAAATACCGACGATTACATAAAATATTATTTCTAACTGGCTTAACATCAATCCTGTTAAAAGATTAGGAATTTATCAATTCACAGTTCTTCCACGAAATGTTCGGCTTTACAGATATTCCAACATTGGCCTAAAATAGTTCAGTAGCAAGCAAGCACTTAATATAAAGATCATATTACCAGTATTTATAGTTACATATTTTTTATTTTTATGTTTACATAACGGTTCTACAGCTGCCACTATTAACAAATATATAAATAAATTATACTAGCTGACTCTTATGAATGATTCGCATAGTATATTGGTCGGTGCAACATACAAATGGCAAGAATATAAGTAAATAAAATTATGAGATAGAGCCATTCATTTTCTTTTCCTCGGTCGATTACTATGTTTCCTTCAAAATGATAAACCGAAACATGTTTAAAAATTACAAATGATAGTATCTTTGCTAATTATGGTGCCATTCAGATTTTTTTTTTAATTATTATTTTATTTTGTAGGGAATATAACCATAAATTGTATACTTTTCCAGTCCGGCACAAATAAAGTTCCTATTCTTTCTAATTTTTCTTATTTTTCTGGGGATGTACTTATTTTTTGCACCTGAAGGAAATCTTCAAAATGATCGTTGGATTTGAAAAAGAATTTACGAATGCATGTGTTTTTTATTTTTTACTCAAGGGAGTTTTTCTGGTACTAAAAAAACAAAAAAAAAAAAAACCTTTGAGAAATAATATGTAGGATATAACGTAGAATAAGCAGCACGGTCCGAAAAAAAAAGTATTCGCAATGAATTCAACTTGACATATAGGTAAATGGAAGTAATATATAGAAGCACTAGCGGATTCAGGATTTAATTTTTGGGGAGGGGGGCTTCAGCCCGAAAGATTTTTTTTCATGTATATTTTTTTTAAATTTCTTTATTGAGTATTATAACAATCTGTCTGTTGGACATTGGTTATAGTGAGGTAGGATTACATTCACACCATATGTACAAAAAAATAAAATAAATAGAACAAAATAATAATCAAAAGTATATACAATAAACATAGACATTCATGTATATAACGATAGTTAATTTTTTAAAAAAAGAAGAAAGAAATGAACTACCTATATGAAATGGTGTTTAAGTGATTCTTGAAGTCCTATTAAATGTAATTACACGAGCAATAATACTTTAAGAGATAGTTTTCAGTATTTTTTTCTATAAAATATGGTTATATTTTACCGTTTTTTGGGGGAGGGGGGCTTCGGCCCGAAAGCCCCCCCCCCCCGTAAATCCGCCTGTGTATAGAAGTGATGGCTATTAATAATAAGTAATAAGTCAAATAATAAGGAAGAATTGTTGTAATTGAAGACTTGATTGAAAGGTTCCAATAAAGCCTCAGATCTTTCAAATAATAAATTAAAAACTTTTCTACAATTCAGATATTGTAAGGACAGAACAAGGCTATATTAAAGCAGACCATAGCCAACAAATGTACCTTGTCTTATTTTGTTTGGTGAAAAGTTTACCGGTTCGTTGTACAAACGAAAGATTCGTTTAATTTTTGTCGACGAGTCAACCCTGATTAAAGCTTACAACGCTGGCCGAAAATATGGTATACACCAAACTGTTTCATCTAGATCAACTATAACCTCTTCATTGCCAATAATTTGTTCTTTTCAATTAGTGATTTTTATTATAAACTATTTCATATAACAGGGTTATTATTATATAACTGATTACAGGATGTGTATGTATTTCAGGATGTGGCAAGCAGGTCTTATACTTATATCGTTATTAGTCCTCATCGAGGCTAAGAATGATAAACTGAAGGAAATATTCAAATGGAATCAGATTGACTTCGCTTTCCCCGATGAACAAACAAGGAATGCGTCTATTGCATCTGGAGAATTCAAAAAAGAGAACAACATGCCGCTGGGTATCGAAATTTGGAAGGACAGAGTATTTATCACCGTCCCCAGGTGGAAGTCAGGTGTACCATCCACTCTCAACTACGTCAAAGTTACAGGTAATAATTTATTGAATATTATATTTAATTAATATTCCGTTAACACTATGAAATATCCAAGTCGAAATTCACTATTAAATATATATTTTTTTTTATTAAGATTCGTTTTCAGTCAAATTTAATCACTAGCATTAGCCAACTACAATCTTATTGGTCGAACAATATTATTTAATGCAATTATTACAAAATAATTTATCTTTTCCTGCATTCTGTGTAATTCTTAGCGCCTTAACGTGCCTCAGTCATCCATAATCATTAAGGGTATTTAAGCAAGCAATTGCATTGAACTCAGCACTTGGCACATTATGTCGATTCATCAACATGAAGAAGACGAAAGAGTAAGATAGTAGTTCTGATAATATTGTGAAACGTCGATAACTTTGTGACAATTAACATGACAAAGACTCGAGCCATATGAATTTAATTATAATATGAATGTTTTTTTTATACAACATGAAGAGAAACTACCTATTGCTAGCACTCCAATTATATTTCTATATTAGAATGTCCCGAGGCCATCTTCTTTTCAGACGCATCGGAGGGTTATCAGGAATAGAAGAGGAAGCAAGGTTGGAAACAAGAGGGATGGTTCAAAAGTTTATTATGGAAGGATAGGTATCTGGATTGAGCTAAATCGGAAACATATGGTAAATTAAGATCGTTATGGATGATTTTATTTGTGACAAAGTAGGAAGCATTGAGTATTTTATGAAGGATTTTGGATTGTAGCGATTGGGTACGAGAGGGATTTGATGGTTTAGTAGAGCCCCAAAGCTCGAGCCCGTAAGTCCAAATAGGCCTTATTATAGTAATATATACGAGTCTTTTGTAAATAGTTAGAAATTTAGAGCGTTTGTTTAGTAAGTGCTGCAGAAGTCGAAAACGTCGGTCTGGAATGGGGGTTCCAAGTGATTTGTTCAACAGGGATAAGTGAGCTATTGTTGAATGATACTGTAGGACAGGAAGTCATAGGTTTACGACGAAGATTAAAGGTAATTTGATGGGATTTATTGGAATTTATTTTAATCCTCCAGTGTTGACACCATTTTTCAAGACTTGTGATGTGTGATTGAAAAGTTTGGGATGCAATAGATGGATCGTTATTAACTTATAGGATACACGTGTCATCGGCATAGGTGGTGATATCAGTGTTAGATTGGGTTGGGATATCAGCTGTATAAAATGTTTAAAGGATAGGACCTAGGATACTACCTTGAGGAACTCCGGCAAACTGAGTAAAAAGAGATAAATAAGCATTGTTATGATTTACTTTGAAGTATCTGTCAGTAAGTAGGAACTGATAATGAGGAAGTATATAGGTGGTAGGAATTTACGGAGTTTGTGTATCAGTCCCGGATGCCAAACTCTATCAAACGCCTGTAATATGAATATTAAAATATATTAATATTAATTCTTGCCGAACTAAGACACGCTGTAACAATATGATGATATTAAACAAGAAAACAAATGGCATTGAGCTACTTGTAATATTTTAAGACCTTAAACAACCACCTCTGTATTCAAGGTAGGCCTCCATCCATATGAGATGGGGATCGTTCTCCCTCATGGTTGAAATGTTTCAATTCCTCCCCATCAATATATTTAATAGTCCCCTATGTTTATGATCCTGCACAACCATAAATTAACATAAATTCTTAGAAATTTGAATTAACAAATCCTTAAACATAAATAAGCACACTATTATTATTGTAGGCCCAAGGTATGTATATAATCGATTTATACTAAGCCGCTTATGATACAATACCCAAATCATGATGAGTTCGAGCTTGTCAAAGAGCAGATGTGCATGGCTCTTGTAAGTTTCCCAGTATTTGTAGCAAATCCGTCAAAATTACAAATCAAACAAAGCTTGCAGAAAGCCCCACATTCGAGCTCGTGTTGCTAGATGTGTTATCTGATATTTTCATTTTTACTTGATTTTTTATAATGTCTTTTTATTTTCAAAATAAAAGTATTTTAAATCAAATCATTTCTAAATTACACAAGCATCTTAGCACCTCCTCCACCATCCGTTTGTTGTTATTGTATTCAACAAGAGGTTTTATGTGTCTGTAAGTTTTCAGCATTAGGTAAAAGCTTCTATTATTCAACCATTCGTTATTGGAAGATCAATAACTTCAGTCAATATGAGTGTCACTGGTTTACTGCTGTTCGTTATATATAGCATTATCAAGTCAAATTCAACCTTTTCCAAATCAAATTAAACTTTTTCCAAGTCAAATTCAACCTATTCCATTTCAAATTCAACCTTTTTTTATTTATTTAATTATTTTTGATTTTTCGATGTATGGGTCAGTTATCGTATGAGTAGTTTTATAACCTCCATTTTAAGATTACGCCACTGCGTTTCAATTTATTTAGATTTTCATATTTATTTGATATAAGGGTCTACTTATATGTTTCCGGGGCCGTAAATTTTAAAAGTGACCTCCATTTTAAGATTACGCCACTGCGTTTCGACTTATTTAAGTTTTTCGGATTTATTCGATATGAGGGTGTATTCTTATTTTTACGGGTCTTTATCCTCCATATTCAGACCATCCCTCCTAAGAGGGATCCCCCATCCTCCACCCGGAGGACGCGCTCCCTAGTGGACAGATTCCACCGAGAGAGTAAGTTGAAACGCAGTGGCGTAATCTTAAAATGGAGATTAATTTCAAAATCTACGGCTCCGGAAGCATAAGAATACACCTTTATATCGAATAGATCCGAAAAACTTAAATAAGTCGAAACGCAGTGGCGTAATCATAAAATTTAGGTCATTTTAAAAATCTACGGCTCCGGAAACATAAGAATACACCCTTATATCGAATAAATCAGAATAGGTACAATAAATCGGTATCCGAAGTTTAACATAAAATCAATAGTATTTTGAAAAACTCTACAAAGGAGAGTGTAATAATAGACCCTCATATTGGAAAATGACTCTTACTTCGAAAAAAAAAAACAATAATATACAAAAAATCGAAACTTTAATTTGAAATGGAAAAGTTTTAATTTGACTTGAAAAATGTTGAATTTGATTTGAAAATGGTTGAAATAGACTTGGAAATGCTACAGAAGCGTTTCAATCAAAATACTTACACCAAGCCGGTCTGCTTTCTGACAGTTATTCGGAAGTCATTAATATTATAAAATTTTTGAACATTTTATGGGGTTCATAAAACCATTCGCTGTGAAGAAGAGTATTACATATTATTATAATTTATTCAATAGTTTCGTAAATTTTTAAGATTACGATTAAGATTTTTATTAATTTTTAAGATTAAATTAACAAGATTACGATTTTGTGTAATCTTTATATTTTAACTTAAATAATTTATAATTTATATATTTTATTTAAATATACCTAATTGTTTACCTAACTTTCTTGTTTTCGTTTCAGATGGAGAATCTCCTTTACTACACCCATACCCAAACTGGGAGACAAACAACGTGACCGAAGAGAAAAATTATACAATAGGAAATACATTCCGTGTCAGGGCCGATGAGTGCGGCAGACTTTGGGTCATAGACTCAGGACTGATCAATATTGTAGAATCTCCTAAAGTTCTATCCCCACCGAAAATTATGATCTTCAATTTGACAACTGACGAGTTAATTAGAGAGTATCACTTGAAACCCTCTGACATAAAAGATGATTCATTCTTTGCTAATATCGTTGTTGACGTTTCTCCAGACAAATGCGATGAAGCTTTCGCTTATCTCCCCGATTTGGGTAGCTACTGCCTAGTAGTTTATAGCTATAAAGAAAATGAAAGCTATAGAATTAATCATCACTATTTCCATTTCGACCCTCTGTATGGTGACTATAACATTTCTGGAGTCAACTTTCAATGGACTGACGGTCTGTTCGGGATTTCCTTGTCACCCTTGAATGAAAATGGGTTTAGAACAATGTATTTCCACCCACTTTCTAGCATAAACGAGTTTACAGTTTCTACTGAAATAATTCAAAACAAAACAGTTGCTTCAGAGAGTTACCATGAATTCAAATTGTTAGGATCGAGGGGACCATATTCACAAGCAACTACATCATTTATTGATGAAAAGAGCGGTGTGATGTTTTATACTCAAGTAAACAAAAACGGAGTTGGCTGTTGGAATTCTAAAAAGTTTCCAAATGACTATTCAATCAACACCAATACTTTGGTCGTTTCGGACGACGAAACTATGGTGTTCCCCAACGACTTGAAAGTTGATCGAGATAGTAATCTTTGGGTCTTAACGGATAGATTGCCAGAGTTCATTTACAGAAATTTAAATAAAGATCAAATAAACTTTAGGGTACTTAAAGCACCAGTTTCTGAAGTAATTAAAGGAACTGTTTGTGATAATTAGAATTAGTATTATAAATTATTATTTTGTATTGTACAATACATAACATAATGTAACAATGAAGTATTTATAATTATAACACTATTTAGTAATATTATTATATTTGTGAGAATTATCCTGCATTTGAGTACCTCATTTCTATTTCAGAACGATATTAAATGCTCATAACTTATCAATGCCCTTTACTATTTGTTCAATACAATAATTCGAATTCCAATCTTTTATTTTCTTAAAATGTGTTTTACCAGTGTTTTGTTAAATAAAAATATACAAAAGTTTGATTAATTACATTAAATCCCATTTTGTTTTCCTATTGTATTTCTTATTGTTTAATAATTTTATTACAGTGATCACTGCAGTTTCATACAGAAAGCCATATTGCAAAGGCATATAAGGTCAAAAACTAGAATTATCCCAAAGACGAAAAAACTACAAATATTTTATTTCATGAACTAAATTTTATATTAAATTTTTAACGAAAATATTACTAATATTATAAATATTACTATAATTGAGGTAATAATATAAATATTACTAATATTGTAAAACATACTACTACATTCCTAAAAAAAAGAATGACATAATCAATAATAATAACATTGTGTATTCCCAAATATGAGCTTGGCCATGATTGAACTGAAAAGCTTTGAACCGTACTTACCAATAAAATTGGTCTTGGAGACTTTAGCGGTGTGGCTGTCGGTATGAAGTAATAGATTAGGTAATAGATATTATAGAGTTATAACAATATTTTCCAGTGTATCCTCATTATCATTATTATTATTTTTTCAAGAATGAAAACTGTATAAAAACTTGTTAATTTCGCATCCAATATATTATAATCATATTCTCCAAACTACAAAAAACTTAAGAATAATAACCTGTGGTACAAATACCACTTTGTCTTCAGCGTTTATATTATTATAAGAAATTTTTATATTGGCGTAGAGAGGTGATGGTTCCATCCACCAGTCATAGGACTGCAGGTAGGACTCGCCCTTCATGTTGGGGGAACAGTACTCTGACACACACACATTAATTACAGCACACTAAAATCACCCCAAACTATAAACTAAGGTCAGTAGATAAAGTTTGGAGGAGCTGGTGCACCAAATATAGCAGCCAATCAGAAGCCAGTATTTCAGTAACGTCACCATGGCGGGAAGTTTAAATTTGAATTTGAACAACGACACGCTGCCTTTTAGGACCTCCAACCAGGCTTAACCACCACGTGGCCAGTCACGTGACCACTAAGCCATGCCTTTTACCTCATCCCTATCTTAACCATCTAGTCATGCCTCTTTTTGATCATGTACCTCCAACGTTTACTCCCCCCGCTCTTCCCTAACATGCTGAGTGTGCCCGGCGCCATCTTGTTTTCATTCAGGTACTTACCAGGTTTACGTCTAGTATGACGTCACTAGGCAACGCCCCTTTTCGATCTTGTGACCCTCACATCCTCCCCCCCCCCAATCCTCTCTATGAGGTTAAGCCCGGGCGTCATTTTGTTTTTCCGATAATCTTTCTAATGTTTATCTTATATAGATAGATAGATAGAAAAAAAAACTTTATTCTGGGACTAAGTCCCTTCAGAATAACAATAATGTACAAAATAATAGAATATTACTGGCCTGAACGTTGAAACAATAAATAAAATTGATAAAATAAAATAAAAAGTAAAGAAAACCTTAGGTGCACAAGCTATATACAAACAGATAAAACTATGTACAGAGCATTTAAAATTATGAACAAAACAATTAAAACTATGAACGAATCACTTGAACTATGAACAAAATTATATTTAAGGGTTGAACAACATAAACATACACTTTGAGAAATGAAGAACGAAAAAGAGATACAATGAGTTCATTTCATAAAAAAAAAAAAAAAAACTTTACTTGAATATATATATAAAAATAAACAGTTACTTATAATTGAATAAAAAAAAAAAGATAAAAAAAAATGTATGTATTGAAATTCCTACGTCGATAGTAGGAATTGCATGTACTATCTCTTACCAAGTGTTATGATTATATGATTGCTACGGGTATTTTGGGGTAGAAGATGGCGGAAGTGATGGAATAGTTTGAGGGTAGAAATTGCACGGCGGGATATATGAGAGATATGGTGATTCCAGGAAAGGGTTTGATCTATGAGAAAGCCTAAATTTTTAACAAAGGGATAGAAGGTGATGGGGTGGTTGTTTAGATAGAGTGAGGGAAAGTTGGTGTGGGATCTAAGAAGGGGCTTGGAACCAATGAGAATGGCCTGAGTTTTGGCAGCATTTAGCCTTAATCCATTTAAGTTGGCCCAGGCACTAATTCGATCTAAATCTTCTTGAATTTTGGCAAATGCCACCAATAACTCAGCGGGAGAAAAGGATAAATAGATTTGAGAATCGTCGGCATAAAGGTGGTGGGAACAATGGATAATTGAATCATTTAGGTCATTAATATAAGAACTGAAAAGAAGAGGAGACATGCTTGAACCCTGTGCAACTCCTGAGGATAAAGGAAGGTAGGCAGATAGAGGTTGATTAGGTATGGAAACTGCTTGGGTTCGTTGTGAGAGGAAAGACTGGAACCAAGAGATGGAACTATTGGAGAAGGATAATGATTTTAGTTTGTTGAAAAGGATGGAATGGATAATGGAATCGAAAGCTTTGGAGAAATCAAGCAGTATAAGTATGGTTAGTTTTTTGTCATCTATTGCAGTCTGGATATCACTAGTAATTTTAATCAGAGCAGATTGTGTAGAGTAGCCAGGACGGAAGCCAGATTGGAGAGGATCGAGTTGGTTGGATTGTTCAAGGTAGTTGGAAACTTGGGATTGCACTAACTTTTCTAGGGGTTTAGAAAGATTGGAAAGGATTGATATTGGGCGGAAATCTTCGGGAGAGGATGGATTAGGCTTTTTGTTTAAAGGAAGGACAATGGCTTTTTTCCAAGAGGTCGGGAATATTGAATTCTGCAGGGAGAAATTGTAGATGAAAAGGAGTGCTGGGAGGATTTCAGGGAGACATAATTTTATTAGTTTGATAGGAATGCCATCTGGGCCTACGGAATTGGAACGGGATTTCATTATAACGGTAATAAGGTCTGTGGGAGAAATGTCGGAAAAATAAAAATTATTGTCGTTAAAAGGTACCTCTGGAGAAAAGCCGGAAGGGGATGGTAAAGAAGAGGTGGAAACCGATATAAAGTGGGAGTTTAGGTCATCAGGTGATATTGGGAAAACTGAGGAAGGGGATCTAGAAGGTTCACAGAGGGAAAGCTTACGAAGTAGAAGCCATTTTGATTTGATATCAGGAGCTGAGGAAAGGGCTTCGTGAAAGTAGTTCGCTTTCGCTTGTCGGATCCTTGTCTGTGTCGTGTTACGAAGCACTCTGAATATTTGATAATCATCTGCAAGCCTAGTCCGTCTGAAGCGTCTGCGTGCAGCGTCGCGTCTCTTCTGCAGATCCTTAATTTCCTGACACATCCAAGGAGCAGGACGATGACGGAAAGTGGAGGTTTTCAGAGGAGCGTGGGTATTGAGTATATTGAGAAGATTGGTGGTGAGAATATCAACCATGGTGTCGACAGAGGAGCAATGATATATTCCATTCAAATCCAATGTTACTAGATCAGGTAATATTTTTTCTCGAGTAAGGGTATCCAGTTGGCGGAAAGTGATAGTTCGAGGATGGATTGGAGGAGTGCGGATATTATACGTTATTTGTATCAGATCATGAGATGAAAGAAAGGATACTGGCAATTGAGAGGCGGAGAGGAGGTTTTGTGCTGAGTCGATGATGTAGTAGTCTAGCCAAGTGTCAGATCTGGTGGTGTGGTGGGTGGAGGAAAAAGGAACGATGAATAGGTGAAGTGAGAAAAACAGATTTTCTAAATAGGATTTGTCATTGGAGTTTGAGAGGAAATTGGTATTGAGGTCACCGGAGATAATTATTCTGGGATAGAGGGGAACGAAGTTGAATAGAGTTGATTCGAAGGACGGGTCAAATGGCACGAGAGGAGGGCGATATACCACGGCGTAAAGGATAGGAGAAATATTACTGAGAATTTCTACTAAGAGGTATTCTACATGAGGATGATCGGAAGATGGGGAGCAATCGAGGATTCGGGTCTTTAGGCTATTGTGGACAAACATGGCTACTCCACCGCCAGTCCGGTTTACCCGGTCATGACGGAGCAGGATGTAATTAGGCAAGGAGACTGAAGATGATGGAATATAAGGTTTGAGCCAGGTTTCGGATATTGCTATGATATGATAAAAGTTTTGGGTAAAGTATTGCAGGAATTCGTCATAATGGGCAGAAAGTGATTGAGAGTTAACTTGACATGTGATTAGGGAACTAGACATACAGTGGATTTGGAGAGAAACAGTCAGTGTTTGGTAGCGAGAAGACAAAACGAGTAGAAAGTACAGAAAAGCGATTATCGTACATGAAACTAAGTGAAGAAAAAGTAATATTAACATTAAAAATAAATAAAGAGAATGTACTTGAAAATAAATAGATTGATGAGTGACGGTGTAGAGATAGCACTAAGAGAAGAAGTAAGACTATTTTAATGAGGCTAAGGGGTTGACGGCTTCTAGGTAGTCAGTCAAATACATCTAGATCCGAGGCCTGTTCTATCAGGATGACTCTATGTCCGTCCTCTTTTCGACACCGCACCTTTCCGGAAGCAAACCACGTATATTTGATTTTTCCCGCCGCTCACTTCTGCCGGGCTAGCCAATAGAGGTGTCTGTTTGTGCGAGTCATCTCTTCACCCAGATAAATTCGGTGGCAGTCATTTTCCTGCCAACCGATATCCCGCGTGGAGAAATCCCTCTTCACTTTCCTTTTCGTAATTAGATCATCTCTAATTGATTGTCTGACAAAGCGTGCGATAACAGGCGGTGGTCGCGAGTCATCTTTTCGGCTTCTGAGGCGATGTACGTTGTCCAGGTCCTCCACACTAAGCCTGATCCCCAAGCTTGCTCCTATACTGGTCACCAAAGCAGCGGGGTAGCTTCTAAACGATTTACTGCTGCAAGTATTTCTGAGGGGGACGGCTCGGTATTTTGTTTTTTCACCTGTTCGCAGTTAGAGCAAACCCATGTTTTTTTAATTATTTTTAATGCTTCGGTGTCATTAAGGTTGACGCACCTACCATGAAAAATTATTTTACACTTAACGCAGTGTATATTGTTCTTATCTTCGCGTGCGATAGAGTTGTTGCAAATATTACACTGCACCATTTTTTAAATTTATTAATGAGAATTACTTCGCAATTAAAATATAAATAAATACCAGGACTGTTGACGGTAGTAAACAACGTCTAATGCTGGTCTAATGCTGTTAGGATTAGTAGACGCCTGCCAGCTCGTTGCTCCCAGAACTCTATCAATCTCGCTGCGTTTTCTTTACTCCGATTATTGTGAAGATCCGACACTTAATAGCGTGATTAATAATAGTGTTTTTTTAAAAAAGAGAAGAAAAAAAAACTGAACTTAAATGAACTGAAAATTAAATTAAAGTAAACTGAGTCTATTATATGAACGAATTACACCGATGTACACACCAGGGCGTCTCAGGCCAGACTCTAGATATATAACCTTCCTACTGTTTATCTTTTATATAACGTTCCCAAGGTTTACCTTTTCAGAGTCACGTGATCGGTCACATGATCTGCGATTTGAGAGACGAGGAGGGGGATTTTGTCCGCCATTTTGTTTTTCTATAACTTCCCTAATGCTTACTTTTTCCATTTTTTTTTCCACTTTTTGGCGCTTCTCCCTCCATCCTAACCGTTATAACCATCATAACATTACAGTAACCTTCCTAATTTTTTATTATGATATTGGGTTCTACATGGAATTCTACGGACCCCATGAAATCCTTGTGGGGTTAGGGCCGAGGTCCTTTTTGCTCTAAAACCAACCGTTTTCGAGATATTCGACATTTTATATTCTTATTAGTTTTAAATGATGTATGATATATTAAATAATAAATGATATATTTCTTTTTCTTTTAATATTCCTTATTCTATGTAAACCTGATCACATATATTTATGATAAATCTCGCGTTCCTCTCTCCTCCCAACTATTATAACGTTACAGTAACCTCCCTACTTTTTTTATTGTGGTATTAGCTTCTATATGGGACTCCGCGGACCCCCTTAGATCCCTTTGTGGTCTAGGGCCGATGTCCTTTTTGCTCTAAAACCAACCGTTTTCGAGATATTCGACATTTTATGTATAATTTATGATTATTATTTGGAAAAAATATATTTATTTTAGTAATACTGTAAAAGGCCTCTAGAGATTTCGTATTTGAATATTTTTAATTAATCTTAGGTGTGTAAACACTACACATAATTATATTGCGGATGGACTTTAACCCCTTTAATCCTTAAGTCGATGAAAACGGCCATTGAACACTAATTTTCACCGATATTGTCAAAATTTGAGAAATATTACTGTAAATGGCCCTGCAGCTTGGAAATGAGTTCTCCAAGAAAAAAGAACTCATAATAATTTCCGATTCCGATCGTAATCAGATTCCGATCAAATCGGACACCAAAGAATTAATACATTCCTTCATGAAAACGTTCCCAACAGCAACTATTTTAATAAAAGAACAACATATTCTAATGAGAAATATACAAATTATTTTGTGATCAGTTTTATGATTCGCGTGGATTCTTCAAAGAGATTATAGTTGCTGGAGGTTGCAGTGAGTTCAGATCTATTGGAACTGAGTAAAAACTGGATCCGGAAGAAACCCTTTATTTTCTTGTGCTCGAATAAAAGGTGGTTCGAAAGAACAAACGAAGTTTTTTTTTAAAATAAATTTTCAATGAAGTTTGTTACTATTGACTCAGTTTGGAGTCAATAGGAACAAACTGCGAAAGGAGTACCAGCCTTCGCATCTCTCGGCGGCCCAAAAACTACATCACTCTTTTCTTTAAATAGGTGTTTTTGTGGATCTTTTTTTCTCGGAATTATTTTTCTAACATCCAGAGGGGGAAGCGCTCTCTGGAAGAAATCACTAGTGCTGGTCGTGATAAAATATTTTTTTTTATATTACATTCGGAAATTCTTCTACGAGATTAAATTTTCTCTAAATTTCTCTTTTCTTTAAATTGGTGTTTTTGTCACTTTTTTTCAGACTTTTTTCCACCATCCGAGGGAGGACATACCCCCTGGCAGAATTCGCTAGTGCTGGTCACGATAGTAATTTTTTTTATATTATATTAGAAAATTCATCGTCTATGAGGATGAATTTTCCCTCTATTTCTCTTTTATTTAAGTAGCTGTTTTGGATCTTTTTTTTCAGACTCTAGGGGGGGGGGCGCCACCCGGTTGTATCCGCTAGTGAGCATTGGTCCTGTCAATAAATAATTGTTCAATGATCCTGAGCTAGTGGATGTATAAGCATCAAAAACAATGCGTAAATGGGTATACGAGCTATGCTTGTTAACTACGTGATGTGGAAGAAAATATTCCCCAGGTCGCTTTGTATTCGAAAGATATTGTTTGCTAAGGTAGTCCTGAAATACCTCGATCGGATTTAGGAACAACAGCGACTTCCTCAACCTCCCAGAACTACTCATAATTGCAGGAAGTTCTTCGTCTTCGGAGTCAGTCTCAATTACGGAAAGCAGAGCTGTACAGCTTGAGTTAAGAGACCCATTAGGAATAGGTGATACTAATATCCAGCCAAACATCTTGCTTAGTGCATTAGGATATCCCTTTGAACTCTTTTGTATCTCGCCAGAAAATATACTCCAAATAAATCGGCACCTAATAAAAAAACCAGAGGTCCCGGTTGAGGGTATTCAGGGTCTGTCAACTTTAAATCTTGAAATCTAACCATTACTTGGTGAGGGATAGGAATAGACGGAATACTGCTCTAATTTAATCATTTACTATAGCCATGGTGTTTATTTCGGGCTTATCTCCTGTTTAAAGTATGAGTACACAAGGAACATGATACTTTCCAACTAATATTGGATTGTTGCCACATCCTAACAATTGGTGAAGGTTACTAATCTTTGAGAGTCCTAGTTGCTTCTCATATTTGTAAGTAATAAAAGATCGCTGAGAACCACTATCTATAAGTATTCTTAAGGTATGAAATTGCCCAGAGTTATCTTTAATTCTTGCTTGTGCTGTTCCAAAAAGAATATTAAGGTCACCAGTAGTGGATGAAGAAAGAACATATGTGCTATATTCAGGTGGGGATTCGATACTACAGGCTATATTAGAGTTTGATTCCAGCTGTGGCACTTGATTGTAAACATCATTTTTATCAAAGGGACCATTTACATCTTGAACAATGTTCTTGGATTTTCCATTATTCGTAAAATGAAGTAGGTTATGATGCCGGCGGCTACAGTGCTTGCATGAGTGTTTTGAGGTACACTTGAATGCTGAGTGAATCAAGCCAAAACAATTTAAACATCTTTTTAAAATTTCTATTTGATCTAATCTTTGTTTTGGATTCATCTTCCGGAGAATTGAACAAACGATAATGCAATGTGATCTTTTACACACAGAACAAACAATGCTATCAGCATTAGTGTTGGACATTAAAACATGTTTTGGAACATTCCCGCGCTTGATTTCACAATACCAGTGGGTACTTTTATTGTTAAATATTAAAGCATTAGATTGCGATTCAACAATCTGAAAAGTCCTTATCCCAAGCACCAGAGAGAGAGAATCACTTTATTATCATACAATAAAAAGGTGCTGCCCAATTACATTGGGTTGCTAACAACACAGTATACTTATTAATCACTACAGACAATATTTAAAATTATATAGGATTAACAATATGTATGAACATAGTATACAATATTTTATACATATATATATTATTTTTTTTTTCCTTTTTATTTATTTTTTTTTTTATTTTTACTATTTCTTTCATTCATTTATTATCATTATGTACCCTTTCTCTTGATTCTCTCCCCTTATACATGTTCCCACTTCTCACATTCTTTCCTCTCTCTTTCTAACCTAATACATAAAAAATACATAAAGTACAGTGGACGTGTTCAATAAGTAATAATATAAAAATGCTGTAACACACGCATGCCTCCCCGCATGAATAAGCTCTCTCTCTATCCGCTCCCATGCACATGGTGGTGGATGATGCCCAGGGAGTCGAGGATTATACCCTCTGCCAACCTTGCCACGTCCTTTATGTCGACACCAAGGCCCTCCATGAAGCTCCTTGTTGAGTTAGGTATCGTTCCGCGAGCTCCGAACCAAAGGCCTCTCACGTGGATCTCTCTCGGCCCGAAACTCTCGCGGAACTTTTCACTAAGGAAAGGGATGCATTTCTCATATATCTGTTTTTTCTCCCTTTCCACTTTTCCTGCCTGATCGAGGTCGTTGGTCTCATATCTCACGGTTGGATCCAAAATCATCGCCGACTTTCCCGTCTTAGGTAATGCTACAATGTCGGCATATCGGGTGGATCCATCCGTATCTATAGAATATACTTCCTCGAAACAGGCGTAATCTCTCTCTTTAAGGAGCCTCATCAGTTCATGTTTAAGTCTGTGGTGACGGCGCGTTATAAGGAGGGAGTTGTTGGGGCATTTTCCAAGCACATGTGCTGGTGTTTCTGGCTCTCTGTCGCATTTGCGACAGAGGGACCCAACTTCTCTTACCTGTCCGCTGACACCTGGGACTCCACGCAGGGGTGCATAGTTAATATTTAGTTTCAGGGCATTTGACCATTCAGACCCAGAAAGTACTTGCTTATCGTACATGTATTTATTGGCTTTCGGGGTATCTTTAAAATGGCGAACTCCAATGCCCTACCACCTGCAATTGGTCCATTCCTCAAACGAATTTTCTCGAAGCGACTGCCGTAGAGCTCTCATATTCCGAATACCCCGATCAACCCCCAATCTCTCGGCACATTCATCAACCTCAGCCGAAAAATCAAAGATCGACTGAAAAAGGGCATCGGGCACATTGGACAGTCGCTGAGCAATGGACCAATGTTGTAGAGGAGCCTCCCATTGGCAGCGGATTAATCCTAATCCTCGACACCTCCTGGGAGCGTATAACATCGCCGTGTAGGTGTTCGCAGGGAGTCCAACAATAGCCTTCACACTCCTGCGAATCATGGTGTCGATGCCGTCAAGTATGGCAGGACGCAGCTTTGTGAGGGGCGCAGTTTGGAGAGGGTAAGTAAGACCCGGGAACAGATATTGATTGACAAGGTTTAGCTTCTGTTCCGGCTGCAGCAAGGGAGAGGTTACCAGTTTATTCAGATTTTCGTTCAATTTGGTCAACGAATCTTCGTTGAAATGTAGCTCTCCCGAGAATGTACATCCTAAATACTTGATTGTATCTCCATTCTGCAATGTTTGGATGTACTCTCCGTTCTCAAGGGAGAACATCTCTGTTTCCAGCTCTCCTTTATTTAGAACGATGCCCACGTTTTTTGAGGATTAATAGCCAAGCCTATTTCCTCAAACGTCCTCTGAACGCTGCCGATCAGTCTTTCTGCAGCCCCCTTGTCACGCGCTGACACAGCCTTGTCATCCGCGAAACCTGTGAGGACCACACAACCTTGGTCACTTTTTAACTTGTATCCAAATTTTTTGGAAAAATTTTCATCGCACAGGTCGCGATAGAGATGGTCGATGGCCAGGTTGAAGAGCGACGACGACAAGGGGCCGCCTTGGGGTACTCCACGCAGCACTTTGATTTGGCTAGTTGCGTGATCACCGTTACTAATTTTGATTGTGTTCGTGCAGAGGAGAGCCGATATAACATGTTTAAGATCCGACGACACACCTCTTGCTTCCAAGGAGCTCACGATATGATTGTGGCCAACATTGTCAAAAGCACCGACAACGTCAAGGAATACTACCGCACAATCGTTTTTCATAATCTTTGCATCTTTCAATACAGCGTCGATAATCCTTGCGTTGACGTGCGTTCCCGGGAGGACCAATAAATAAACTGGTATAATATAAAATTTTACGTTAACATTATTTACTTCAATTAAATCTCATTCATCCTATCTTACGAATTTGCTTACAGTAAAATTATTTCTAATGCCTCACAAAAGACCACCACTTGCCCTGCCTTTCTTATTAGTTTTTTGGCTCCAATCCTCATTAATTTAAAATCACTAAAACCTTTTTCAAATTTTAAAAATCAAAAATGTCTCATAGAGAGCTATAATATCATACTGTTTGATAAATTGAAAAAAAAGAATCAAAAATAAGTTTATTACCCAAGCCACCAATATTGAATGAAAGTAATTTTAATTTAATGGCATTTAAATTATTAATCTCTTTTCTTTTGACCTGTCAGACGGCCCTATTTCATTTATTATTGTGTTGATTTCAAATATTTTCTGAAACAAAACCTGTAGCAAGATCTTTTCCTTCTTTTGAATTTGTTTCCGCCAACAAATTCTTTATCGCTTGTGTATAAGTCGATGTTCGTGATTTCATTTAAATTTCTTGTGCCATTTTCATTACCAAACATGAAGCCTTTTTTTTTCTTTCCAAACTTATTATTCACCCACAAGGAATTATTTTGAACCGAAATCGATATTTTTGAATTTTTTTTTTCTTGAAGCATTTCTTAAATATAGCATTTTTCTTTGTCTATGACTTGCCTTTGTGAAAAAATAGGATCTCTTTGAATAGAAATTCCAATAGCTTTTAATCTTTCGGATGCCTTTAATATTGTTCTTATTTCGGATTGGTTTGAAAATTCTACGCCAATAATTTTCTTATTTGCATTACGATTACCAATAATTCGGGCTCGATTTATAATAATATTTTCAGGCATACCTAAGATATTAGTCCAGAATCATTTAATGCTTTGTGTACAATCCTCAGCAGGGCCAATATCTATGCCTTTTACAATAATGTTATTACTTTCACTTACCTATATATGCAATATATATTCAGGGTATTACTTTCGCTTACCTATATATGCAATATATAGTAAGGGTAAGTATTCCGATCGTGAAAATTTTCGAGTCTGAATGTTGGTGTGTATGTAATCAGTCTACCTCTATGTATATATCCGTACATATATTATTACAGTAAGGCTCGAAATCGGTTTTGTACCAAATATAAGCTCCTGTCATGCTCAAATACCATGAATGGGGTACCGTTGGATTCAGAATTTCACGGGGGGTTAGCGAATCGTATTCTCCACTTTTGTTTTTCTTTCTAAAATAAATAAAATCGATACAAACATTTTGCTAGGCTTCAATACAGGAACGGTGGTAGGTCTGTAGATCGATACGGGACAAATTGGATCTTGAAGATTTTGATGCGTACAGCAAGACCCGGATAGTTCCTCTGGATAGTTCCTTTTTAAGCCTAAAAACGTACTATTTACGAGATAACGCAAGGCATAGGGTTCGCACCCACACAACCTTACATTAATTATAGTACTGTCATTGAATACATGTCTCATTTCGTCGACTTGAGATCTGTATGATCGAGAGAGGAGGAGTTTATATTATTTATCGATGGTGTTTTTTATCGGCAAGCCATATTATCGTTAATTTTTCACCAAATCTCAAGATTGAGCCACCAATTTCGAAGGCTTCATTCTCCTTCAGGCGGGCAAAATAGTCCAATCACTCCGAAAATTCAGGCAAACAAGTTATGAAAGAAAACTAACTTTATTTGCGAATAACTAAAAAATTACACACTTTTCCCTTGGTTATACCCATGATTATATAAAAGATTACTAAATTCCCTACAAAAGAAAAAAAAATCATCGAAATCGGACAATTTTCAGCATAGAAACAGCTTACTGAAATTTGTAAACATGTTGGTTCCAAACAAAAATGAAGATTTGAATTAATTTTTGTTTTCTTTGTCGAGTATATTTATGGATAAAGTATAATTTGATTTCTTTATCTTTTGATACGTTGCATTATTTTCTCTTCTTATTAATTTGGCATTTGATAACAATATGCTATGCGAATTTTTCGCACGGGCCTACTAGTTATTCAAAATTTTAGAAGTTAGTCTTTGGCCAGATTTGTATTTTACTTTGTATTAACTCATCATTGTTATTCTAAAGGGACTTAGTCCCAGAATAAAGTTTAATTTTCTATTCTATTCTACCTCAAAAAAGAAAAGTCGTATGAAAGTGAAATTGCATATTTAAGGTTTTCATAAGCTTTCGATGTTACAGCAACATTTTCGTCAAAATCGGCAAACCGGAAATGTTACTTTATATAATCGATTTAACACATTTTTACGATTTTCTCAAAAACGGCTCCAACGATTTTGAATGAACTCAGTGTATTATTAAGCAGTTTTTTAATATAATATAGGTTTTATTCTCATTTATGTTCTCTATCATGGCTTAAATAGCTAATTTTCAATATTGGCTTCCTCTAAAGTACCTTTATTTTTTTAAATTTAAAATAGTTAACCATTTCCCATCAATCTTTGGTATAAAAAATATTTAAATATAAAATATGAAATAATTTTATAATTAACTTAAGGAGAAATAAGAGATCGTAACGGATAATAGTTGTAATAAAGGAATCAAAGGAATACGAGCTTGTTTGAGCTCAAACGAGCTCGCCCGAAAGATTACAGCAGCTTTCCATACGTAACATGAGCTTCATATAATACGGACTCCGACAATTATATATTCATGTATGCGGTTTTCATAAATGCTATCGTTGGTATTATTTAATATTTAAACATATACAATACAGCGATATAAAAATTAAAATATGTTTATATAAGGGTATATAAACAAATATAAATACCCAAAATGAAATATAAATAAATATAGCGTCAATCATTTTTTATTTCACTTTCCTTTGTCTGAAAATACTTATTTCTGCTAAGAACAGAGTGGTAAGTGAAAGTCGTGTGATGCGCGCACCAGATCTTTATTTCCTTTTGAATAAATTCCACCTGTCCCGATAGTAATTTATTTACTTCACGTTGTAACTTCAATTCTTCTCGCAATATCATTTTTTGTAGCCAATGGTTCCAACTTTTGGTCCACTCTCTGTAATTTCTTATCAATCAACAAAGAGTTCATTAACTGATTTAAGGTTAGGTTACTAATTGATGGTTCATCAAAGTCCTCAGAGTATTTTCTTTTCCTTCCTTCTTCTTCATTATTAGATTCCTGACTCTTATTTTTCTTACTTTTAAAAAACGTTGGTGAAAAATAATTTTTCAAAATTTATTATCCATCATTATTAGTCAAATTTTTTCTCTCGTTTTAATCAAAATTTTATTCTATCAAACTGTTTCCAAAGATTAAAAACAGACTCTTAAATAAGCTGGTAAACAGGGCAAGCACATCCGCAAAACTAAATTCAACAGTAATTTATAATTCAGAACAAATAAGCGTTGTTACCCTTACTTATTAATCACTCACTTATTCTGTAGCTTTGTGAATATCCCTTTTTTTTTTCTTCCTTTTCAAACACAGTAGCTTATAATGTATAAAACTGTCACGTAGGCTTTCACTGACTCTTTCTAAAAGAATATACTACAAGTACTGAGCACAACACGTCCGATCCCTACCAACTCACAACACCGGTTCACTCATTCCATCGGTTTTCAGCGGGTCTTTGCGACAGTACAAAGTCCTCATATTTTAGCCTATTTTTTTAAAAGGTTATCAAATTTCCGACAAAATCATAACAAAAAAAATCGTTCAAATTGGGACCAGTTATAGCAAAGTTACAGTGTAATATAATGCAATATGAATATTAATATAAATATTGATTCTCTAGCTCAGGGGTCTCCAAACTACACCAAGCACATTCGATCCGGTCCTTTCATGATTAAAGGTAAAATATTAAAAGTTATTTAAAAATATGAAATTTAGTAAATTACTCACACACCTAAGGTTTTCTTCACTTTTTATTTTATTTATTGTTTCAAAATTTTAGGCCAGTAGTATTCCATTATTTTTGTACAATTTTGTTATTCTAAAGGCACTTAGTCCCAGAATAAAGTTTTTTTTTTCTATCTATCTATCTATATATATATATATATAATTTTCGAAATATAGGCCACTTCCTATATTATCGAAGGCATAGCTTTAGAAAAATATAAAAATAAATATCGGAGACATAGTTTTTGAAAATTATGTCCATTTTAAGATCATGCTACTGTGTTTTGGTTTATTTAAGTTTTATAGCTTTATTCGGTATAAGGATCTACTTATATGTTATCGCAGACCTAGTATTTGAAATTAATCCGATATCATATTTAAATTTATCTAGTATTTAATCTCTATTTCAAGATTACACCACTGCATCTCGATTAATCAAACATTTTTTTTTTGTTGATTTTTTCAATACAAAGTTTCATCAGTATGTTTTCGAGTATGAATAAATAAATATTATGAAACTGAGACTAAATTAACCAAAAAATGGAGCCTAATCTTAAAATAGAGGCCATTTTCAAAATCTGCGATTCCGGAAACATAAGAATATAATCTTATATCGACTAAATCCGAAAAACTTAAATAAGTCGAAACGCAGAGGCGTAATCTTAAAATAGAGGCCATTTTCAAAATCTGCGGTTCCGGAAACATAAGAATATAATCTTATATCGACTAAATCCGAAAAACTTAAATAAGTCGAAACGCAGAGGCCTAATCTTAAAATGGAGGTAATTTTAATAATTTCCGGTCCCGGAAACATAAGAATACACCCATATATCGAATAAATTCGAAAAACTTATATAAATTGAAACGCAGTGGTGTCATCTTAAAATGGAGGTCATTTTAATAATTTCCGGTCCCGGAAACATAAGAATACACCCATATATCGAATAAATACGAAAAACTTAAATAAATTGAAACGCAGTAGTGTAATCTTAAAATGAAGGTTATTTTCAAAAAGTTCGCATACGATAACTGACCCATACATCAAAAAATTAAATAAAGAAAAAAAGGTTGAATTGGAAATGGAAAAGGTTGAATTTGACATAGAAAAAGTTTAATTTAAATTGGAAAAGGTTGAAATTTGACTTGGAAAAGTTTGAAATTGACTTGGAAATGATTATATATATATATATATATATATATATATATATATATATATATATATATATATATATATATATATATATAGAGAGAGAGAGAGAGAGAGAGAGAGAGAGAGAGAGAAAGCAAACCTTCAGAAAAGAAATAATACCGAGAAAAGATTTTGTATTTTAAAACATAGACGATAGGCTAACTTAATAAAATATATACAGTAATTTAAAGAAAACTATATTAACACTAAAAGATAAAAATAAAATCTTCTCAGGAATATCTTCTATAGAATAATATAGAGATAGATAGATAGATAGAAAAAAAAACTTTTTTCTGGAACTAAGTGCCTTTAGAATAACAAAATTGTACAAAAAGAATAGAATACTACATTCGTGGACCGGATCGAAAGTGCTTGCTGTAGTTTGGAGACATCTGTGCTATAGAATCAATATTTATATTAATATTCATATTACATTATATTACACTGTAACTTTGCTATAACTGGTCCCGATTTGAATGATTTTTTGTTACAGTTTTGTAGGAAATTTGATAAACTTTAAAAAAAAATTAGGCTAAAATGTGAGGGCTTTGTTGTGTCGCAAAGACCCGTTGAAAACCGATGGAGTGCATACTTTTTGAGTTAGTCACCAAAACAATTTTCTTTTCTCTATAACCTTTTTATTTTTAAATTTTCTCAAGAAAGCACTCCATGTACGAAAATTGAAAAAACTTATAATATTGCGTTGTCCGGAAAATAATGCAGGATTTTGAGTTTTTTTTTAAATGCCTCTCTATATAACCAATTGTTTACGTTTACTGGATTATTCATTTGTATGAATGTCAACAATTATTAATCCTCTTCCAAACGATAATTTTTTTTTACCTCTGTAACATTTCACTGCTTAGATATAATTCAGTCTTTACTAAGATGTCAACGCGTGATTTTCGTATAATATTGTTTTACGAGTTTAAATTAGTGCGGAATGGGGGTCAGACGGCCAGAAATATCAATCAAGTCTGGGGCGAGGGATGCATCAATGAGTGCAAACGGTGTTTAAAAAAAATCTGGGAGGGAGACTTCAGACTTGAAGACAAAGAAGGTCGTGGAAGGACTTCCTCCCTTGATGACGATGTTCTGCGGGCTTTGGTCGAACGTTTCCTTTAGACTGGCACTTTCTTCATAATGCATACTTTATTCGCAAAATTCTATATGGCTGCTTTCAGCTTCAGACATAGTTCATCTAATCCTTCATCAAAGTTTAGTTCATGTAGCCGATTCCTTAGCTCGTTCTCATAATCCATTCGTTTCCGAATATCCTGCAGCTGTTTTATTTCAATCCTATCATAAGCTTTTGGCTGAGGCTTTTTCGTAGAAGGAATTCTGCTATCTGCTATCGACAGCATGTGATCACTCCCGATTTTCCGCACCTCGGATGACTTTGATGTCTATGAAGAATCTTCTGATTTACTTGGTATATAGAAAGTAGTCGATCACATTACACACTTCTCTGAGAGCCCGTTCAGACCTTTCTATAATATCATCAGCAAAACCTATAAATTGAGTCAGGCGATTTAAGATTATGTCGCTGGTCTGAATACAGGACTCTCTTACAGCTTCCTCCTCTGCCAAGTTGTATAATATGCAGGCGAGGGCATAACCTTACCGAACCCCATTGCTCACTCCAAACTCTTCAGGGACGTTAGAACAGGCGTGTATTATCAACAGGTTATCTTATGAACCACTTTATGCGGATAAAAGGAGTTGCCTATGGCAAGATCATTGTCTATGCAAAATTCCATTAGTCGCCTTCCACTGTTGCTCATCGTTCTTTCCACTCCATGTGGGCCCATACATCTATGGGTTCTTCTGTGGACACATCCAGTCCTTACATTGAGATATCCAATAATAAGAACATTTCTACCTCGACGTTTTCAATTGTCACTGTAAAATTGTTCTACTTCCATCACACTAGAGTCTTCATCTAATCCTTCATCAAAGTTTAGTTCATGTAGCCGATTCCTTAGCTCGTTCTCATAATCCATTCGTTTCCGAATATCCTGCAGCTGTTTTATTTCAATCCTATCATAAGCTTTTGGCTGAGGCTTTTTCGTAGAAGGAATTCTGCTATCTGCTATCGACAGCATGTGATCACTCCCGATTTTCCGCACCTCGGATGACTTTGATGTCTATGAAGAATCTTCTGATTTACTTGGTATATAGAAAGTAGTCGATCACATTACACACTTCTCTGAGAGCCCGTTCAGACCTTTCTATAATATCATCAGCAAAACCTATAAATTGAGTCAGGCGATTTAAGATTATGTCGCTGGTCTGAATACCGGACTCTCTTACAGCTTCCTCCTCTGCCAAGTTGTATAATATGCAGGCGAGGGCATAACCTTACCGAACCCCATTGCTCACTCCAAACTCTTCAGGGACGTTAGAACAGGCGTGTATTATCAACAGGTTATCTTATGAACCACTTTATGCGGATAAAAGGAGTTGCCTATTGCAAGATCATTGTCTATGCAAAATTCCATTAGTCGCCTTCCACTGTTGCTCATCGTTCTTTCCACTCCATGTGGGCCCATACATCTATGGGTTCTTCTGTGGACACATCCAGTCCTTACATTGAGATATCCAATAATAAGAACATTTCTACCTCGACGTTTTCAATTGTCACTGTAAAATTGTTCTACTTCCATCACACTAGAGTCCTCAGTTGGCGATAGACTTGGATTAGTGTTACTTTTCCCAATGAGAGAATGACATTAGCAGATATTATTCTTGAGTTTACCATTTCCCAATCCTGAACTTTCTGAAAAACATCATCCTCAAAAATCAATCCAACTCCCCACTTTGCTCGGTTGCCCGGTGGTACTCCTGAATATAGAAGTGTATATTCCTTGTCTAGCTGCATTTCTGCTGACTCTTTCCTTTTGATTTCACTTACTCCAAGGGTATCGATTTTGTAGGTTTCTATCTCCTCCACTATCTTAACCTCTTTGCCATTGAGGGACCGTATATTCCAGTTACCGAATCTGATTTCCTTTAACATGCCAGGTCGGTTCCGTAAAGACTGTCCATATCCAAGGCTGGTTCCAGAATTGCTTTGAATCACTGTTACTTCTCTACAGGTGATTGGCCCAGCAAAGGAGGCCCCGTTACCTCAGGACAACTGGTTACCAGCTATACTCCTGGCATTGAGTCTTCTCAGCAGAGGTGATCCTGAGGTGTGTGCTATTAGTGTCCTTATCATCAGAGTATATGTATAGTGTAATGTTTTGCTGTGTGAAAGTGTGCTGTGTACTAAACTCAGGATACCAAGGGATCGTTAATCCTACTGTAGCCTTTTACCTTGCTAGAGTACTGTACTGGCCAATCATTATTTGACACATTATTCTGAATATTAGGTAGTTAACTTAATTCTTTAAAAATTGAAATATCAGGAACTTCACTGATTCTGGTTCCTAAAGATGTCGAATTCACATGAATATGAATACATGTGCTATCCTATACATTCTCCTTATTAATAAGAAACTATAAGTGAACATTTATAAATGAACTAATTGTACAAAATTCAAATTTTGGGTTAATTATTTTAAAAAATAGGAACAAACACATTATGCATTTAGAAAAAATCTCTGAAAGATAAAGGCATATTTGTTTACACTTTAATTACTATTTCATTTTGATAATACAAATTGATTAATCAATCATATAGGACCAGCTAATCTTATTGGTGTACAAGAATGTAATGCGAATAAAAAAATGATTTTATAAAGAGGTTTAATTGATATTTCAAACAAATTTTAGGCGTTAATTGTCGATTTTTTGTTGTATTTGTTGTAAATGGTGTTAATTGGAACATTGTACGCAATAAGAAGTTGCAGCTAGAAAACCAATAAATAAACTTATTAAATAAATTTCGCCTACTTCTTTGCTTTTTAACAAACTCTCACCTCTTTGATATTGGCCGTTCAATGAAGGTTATCACCAACAATTTGAGCGGTTCAGTTTGAACAGTTATGATTGTTATTTAGAAAATTTTGAAAGTCTGTTTTTAAGTAAGGATTGATAAAGTTAAGATTCACAGTATGGTTTTTGTTTGATTGTGATAGTGATAGTCTAATTTGCTTTTAAGTTGTAATTATTGTAGTTAACCCATATAATAATAGTTTCTTTTTATTTATTTTATTGTGCTATGTTACTTTAACAGATAATGTTATCTGTCACAAAATTTATTACATTTAATGCAACAAATCGTAGGCTTTTGATTTACCCAGTTATTTTATTATCTTAATTATAATTTTTTTCCCAGATAGTCCAAAATGACATCCTCCTCAACACAGACCATGCCAGTAGCCCAGCGGGCTATTCATTCAAGAGTGTAAGTAATGGTTTATTGTTAATTATTCTTGAAATATGTTTTATTTCTTTCGTGATTAATGGTTGAAATATGACTATCTAGTTAGGGATTAGAGGGATTTTTAATAAATATGTTTATTTTGAATTAGTACTTCATTTTACGATTGATTTTTTAGTGATAAGTAATTAATCCTCATCTTATATTGCAGAAGACCTGGAGTATCAAAAAATGTCTTATACAGTACATACCATCATGTTGTTGAGTTGTATGGGTCTCAAATGCCTGTTTTAGTTGCAGAATCATTAAATTATACACCTGGTATGTCAACGTATTTTTTTATATTTTATATTTTTCTAATTATACTTTTGGATCTAGTTCACAAGTGTCACGTTTATTTGGTAGTCAGGTCAAGATCATATTGATCACACTGAAAATAGAATTCTGATTAGTGGCTGTTGGTTAAACTATTTTCCTGGGTGGCTTCTCTATGCTTACTCAAGAGACATTCAATCTTTCATCAGGTCTTTTTCAGATGAGGTTGCAATTTTACTGGAGATTGATTGCCTTCTTCTGATATATGCTCGAGGTTCTTTTTATGGCATGATCTATATGATATTTACCCTATATTTCAATCAGAAGTGACACTTTTGAACCTTATTATTATCTCAGTGTAACTACCTGTTGCAGGGTCGAGGCCTGCTCCAGCAAATTCCGCCAATCGTGACTTCTTTTTTTTTCTTATCGGATAACCCTCTACCATTTCTGGCATACGGTAGGGGGTGGAGGGTGGAGAAGGTTTGTTCTAGAGGTACAACCAAACTTATTCTAACCACAGTGGGATGGTCAAGTTCCATTCTGTGGGTCTGCCATGAAATAAAAGTCTATCCCTCCCAGGTCGGATTCGAACCAGCATCGCTTAGCACGAGGATGCTAGAATGGGCAACGCTCCAATACACTCGGCTGTCATGTCCTTAATTGTCACGGTTCCGTGTAACTGCCATCCAGTTGTGCACTCCAAGTATGTTACAAGCGTCTGCTGCAACTTTGTCTCCCTATCTATGCTTCAGTCTTCTCGTTCCTTAGAGTTGCTCTTTCAAAAGCTTGTGCAACTCTTCTTAACTCATGTGCTTCACATGCCCTAGCCTCCTCAAATGACCTAGTTTAACCACCTGAATGGCATTTGGCTCTTTAAATAAACCATAATTTGAATAAAATAATTACAATTTGTACCCGATGAACGAAAGTTTTGTTGTAATACAGAAGAAAATTAATTATAAAAAAGAATGTCCAATAAATTCTATCTTTTCACAGTGATTTATTCCTGTGGACAGTCATTTAAGTTCATTACATCCTCCAATATTTTAACTAGTATTGCTGCAATTTGATGTTTCATAGCTTCTTTTAAATGTGGAATGGTGTGTGGTATGTTATTGTACACTTTAAGCTTCATGTGCACCCATATGAAGAAGTTGTAGGGGATGAGCTAAGGCGAAAAAATGTCACCATTTCTGGAAACCAAGCAGTATGAGCAGCAGTTCCACCCTGTTATAAAGCAGATGTCGGTGTAACATAAAACCAGTTCTGAGTGTCCCATTCATTTTCGTTGTAAGTGGCTGATTTCAGTACAATTTAGTTCCTGCACCTTTGTAGAGATTTGTATAAGGTAGCACAGATCCTGCACTTGTTTTCTGTATTATGTTGCTGGGCTTATTGCTAGTATTGGCTGTAATGAAAAATTGAAGTATTTTTTGTTTTGACCTGGTCTTGGATTATTATCAAAAACACTTTTGTCTCAGTGAACTGATTTCCTTTAAACAGCTTGGCTATTGCAAAGATTCATTTATTTCGGTTTGCTGAAGCTGACTAATAAATCAATGTTTCAATGCTTTAACTTCTGTTCTATCTTCAATGATAATGATGATTGTAGTTTGTTGAGAACTTAGTTGCAGAATAGTATGCTGTGATCAATGTTGAATATTATCTTATTTAATGGCACCCCATTTAGTTTAAAACACTGTTCTAGGTTCATTCCCTAATATTATCATCATAATGATTGCCATATTATGGCAAAAGTATGTTGTATTTCAACATATTTTCTTATGTTTTGGATTTTCATATTCTTATACCATTAAATTTTTTTTAAAATAACTAATTTTTCAGGTGCCAAAGATAATGCTTCAGTCAATTTAAATCCAGATATTGCTTGGGCATGGTATGTTTTTGGACGAAGATTGCTGGTTTGGCATATCCCCTCATTTACTGATACAACTTTGCCGGTCATGGCCAGGGATATGCTGTTACCGTCTAGTGACTTAGCCCATAATGCAAATCTTGTATATATTTTCTCAGGACCCAATCAAAAAGTAAGTTACCTTAATTCGTGCATTATTTAATAAACAAATTCTTACATTTTATTAGCACCAAATCAAAAGTAACTGAATGCTAACTACAATATAGTTAGTAATTTATGGTATTATCTAGAATACCAACTACAGGTTATTTTGTAGTTTGTTTACTTGCCATAGAATATAATTAAAGAAAATTGTTATTTAATAATAATTAATAAATTCTTACATTTTTAAATTTGAACCATCTTAACTTTTATGTTAAATCAGAGGTTTTCATTGATGATTTCTTTTCAATTAATAGGTTAGCTGTAATTAACTGTTTGTCATAAGTATTGTAATATTTCACCAGTTAAAATAATTAAAATAAAATTATTCAAAAGTTAGAGACTCTAAAATTAATTATTATACATTATATTATTATCAGGAATAATATCCATACCTCAGTACTTCTTTAGCTATCATTCTGCATGTAAGAAACTTCTGATTTTTATGACCTTTCTCTTATTTTACCTAAAAATTGCATCCACAACCATTGCTGCTTTTAATTCTCATCTCATCTGCAATAATTAATTTATTTCTCAGACTTCATCTTTATAGACTATAGCATTAACTTAATAAATAAATATTTTAAGGGATACTAGCACTGCAACTTTTTTTTTTTATATTTTAGTCTCCCTCTTGCATAGCAGTTTCTCCAGAAGGAATCGTGAGATATTGGGTAGTTCTTGGACACCATACAACATGGATTGATGTAGATGCTCATTTAGGAGGAGAGGAGGTACTTCTTTAAAAATTTATATATGTGTATAAAATTTTTGAAGTTATTAAACATATTATATTATTTTTAAGGAGTGGCATAGCATTGTGTGCAAAGTAATTGTTTCTTTAAGTGAATGAACAAGTTTAAAATTCCAGCCTGGAAAAATTATTTTTACATGTTTTTTCGTAGTTAAGGCAAAAATACTTCCAATTTCCTTCAAATCCCTTTAATCACATTTATTATCTCTAACGTTTCGGGACAATTTTCCCATCATCAGAGCAATCCTTATATTCACTGTAACTATGCACATTTTAAATAAACTATTTTTACAGTACCAATCTACTTCATTTATTGTACAATTATTTACCTTGCTTTTTTGATGTGGTACCATTTGTCAAAAATTCAAATATTTGTCACATTCATTCTATTTTTTTTTTGGTATTACACATCCTTTCTTATTCATTGTTAGACTAACCAACATCTGGCTATTTAGTTTCATTACTGTACTTTGTACCTGTCCTCTTATTTCTTATTATGGCTGTTGTGTTTTTTTTGTCTATTGTTGTTTGAATTTCAATATTGGATAATATGTCCGAATAGTGTGTACCTAAGTGTTTTGTATCTGTTTTATAGTTTACTGTTCTATTGTTGTAAGGGATTTGAAGGAAATTGGAAGTATTTTTGCCTTGACTATGAAAAGATATATAAAGGTCGGCTTTCTAGAAAAAATAAAAATAAGAAGATAATTATTTTTACTTTCCTATCTATACCAGGTAAAGAAAGTATTGCGATCTGGTCAAATTTCCGATATGCGGTTTTCGGCGGATCTATACGTTTCAGAGCCCCCTGAGTCCAAAAAACACATTTTTAGCCATTGGTCTATCTGTGCTAAGATTTTCTTGGGAACTAGTGAACTGATTTTATTGCTTCTTTTTTTAGCTAAACACCGTTTAGCATGTTATTTTTCAAAAGTGATGAAATTTCCTACAAACCTATATAAAAACATTCATTTCGGACAACTATTAATGAAGTTATAGCTATTCAATTTCCCATGTAAGATTACGGGTTCATATCCTGGTGTCAGAATAGGGTAAATGAGGGAAAAAAGACAAGTAAGTCAAAATAAGAAAATCTGTTGCCCGCATCACACAAGCTTCACTATTTCTTCTACTTTTTACAGAAATTATTGTTTGACAAAATTAGGCTATGGCAAAAAGTTTTTGATCAGCAATATTAAAGAGTATTGAAATTTGTACAATGACCTACCTCAAGCCGGTTTACTTTGCTTTAGTTTATCAAATAAATTGTACTCAAATATTTTCTTTGATAAATTTTTAGGAAAATAAATCTAATTCTAGTTTCTTGTGTAATGGACATATGTAAAATATAAAAAAATTTCTGAAATAGGTAGGAAAGTCGTGTGAGTGGACACACCAGATTTTTTTATTATATAATTTATTAACAGAAAATTAGAGGGCTTTTGTTGAAATAAAAACTGCGGTGGTTCACAGACACTGGCTGTTTCCTGTGTGCACTCAATCATAAAAAATTATTACTTTTTATTAAACAGAGGATAATTGAGTTGAGGGGAGTACAGTTCTCAAAAGGATGTTTCCGATGAATACATGTATGTTATTTTAAAACATGTATTTCTTGAATGATAACAACTTTGTAATATGAAATATAGTAGTGCTGACCATAACATTTCTTAAAAGCCAATATATACATATATACACACACATATATACATATACAGGGTGTCCCATAAGTAGGGGGAAATATTTATAAGAGTGATAGCAGACCTCAAGAGCTACAAAAAAGTTCATATAAACAATTGGCCAATTTTCAGGAGAAAAGTTGGATATCCAAGTTTTGTGTTTTTTTAAGTGTAATGGTTTTTTTTTTTTTTTTTGTTTTTTTTTCAGAAATGTTTAATTTAAGTAATTAAAAATTGCTTCACTGTAAACTACTAGACAAAATTTACTTCCAATAAAGCAGAGTTTGCCATGGTTTAAACCATTTAAAGGGGACTTTTGAGCTGCTAAACTAAGCTAAAAACTGAAAATTTTCCCACTGTTTATAAGAATTTTTTGTAGCTCTTGAGGTCCACTTTCATTCTTATAAATATTTCTCTATACTTACGGGACTTCCTGTGTGTATATATATATATATATATATATATATATATATATATATATATATACTTTCTTATAGGTTTGTGCTGTTCATTACGTTCCTCCTCTTGGTTGCTTAGCAGTAACAACGTCAGGCTCCATGATTCTAATAACTCCTAAATTTGGTAATGATTCACCATCAGTTGAAGTTAAACGAATTACTCCAGCTTATGGATGGCTTAATTCAATTGGTAAGACTGTCAGCTCTTTGCTTTTTGGCTCACAACCTCAGAGATTGGAGACGGTATGTATATGCTTTATTATCTTAAACAATTATGATTTGATCATTTGGTAGAATTATCAACTCAATATTTTTCAACCCCTAGCTCAGTTTTGAGGGTATTATGACCGTTTTAGGGTCAAAAAAGGCAATTCATAAATAAAATAAATTATGAATGAGAGTATTTCCTGAAAATATTAAGATCAATCCTAAAACTTTTTGACCACTGGAAGTGGAAATTCAGATATTTCTTTTAACTTTACAGGTTAGGCTTTCTAAATCTCTGTGTTGGTGATTTTTATGTTAAATAAATAGTTCAGTCAAACAAATAAATTTTTTTTTTTTTAAATATGAGAAATGTGTTATTATTCAATAGAAAGGGTCAATTAACAACAATTTTATATTTAAATAAGTGGTTTAGTGACAAATTTTATTTTACTCCTTCATTAGAGTGCTACCATTGGGTAGTTACTCAGCAAGTGTATTCATGTCATTATATCAATTATGTCCAAATTTACTTGATGTATTTATGTAATACAGTTGTAAATGTCATAAATAAATAAAAAAAAAAAACTCCTTCAAATACTGCTGTTTTGAAACAAAATGGCAGATATTGATGTCAAGTTCTGAGGATCATTGTTAGATGACCCGTGACATTTCTGCCAAGTCTCAAAAAATTGGACCAGTAGTTTTGTAGAAAAGCCATGAATGACAAATAATGGATTTTGAAACAGCCACGGTGATTCGAGGAGCCCAGAAGTGGAATGGTTGATTATTAATGTTTATTATTCAAAACAAAAAGCTATGCTGCTGGTATTTTTGCAACTAGGGCATGCACTAAAGTATGCTACCAGAAAATTTTTTCTTTTGCTACCTGTTTCTTTGAAACTATAACTTTTATCTACTTATTCTATATTTCATTTGTTTTGCATAAATTTATCTTATTTATCTATAAATATTATTATAGAAAAATTATAAACAAATTTATCATTTGTTATAATTAACAAATAATAATTGACAGAATGTTTGGTTGATAATATAAAATTATTACACAGAACTTCAGACTGTCAGTGGTATAACAGTAAGCAATTATTGATTTGTTTGTGCTACATTTTTTAGGAAATATAATAGGAATGTAACAAAATAACGAACTCCTAAATTAGGCAGGTTAATAAAAAAAAAACCAAAACACTTGTAAATGTAATTAATTAACTTAATATTTTTGGAAACATGTTGGTTTGTTTTTGTTTTGAATAATGTGATGATTGAGTAGTTTTTTTTTAAATTATATGTGATACACATATATATACATACACACATATACATACATATATATATATATATATATATATATATATATATATATATATATATATATATATATCCTAGACCACATCCCAATTCTCGATTTAAGTACATGGGGTTAGGGTCATCAGTCCTACGCCCGATCGTTGTGAGTTACCTCCAGTAGAGTGACGGGCCACGTACCCGGGAGGGATCTCGCGCAGCATGGCTTTCCCTGGTAGATGGTCACCCAAATCAGGTAGTAACCACCCATCCAAGTGCTGACCATGCTCGACGTTGCTTAACTTTAATAACCATTGTAAGCGTCTTAGCCCACACGACTACCATCCCCAACCCCTATATATAGAATATAATAGAAAATTAAACTTTCTGGGATTATTTCTGGGATTCTTTAATATTCTGGGACTAAGTCCCTTTAGGATAACAATGATGAGTTAATACAAAGTAAAGTACAAATCTGGCCAAAAACTAACTTCTAAAAATTTTAATATTATATACATTATTTAAAAAGTATGTAACCAGTAAAAAATAAAATATATATACAAATGAACATAAAATCTTCTCAAAATTACTTAATTGTGATGAAAAAAAAAAAAGAAGAGAAATTACATATTTATATATACATAACTACACAATTTATAAACAATAGGCTATCTAATAGAAAACTAACTTAATACAAAATGAAATAATATCTACAGTGGTTTATATAATAATATGCAGACACTAAGATAAAATAAAGTCTTACGATACTTGTGGTTTAATGGAAAAAAAAAAAAAACTAAAAGGAACTATTTATACGTACATTCTCATATTGGCACACATAAAGACAAAGATATAAAATATGAACATATATACCCGAAAAAAAAAAGCACAACCTGAGGAGAAGAGAAAAATAAATAAATAGTAAAAATAATAGTCAAACTAGGTGACAAAGATCATTGCTGTTTTATGTTAAGACTTAAACAGTAGTCACCACTATTTACTTCACGCAAATTCAGTTCATAAAATGAAATTTATGGTGGCAAATCTTCTGTTTGGGATGTAAGGAGATATTGGAAAAGGAGGTATTTGAAAGTTGACTGGGAAGAGGCATGACGGATGTTATGTGGCAAAGAATTCCAATAGGAGACGGAGCGGGCTAAGAAGGAACGTTCATAGGTTTTTGTCCTGTGGAATGGAATATAGAGGTCAGAAACACGATATCTCGTTTTTATTGAGTGGACTAAGGGTTTAGGCTGGAGGAGACAACAGACATATGAAGGGTGCTGGGAGTTGATCGTTTGGTATAAGAAATTTCCAAGGAAGTATAGGCGGCGGGAAGAGGGGAAGAGCCACTTTGACTCGGCATATAGGTGGGACACATGAGACCATCTCGAAGTGCCGAAGACGAATCTTAAAAAACAGTTCATGATTCTCTTCAGTCTGTCCTCAAGCTCCAACGAGAGGCCACCGTATACCACACAGCCATAGTCAAAGTAGGGGAAAATCAATGAGGAAACGAGGAGCCTGCGGATAGGTTGTGGGAGATGCTGACGAGAACGATGAAATAATTTAAGAGTACCAATAGACCTTCTGGAGATTTGAGCAATATGGGGTTTCCATGATAGGTTTTGATCAATGGTAATTCCTAAGTTTTTTACAGAGGAGGTGAAGGATATATGTGTGTGTGTGTTTATCGCATATAATTTAAAAAAAAACCTCATTACTCAATCATCACATTATTCAAAGCAAAAACAAATATATATATATATATATATATATATATATATATATATATATATATATATATATATATGTATGTGTGTGTGTGTGTGTGTGTGTGTGTGTGTGTGAATGCATAAAAACTTATATGTAGCAAGTCCTATTGGAGGCTCAAAAATGGTCATAATGCTCTTTTAATGAAATTATAAACCATAAGGAATCGGACAGAAATATTTATAATTGTTGTTTTCTTCTCAATTTGTGCTTATTTCTCTTTCCTTCCAATTTAAGAAGCCTGATTGTAAAGTTTGATCCAGTTGTCCCTTTCCTGTACCAATCTCTTGTCTTCCTCCAGTTATATATCTGTTCTTACAAGCCTCTTTGACTCCTTTGATTTCTTCCTTGTATTTAACTCTTTTCACAAATTCTTCTAATTCTTAAGAAATGTCCTAACCACCTGATCTGATCCTCAATTAATTCTTTATCTGATCTTACATCCAAGATTCTTATTTAAATTGCAAAAAGTATTCTTACTCTTTTAGATAAAAATGATGTATTAAATTTTTTAAATAATAGTTAAATATGTAATTTTTTTTTTCTTCAGCAAAGTGTAAAAGTTCTGACATGCCAAAAGGTTGAGACTTATTGGCACATTTTCCTTTTGGCTGGTTTTACATTGCAGTCATGGACAGTAGAAATAATAAACTTAGTCTCAGCTTTGATATATGAAACTAATATCGAACATATGATCCGTCAAGTATTCCCCTACCAGGTGAGATTTTCAGTTTTTTCTTTATTTAATAAAGCAATAAATATATTAAAACTATTATCTAACTCGGTGATATTATGAAACTTATTTGAGTCAATAACAACAATTGTTAAGTATTTTGACAATATGTGTATCCAGGTAAATAGTTTTCTTAAGCATTAATTAAAAGTATTCTACATAAACTGATGTGAAACTTTTTTTAGTAGATTCAACATTGAAATTTATAATTTGCTGTTTAAAATATATAATTTTATGAACCTCTAGCCAGAAGTATACTAATGTTGTATTACTAGGGAACAATGATGTAGTTTATCTGGTTGTCTGATTTCTTTAATATATCTTTATAGCTATGTAGTAATGTACTGTACTCGTCGGTGCTATAGTCCGTATGGGACCTTGGCCAACAACAATACGTCGCCACTCGTCTCGGTACGATTCTCTCCACAGCCTGACACCAAGCTGCCTCAAATCCGCCTCAATTTCCTCCAGCCAACGGTGGCCTACCTCTCCTTGCTCTAGGTCGCCCATATAATATTTTCCTCGGCACTCGGTCCGCTGCCATCCTTTCCACATGACCCAACCATCATATGTGCCTTAATGACACTAACGAGATCTGTGTCCCTTTAGAGTTGTCCCGACTCCCGGTTGTATCGGAACCTCTAAACCCCTTTGTGAAGAAGTGAAGTGAAAATACTATGAATATGAAGTATGTGAATTACAGGCCCATCAATCCTCCTGAGTATCTTACACTCCCAAACTCGTAGAGCCCTCTCATGTTTTGCTTTGATAACCCATGTTTCGCTTCCGCATGTGACTACCTGAGAAATCATGGCTTTATAAATTGTCAATCTGGCATTCCTTGAGAGACTTTGGAATGTAAGTAGTCGCTGACATAAAAACATCGGCTTCCCGTAGCGATCCAGACTCCTATATCAGCTCCTATGTCATTGTCTGGTGTCATAAGGGATCTCAGGTACTTCAACTCTCTGCATATTGGGAACTTGTGTTGGCCTATCCTTACTGTCTGCTCTTGATGAGGGCCATGTCTTGAGCTCTTCATGTACATCATCTTTTGCTCTTTTAATTGTAGACCTCGAGCTGCTGCAGGGGTCTCAAATTCCTTTAGTGCACCTGCCAGTGCTGGGAGCGTTCTTGCCACAATCTCTACGTCATCTGTGTACGCCATGTGTTGTGTAAAGCGGTCAAAGATTGTATCTCCCGGGTTGGTTTTTATGGCCCTTGCCATCTTCTCCAAGTTACTTATTTTTGACCTCATGTTAAAAACAGAAGTAGCCTTGGTGTCTCCTTTAATTATCCCCGAAACCACAGAGAACTCCTCAGACAGCAATCCTTGTAGTTTCACTCTGCATCTGGTTTCTGCCATGGTCATTTTTACAAAGCGAGTGAGCTTCTTAGATACACCTAAAGAGAGGAGATCCCTCATCAAAACCTGCCTATCCACTGAGTTGTGTGCCTGCTGAAAATCAATGTAGAGGTGATTTAGGTCGACGTTGTATTCCAGTGACTTCTCTAGCATCTGTCGGGTGGTAATGATCTGATCAATATCTACCTTTCCTGAAGCCACACTGATATTCGCCTACTTCCCTCTCCATGTATGATATCAGTCTCCTACTGATAGTAAACGATAGTATTGTGTAAGCTTTGCCAAGCAGTGCTATGCTCTTCTTATAGATTGGGCATAGGACCGACATTTTCCACTCATCTGGGACATCTTCTTCCATTATATATCATAAATCATAAATAAGTTTATGGAGCTCATCCCAAACTTCATGTTCACCTTACTTGAAAAGTTCAGTCTGGATTCCGTCTATGCCTGGCGCCTTATAATTCTTCAGACCCTGCACAATTTCCATTATTTCCTCTTTGTCGGAAGAAACATTGTCATCAGCTAATATCTGGAAGTCAAGGTCTGCTTCTACTTCATTAAGCCTTTCTGCATTTTCTGTTTTGTCAATA
This sequence comes from Nezara viridula, assembly GCA_928085145.1. Classification (NCBI taxonomy): domain Eukaryota; kingdom Metazoa; phylum Arthropoda; class Insecta; order Hemiptera; family Pentatomidae; genus Nezara; species Nezara viridula. Next base: position 82,144,030 of record OV725078.1, read on the forward strand.
TTAAGCAGCTCCCGGAAATGCTCCGCCCTTCTACCAATAACTGCTTCCTTGCCAACCACAAAATTTCCCTCCTTATCTTTAGCATAAGTAAGATTAGGTTTATATCCCTCCTTAACTTCTCTTACACCTCTGAAGAAACTTCTGTAGTGGTATGCATAGTCGTCCCTTATATCCTCCACTATTATCTTATCATCCCTAAAAGGCTGGTGGTCAAACTCCACCCCTTCAACTTCCCGTCTACTATAGGGGATATTTAGTGGACATAGAGGGCCCTTCATCGTTCCCAAAACTCCCCTTTACTCCCTCCCCCCTCCCCCCTACTCACTACAACTTATATTTAACTGATAGAAAATGTAATTATCATGCAATTCAACTACACCTTGTTAAATATCAATTCAATTATATTAATCATGTTTACTTATTTTTGACCTATTCATTTAATTTATGTTTTGAAATTGACTATGTTTTGACGTTTTACATGTATTTTGTTAGGTGTTTTTGTATAACTTCATTAAAAAAAATTCCTTAGAACTTTTATTTATTAAACTTTTTTCCTAAAATGTTTCAACGAAGCTACTAATTGGTTCTAATCCTTGGTATTGACTATTTGATACCAAGAAATATTATTAAACAAATTGATGTAAAATAGTTTATTAAAGAAAATAGATCCCAAAGTGGGGCTAAAATGTCTATTAAAATAAATTAAGAATCTTCACAAATTGATGTACATTAAAGCAAGCTTTAAAAAAATAGTAAACACAATATTTCAGAAGTAAAATAATAACCAAAATTGCACTTCCTATAAGTTAAATATTATTAAATTAAATTATTAATTATCCTGTTCTTGCTAGTATGTTTTAACTTGTAGACATCCCTTAATTAAGAGGGCAATGGTCTAACTATCCACAGGGTTAAATATAAGTTGTGTTAAATTGTTGGATACGCTTGAGACTTATTATTTTTAACAGAAAAAATAAGTTGTAATTCCTTACTAAGAAATTTATATAAATTTATACCTGTCTTTATAGTAAGTCTAATAAGGTTTCAATATCTAAAAGCTTTACTTTTCTACTTACTCCGCTTTAAGGCATATACCTATCTTAAATACGTGATATCAGTTTCATAGGACTTTTCGTTTCTGAGCTAGACTGCTAACATACAAACACACAGACCATTTGTCGGGACTTGGTCATTTCGACTCAGGGTACCTCAAAACGTATAAATCCGTCGAAAACTCAGATTCAAAAATTTTCTCGATCGCAATACTTACACTTACTATATATTACATATATACGTAAGTGAAAGTAAAAATAATAATTTTAGAAGTATAATAATAGCAAAAATAATAATAATAATAAAAGGCTTAGCGAACCCGAAGGTTCGATGCCGACACCACCAATCGCTTGTTACACACCTCCCTCCACCGTTCGCCGTCCAAACCCAGTCCCTTCAGATCGGCTTTAATGCAATCTTCCCACCTTCGCTTCGGTCTACCCCTCGGACGCTTACCATTCGGCACAGCAAATATTAACCTTTTAGGAATTCTCTCGTTACTAAGCCCAACAACTTTACAAGCCCATTTGATTCGCCGCGATGAAATTACCTCAATTATATTACCCGGATACAGCTCACGCAATTCGGCGTTGTGTAACCGTCTGAACTCTCCGGTTAACTCATCCTTCTTCGGTCCGAATATTCTACGCAATACTTTATTTTCAAAAACCTTAAGACGCTGCTCATCCCTTAATGTAAGCGGCCAAGTTTCGCATCCATAAAGAACTGTAGGCAAGATAATTGTTTTATAGATTCTAATTTTTAAGTTTCGGGACAAGAGGCGCGAACTAAGTAGTTTTGTCACAGAAAAATAACAAGCATTTCCCGCCTTCAGTCTAACCTTAATCTCTTCTTCAATTTCGTTTTTTCTAGTTATCGTAGAACCTAGATACCTAAATTTATCTACCTGTTCAAACATATTACCATCTATATCGATATCACCAGTAGTATCGCCATTTTTGCAGCTAACCATATATTTTGTTTTATCCACGTTTATTTCGAGTCCTAGTTCTTTACCGGCTTTCATTAACGTTGTCGTATTTAGTTTTATAGTTTCAACGTCTTCGCTTAACAGTACCAGATCATCAGCATAGCCCAGCACGGATGTTGTCCCGCCCAGATCCAACCCTTTCTCGGTTCGCATTACCTCCCTAATGGCATGTTCTAATGCCAAATTGAACAGGACAGGCGAAAGAGAATCCCCCTGTTTTAAGCCCGAACGAACCTCAAATTTTTCGGACAAATTATTACCGATTCTAACTTTATTGAGTGTCTCCGTCAAGCACATCCTGACTAGATTTACTAGTTTTTTTGGAATCCCCTGCTCGATTAGAATATTATACAGTTTCTGGCGGTCAATAGAATCGTAAGCCTTTTTAAAATCTATATACAGCTGGTGAACAATACCGTTATACTCCAATTTTTTCTCTAATATTTGCCGTAAAGAAAATATTTGATCAATAGTCGAACGATTCCGTCTAAATCCGCATTGGTAGTCTCCGATAATTTCCTCGGCGTATTCCGTGATTCGACTGGTTAAGATTAAAGTGAATATTTTATAACATACCGGAAGGAGTGAAATTCCTCGATAGTTATTACAATCCGTCCTCGGACCCTTTTTGTGAATCGGAATAAGAATAGATTCTTTCCATTCTTCAGGTAATTTCTCGTTCACCCAGATCTTTTTAACCAACCGATGTATTTTAGAAACTCCAGCTTCCCGCATGCCTTAATTAGTTCAGTAGGAATATTATCGATTCCCGCTGCTTTATATGATTTTAATTTTCCGATAGCTACTTCAACTTCCTCTTTACTTGGTCCTTCTATTAACGGTTCAGCACTCTGGTACTCAGAAGGAGGACACAGATCATAATTTCCCGTATTTAAAATATTGTCAAAGTGGTCCTTAAACTTATTCAATATGTCAACCGGATCGGTCAGAATATTGTTATTATCATCCCTAATTCCAGACGTTACGGGCCCTACATATTTACGTGATCTGTTTATACCTTTGTACATGTCTCTTACGTTATTTTCGATTCTATTAGTTTCTATTTCAATTATTTTATTTTTAAGATACTCCCTTTTTTTATTTTTGAGCAATTTTGTCGTTTCGTTCTTTGAGATTCGGAAGTATTCCAGATTGTCTTCGCTAGGATTATTTAGAGCTTTTAATTTAGCGGCTTTTCTTTTTTCGCACATGTTTAAGCAATCTTCATCAAACCACGGTTTGTTATTCTTATTTTCCTTTTTTCCTAGACACGAGTTACAGACCGCTTTAATATTATCCCTGATCTCTACCCATAACTTGTCAATATCCTCGTGGTCCTCGTCAGGAAGCTCTAAAGCGTCAAACCTATTCTTAATATCTAGCTCGAATTGTGTTCTAATTGATGGATTTTATAATTTTTCCAAATTAAAATTCTCAAAATGGAAACGGTTTTCTTTTCTCTTTTTTATATTAAGTTTTAGTCGAAGTTTCGCGATTACTAATTCATCATCCGACCCACATTCTGCTCCGCGATAAGACCGTACATTAATTATAGAGCTTTGCCAGCTATGTTGTATCAATACATGATCGATTTGATTTAGTGTTTTTGCAAATCCGGTGATGTCCAAGTATATTTATGAATATCTTTATGTTTAAACATCGTACTTTTAATTATCAGGTTTTTCGAGATGGCAAAGTTTATCAGATAGATCCCATTATCATTACTATATTCGTGCAAACTTTCTTTACCAATCGTCGGAATATAAACTTCTTCCCTTCCTACCTTTGCGTTTGCGTCACCTATAATTATTTTTATGTAGTTTCGCGGTAGTTTATCATTAACCCATTCGAGTTTATCGTAAAATTCACTTTTGACTTCATCGTCACTGTCTGACAGTGTATGGTTATTAATGCGATTTTAAACCAACGGCCCTGAAATATAGCTACTGAAATTCTATCACTAAAGAACTGTACGTCCCTCAAAGCGGATAGTAATCTACTCCTAATTAGGAACCCGGTACCTAAACAATAATTCCCGCTTCCTCCGTACCAAATAGTGTACTTTCCTTCCCTCATCGAGCCCTCCCCTGGCCAGCGAACGTCTTGCAGAGCCACAACATCCAAATTGTATCCATTTACCTCATTCCCGACGGATTTTAGCCCCCCTGGTGTTTAAACTCCTTACACATACCAATATTTAAATCCCTACATTTCAACTTGTGCCATGAATCCCCTAAAGCAGTCCCCACCCGGAGACCCGAACGGGGGACTAGTTTACGTCCGGATAATGAGCGTTTTACCTTAGGGAGATCCATGACTATTTGTGGTGTTTGGTGAACTAAAGATATGTGAGTAGGGCGTTCAATCCTACGTCACACCCTCCAGTAAGTCTGGTGGGCCCCTACCTCCAGTAAGTCTGGAGGTCCCATCCCTCCAGCAAGTCTGGAGGGCCTCTCTCATTGTTGGTCAGCGAGTCCATCAGACTTACCCGTGAGGAAATCCAAGGAATTTCCACCGACCATCCCCACATCCGCCACCCATGGGACGCTCCCCATACGCGGTAATGAGCCCGCGCGAGGAAAAATAATAATAACACAATAATTTCATTTTCTATCAGTTAAATATAATTTGTAGTGAGTGGGGAGAGTAAAGTGGAAAAGGCAAGTTTTGGGAATGATGAAGGGCCCTCTATATCTATCTCTATCTCCCTTAAATTTCCTCTACAGTTGAAGGGGTGCACTGACCACCAGCCTTTTAGGGACAATAAGGGATAGTGGAGTATAAGGGACGATTATGCATACCACCACTAGAGTCCTGTGCATCAAAGTTTTCTTGAGTTGCCTCTAATGTTATCTTGTCAAATAACCTTTTCTTCTGATGGCATTTCTTTTTATCTTCTTTTCTCTTTTCCTTAAATTCTAGGGCAGCAGCTCTGATAAGCCGTTGAAGCATTCTCCTCTTTACTTCATTCCTTTTGTCTACCTGATTCTTGTATTCCTCATCATATCAGTCATTTCGTGCTGGTTTCTGAACTTTACCAAGCCTTCTGCCGCTGCGGTCGCAAGGGATTTTTTCATCTTTGTTCATCTTGAGTTGATAGTCAGTACTTCCTGGTGATTGGTGAACTTCTCAATAACACTGGTTACAAATCTCTGTCTCACATTTTCTTCTTTAAGGCGCTCAACGGGAAATCTAAATCTAAAAAAAAAAGACAATCAAGATGTAGGTATGAGATTTTTGTCAAGGCTGACCTTCTGGATTTTGATTTTAACAAGGCTGGTGAACAAAGGTTGGCTGGTAATGGTTGTATCAGCATGGCAATTTGAGTTTTGCTAAGCCTTTTAATATTATTATTATATAATTATTGCCAAGCCACTATTTCATCAGATATTTCTTTTCTTTAATTTCTTTACAATAATAATTCTGGTATAGAAATCAAGTTAATTTGATTAAAAAAATTATATTTTATGAACAAGTCCTCAAGGTCTCTCAAGTCAAAGTTAAGTAACTACCTGGGTGATAGTCAGTACAGTCGGTTTTTAAGATTTTTATTACCAACGTTTCAATTTAATTTTGTGAGCCATCATTATGGCATGTCTACAGCACTGAAGGTAATTCAAGTACTCATTAAACTAACTGGTTAACATTTCACCAATTTTGGCATCAGTAGGACGTTAAATACATTATTGAATACTGGGCCTTATATTTGAATTTTACTGTATTTTTTTGCTTTTTCTTAGGTTTATTATTGTTCTTGTAAGCTTGAAATTGATTGGCTGAGTATAACTATAATTTTTCTATCACTTTAGTTTTTCATTGATTATGTTAAATTTGATTTATTGTGTTGGAAAGTTTATACTTACTGTCACATTTTCTTTAAAATGTCACTAATCATGTATTGAAGCTCGTACTTTTTAATTATAACTACTAGTATTTTTTTAGATACGAGATAATCCTGAGAATGAAATACAAATTACTGATATAAGACCTTCTGAAGCTGATTGTATCATTTGTTTAGCAGCATCTGATGATCCTAGATATTATGTTATTGGTTTGTATGAAAGATTAGCTTGAAATATTTATAAATTTAATTCTTTTTAAAAGTCACTTTATGGTTCATGTTGTTTCTTTGTATTTTATAATTTTTTTTTTAATATTCAAAATGCGTAATATTAGTTTTCATCAATAAATTAGCAAAAGCTAACTTCAGTTCAGTTTGAAGTTATTTTTATAAAAGTAGTGCTTCCTTAGATACAGCTGGACTCTAATCCAGGCCCAATAGAGTTGAGCACTTTACTCAGTTCATTGCTCACTGAGCTATGCTGCTTTCTTAGAATATAGCATAATTATGAGTAGCACGAGTGAAAAATTACTGGAACATTATGAACCTGGCAAAAATATATTGTTTGATTAACGTAATACAGTATATTCAATAATTCATGTAGGACTAGTTTATAGGGTTTTCCCATATTTACCTAATCTATTTTAGCCAGTGTGAGAAGGTTGAAATATGATTCTTCTTGGATAATATGACCAGGGAGAAACATGTGAAGTTCTGTGTGCATCCAATTGGTGCGACTAATGATTGATTTCACCTGGGATACCCAGTTATATTTTTCATCCACCTTAAATGAATCAAGTTAGATTAGTCTAATAAGCACTGTTTTAGTAACCTCTCGTCAGGCATGACGGTCACTTTCGTCCAATAGCTAATACATTTTTTCAGGATTAAAATTTTAATTATATTTAGTTATTCAGGTGAAAAAAAAATCTTTTTTTTAGTTATCGTTAAGGTGAATACATTATAGAATATTGTGTGTATACTTATGTTTATGAAATAATGTGTACATTTTTGGGAATGTGGTATTTATATATCAATCAGATTTATAAACTTTTTATTTGCTTTTGGATAGGTTCAGGATTTATACATTTATAAATTATAAATCTCACCTAACATCTGAAAAATTAGCTTCCTTTCCCAATTTTTTGGATTAGTGAGTGTTTACTGATTGATATTGTTCTGTTATTTCCTGGTTTTAATCATATTTTTATATATAATTATTTTTTCTTTCAACTGTGATTATTTGAATTCCCTTTATTATTTTTATTTTTTAATATTATATTTTATCTGTTTTAGTTGAACTGGATGGTAATGATATCAATCCTCCTACCTCTGCTCTAAGGCTATGTGTCATTGCCAAAAATAATATCAATTTTCTTGAAAATATATCTGGTGATCTTTCTTCTCTACGTTTTGTTCTTCTGCCAACAACTGCCCTTGTTTTCAGCAAACATATAATCTATGCAGTACCATGTATATTTATATATTCCTACTAAAAATATATCTTCTTCCTTTCAATTAGCTTTTTAAGTTTAATAACATCGAACTTTTGTACTATAGTATCAGGAGGAGAAGAAATGGAAGGTGAACCGCTGGATTTACCAGGTGGCATTGTACTTGGAGGTATAATGCATAAGCGGACTCCTATATTTTTCTCTGCCACATTTGGATTTGTTTCTATCACACCAGTAAATACTTCAAGCATTGATGTTTTAAATACGTATGTATCTTTAGTTATAACATTTGTATGATTACTTTCTTTGTATTTATTATTAATTCTATTAATCCTCCAACCATTTTCTATTTTCTTCAAAGACTTTGTAGGTATTTTATTGCCTTAACAAGTCTGCTCGGCCTTTGTTTATCCTGGCTCATTGTTTTCCAATGTGATGCATGCATAGGCAAACAATATGAAGAAGAACCTGGTGATCAGATCATAGACTTGGCGATTACATTCAACGGAGGGAAAGAGTTGCTCCTCTAAGTGGTTTCAGGCAGCTGCCTTGTCAAATAATCCCCATCTTGAACTTTTCCCTAATATTTTGATTTATTTTACATGCCTTAAATCACGTGCACTAATTTACAAGTTGATTTTTATTTGATTCAATTAAGAAAGCTTGAACATTTATTTGTTATCAAAGTGTCGTAAGAAATTAATTATTTATATTTTTTAAATGAATCATTATTAGGTAATTTTAAAAATACTATAAAATTTTTAAATTCCTGATCTACTCTAAATCAATCATTTTTCAAGTGAATGGAATTTTTTGAAAGAAACGGGTAGTATTGAGGAATATCATTTATTTAACCACAGTCTATAAAATAACTAATTTTTATATAAAGAGTATATATAAATTAAGGTACCGAGGTAGAGTAAATTTAAATTGAGGTATGGAAAAGTGTTCTTCATGACATGTTTGTCCATTTTAATGAGCTACATATTTTTCACAGCTGATCTGATACATACTGAAAATAACTGTTGAATAAGTGTTGACTCTATCCTAGCAACTAAAAAAAAACTAGCTGTGCCCAGTTCATACACATATTGAGTACCTTATCAAATGACCAATTGCTACTGATTTACATCCAAAATTTATGTGTATAATAAAAGGAGTAATCACAAAAAAAAAAATACTGACATGATAGAAGGATCTTAATTTTGAGAGCTTTATTCCAATTATTTTCTTTAAGAACACTATAGTTTTTACCATTAATAGTTGTGTTTGAGCTCATGCATGCTGGATGCATAATTGAAATTGCTTCAACTTAGGCAGGGGTCATCCACGAACGTTCTTGAATGAAACTGTTCCTGGTTGTTTGTTTGGCTTTGGCACCATAAATTTCTCTGATTCTATTTTTGGCAAAGCTCAAGCATATACCTCAAACCAATTCATTGGTTATGAAAATGCTTTCAGAACCTTTACTGGCTAGTTCTTCAGCTTTATCGTTGCCTTTGATGCCATAATATCTCTGGTGTCCATTCATTTCATTATCCAGAGCAAGGTTGTTTAGGAATTATAATTAATTTTGTTTAGGATTGCAATCTTTTACAACCTTTGATCTCATAGAGTAGTTACTAAGTGTTTCTGTAGCTGCCCAGCTATCTGTGTAAATATTGATTCTATTCTCCTTCAATCCATTATTCACCATTGTGGAGGCACTGAAAAATTGGCGGCACTTCAGACTAAAATACTGAAGCATATTTTTCTTGAAGTATAGATAAACCTTCGTTTGGTCTATCTTTTCTCCAGTTGCTAGCTCCTGAGCCTAACAGAAGTTATCATGATAAAATAATTATAAGTTCGCGTCCTAGTGCCAGAAGTGCTTTTAACTCTGGGGTTAATTTCCCGCCCTCTCCCCTCACACATAAAAACCCTAATATAGTCTAGAATGCAAGGAAGGAAAGGACCAATAAAAAAAAAAAATAAATAAATAAAAAATGCTTAAGAGGGCAATACTTCAACATGCTTAGCCACCTATTATTTGGTCCGTTCTTCCTAATTGTGTCAATATTCTAATTGACACAATATCTAGTTTCCAGATATTCCTGGATTTAATTGTCAGAGGGAATGGCAATTATCCTATCATATTCAACCCTTTGAAATAATTTCCAGTGTCTGTCTTGAATTTGGACTCTGGGACACGATTTTAAGTTAACTAGTCTATAAACAGTTTTTAGATCCTCTGCTTCTAATTCCAGCTGAAAAGGAGAGATGCCTTCCATTACTTCCATGGGAACTGTTAGTGGTTTTTATTCTGTCTATAATCATTAAACCGCCTTATCTTTTAAGTTTATCATATAAAATCTTGTTGCAACTGATACCATTTGATTTGATACCAGATTATGAATGATAACATATAAAATAATCCTTATAACATTAGCAAATTTATATAAAAGAGAGGCTTGTGACATGGGTATACCATGTAACAGTTCTCAGGATCCATCAAATGATTCACTCTAAACTATCTGAACCTAAGTCTGTTATTGTTAATTAATGGTATATGTACAATATTGGGGGGCCCGGGACATGCCATATGCCCGGGAGCCCTTTTCTTGTGATATATAAAAATAAATGTTTTGTGGAGGAATACTTGTGAATAAGTAATATGGCTACGTACAGTTTGATGAGGGAGCAGGTCTCGCGTCTTCTCTCTCTATATCCGCCATTCGTCCAGGGTCCTGGAGCAGCTGTAGCCGACGGGCTGTAACTCTTGAGGTCTGGTTATCAGGTAGGCCGTAAGCCGTGATGTTCCTCACTTCGTCAGCTAACATCTGACCCTTCGACATAGATAACGCCGTCTTAGGGAGGGGGTATTGCAGGATGAGACCGGGCCCCCCCCCCTCCTCCCCGTGTTATTCATACAGGTCAAATTACAATAATTTAAATAATGATAACAATAAAAATTGTGGATGTAAATCCAACAGTATACATATTTAAGATATTTTGAATTTATAGTTCTCTTTTTCATTTGCTGAATAAAATTTATTTTGTGTTCATTTTTTAAATAACTTTCTGAAATATATAATGTAATAAGATCACCAATAATATTATTAGTTTTTAAATAAATCTTGGTTGTACATTTGTGTTTTAGGTCTGTTGTTGAAACTTCTGCTATACCACCAACAGTCTCAGATAGAGAACCTGTAACATCAACTACAATGAATGACATCAATTTTCTGAAAATAGCATTCGTTTATTATGTGCGAAAGAATTATGTAAGTTTTATTTAAATTAATATAATAAAATTAAGCATTAATATGAATTATTATTAGCTTTATTTATTTTATATAGAGTACAGGCACCTATTAACAATTATTGACTCTTTTAGCTTAAATTTGATAAAATAAGCATTTAGGTTCATGTAGGATTTCAAACTTAGCATCCTTTCAAAGACACATTAATCAACCTTTGAAAGGGTGCCAAATTTGAAATCCTATATGAATCTAAATGTTTATGTCATCAAATTTAAGTTACAAGTGTTAATAATTGGTGATATGTCAATAATATGCCTCTACCCTAATTAATATTTAAAAATAATTGTGTGTTAAGATATTAATGTATTCCTTTAATTACCAGAGAGCAGAATTACCAGACATATTTCCAATATGTAAATATATTCATTATATTGTTTAGCGTGGCTTTATATGTATTAACTTCCTGGTATTTCTTCTCCATTTTCATTTATTGATCTACACTTATGGTTATGTGAGTTTTGTCTATTTTTAATTTTGCCATCTTGTAATCTCTTAGCCCAAGTCGGTGATTATCTAGTCAGTTTTTATTTATACTACATATCAAAATATAATTAAATTATTAGTCTCAAATGAATATGTACAAATTAATAAAGTTTAGTACATTAAACATTGTATTCAGCTAGCAGTGAGTAAGAAAATGGTTTAATAAGAAGATTTGACATGAGAATTCAATAATATGAAAGTGTTTTTTCTATGTTATACTCAAAACTTAGATCTCCTTATAGATTATGAAGTATTGAAAATCAAATCAAGTTGAAAGAAAATGTGCATTTCTGATGAGAAAATATTTTATTGAACACATTTTACAACAAATTTAGGTTAATCAGGACTTGGTGATCCAGACAGGGCTTGGTCTCATCTAGTCTGGATTAGTGGATCTCTGCTGTAATTATTAATTGTACCAGTTCATCTTATCTAAATGCATCCAGATGAATTTATATTGTATATTTATTTCGAAACTAGAGACATCATTACTATAGATAACTCTTTGAACTTTTTGACCTGTATTATGAAAATAAACCAATTACAGTTCTCACATAAAACTGAGACTTATTTTCTCTTTTTATGTTAACTTTTTTAGCATTATATTTAAATTTGACCATGCGCTGTTGTACTGAAATGCGAATAGAGAATATATTAAAGATAAATAATGTAGACCAGTTAAAATTGAATCAGAAATAGCAACAGGTTACACTGGATCTAGCATTTCATTCAATCATTTACTATTAAACCATATCAAAAATAATTTTTAGTTATCATAATGGAAATTATTTTCATTACAGAAACAATGCCTGAATGTTATAAATGAAGAATTTCTCTCTTCCAAAAATACTCATATTGACTCAGTACTGTCTACAACACTTGTCAAAGTCAGTCTTGATATAATTAATGATTTGTCTCCCAAAGATAATCGTTGGGAAAATATAGCTAAAGGTAAGTAGATGTTTTTCTATGGTTAAAATTTGGGTATGAATCAATACAATTTTTCACGATGCCCATGGTGTTTGATTTTTTCCGATTACTAATATAAATTATGTTGTTCATTATTTGAATGAAAGATTTGTTTTGGTTTTCCCATGAAATTTATATTAGGAAGAATTATTCAAAGTATTGTAAAATGTGAAAAAAGTTGCTACATAACTTTTACTCAAGGTTATTTGCAAGGATGTTGGTATACCACAGCCGACAAGGTTTGTGTTAGTTTTTCTTCAATGGAAAGAATTAGTTTCTTAAATCTTCTGTGTTATATAATCTTCATGGGTGGTGAAATGTATGTTCATGATTTTAGATTTTTTTTTTTTTTATTGGATTGAATGTAAAAATTTTTGAATCTGAATTTTCAATGGAAATACATGTTTTGAGGTCCCCTGAGTCCAAATAACCAAGTCCTGCAAAATGGTCTGTGTGTGTGAACAGTTCTAGTTCAAAAAAGTCGGACATTATTGAAATTATGTATTTAAGATTTTTACATGCCTGGGATGTTACAGCAACTTTTTGTCAAAATTGGCCAACCAGGAATGCGATTTTATGTCATTGATTTTTCACTTTTTTACAATTTTCTCGAAAACGGCTCCGGATTAAATTCATTATATCAGTGTTAAATTAATCAGTTTTTAATATAATGTAGGTCTTATTCTCATTGATGTTCTCTAACAGCGTTTAAAGGCCTATTTTTCAATATTGCTTCCTCTAAAGAACCTTTAATTTTTTTTTTTTTTTTTTTTTAAAGTTGTTTTTATATAGTATTTATTTTTATATTTTCCGACATTTTGGCCCAAAGTTCAGGCCTTCATCAGTTCTAAGAAAAGACCAGATAACTATGAAAAAATATAAACTTATGAAAAATAAATAATATTAATAATAATAATGTAAGGAGCATATGAAAAAAAAATTAAAACCATAAAAGAGAGGATTTTATGAAATAACTAATTACAATATTTTTATATGTAGATAAATTATATGTGTTTACTAAAGAAATGTGTAATTGAATAGAAATAGAGTATCTGGAGATAGTATAGTCCAAAGATCATAAATAAAAAATATTAAATACTAATGGAGTAAGGCAGAAATAAGCGTAAAACTCAAGATTAATGAAAAAAAAATTAAATTAAAGGAAAATGAGAAAGTTGTTACAGAAAAAGGGGGTATTGTAATTGTAAAAAATAAATAGATTTTTTTTTTCTATTTGAATTTATTTTCTTTATGTAACTTCATATTCCTTTTCTCTGTTTTACATTTTATTCTTTGTCTATTTCACATCTTTTTAACATTCTAAGACATCATATTTTACCACTACGTCACTCCATTCGTTCTATATCTAATACTTACATTTTAACTCATTTTAGTTAGTTTTTATTTTCATTTTTGTTACCTAATTGTATTATGTTTATTTCATTAGTCCCCAACTTTGTTGCCATTATTATTCATATGCCGTTCATTTATGTCATTAAGTTCCTCTCTATTACTATTATTATTGAATTAGTTTCTCTATGATATTGTTATTAGTTATTTCATAAGTTCCTCTCTTTTACTGATTAGTTTTTTTTCATATGTTTCTTATATTATTATTATTAATATCATTTTTTATTTTTCCTAAGCTTATAGTTTCTCATATTGTTATTTGATATTTTCTTAGACCTGGTGAAGGCCTGAACTTTAGGCCGAAACATCGGCAAATAATTTGTTTATTTATGACGGAAACACCCAACCAACCTCTCTTCAATTATTCACTACAGTCAATCATCATACCATAATTAATTTTTTTTATTTGAAATAATTAACCATTTCACATTGTAAACTAATATGAAAAATCGCTAAATAGAATGAATGAAGAATATTGATTGGTAATTAAATGAGAAATAAGGGTTGGAAGCTATACGGAAACAGTCTAGAGCACCCGACTTTTGCTGATCCTCTTCCATTACAGATACCCGATACCCATCTGTACAGGGCTTTCATATTGTTAGTTTAACTTTTATATATAACTTTCTAAAAAGGTTTTCATTCGAAATGTTGAGAATTTACTATTATAAACCCAATAATATACAATATTTACTAAAGTTAAGATATTTTTTCTATGAGTTTCGTGATCAATGTGTCATAAAATACAATAAAACTCAAAAAAAAAAATTAATAGATCAATTTTTTCCAGTCATTAGTATTATTTGAGGCTATACACTGTCGTAAAGGGAAATGTAAAGTGAAGTAAACGTATAAATTTAACAGATTCAATAGGTGGGGAAAACATGGTAAAATTGTTTTAAATGGGTTATGCCGTCATTTTTACTATGACTTCCCTATATATGAAAATATCTACTATGGTAAGTAAAAGTTGTGTGATGAGCGCACTGTACCAATTTTTTCCTTTCACTAACCTATATATGAAACATATAGTAAGGGACAGTATTGCGATCGTGAAAATTTTCGAATCTGAGTTTTCAACGGAAATACATGTTTTGAGGTCTCCTTAGTCCAAATAACCAAGTCCCACAAAATGGTGTGTGTTTGTGTGCGAGCGTGTGTGTATGTATCTGACGAGTCTAGCTCAAAAACAAAAAGTTGTATGAAAGTGAAATTGCATATTTGGGGTTTTTATAAGCCTTGGATATTACAGCAACCTTTTTGTCAAAATCGGCAAACTGGAAGTGGTACTTTATACAATCGCTTAAATTCATTTTTATGATTTTCTCAAAAACGGCTCCAACGATTTTGATTAAACTCTTTACATCAATGTGTTATTAAGCAGTTTCTAATATAAAGGAGGTTTTATTCTCATTGATGTTCCCTAACAGGGCTTAAATGGCTAATTTCCAATTCTAGCTTCCTCTAAAGTACCTTTAATTGTTTTTATTTGAAATAATTAACCATTTCACAATTATCTTTGATATAAAAAATAGTTAAATATAAAATATGAAAGAATTTGATGATTAACTAAAGGAGAAATAAGAGATCATAACGGATAATAGTTGTAATGCAGGAACCAAAGGAGTACGATCGCACCCGAGTTCGCCAGAAAGATTACAACAGGCTTCTATACGTAACATTAGCTTAATATAGTACGGTCTCCGACAATTTATGTACATATACATATGCTGTTTTCATAAATGCTATCGTTGGTATTATTTAATATTTAATTGTATATAATTCAGCGATATAAAATTTAAAATTTGTATATTTAAGGATATTTAAACAAATAAAAATAACCACAATGAAATGTAAATAAATATAGCGTCTATAATTTTTACTTTCACTTCCCCTTTGTCTGAAAATACTTGATTCTATTAAGAGAGGGTGGTAAGTGAAAGTTGTGTGATGCGCTCACGACATTTTTTTTATTATTTCAAAATTAATGGATTTTCATCTTTGAAACATTGATACCTTCACTGATCTTTTCATATCTCTCAAAATGCAGCAGTATTGATTGGTTATCACTAAATTAATTTTAGTTAGTTAGTTTTAAAACTAATTTTAAAATATCTTTTCATTTCTTAAATACATTAGCAATGATACTATGATCATTATTATAGACCCAATTGGAGGTATATCATCATTACATTTGGATACACAGCTTGCTGAAAAATTGAAGGCACATGATTTATTCCTAAAATTTGCTAGAAGACTTGCAGTTGTTATCAATGTAAGTATTCAAGTTTTCTTTGTATCATGAGTTCAAAATTTGAACTATTCTCACAGCAATATAATTTTAATTATTTTACTTTTAATATATTTGAACATAGAAGATTAATTTATTTAGTAGAAAATTGGCTTAAACTTGATTGTTAATGACACTTCATGAACTCTTGTATATTTTAAGAGAAATTATTTTTCTTTTGCATAATTCTTCATCTTATTTATGTCTATAGTGTTCATTATGTGTAGCTATGTTTTATTTTTGTAATTACATGATCTTTTTCAATAATTTTTTTTTAAAAACAAATGAATCGAATATTTAAGTGTTCTTTATAGGTTTGTTCGAATGAGAAACATCCAGTAGTAAACTTTAAAATTCAAGCACTCAAAATAATGCCAAAGATATTCACAGAGGTTCATCGCCTTGATTATCTTATTAGTTTTACTTTTTACACCTGTGAATCTCATATAACCTAATGCAATGGGGGACAAAAGAAAATAACGGGAAATTTTTTATAACTTATGTCATGGCCAACAGTAAAAATTATATATATATATATATATATATATATATATATATATAGCATTTCCAAGTCAATTTCAACCTTTTCCATTTCAAATTCAACCTTTTTTTATTTATTTAATTATCTTTAATTTTTCGATGTGTGGGTCTGTTATCGTATGAGTAGTTTTTGAAAATAACCTCCTTTTTAAGATTACGTGACTGCGTTACGAATTATTTATGTTTTTTTTTTACTTATTCGATATAAGGGTGTATTTTTATGTTTCCCGATCAGTAAATTTTGAAAATGATATCCATTTTATGTTTACGCCACTGTGTTTTGATTTATTTAAGTTTTTAGAATTTATCCAATATAAAGGTCTACTTTTATGTTTCCGGAGCTGTAGATTTTGAAAACGACCTACATTTTAAGATTAGGCCACCACATTTTGACTTATTTGAGTTTTTCAGATATTTTTCATATGAGGGTGTATTTTTATGTTTTCGGAGCTGTAGATTTTGAAAATGACCTCCATTTTAAGATTACGCCACTGCGTTTCGACTTATTTAAGTTTTTTTTATTTATTCGATGTAAGGGTGTATTTTTATGTTTCCGGAGCTGTAGATTTTGAAAATGACCTCCATTTTATGATTACGCCATTGCATTTTGACTTATTTAAGTTTTTCGAATTTATCCAATTTAAAGGTCTACTTTTATGTTTTCGGAACCGTAGATTCTGAAAATGACCTCTATTTTATGATTACGCCACTCCGTTTCAACTTATTTAAGTTTTTAGAATTTAACAAGTATAAAGGTCTAATTTTATGTTTCTGGAGCAGTAAATTTCCCCCATTTTGTAAATGACCCAATTTCAAGTTTATGCCACTGTGTTTTGGATTATAAAAGTTTTTTTTTTTACTTTTTCTGTATAAGGATCTACTTATATGTTATCCGAGACGTATTGAAATTATTCTAATCTTTAATATTTAAATTTATCTAATATTTAAGCTCCATTTTATGATTAAGCCGCTGCATCTCGATTAATTAGGCTTCATTTTGTATTTTTTTAAAACAAAGTTTCATCAATATGTTTTCGAGTATGAATAAAAAAATTAATAAATAAATATTATGAAGCTAAAGTTAAATTAACCACAGACTACAAACTAAAAAGCCAAAAAGCAAATGGTAATAAATTTAACCATCCGTATTCAGATTTTTCAGCTAATTGTTCGAAATCTTACAATTTTGTGACAGGAGACCACAACATTAAAAAAGATAACTAAAATTAAATTTAAAATGAGACAATACATATTTTATTTATTTTGATTAGATATTTTTATTTATTTATTGAAAAATAAATTAATCCTTCGTATTTTGTTTTTTATTCGAAGGCAAATCAAAAACACTTAAAAAAACCAAAACACAGTGACCTAATCTTAAAATGTAAGTCGTTTTAAAAACTAAGGCTCCGGCATCATAAAAGTATACCTTTAAATTGGATAAATTCAAAAAACTTGAATAAGCAAAAACGCAGTGGCATAATCTTAAAATGGAGGTCATTTTCAAAATCTACGACTCCGTAAACATAAGAATACACTCTTTTATGATAAAAATTCGAAACACTTAAAAAAATCGATATGCGGTGGCCTAATCTTAAAATGGAGGTCGTTTTCAAAATCTACGGCTTAGGAAACATAAGAATACATCCTCATATGAAAAAAACAAAAAACTCAAAGAAATCGAAACACGGTGGCCTAATCTTAAAATGGAGGTCGTTTTCAAAATCTACGGTTCTGGAAACATAACAATACACCCTCATATGAAAAAAATCCGAAAAACTCAAATAAGTCGAAACGCGGTGCCCTAATCTTAAAATGGAGGTCGTTTTCAAAATCTACGGCTCCGGAAACATAAAAGTAGACCTTTTTATTGGATAAATTCTAAAAACTTAAATAAGTCAAAACACAGTGGCGTAAACATAAAATGGATGTCATTTTCAAAATTTACTGATCGGGAAACATAAAAATACACCCTTATATCGAATAAGTCAAAAAAACTTAAATGATTCGAAACACAGTCACGTAATCTTAAAATGGTGGTTATTTTCAAAACTAGGTACAGTACAGCATAATACTAGTCCCTAATAAATCCGAATAGGTACAATAAATTGATATCCGTTACTGAAATTCTACTTAAGAGAGCATAATAATAGACTTTCATATTGGAGGGAGGAAGGGGATGGCCATTATTTTAAAAAAAATATATAAAATTTACAAAAAATTATAACATTAATTTGAAATGAAAACGGTTGAATTTGAATTGGAAAAGGTTTAATTTGAAATGGAAATGGTTGAATTTGACTTGGAAAAAGTTTAATTTGATCTGGAAAAGGTTGAATTTGACTTGGAAAAGGTTGAATTTGACTTGGAAATAATTGAATATGACATAGAAATATCACACTGAAAAAATCTAAAATGTTAAAATAAATGGATATGCAACCGCGTTATCAAAAATTTTTTTGTATTTTTCAAAAGCTATGCCTTCGATAATATAGTAAGTGGCCTTCATTTCGAAAAAAATCGAAAATTGACAAAAATTCGAAAGTTGAATTTGAAATGGAAAAGGTTGAATTTGACTTGGAAAAGGTTGAATTTGAAACGGAAAAGGTTTAATTTGACTTGGAAAAGGTTGAATTTGATTTGGAAAAGGTTGAAATTGACTTAGAAATGCTATATATATATATATATATACACACAATATATACCTATTGCTTTCCCTGAAGGACGGTCACCTATTGCAAGTGCCTTAGCCTGCAATTTATATATTGCATATATAGCATTTCCAAGTCAATTTCAACCTTTTCCAAATCAAATTCAACCTTTTCCAAGTCAAATTAAACCTTTTCCATTTCAAATTCAACCTTTTCCAAGTCAAATTCAACCTTTTCCATTTCAAATTCAACTTTAGAATTTTTGTCAATTTTCGATTTTTTTCGAAATGAAGGCCACTTACTATATTATCGACGGCATAGCTTTTAAAAAATACAAAAAAAAAATTGATTACGCAGTTGCATATCCATTTATTTTAACATTTTAGATTTTTTCAGTGTGATATTTCTATGTGATATTCAATTATTTCCAAGTCAAATTCAACCTTTTCCAAGTCAAATTCAACCTTTTCATCAATTCCAGATCAAATCAAACTTTTTCCAAGTCAATTCAACCATTTCCATTTCAAATTAAACCTTTTCCAATTCAAATTCAACCGTTTTCATTTCAAATTAATGTTTTAAGTTTTTGTAAATTTTATTTTTTTTTTTAAATAATGGCCATCCCCTCCCCCCCTCCAATATGAAAGTCTATTATTATGCTCTCCTAAGTAGAATTTTCACTTACGGATATCGATTTATTGTACCTATTCGGATTTCTTAGGGACTAGTATTATGCTGTCCTGTACCTAGTTTTGAAAATAACCTCCATTTTAAGATTACGTGACTGCGTTTCGAATCATTTAAGTTTTTTTGACAAATTCGATATGTGGGTGTATTTTTATGTTTACGCCACTGTGTTTTGACTTATTTAAGATTTTAGAATTTATCCAATATAAAGGTCTACTTTTATGTTTCCGGAGCCGTAGATTTTGAAAACGGCCTTCATTTTAAGATTAGGCCACCGCGTTTCGACTTATTTGAGTTTTTCGGATATTTTTCATATAAGGGTGTATTTTTATGTTTCCGGAGCTGTAGATTTTGAAAATGACCTCCATTTTAAGATTAGGCCACCGCATTTCAATTTCTTTGAGTTTTTCGGATTTTTTTCATATGAGGATGTATTCTTATGTTTCTGGAGCAGTAGATTTTGAAAACGACCTCCATTTTAAGATTAGGCCACCGCATTTCGATTTCTTTAAGTGTTTCGAATTTTTATCATAAAAGAGTGTATTCTTATGTTTCCGGAGTCGTAGATTTTGAAAATGACCTCCATTTTAAGATTACGCCACTGCGTTTTTGCTTATTCAAGTTTTTCGAATTTATCCAATTTAAAGGTCTACTTTTATGATGGCGGAGCCTTAGTTTTTAAAACGACTTACATTTTAAGATTAGGCCACTGTGTTTCGGTTTTGTTAAGTGTTTTTGATTTTTCCTTCGAATAAAAAACATAATACGAAGGATTAATTTATTTTTCAATAAATAAATAAAAATATCTAATCAAAATAAATAAAATATGTATTGTCTCATTTTTAATTTTATTTTAGTTATCTTTTTTAATGTTGTGGTCTCCTATCACAAAATTATAAGATTTCGAACAATTAGCTGAAAAATCTGAATACGGAAGGTTAAATTTATTACCAGTTGCTTTTCGGCTTTTTAGTTTGTATTCTGTGGTTAATTTTACTTTAGCTTCATAATATTTATTTATTTATTCATACTCGAAAACATATTGATGAAACTTTGTATTGAAAAAATCCAAAATGAAGTCTAATTAATCAAGATGCAGCGGCTTAATCATAAAATGGAGCTTAAATATTAGATAAATTTAAATATTAAAGATTAGAAAAATTTCAATACGTCTCGGATAACATATAAGTAGATCCTTATACCGAAAAAGTAAAAAAAACAACATAAAATTAGACCTTTATACTTGTTAAATTCTAAAAATTTAAATAAGTTGAAACGCAGTTGCGTAATCATAAAATAGAGGTCATTTTCAGAATCTACGGTTCCGAAAACATAAAAGTAGACCTTTAAATTGGATAAATTCGAAAAACTTAAATAAGTCAAAATGCAATGGCGTCATCATTAAATGGATGTCATTTTCAAAATCTACGGCTCAAGAAACATAAAAATAGACCTTAATATTGGATAAATTCGAAAAACTTAAATAAGTCCAAACGCAGTGGCGTTATCATAAAATGGAGGTCATTTTCAAAATCTACGGCTCAGAAAACATAAAAATAGACCTTAATATTGGATAAATTTGAAAAACTTAAATAAGTCCAAACGCAGTGGCGTTATCATTAAATGGATGTCATTTTCAAAATCTACGGCTCAAGAAACATAAAAATAGACCTTAATATTGGATAAATTCGAAAAACTTAAATAAGTCCAAACGCAGTGGCGTTATCATAAAATGGAGGTCATTTTCAAAATCTACAGCTCCGGAAACATAAAAATACACCCTCATATGAAAAATATCCGAAAAACTCAAATAAGTCGAAACGCGGTGGCCTAATCTTAAAATGGAGGTCATTTTCAAAATCTACAGCTCCGGATACATAAAAATACACCCTCATATGAAAAATATCCAAAAAACTCAAATAAGTCGAAACGCGGTGGCCTAATCTTAAAATGGAGGTCGTTTTCAAAATCTACGGCTCCGGAAACAAAAAAGTAGACCTTTATATTGGATAAATTCTAAAAACTTAAATAAATCAAAACACAGTGGCGTAAACATAAAATAGATGTCATTTTAAAAATTTACTGATCGGGAAACATAAAAATACACCCTTATATCGAATAAGTCAAAAAAACTTAAATAATTCGAAACGCAGTCACGTAATCTTAAAAAGGAGGTTATTTTAAAAAACTACTCATACATAACAGACCCACGCATCGAAAAATTAAAGATAATCTAGGGATCAGCAAATTTTTTCTATTTAATTAAAAGCTCATGAACAACCATTTTCATTCCACTTGAATCGTAAGATAATATGACCCAAAAGTATAAATGCGTTAATGATATAAAAAAAGGTTGAATTTGAAATGGAAAAGGTTTAATTTGAAATGGAAAAGGTTGAATTTGACTTGGAAAAAGTTTAATTTGATTTGGAAAAGGTTGAATTTGAATTGGAAAAGGTTTAAATTGACTTGGAAATGCTATATATGAACTATATATATTTCAGGCTAAGGCGCTTTCACTAGGTAACCAACTTAAGCAACATCAGGCATGGTTAGCACTTGGATCGGTGACTGTCCACCAGGGAAAGCCACGCTGCCCGAAATCCCCCCCCCTCCCGTATGTGAGGTCCGTCAGCCTACTGGAGGCAACTCGCACCGACTGGGGGTAGGACTGATGATCCTACCCCCATGCACTTAAATCGGGAATCGTGTACTTAAATCTAGGAAACCACATCTCGCGGTCAAAACTCTTTGAACCATGGGCATTTGAGTGCTTTGTTAGTTGTGTTTTTCACATGACTATTCCATTTCATTTTATTGTAAAGAGTAACACCTAAGTGCTTCACCTCCTTGCTAGAGGGTAACTGGAAACCATTGATTTTAGGTAGTTTTATTACCACCTTTTTCTTCATGGTGAAGATGCACACATTTATCTTAGCCCGGTTGACAATCAGTCCACTTGACTGACACCATCCTCCCAAGACACCTGTCGTAGTCCTTAACAGATCAGAAAGAACATTTTGATGTTTTCCCTCTATAAGAATAGCCATATCATCCACATATCTCTTTGCATAGAAACCTGCAGTATTCAGTGTAACAGTTATGGAGTCCACCACCAAACACCACAGTATTGAAGAAAGCACACCTCCCTGTGGACAATTCCCTCCAGGCTTAATCCAGATTTGCTCCAGTTCTGTTTTAAGATTTTAGTTTAGTTTCTAATTGATTTGAGTGTAAAGGATTTAAAGTCAACAGTTGATCTCTTATATGCCTGTCTACAGTCTTTTCCAAAGTCTTCATTAGGAAAGATTATATGCATATCGGCCTTGAAAGACTTGGGATCATAGTACGTTCCCTTCCCAGGTTTTGTGTATAAAACGCAGTTTAGATCCTTTTCAACTAGTTGGGAACGCTAAGCTGCTCCTTAAAAGTTCTAAACTCAAAATTCTAAAAACAAAAACATTGTTACATTTTTTTCCAATTTATTCAGTTGTTTCAAATTTTAATATCTATGAACAAGTAATTTAAAATTTATTTACATAACTAAAACATCTGGCTTTGTAATTTACTATCATGTTTGCTTCATTTTAATATTTTACAATCTAATATTTCTTTTTAAAAAGATGTCAATTTCTTTCTTTGTTTTTAAAGCTTGGAAAAGTCACGAAATTGAACGACACAGTCAAGACTATTCATGTATTGTACGAACATAATGAAAAGATTGCTACTGCATTCATGTTGCGTAAACTTCAAAAAAAGTAAGATTATTTTAGACTCATTTATTTAATTATTTGATACTTTCTTTTGTACCACCTTAACTAGTTATTTTTTAAAAAGGGTAAAGTATATCTGTTTTGAACATGTATTATGGCAGGAATAATTAATTTAAATTATTTAATTATTGTTGGTAAATACTAGGTTGTTACAAAAGTCCTTATGCATGAACTCAACCCTTAATTCCAACTCTCGTAATTAATGCTATAAGAATGTTTTTGTTCCTACTATTTATTCCAATGTTTACTTTAACAAACCCTTTAATTCCTTGTTATTTGAATTATTTTTATGGGGTAATTTATATATTTAAAACCTATGTGCAATGTCAGCAAAAAAAAATCGTGATTCACACCTTTTGAAACATTACTGGAAAAAAAAAAAAGTCTAAGCTCAATGGCAGCTATCAAAACATTTGTGCCGTCTAAGGAGAGTCAGTTATCCATTGAAATACTGCCTCAATTTGGTTCCGGCGTTTCGACAATGGGACTAAGAGTCTTGCAGATGAACCCAGATCAGAAAACCCATCAATCATTGATGATTATGTTCTTGATTGTATGAACCAGGACCCATATGCAACTACTCGTGATTTTTCAGCCATAGTAGGGGCTTCTAATGCCACAGTGGTTTGTCAGGTTAAAACCTGGGCATACGGAATTGAACACCAACCCATATGGCGACAGTGACAGAGGCCCCAGCAGCAAGTTGATATTTGCAAAATTTTGCTTCAAAGTCCAAAATATGAAAGGTTATGGAAAAAAATTATCGAAATGAAACGAAAAGTGGATATTTTTTTTAAATCCTAGCAAATATAAGCAGTGGGTACAGCCAGATGAAGTTGCACAACCAAGGTTAGCCAAGTTTGGTTTGAGAAAAAAGTGATGCTTTGTGTTTGGTGGAACTTCAAAGGCATTTTGCATTTTGAGCTTGCTCCTAATGATAGAGCAGTGGACACAAACTTTTACTGTGAACAGCTAGACAGAGTTAGTGCTGTTTTGAGGGCAAAGTACCCCACTTTGGTCAACAGGTATCAAGCTATTATGCAATACGACAATGCCCCTGCACACTGTTCTCGTTTGACTAAAGAATAATTAATTATTGGAATCTTTGGAATCCCCTGGCGTTCTCATGTTTCTTTTTGGTAAGCTGAGCTGAAGTGACTTTATCCTACTTCCCGATGACAATTTCTTCTTGGTGTTTTCCTTTTCCAAGTCCTCAGAACCAAAAACCCTCCCTACATCCTGGAACTCCTTACTCTACATTCCTCTATCCATTCTCTCAATACCAGGTCTCAGCCTATAGATTTATTTATCCCCTCCCATAAAACTACTTCCTTCAGCAAATCCTTCGTTATTCATGCTGCCTCCTTTTGGAACTCTATATCTAACTCCATACGTCAATCCTCGTCCACAAATTCCTTCAAACAACTCCTGTTCCACCACCTACTCCATATTCATACTTCCTCAAACATGTAAAATTCACTTGCATCTGTACAAAGTCTAGTTCAATTAACTGCACAATTGCAAAACCAATCAACAGTTAATTAGGCATCATTTTGTATCCATCTAAGCCTGACATAAATAATTATGTAACTCTGTTATTATTTTTAGGGGACTATAGTCCCAGAATAAAATTATCTTTTCATTCATTCAAATGTGGGTGAACATTGTTAAAAACAATGGACTTAATGTTTAAAATATGTAATATGAAATAAAGCTAAACTTATGCACAAAGACTTTTGGAACAACCTCATATTATCTAATCCATTGTTTTATCTACTCTTATTTACAGTTCTATTTAAACTTATCATTTTATAGATCATCCAAATATTGGTTTTAAATTTTTAAAATCATATTAAAAAACTACTAATTCAGAGCTCAGATCACTTGTAGTTCTAATCAGAATAGGGCAGTGTATTTCAAATAAAATATTTTAAAATACAAAATAAAATACATTTTTTGTATTTTGCATTTTACGAAGTAAAATTTAAAGTAGATTGTAAGTGTATATTCTTTATAAAATAGAAAAAAATATTTGATGTATTTTATAAGATACCTTTTGCATAAAAATGTATTTTATTTTGTAGTTAAAATACGCAAAATAAATTACCTAATATATTAAGTTCCTTATATTATAGGCTGATAGTCCACCAGCAAGTATTTTGTATTTTAAGAACAAAATTCTTGGCATTTTAAATACAGTATTTTAAAATAATAATTAAAATACTTTTTTTCCAGTTCTGGTTTTAATGTATAATAATGTGTACTTTATTATTCATTAATGTATAATAAAACCTGTTAATGTATATTTTACTACTGTTTAAAAAAAAAACATATTTCTGAAAGTAAGAAAAACCACCCTTCTTTTTATAATCTCATATATTTATGTTTTGAAGCTTTCGGTGCTCTGCATCATATTCATCTAAGAAATATTTTGAAATACACATTAACTGGCTGTCATCTCTCCTGTTTTAATAATAACCTATTACTATATTTGTTTGAAGGTAGTCTAGTTTAATATGAAGTAATTGTTAATAACCTAAATTAAATATTTTTTTAGTTATCACTTAATAAGAAATGTGTCTAACTTAAAAAAGTACTATACTTAATTAAATTTTTTTGTTTTCTTTGAGAAATCAGACCATGGTTTATAGTAACTATTTTGTTACTGCCACCTCAATTATCAATTATTATGTTAAAACTGGAAAAATCCAAACTGTAAAGCCATGAGTCTCTAACATACAGGTGAACAGTTAACCTGCTAACGTTTTGCCATTTCAGGCATCATCAGAACAGAAAAAACAAGATCTATTAAGATCTTTCTATATGAAGAAAGAAAAAGAAAATATATGCTATTGACATCTCACCAAGCCATCCAAATAGATATTAAAAAAAAAACAGAATGTTCCATTAACACAGCAGAGGAAGATTAATTACTTTACTCATGGCTTTATAGTTTAGATTGGTGTCATGGTTATATGCTTATTTTGTAATATCAATTATATTAAATCAATTTGAATATAAACACCACCTTCGTATCACAAAATTCCTTATTTATTGCTATTGGTCTGCTGTCAATGATTTTTTAGAACATGCGAACAAAGAAACTATAATTATTCAGATGAGGACCGCACGGATTAAGCGTGGTTCACAATCACTTCGGTCACACTTGTTTATGGAATGCCAAATGCATCCGGGTTTATCTGAAAGACTGTTTTTGGCGTTTCATGAAGTGATAGTGAACCATGCATAGCCCATGCGGTTCTCATCTAAATGATTACCAAAGAAAATTTTAATTATAATGCAAATGATTGAAAATGTTATAAAACAGATGAAATAAATATGTTATAAAAATGAATTAAACTTTGAAGTTGTATCATCTACTATGAAAGACAGCTATGTCATTTCATGGTTTGAATAAATGTTTGCTTTAAGTGAAAATTTTATAAATATAATCTCTTAAATATCTTCTTGACCATTGATTTTATCAATATCAATATCAGTTTTCTATCGTACTTATAACCCCCAACTAACTTACTATCAAATGTTTGGGACTTTTTACCAGTTATTATGGGGAGGGTAATCAACAATTTTCCGTCCGACAAGTTTCTTTAGATGTTTGGGTTTCGAATATTTTTTCCCTAATTTTACTGTACTATGTTTGAAAATGAAGTAAAATCAGTATATAAATCAAAATCCAATTGAAGGTTGAAGTAGAATGCATAAAAATAAAATATGTATATTTTATAACCAATAAAACTAAAATATGTATATTTTATTTTAACAAATTAACTGCATGGTGGAAAAAATAGATTTCTTTCATGACTTGAAAATTTCACTTATTTTGTTTAAAATTTAATTTAACAGGTTTGGAAAAACTGTTCAAGATGCAGTGGCAGATGTTGCCCGGGATCTGAATTTTGAATATACTCGGGAAATAGGCTTATTGGATCATTTTTATCGTTATGTAAGTTTTCTCTTTTTTTTTTTTTTTTAATAATTTTGATGTTATTAACTAACCCAGCTATTCAAATACTATGTAATCGGGTATAATGAACCTGTAAGTTCTAAAAGGAATAGAATTTTTTTATTTTTAGAAAACTTAATAGACTTAATGGTTGAATTTTAAAAGATGAGGCATATTTTATGTTTTTAATTAAGCTTTACTTTTATTGCTATTATTAGTTGGCACAACAGTCCTATTCGGACCTGGTATTTGGTAACACGCTTCCCTATCAATAACTATTCTCAATTTTTTTCAAACTGTATTACTGAAACTGAGGTTGGCTTCTGTACCTTCAATCCACAGCTGATGTGTTCTTCTCCTAAGTAGCCTCTTCAGAGGGTAGGTGGGTAAAGCGTGATATTTTTAGCAACCTCACTATCCCCTATAATTTGAGGCAATTTGATATTTTTCTCAGAATCTTGTTTGCCAAAATTCCTAAATTTCACTGTCATAACTAACCACCTGCCTTATAATAGTTTTATAAATTATTACCATACGGTTCCATGACAGTTCTTTGATGATCAAGCACACAGAACATGGTCTTTCACAGTTATCTACAATTTCTTTGCTTTGCTTGCTGCAAAAGATTGCTTTATGTTTGACTGTGGCAATGCAATAGATAAAAATATAACCCACATAAAAAGATTACCAACCCACCATGAGCAGAGATAGCAGATCTGTGTATCTAAACTTTAGAGTTAAGTGTTTTGCTATCACAAAAAATAAATAAAAATAAAACACTTCAGTCTGCTGCAATTCTGGCTTTTATTTCTGCTTACATTTTGTTTTTCTCTGTCACAGCTCCTCTATAATTTTTATAGTCTTTGCCCATTAAGAAATTGTATTAATTAATTTGTACCATTTCAGGCATTGCTACATTGTTTCTTCAGGACTTCATATACATACGTTCTATCCTCTAATCAAATGGCATTGATTTACTATCAAATTCTTCACTAGATCCTACCCAAAGCAATGAAATGAAATGAAAAATAATTTTATTCTGGGACTATAGTGCCACATAATTAGAGTTACATAATTATTTATGTCTGGCTTAGATGAATACAAAATGATGCCTAATTAACTGTTGATTGTTTTTGCAATTGTGCAATTGATTAAATTAGACTTTTTACAGACGCATGTGAATTTTACATGTTTGGGGAAGTTTGAATATGGAGAAGGTGGTGGAATAGGAGTTTTTTATAGGAATTTGTGGATGGGAATTGATATGTGGAGTTAGATAGAAGCTTCAAAAGGAGGCAGATCTGGTATTGAGAGAGTGGATAGAGGAACATAAAGTAAGGAGTTCCAGGATGTAGGGAGGGTTTTTGGTTCTGTAGCCTTGGAAAAGGAAAACACTAAGGAGGAATTGTCGTTGGAAAGTAGAATAGAGCCACTTTAACTCGGTGTACCTGAAATAGGAAATCGCCAAGGAGGAATTGTCGTTGGGAAGTAGGATAAAGCCACTTTAACTCAGTGTACCAGAATGAAACATAGGAGCGCTTGGGGATCCCAAATATGTATCTTATGAAACAGTTCATGAGCTTTTTTAGTCTTATTTCTAGTCTGGCAGATAGCCCTCCATACACCAAGCAGCCGTAGTCGAAGTGAGGGAATATAAGGTAGGTTACAAGGAGCTGTCTGGTTTTCAGAGGAATGCAATGACAGAATATTAGAAATTGTTTAACGAAATTTTTTGTTTATCTATCGCGGATTGCAGATCTTGGCTGATCTTTAGCAAGGCAGACTCGGTGGAATAATAGGAACGGAAACCAGATTGTAAAGGAGTGAGTAGAAGATTTTGCTCGAGAAAGCAGTTCAACTGAGAGTGGACTAATCTTTCTAGAGGCTTGGATAGATTGGACAAAATCGAGATGGGTTTGAAGTCGGAAGCTGATGAAGGAGTAGAAACTTTGTTCAATGGCTGGACTATGGTTTTTTTTCCAGGATTTGCGAAAAATGGAATTTAGGAGAGAGAAATTATATGTGTATAGAAGTAAGGCTGGAAGACAGAGTATGATAATTTTAACGGGTATTTTAGTCAGGACCATATTCATTTGTTTTGGATTTAAGTGTGGCAGAGAGTAGGTCAGTAGGAGAGATATCAAGAAAATAAAACTTATGAGGATTGAAGGGGTTTCGGTGATGGAAAAAATTGTGCGGTCAGATGAAGATGTGAATGAAAAATAAATAGTTGAAAAAGAATTTAGCTTGTTCAGATCGACTGGATATTGTGTGCAGGTTTTCGAGCTAACAACAGATGATTGTCCATTTGGATTTATGATTAGGTTCTTGGGATAAAACATTACTAAAAGCATTGCACTTTGATGTGGCGTAGGGATATTTGTGTGAGGTTTCGTAGGGATTTAAATGTGGTATAATGCTGTGTCAGTCGAGTATGTCTGTAGTGTCTTCTCGCAGCCTCTCTTCTCATTAGTTCTCTTATTTCTGTATTAATCCAAAGTGCGGGAGGACGTGTTTATAGAGGTGCGTGATGATTTAGGAAATTAAGGAGGTTGGAGGAAAGGCATTCAACCATGTCATCGATGGAGGGAAGAGAATAAATGAGCTCTAGGAAAGCAGAAAGAAAATCAGGGAAAAGGGCTAATGATTTCGGTGGTTAAGGAATCAAGATCTCTCTGTTCGGATTTAGATGTGGGAGTGGAGATATTATACGATATTTCAATAAGATTGTGGGATGAAAGGAAAGAAACTGGAATTTGCGTAGAGGATAATAGGTTATGAGTGGAATCAATAATAAATAAGTCTAGCCAAGTATCAGTGAACTGAGTATGATAGAAAGATAACAATAAATAGGTCTAGAAGGCAATGTGCGAACATTGACTAGAGTATTTTCAAACCATTGTGTGAGCTAATGGCATTTGCAGAAAATAGAAGTCTAGAACGGAAGCAAAGAATTAAGAGATTTCTTCCGCAGAATTTCCAAATATACCTGTCTTTCCTGCCTTCTGACCTATTACCAGCTATAAAAAGATTTAAATAGAATTCGTGACTAGACAGGAGCTAACAAGTTAAAGTTGAATGCAGAGAAAGCGAAGGCAATACTAGTGAGCTCCAATCACCTCCTTAAAACTGATCATCCCTATATTAACTGACAAACCACATAATAATCCCATAAAATGTTATCCCCCCATTAGAAACCTAGGAATAACCTTTGATCAAACCCTTTTCTGGAAAAACCCTCTATTCAATGTCTCCTGTCATACCTTTTCTACCTTAAAACGTCTAAATTACCTCCGCCACCTATTTCCATTTGAAACCTGTAGGCTCCTATTCATATCCTTAATATTTTCCCACTTTGACTATTGCTATATGGGGACGTTTCTGGGGATCTCAAAGCGAAACTAAAACATTTGATAAATTATGGGTGATAAATATTCAGGACGCAGTCTTTTTTGAAAAAAATTATTTAAGTTTGTATTTTAATTTTTTTTAAAAAAAGACTGCGTCCTGAATATTTATCACCCATGATATGTAGAACAGTCGACCAGCTTCCTTCAATAATTCATTGATAAATTGTTTTATACGATTCATCTGCCCTATTCTTCCTCTAGGAATCCGCTGTTCCCCATTTTTATGAAGAGTTGAAGTAGTTTTATCTTTCCTACTGTCGTATTTTCTGGCATCCTTTCTCTTTCAAGTCATCCAATCCTGTTGTCCTTCATACATCTCTGAACTCCTTCAATTCAAATCCTCGATTCATACCCGCAGTACCCAGTAGGTCTTCAGATCTATATATTATGGCCCCCCGAACCGCTGTATCGATAGATCGTTCATTATTTGATCCTCATCCCTATGGAACTTCATCCCTTCCTATATCCATCACTTCAATACCCTCCCTACCTTTAAATCCCGCCTGTTTAATAATTTTTTATCCATCCAATCCCCATAAAATTGTAATGTATATAAATTATTAGACCATTCTTAATTATTTTTACTTATGTTTTATAATTTTTTTCTTAGTTGATTAAAGTCAGAAAGTAACTGATACTTTTTTATTATGATTGTATATTTACTTTGTGATTATTATTTATGTATCTCTGAGGCTCCTTAGTGACATTTCTGTATTTTTGTATTATTCTAAAGGGGCTCAGGCCTAAATAAATAAAGCATTATTATTATGTATTACCCAACTTGATTCTCATTAAAATTGATTTTTTATAATTTTAGGCTAGTGTATCGGATGAAGCATTGAGGCGCCTGATAAATATATGTTTAGAAAATGTTGGTGATTATACTACAACTTTTGGTTACCTAAGGTTACTAAAGGAGACGAATGCTGTCATAAATGTTGGTATTTTTATTAATATTTGTTTTCTGATATCTTCTTTTTATTAATACATTTTTTTATCCTATATCTTTCTTTTACAACATATTCCTTGATATTGTTAACACGTTAGCTGCTGATCATGATATCTCTTAAATGTTTTTCCTGACAATATCGGTCCCCTGCGTCTGACACTAGTTATGAAGTTCCTAACAGCATCAGACATTGGTGACATACATCAGTATCGAGCTGTACCACCATCTTTTTACAACAATGGTGAACTGAATTCCCTATTTAGTGTCTCTATCTGTTGATTGTATCCTCATTAATTGCCAGCAATCGTAGGAGTGGTCTCTGATGTCCGATGCCATTTATATGACGAGTTATATATTATTTCTCTTTATTTCAGTAAAAATGGTGTTATTTTTAAGGATATAAATCTTAAATATTGAAAATGAAATGAGAAAAAGTTAATTTATTACATATGATTATAATTTTCATATAGAATTTATACATTATTTGTGTAATACTTTTTCAATGTCAAGATAAAAGCGGAATAAAAAAAATTAAAGTTACATAATAAGTACCATATTGTGGCAATGCAAGAAAAATATAGGTATCTAAGTATTCACTATTACATTGGAATTTAAATCAAGAAAAGAAAAAATGAAAGTGAAGTATTAAGTTGCTAACTGCTTGTGATACTGGTTGAAGTGCGGCAAATAGAATCAGGGCATACCATCACTGTAGTAGATAGCCCCCTGTATTTACTCCTTTATGCGACATTGTGTGAGGGAATGGGAAGGAATATATAGGAGTGTGAGGTTGCAACGATGAATTGTACTCAATTGTGCAGCGGACAAATTATTTATTGAAATGTTTCATATCAATAAACATTCGATGAAGAAAGAAGGTTGGAAGAGGATGGAGCAGGTAGCAACAGCTGAAGAAGAGAGGAGAACGCACTTGAGGCGGGGGCATGAGGAGGAAAGGACGTTACCTGAGAAGAGAAGCCTACTACACTGAAGACTAAGAATATCAAGCCTAAAGTTATAAGACTTTAATAGATTCATTTATTACAGTTGTCAAAATAAATTGTTTTATTATACAGGAGTGAAAAGTCATTTTATTTAGTTGTCCTACATGCCTCAAAATTGAAGAATAACAACCCAGGTGAGTCAATTCATTCAAAGTGTATTTACTAAGTCCCACATTTCATATATATATTCTTATTGTTTCTTCTCACTCAGTGTCACAAAAGTATTAGGTTCCCGAATTCCCAACAACAGTTAAACACCCTCAAAATATATCCAGTATATATATATCCAGTGCCGGGGTTTTGTTTTAATATTCACGAGTGTAAATAATCTAGTCCCCTGACAAAGTGTAGAGGCTATTCGCAATTCCCACCAAAAATGAATAGTTACAATAAACTTTTAACATATTATTTACATCACAGTCCTTTATATCAGATATAATGATTATTTATGTTTGTATCTTTACATCCATTCAACTCCCATTCAAAAATGTTTAAAAATGACCATTTTAAAGACTTTGTAAAATATGCAAAATTTGAAACAATCCCGGCCGCTTGGTAGTCGAGACGAATAACGGAACCCAGAGACCGTAACCGTAGCTAACGTGTTAATTAAAATAAAATTATAGTTTGAACAGGCTTTTATATTAACTATTCATTTATACCATTTTCTGATTTAACAAGAATTATAACTTTTTCTTTTTCTTCTCCAGACTGCTACATATTGTTTTCTTTTTATAGCATCTGACATGCCCAGTCAATTTTTTTTTTTGTTATGAATGAAACTTGCTTCATTCCATGTTTTATTGTTAATCATTTCAATATTACTTTCTCATGTCTTTTTTTTTTCAAACATAAAAATTATATTAATATGGAAGCAATTTGTAATTAAAAATTAATTACCATTTATTTAATTTGAATTTTTTTACAGTCTATTTTAGGTTCCATCATAAGAAGAAAGTGTAAAAAAGGTTACTATATTGACACTACTTATCTACCTTGGTTATCTGCTTCTCCAGGATTATTTAGTGACATTATTGCATTAGTATGTTAAATGAAGATTGAATAATTTTAATCATTGTAGCTTATTGTTACATTTAGTGAAAAAAAATTATAATTTTTCAGGCAAATTTAAATATAAATGTTATTAAGTCATGGGGTGCTCAAGCATTGAAATTAAGAAGTATTCTTAGACAATTTTTCAAACTTTGTAATAATTTACTTTTTCTACGAATGCCATATATCACCAAAGTGGAATTTGATAAGTTGTCTTCTAGTTTTATACAATTTTTCAGTAAGTATTACTTTTAGCT
This sequence comes from Nezara viridula, assembly GCA_928085145.1. Taxonomy (NCBI): domain Eukaryota; kingdom Metazoa; phylum Arthropoda; class Insecta; order Hemiptera; family Pentatomidae; genus Nezara; species Nezara viridula. The sequence continues at coordinate 82,178,111 of OV725078.1, forward strand.
AATTGATAGTTTATGTTTTAACATTACGTATAAATACTATAGATTACTGCTTGTCATCAATCCACAAATGTTCTAAAGTAGGAAGGCAGATCATGAAATAAGGTTCCTTTATTTCTTGAACATAGCAACTAAAACCAAATTCATCATTTGAAAGCTAAAGCATCATTCTATTTTTCAATATAATTGCCTCCTTGTTTGTGTGATGTGAACAATACCTAATTTAAAAATCTGGTGTGGTTCGCACATCACGAAACTTTTACTTACCAACCTTACAGTAGATAGATATTTTCATATATCTTCTTTGATAGGTCTACAGCCTGGGGTGGGCCTTGGTTTCCTGAATAACAGCTCTCCAGACATTCCTGTTCTTAGCCTTTTCATTCCAGTTTGTAACTCTTAACCGCCTTAGGTCATCCTCCACATCCTTCAACCACCTTCTCGGTCTTCCCCTTTCTTTGACACCATAAATTCTTCCTTGAAGCATCTTTTTTGGGATTCTCTCATCTGGCATTCTAAGAACGTGTCCTAGCCATTTGATCCGCTGTGATTTTATAAAGCTTTCACTATAATTGAACAAATCATATAGCTCCTTATTGGTTCTAATCCTCCATGCTTGAGTTGTTTCATCTTACAAGGAGCCATATATAGGGAAGTCAACTAAACAATTTATTACTATGTTTTTCCCGTTCATCGAATTTGTTAAATTTATACATTTGCATAACTTTCCATTTTCTTTAACGAATTTGTTGTATTGTATTTTTTTTTATTGTATCCCTCAAAGCGGATTGCAATCTATTCCTAATTACTCGGTACCTAAACAATGATTCCCGCTTCCTCCATACCAAATAGTGTACTTTTCTTCCCTTATCGAGCCTTTCCCTGGCCAGGGAATCTCTTGCAGAGCCATAATAACCAAATTGTGTACCCATTAAGCTCGTTTGCTACTGATTTTAACCCACCTGCTGAATTCAAACTCCTTACGTTCCATGTACCAATACCTAAATCTCTATTTTTCAGCTTGTGCCATGAATCCCCTAAAGCAGTCTCCACCCGGAGACTTGAACGGGGGAGGCTAGTTTACCTCTGGATAACGAGCATTTTACCTTAGGAAGATACCTTATTTGTGGTGTAAACCTGCTTATGGTGTAATGAACTAAACACATGTGTGTAAGGCATTCAATCGTACGTCACACCCTCCAGCAAATCTGGAGAGCCCCTCTCATTGTGGGCCAGTGGGTCCATCGAACTTAGCCGGGAGGAACTTCCCAAGGAATTTCCACCGACAATCCCCAAATCCGCCACCTGTAGAACGCTCCACTACACGGTAATAAGCCCATGCAAGATATGTATTTAAAATACATTTTATATATTTTGTTACAGTTACAATGTATTTTATATTATAATCCTTAAAATACAAAAATTTATTTTAAAATATTTTATTTAAAATACTGCCCAAGTCTGCTAAAAAGGAACAAGGAACAATGTGTGCTCACAAAACAAGTCTCTATACTGTCTTTTTGCAAAACTCTATACAGCTCATTATATGTCTATTTACAATTGTTTTACTTTCTATCCAACTGTGTACTAAATCAAAGTATAAGAAAAATGTTTTAGAGGATCGACTTTTTTCCCTAATAATAATCAGTCTCAAATCTTGACATATCAATGATTCTTCCCCTGCTTTATTTATTTATTTTATTATTTTCAGGCCAATTAATGAACTTTCTAGAATTGGGCAAAGATGCCTGTATGAAATTGTTATAATCAATTTAATGTGAAATTGGTTTGATTAGTTTGAAATTGTATTTCTTTAGTTGACACTTTATTTTCTAATTATAGCCTTAAAATTAAAACTTGTATATTTAATTTCATAATGTTTTTTTGTTATATTTACTTTTAGTGGATAAGAATATGCTCTTTGAAGCTTTAAGGCTAGCCTACAAGTATAAAAATTTTGATTATTTAGCACCATTAATATATCATCTACATCTAGAAGCTGATATTGCTGATTATATTAAAGAATTTGGTAGGGAAGTGAGTAAAATTTATTTTGAACTTTTATTATGTATAATTTTTACTTCACCTATTTATATACATTTTTATTTATAAAGATAATTATATATGTATATATATTATTTTTTATTTTTTTATAGGGATTCTGTGATTGCCTATTTGAGTACCTGTATAGTGCCGGCAAATATAAGCATTTACTGAACTTGTCATTACCTGAAGTGTATGAATTGCAGTTAAAAGAATACATTTCTGACAAACCTGTTCTTAAATGGGTTTATTGTTTAAAACAAAATGATCTAGTTACTGCTAATGAAACATTACTTAATTTAGTAAGTAATGAAGAAATCCGAAATCATGATCAAGAGGTAAATAAATATGAGTATGTATTTTTTGTCTTCTAACACTATAGACTATGGAAATCTTTGAATATACACTTTAATTTTCTTACAGACATTTGTTGCTTATGGGAGTGACTGGAGAGGGTCACCCAATTTCATGTTACATGGCTCCTATGGTGTAGCAGCATGCCACCCATAGATCCATAGCTAGTCCCTTTGATCTAAAATCAAGCCTTAATATCACAAATGTTTTTCACTTTATTAAACTAGGAAAACTGTGTGAGGCTTTACCTGAAATCAGGTAGTGTACACAGGTTATGAGAGGTACTATCAAAAGTCCTAATATAGAAATCTGGTGCAGTGCGCACATCACACAACTTTTACTTACTACCCTCTTCTTAGCAGAAATAAGTACTTTCAGAAAAAGGGGAAGTGAAAGTAAAAATTATAAATGCTATATTGATTTATATTTCATTGTGGGTATTTTTATTTTTATAAGTACCCTTGTATATACTAATTTTAATATTTATATCGCTGTAATCTATACAATTAAATATTAATTAAAACCAATAATTGCATCTATGAAAACCGCATATGTGTATTTACATAATATTGTCGGAGTCCTTATTATATTAAGCTCATGTTACTTATGGAAGCGTGTTCTAATCTATGGTTCCTCAATTACAACTATTCTCCGTTACAATCTCTTATTGTAACTATTCTCCTTTAGTTAATTATCAAATTCCTTCATATTTTATATTTAACTGTCTTTTATATTATAGATTAATGTGTAATGATTAGCTTCAAATTAAAGGTACTTCAGGGGAAGCTAATATTGAAAATTAGCCATTTAAGCCCTGTTCGAGAACATTAATCAGAATAAAAACTAAATTTTAATTAAAATCGTTAGAGCCGTTTTTGAGAAAATCGCAAAAATGTGTTTAGTCCATTATATATAGTGCCATTTTCGGTTAGCCGATTTTGACGAAAAAGTTGCTGTAAATCCCTAGCATATAAAAACCTTAAATATGCAATTTCACTTACCTACGACTTTTAGTTTGAGCTAGACTGTTAACACACACACAGACCATTTTGCAGGACTTGGTTATTTAAACTCAGGGTACCTCAAAACATGTATTTCTGTTGAAAACTCAGATTCGAAAATTTTCACGATCGCAATACTTTTCCTTACTACATATTTCATATATAGGTAAGTGAAAGTAAAAAAGGCATTCAAGGTGGATAGTGAAGAATAGTGTTGTCGAAACTGTCAGGAATCTGCTAAATGATCACAAATTTAGGGCAACCGCTTCGGATAGAGTTAGATGGAATATCTGAAATGTCCCAGCTTCCCTCCACTTGTTGGGAATTATGAAAAAGTTTAGTCTACTAATAAAGCAACTGAATTTGCCACATTTAATTTAATAAAATAAAATTCATATCTTAACTAAACCAACAGTTAAAAAAAAAATTGTTGTTCGTTGAGAAGAGATGCTCATGATATAATTGTTTGGGGAGATGGATCTAATATCTTAGGCTGGCACTGAGTAATTATTAATACAGAAATATACCTATGTTTACTGTATTACTTCATTTTAATAATAATCAATCCTCTTCAGATATTAATAACACTTTTATAATCAACTAGTCTAATCATTGTCAAAAGATTATAAATTAGTTAACACTTTTACGAGTTTTTCTACTTTAGACCTCACCTAATTGAGGGGGTAGACCCTAGGTCTAACTTTCGATGGCAACCAACTGTACTTGAAATAAGGGCCAGTATTTTAATCGATGATCATTAATAGTTCAGCATAATATTCTTACTAGTTAATCATATATGATTTATGTATATATATTTAAATTACCTTCAGTTTAATATATTTATGATTTGTGTTCAATGAAAAATTATTGATTTCTTGATTATCTTTTTATTAAAAAAATCTCTTGTTAAGGAAAATAGCCCTTTTATTGTTTGTTTCAAATGTTTTGCGCTAGCATTATTCTTTGTTTTTCTCTTATTTACTATTTTAATAAACATAGATAAAAGAATTGGGTCCATGGTAGATTTTTTATGTATATACAAAAAACCCTCAGCATTCTCATGTAGAAGTGGTAGCAATTGAAATCCTTGTCTTTAAGTTGGGGATTGACTTTTATTTTTTAACAAAACTGTACAATAAATTTTGACTTCGCTTTCGATGGAAAAGATTGGTTGGTAACCCATATGATAATCCATCTTTCTTACCATAGTTGTAGTTCATAAAGACATTTCACCTAATGATCAAACAAATTCATTTTATTTTATTGTTTAATTATTTGTCATTGAGTAGAAACCTCATTTAAAGACAGTTGAATGATATGTATTTTTTTCTTTTGTATTTTAGATTATTTGTATATTTTCAATTTTATTAAGCCGAGCTGGATGGTCAGATGAAAACCCCTTTGTAACAGCTTTGTTGAAAAGAATTAATCTTCAGCATTTAATACCTGATAAAATATTTCTACAGCAAGGTTATGATCCTGAACTTATCCAAGCTTTGAGCTATGAAGAAATACTTGAGGTATTAAATTTAACAATCTGTGTGCATTTTTTATTCCTTAATTTATACTATATTCTCTTTTCAGTAGCCTTGGATCAAATAACTTTTGGTTTAATAATTCTACTTTTTCAGAAGTAATGATATATTATAGTTCTAAAAGATGTTAAGTTTTACAGACTATGTTGTTTACCAATCAGAGAAATCCAGAAAACTATCTTGAACTCGTAAATACTTCTTATTCGAGCTAGAGATGGGGAATTCGATTCTTTTAACTAAATCAATTTGAAGCGATTCAATCATGGTGAATCGAATCTTGTATACCATTCTTTGAGTGATTCTCTTCATCTTCTTTTTTTCTTTAAATGAAAAAAGAACTTTTTATTGAAAAAAAAAGTAATAACAAACATTTTCAACCTTATGACTATTCAGGCAAACAAATTTTTTACTTTCACTTAAAGGGAGGTACACCCGCTGTTTTACAGTGAGGTGATCACGCTCAACCGCCAGGTTTTTCCTCTTAATTAACAAGTAAATAGAATTATAAAATAGAAAAATGTCTTTGAACTGGATCAAATACTTTTTAATCCAAATTGAAACATCACGATGGACTTAATATATACCACTCACTACATAATTAAAATAATCAAGAGAAATGTGGCAAAATACTTTAAACAAAACATAAAGATCTAAACAAATTATTCAGCAAGAGCTATAAGAAAAAAAAAAGCCTCATGATGGTCAAGCTGTTCCCTCCTTAAAGAAAAATAAAAGTGACCTTTTGTTTTAAGACATGGTGCTTGAAATAAGATGCTAAGAGTCTTTTACTCTTTATAGGAATTTAACACAATTTTGTACCACTTATTTAGAATTAGTATTTAAAAAACCTGTAGGAACTCTTAGTATGCTGCAATAGGCATAGGTGCAGACATTGCCCCTCTCCCTTCAATAAAATCGATAGGAGGTGAGAATGTCCTCCCTAATATTTCGAAGAACAAAAACAAAATCAATGTTAATAACAATCTAAATGAATGAATAAAATATATAAACTATACTCAATTAAGGAAAAGTCGACTTTTCCTTTTTTTTAGAGGGCTAAGCTAAGGCCTAGAACTAGGTACACAAGTATTTTACCATGCCCTATGTTCCTGATATATCCATATGTACAAAAAAAAATATCTACTATGTAAATTTTTTGTATAAATAGTATTATATTGTTTTTTTTTCACAATAATTATTTTAATTATCACTCATACGTTTTATACATATTATAAGCCACAGAGACTTTTTTGGGGGGATCTGTTCCTCTCCCCCCTACCAGAATGGAAAATATGCACAACAATCTATAGGATTGTTAGACATGGGGAAAAATTGAGAGATATCATCTGAAAAAAACTTATAGAGTGCACTAGCATATGCATATTGCAGTTTCCTGCAGCTGGTTAGGTCCCTACAGTTTATTTAGCTGACTGCTGTTCCAGTAAATTTTGTTGTCCTAATTGTGAAGGTACTCTTTAGTTCAGTATATTATATAACTTAAAATATATTAGTCACAAATAGATGAAGCCACTAACATTTTATTTTAAAATTAAATTTTTTTTGTGGCTGTATGAATTATGAAAATTTGTATTTAGTAACTATAGTCTGTGGGTCAGACCCCCCTACCGTGTACTCCCCCCCCCCTCACAGTCCTATAAATTGCATATTGTTGTGTTCCTTGTAACCATTTATTAAAAAAAAACCAATGTTTCCTCACTGATAGAAGAAATAGCATTGCCCTTACGTGGTGCCCTCAAGCTCCTGAAAATACTCCAAGCTTCTCTCACTCGATTAAAGCCCAGTGTCCCATCTATTTTCTGGCAGCATCTCTCCCAGGAGTTATTCTTCTTTACAACTTCCTCCTTTACACGTTTGTTCAGAGCTCTGTAGGCGATCCAGTCCTGGTCTCTGTTTGACGCTAAGTACTTCTTATATGATTCTTTTTTGGCCTCCACCAAATCCGAGACCTCCTCAGACCACCAATCTGGTTGTTTTTTGTTTTCATCATACCCTAACTCCTCCGAGGCTGCTGCGTGGATGCACTTTCTCAAGTATTCATATTTTTCCGAAAGATTGCTTCTCTGGCTCAGATCTATTTTTTCCTCTAGTCTGCTTCTGTATAACCTCCCAACACTGTCCTCCATAAGGAGATATAGTTTGTACTTTGGTAAGGTGATAATCTCTGCTTTGCAGCGTCCCTCTTTTAGACCCTGTCCACGGCAAAAGAATCTTGGCCTGGAGCATAAAGTGATCAGTTCCACATTCCCAACTCCTGAACACCCTCACATCTTCCACTTTACAACATGATTTTTGTCTGGTGATGTAATAATCAAGTATAGATGACTGGAATCCAGGCTTACTCCATGTGAATTGGTGTCAGGGCTTGTGCTGAAAGAATGTATTCTGAATCTGGAAATCCAACGCTTCGCAAACATCGATGAGCCTCTTTCCGTTGTCTGTAATCTGAGCCTCTCCATACCTTCGACAATTCTGCTTCCTACTTGGTGACCCACTCGTGCATTGAAATCCCCAAGAATGATGACTTTGACGCTCCCATTCATCTTCTCCAGCATGAGCCTGAAATATTTTTTGAATTCATCCTTCACTTGCGGGGGTTCACTATTACCAGAACCATAGACATCTATGACTGTGACCTTTCTGCCAAAAATATCCTTATCTATAGGGATAATACTTTCCGATATTTCCTCACAAAATCTGATCTTTTCTTTGAGGTGTTTCTTTATCAGAACTGAAACACCTACCTTGGCCCGCACATCTCTTCCCACACCACTCCAGATATGCACATATTCACCTGATGTCTCTTGTCCCTTTCCTTTCAATTTGGTCTCTGTGAGTACGACCAGATCCAATCCTGCTCTCTCCACTTCTTTCCGCACCTGAGATTTTTGTTGGCGAAGCTCTGAATATTCTAAGTACCAAAATGAAAAGTCCGTTTCCGTTATGACTATCCAAATCCGAGGCTTTGTCACTACTTGTAGTGAGAAGAGTTTTACGTTAATGAGCTGCTGACCCAAATGACAACTCCCAACCTGGAGGACCAAAGGTTTTCTGTCGGGGTCTTTTTCCCTTAGATAAGTTGCCTGCCACAGCTAACGTGCCTTATCTGTCTGAATTTTTATTCGGAGTTGTCCTTCTCCTAGGCGCCCCGGCTGTGATGGGGGAGTGGTTGTGCATATTTAGAGGTGGCACACATTCCCCTCGTTACAGTCACTGTCTTAGAGCTCTCTGGAGTATTTTTGAGGATGGCCGCACCACTGACCACCCTCCCCCGCCCTGTTGGCTCCTGCGGCTCATGGTCCAGGAGTGCAAGTCCACCATCTGCCACCTGTGGTCCCGCCTGGTCCCTTAAGCTCGAGGTCCCCCACATAAGGAGGGCAGGAAAAATAAATAAATAAATTTAAAAAAATATTAATTAATTTTAAAAAATTTAAAAATTAATTTATTATTATTATTAAAAAAATAATAAATTTAAAAAAATTGTTTGGACAATTAAATTATTGCATTAATATTTGTTCATTAATACAATCAATATAATGTACCTAAAAAGTTATTTCGTTATGTACGTATAACATTAGCACTATAACTAAGCCATTTATGAGTACTGAATGGTGTGGTAGAGGCCTGTAGGCACCTACGCCAGTACCAATTTTCTGCAGCTTAAGTGCATTTTCTACGAAACTGCTTCAAATATTTTAAAAAGTAATCAGTGTTTTAGAAATAGAGATATATTCTCCAGATGTTTTATTTCAGCATGTTTTCTGTTATTATTGGTCTTTTAATTACAAACGATGCTTAATTTTTATATTGAAATCTTTTTTGTTATAAAAATTGACTTAACTAGTGTTTTTTGTTGCCTAAGCCAACTATTTTTTCATGTTTTATTATTCTCTGACTATGAAGCTTTAATAAATGACCAATTATGATGAAATTAAGCCAAATGCTGATTCTCAGTGACCAAAAAACTAACTAAATTCAAAGTCGTTAGGACGCCATTTTGGGGCAGTCTGTTCACTTTTTTTTGTGAGAACATAGGTTTTTTTTAAATAAATGGTTACAAGGAACACAACGATATGCAATTTATAGGAATTTGGGGGGGAGGGTTGCACAGTAGGGGGGGTATGGCCCACCGTGTACTAGTTTTATGCCAATTTTCTAATTTATTTTGCAAAAAGGCAGAAAAAGAACCAATAGGCACACTTGCTTGTTTTTCTCTCTACCAATACTGCTAAAAGTAATTAACATATAAATGTAGTATTAAATTCAGTCTTATGGCTTTATTCAATTATTTTTCTATATAATATTTTTCTTCTCTATTTTAATCATTTTTAAGTACTAAATATTTTGTTCATTTCACAATTAAAAGATAAATAAATTAATAAATCAAGGGTTATACTGGATTTTATATTATTGTCATTATAAAATTGTATATGTTAATTTCACATTTTCATTTGAACATTATTATTATCTTCTGATTTTCTCGCATTTGCGGGTTCCACAACTATAATATTTAATAATAATATTATTATTTTATTTTATCATATTATTTATTTTGAAGGTTTATGTGGCAGGAAATTCAGAGAATGAGAATAAAGAGTTATTTTTTATGAGAGCTTTAAAAGCTATTGATTCAATAGAGGATCCTGATTCTAAAGAGCTTATAAGGTATTGTTATAGTATAATTTTTTATAATGTGTTTTGTATTATAGTTATTGCGACATAGACATTTTATTAAATTGCTTCATTTATTTAGTGTATAGTATGCAATCGTTGTTGAGTAGCTAAACTGCTTTTTCGGTATTACTTTATTATTCATTATATACAAAAAATGAAGAAAGGTTATCATTCTTACTAGAATTCTTTTTTTTTTTTTAATTTTTAATGTATTAGGAGAAAATAATATAAAGAATAACCTACGACTTCCTCCTATCATGTATTTACTTTATAATTTTACAAATATATTTATTTAATACATAACAATTGATACTTAATGGTACAGTTTAATGGTATTTGGTACATAACAATTGATACTTAATGGTACAGTTATGCTTAATGGTATTAACCACATTAATACCATCCTCTGCACGATGCAATACGGAAAAATCCTCCGAACGATAACCGGAGTGATCTGGGATCAGAGTGCTAACACATGGAGAAGAAAGACCAATAATGAACTGCTTACAAAAACTGGTCAATCAATATCCCATGATATGAAGTCATGGAGATTAAGATGGGCGGGGCATGTAGCTCATAGGAATCCATCTGGAAGCCTCTGCGTAACAATAAATGCCTTAATAGAAAGCAAAAGACCACGTGGAAGACCAAAAAGCAGATGGATAGATAGAATCAACAAAGATGCAATAGAGCTACGTGCAGATAAATGGAAAGAAATATCCTAAGACAGGCAGAAATGGAGCATGCTTGTTGAGGCAGCAAAAGATCTACATGGACTGTAATGCCAAAAGGAAAAAAAACAAAACACTATTATAAAAAGGCAATAATTAAAAAAGAAAACATGATTGGAAAATTTTCAACACAAAACCTTTCATCTCTAAAATACAGCTAAACAAACGAACACACACATTTTTAATCTATTAAAAACCAGGTTATATATGCACAACTTTTAAATTGATCATACTCATTATGAGATTTATGTAATTTGAATCTGAGTTATTATATTTATGATTTCCAATATTATGCTTTTGAAAATAAAACAAATGTCATGAATTATTAATTAAAATTATATTTTTACAAAAAATATTTATTGATTTTTAGAATTTATTATTCTCTTTTTTATCAAACATAAATTTTAATTAAGTAATTGATTCATTACAGAATGAAAATTTGGGCAAATGCTGTAGGACTTGATTCATGGGAAGGATATGATTCAGAATACCCAGTAGAAATGACTGATGCATTTCTCACCTTCAGACTTATGAAATTATTAAGGAGTTCTGGTATTTTTTTTTTAACTTGTTTTAAAAAAATTATTTTCAGCATTTTAATAATTTTAGCTCATAATTTATTTTTGGATTTTGTGTGTGAAGCTATTGTGTTAATTGTCTCAAGTATTTTATTTATTTTTTTGGACTGCTATCTGCCAATGTTTATAACATGAACACTGATAATTCTGATTCTGATAAGACACTGATAAGCCTTCTCGTAATTCCTATCTTCGTATTCATATTTATTATATTATATTTGTATTATTGAAATTAATGTAAACAAAAACAAATGTAATAATAAAAAAATACTTTTATTTTACGACATATATAACTCCCAATCCCTTCTAGCACATTATGACGAATTCCTCGATTATTTTCACCATAACTTCCATCATATCATAGCCGTCTCAGAAACTTGGCTCAAACCTGATATTCCCTCCCTATCCGTTTCCTTACCCAACTATACCCTCTTCCGTCATGATCGAATGGAACGAACAGGTGGAGGTGTTGGATTGTTCGTACATGACAGTTTGATGGCCAAAGTCCTTCTAAAATCTCCTCCTTCAGACGTTCCTAACATAGAATATCTATTTGTCCAGATTTCCTTTAGTACCTTTCCTCTACTCTTTATCATTATTTACCGACCTCCTCGAGTCCGATTCGATCCCACTCTCAATCCTCCCTCCTTACATATATTCCTCTCTACAAAAATATTATTATTGCTGGTGATCTCAACACCAACCTCCTTTCAAACACTCCGGACAGAACATATCTTACTGACTTAGTTTTTTCCTTAGATCTATTTATTGTACCCTTTCAACCCACCCATCACACCCAATCCACTGATACTTGGCTAGATTTATTTATTATTGATTCCCCACATAACCTATTATCCTCTACGCAAATTCCAGTTCCCTTCCTTTCATCCCACGATCTTATTGAAATAACATACAACTTCTCTACTCCTTCACCTAAACCCAAACAAATTTCCTGGAGAGATCTAGATTTTTTAACCACTGAAAACATCAGCCCCTTCCTCGATTCTCTTTCTACTTGCTTAGAACCCATCTATTCTCTCCCCTCCATCGATGATATGGTTGAATGCCTTTCCTCCAACCTCCTCGATTTCCTCAATCGTCACGCACCTCTAAAAACACGTGTCTTTAGACGTCCTCCCGCTCCTTGGATCAATACAGAAATAAGAGAACTAATGAGGAGAAGAGAAACTGCTAGAAGATGATACAGACGTACTAGACTAACTCAGCATTATTCCACATTTAAATCCCTACGAAATCTCACACAAACGACCCTACGTCGCGCCAAAGCCCAATACTTCAATAACGTTTTATCCCAAGAACCTAACCCTAAATTCAAATGGAAAATCCTTAAGAACCTCTCTGTTGTTACCTCGAAAACCTGCACACAGTATCCAATCGATCCCAACACGCTAAATTCTTTTTTCACTAATCATTTTCTATCCACATTTCCATCTGACCGCTCATCTTTTTCCATTATCAAAACCCCCTTTGATCCTAATAAGTTTTACTTTCTCGACATCTCTCCTACTGACCTGCTCTCTGCCACCCTTAAATCCAAAACAAACGATTATGGTCCTGACCAAATACCTGTCAAAGTTATCAAACTCTGCCTTCCAGCTTTACTACCCGCACTCCTACACATATATAATTTCTCTCTCCAAAATTCCATTTTTCCCAAATCCTGGAAAAGAGCCATAGTCCGTCCACTGAACAAAGTTCCAACTCCTTCATCAGCTTCCGACTTCAGACCCATCTCCATTCTATCCAAGCCTCTAGAAAGATTAGTTCACTCTCAGTTGAAATAATCTTTCTCGAGCAGTAATAATAATAATAATAATAATCTTTCTCGAACAGCTTTCTCGAGCAAAACCATCTCCTCAATCCCTTACAATATGGTTTCTGTTCCCAGTATTCCACCCAGTCTGCCTTGCTAAGGATTACCCAAGACCTCCAATCCGCCATAGATAAACAGAAAATCTCCATCCTAATTCTCTTTGACTTTTCCAAGGCGTTTGATTCCGTTAATCATGAGATCCTTCTTTCCAAACTCCAAAGCCTGCCCATGTCAAATAGCGTCCTAAAATGGTTCCTATCTTTCTTATCCAATCGATCTCAGACAGTTACAATACCGAATAAACCTCCATCATCATCACTGCAATTAACGCGAGGTGTTCCTCAGGGTTCCTCACTCTCCCCGACCCTTTTCTCCATCTATATTAATGACCTTCCTAACGCCATTCAACACTCCAATTACCACCTGTATGCCGATGATTTCCAAATATACCAATCATTCCAACCTTCTGAGATGCGTGAGGCTGCCCGGAGGCTACAAGAGGACATCGACTGCATCAACAGATGCGCAGAAATAAATGAATTAAAGCTGAATGCAGATAAAACCAAGGCTATTATCATTGGGTCCAGACATCTCATCAGCTCCCTTCCTTACTTTACCTCAATAACCATCCCATCCATTTTTTCCCTACAGTCAAAAACCTAGGAGTAATCTTTGACCAGAACCTCTCCTGGGATAATCATATCTCCCAGATTACCCGAAAATCCATAACTGCCCTTAAACAACTCCTAAGATTCCGTGATTTTATTCCTCTAAAAACCAGACAGCTCCTTGTAACCTCCCTTGTATTCCCCCACTTCGACTACGGCTGCTTGGTGTATGGAGGGCTATCTGCCAGGCTGGAAATGAGACTAAAAAGACTCATGAATTGTTTCATAAGATACATTTTCGGGATCCCCAGGCGTTCACATGTTTCACTATGGTACACCGAGTTAAAGTGGCTTTTTCCTACTTCCCGACAATTCCTTCTTGGCGTTTTCCTTTTCCAAGTCTTTAGAACCAAAAACCCTCCCTACATACTGGAACTCCTTACTCTGCGCTCCTCTATCCACTCTCTCAATACTAGGTCTCAACCTATAGACTTATATATTCCCTCCCATAAAACTTCCTCCTTCAGCAAATCCTTCGTCATTCGTGCTGCTTCCTTATGGAACTCACTTCCTACCTCCATGCGTCAATCCTCATCCACAAATTCCTTCAAACAACTCCTGTTCCAACACCTACTATGTCAGACTAATATACATAAATTTGTAACTCTGTTATTATTCTTAGGGGACAGTAGTCCCAGAATAAAATATTTTTTCTTTTCATTTTCATTTTCATTTCATTTATATATTAAATTAATATATATATATATATATATATATATATATGTAGAAAATGTTTATCACAATGTTTATATATTTAGTAGAAAATAATTCTCACAACAATCAGAAAACATCTTAATTTTACATATATATAAGGCATGAAATGAATAAAAATGAATGTAGTAATAAAAGAAATGAAATAATAAAAAAACACTTAAACAACTTATGTACATATAAAAGATGAAAATGAAATAATAAAACTAATAACACTCATTTGATGACCTTCTTCACACAATTTCACCTTTGCAATTATGCCAACATTTTGAAAATATTCCATAGCCTGTTCTTCTGAAGACGGTAATTCCCAGAATGTAACAAGATCCATAATTTGACGAAAATAACACAAACGGGCCAAAAATAAAGAATTTAATAAGTGAATATCTGAATGTAATAACTGAAAAATAAATAATGTAATAACTGAAAGGTTTGACGAGATAAGAAGAGGGATGTTATTTCACGTAACGTTAGATAACAAGGGACGTTTCGTCCCGCCCATCTAATGGACAAGTACCACTGCCTGCTACAGATTTTCTATGGAATCGGCAATGAGGACTATATCATCTGCGAAAACCATTAATTCTAACTACTCCTTTGGAGTCATGGTAGGTAGATTTTATGGCACTAATTAATTCTGTGGGAACATTTTTAGTGGCTAAACCTGCCCATATTTCCTCTCTGGGGACGAAATCGAATGTTGCCCTTATGTCTAGGAATGCCAAGTACAGACTCTTTCCTCTATCCCATGACTTCTCAATAATTGTCCTGAGTGAGAAGATGTGGTCCTGTGTTTGACGCTGAGGTCTAAAAGCTGCTTGCTCCTCTTGTAATTTACCTTTAACATTTAGTCTGAGTTTTCTTTCCAATATGGAGGAGTAAAATTAATATACGCCTATAGTTTTGGCATTCACTTGAGCTTCCTTTCTTGTGGATCGATATGATGACGTTGCACCCCCATTCCTCAGGCATAAATTTAGAAGAAACTATATTCTGAAACAGGCCCTCTAATGTTTTCTGTAATTATGACCCTCCAAATTTTATAAGTTCTGGACTAATACCATCTTTGCCTATCTTCATTTTCTCTATAGCCCACATGACATCCTTCTCCCAGACCACATCATCATATACTTCTGTTAGTATTTCTTGCCTGTCCTCCACTCTCTCTTCCGAACCGCCAAAGAACAATGCAGAATAATGGCGGCGCCATCTCTCCAATATTTCCTTATCTTCAGTAATTATTTGCCTTAATTCATCCTTAACATTTCTAATGGCCCGTGATCTCCTAATGTAGTCATATCATTAGAGCGCTACCATTGGGTAGTTACTCAGCAAGTGTATTCATGTCATTATATCAATTATGTCCAAATTTACTTGATGTATTTATGTAATACAGTTGTAAATGTCATAAAGAAATAAAAAAAAAAAAAAAAACATTTCTAATGGGTTTGCTCGCCTTTCCTTTCATTGATTTAATTATTTTCCAGAAAATCTTGGTATTTTCCTTTTAATCATTCTGTAGACTTCTACCGTATTTCTCCCAACTCTTCTTCTTCACCACACAAACCAACCATATTTGCTTCTTTTCTTCTAACGTAGAGCTCCCAGTTGGCTGCAGTCTTGAGTTGACAATACTCCTTCCACGCTGTCTTCTTCCTATCACTCCACCACTCAGACTTTTTATCTTTGGTGTAGACTACCCTCGTTCCGCATACATTTTCAGCAGTCTCAAATATTACATTCTTCAATGCTGCAGCCTATGTACTGTTTACATTTCCTTCAGCATTGACATACCTGAGTATCTGATCCAGAAGTTCTGCAGTCTCACTTTTCTTATCCGGATTCTGCAGCTTTGCAATGTCAATCTTCTTTTATGTTTTTGGCCGTTTCTTTCTAGGTCGTAGGATCTGGGTGTCTCCTATCAACAGAAGATGGTCCGAACCAATTTCAGCACCTCTTATTAATTTTACATCGGTAAAATATCTTCTTATACTTCTATTGTACACAATGTAATCTATATCACTATTAACACTTCTTTCTTCAGCTGAAAAGGTTATTTTGTGCACCATCGTATGTGGGAAGAAAGAGTTTCCAATGAGGAGGTCGTAATCGTTACAGAAGTCGATGAGCCTTTGACCATTTCCATTTTTGGTGCTTTCTCCTCCATGCAGGCCCATTATGTTATGGGCATTTGAATGGTCTCTGTACTTGTATTGAAATCACCCATTAGGATAATCCCTCTGTTACAGTTCTGACTTCTGATGACCTCTCTCTCTAGGTCAGCATAGAACTGTTCTCTGTTGGGCCATAAACTTGTATTAGTACAATCTTTACTATTGACAAATCCATATACACTGTTGTAATTCTTGAAGATATGGGCTACCAATCTTCTAGTTTAGAGAATAAGCATACTTTCATGATGATGGCAACACCTTCCTGGACTCTGAGCCCAGCTGGTACTCCTGAGTAGATAAGCACGTGGTCCTTGTTTAGATGTTCTTCACCGTGCCCTTTTTTTCTCATTTCACAAATTCTTAGGAAGTCTACTCTGAATGTCTCCATCTCCTCCACCAGTTCAAAGCCTTGATATTCCATGTTCCAAGTCTAATATCCTTTTGAGTGCCACGTCGTAACGGTTTAGACTGTCTGAGCTCTACTACTGGTGATTGGCCGAGTAGAAGAGGCCCCGTATCCTCGGGACAACTGTCCTCCTGAATATTTATGTTCTCTCAGGAGGAAGGGTGGATGGGCTATACCTCCCGGCACTGGGTTTCTCCCAACTTAGAGGGCCAGTGGCTGATTGCGGTCAGATGACTTGACAATGGGGTCGTCTAGGGAGCAAAATATTTTTTAGAAGGAGCAGTTGGCTTATACCGTCAACGCTTGCCCTCCCCTCTCCCTCCTCAGTTTTCTCTAACCTCTTGCGCTCTTATCGTGTTCTCTGCTTTAATTTTACTTTTAACTGTTTTCTTTCTTTTTCTTTTTTTTATCCATTGTTTAATTTTTTTTAACTATTGCTCTAATTTTTTCTTGTCTCTTCTATTTTTCTTGTTTTAACCATAAAAGATTCAAAATTTTACCGCAAAAAAAAAATTATCAAAATATACATAAAGTTTATCATATTATGAACTTTATCTTCCATTTGTTTTTATTACTGCGGATGTGATCTACGTTTCCAGGTCCTACTTCAGCCTCAGGATCATCAAAATTATTCCTCTAAACCTAATCACTAATAAAGTAATAAAAATCTGGTGCAGTCATCACACAACTTTCACTTTCACGTTAAACTATCAAGAGGAATTATTGTCGTAAAAAATTGGCTATTACGAAAAGTTTTTTATCATTCTGGTACGGTATCGGTCCCCATCTTCCTACAGCTTTGTAAAAAATATAATGATTATTTACGTTTGTATCTTTGCATCTATCCAACTCTAATATTTTTTTAAAAGACCATTTTAGATACTTCATAACATAGGCAAAATTCTAAACAAACCCGGCCGCTTGGCAGTCGAGACGAATAAGAACACATTTATGGTTTTGGTCAGATTTAACTATACAAAACTCAGTAAGACTATCAAAAGAACACAAATATCGACTCGAGGTAATACAAACATCAAAACTCTTTCTGTCTATTTCAACCACTTAACTGAGCTCTCTTTATAAAGAGAGGTTTGAACGTACATGTCGTCCATTTATTCCAAAAAGTACTTAACTTAAGAACATGGATGGAGCTGAACTTTTAAGAACTTGTTTTTGAATTTCGACCTTATTTATTGAAAAAAAAACATTATTTTGACTAAAATGACACAAACCCTTTTATATATCAAATGTAGTAAGTTATAACTGCAATTTTTTTAAGTTTACAAAGGGAAAATTTTAAAAGTTCGCTGTGATGTAAGGTTATGAAATGTTATATAATTGACATTTTGCAATAAACCAGAGATGGGCAAATGCCAAAGTGAGTACTGAGTCCCGAGTATTTTACTCAACTGTTGAACTCCCGATTCTGATTACGGTACTCAGATATTCAACTTGCCCGAATCTTAGTATTTTACTCAAATGTGAGCTGTTCCACTTTGAGTATTTTACTCAAATCGCTGACCTGCGCCACTTTGTGTACTTTGCTCACGGCCTATTATAAATTGTAGTTTAAGTACTATGTGCCTTTAGTTAAATATATAAATTATATTAATAGATGTGCCATTGTTCTAATTACATAAATATTCTTAAATAAATACTTTTAATTGTTTAACCAATAACCAATTACCAATAATAAATATTGGATTTCTTTTTTAAATAATATCGACATTACGATCCCGGTATAAGAATACCTCTATTTAAAATTTTCATGTACAGTTTTATATTATGTTTTTAAATACTTGATTTTTCAAAAATAATCTCCATTTTGGAATTATGCCACCGTGTTTTGACTTATTTAAGTTTTCCGGATTTCTTCCATATGTTTCCATATGCTCTATTGATATGTTTTTGGAGCCGTAGTTTTTGAAAATGATGTCCATTTTTAGATTACAATACTGTGTTTTAACTTATTTGAGTTTTTCCGATTTTATTCATATGAGAGTATTTAGATCTTTTCGGAGCTGTAGTTTTTGAAAATAATGTCCATTTTGAGATTACGCCCTTGCGTTTTGACTTATTTGAGTTTTTCCGATTTTTTTCATATGAGGCTCTATTTATATGTTTATAAATTATATTATAATGGAGTGGGATAGCTCAGTGGTAGGGCACCAAGCTTCCAATGCAAAGGTCTCAGGTTCGAACCCCGGCTCATGGCAGAAAATTTATTTATCTGTTTCATTGGCCGTGGGGTGACCCTGGGTCGGTAGAACCTCTTGGGGCACACCCAGCCTCTATAAAGTGGGTACCCTTAATTAAATAATTAATTAAGGGGGAAAACCTGGCGGTTGAGCGTGATCTCGGTCAAATCATCTCCTTGCACAACCGTTGACCTAGAAACAGTGCTTTCCCTAAATAGTACTGAACCCCAGACACTTCATGGGTTGTAATGGTACAGGTCTTTTTTTTTTTTTTTTTTTTTTTTTCTTACAGTTTCTGATTGTCATTAATAAGATATTTATTTATTAAAGAAGTGGAACTTAGAAAAAGTTAAACAATTTTTAAGGCCTACTTGTTGATTAATATTCATTACAAACTATGAGAAATAATCATATTGGTGAGAAAAATAATAGTGTAAATCTATTCCTTCAGTTTGAAAAAAAATCCATTCCATTTCTATCAAATTCAATTGCCGTAAGTTAGCAAATTCACGTCTGTGTGAGAACAGTTGAATAAACTAGTTAATGATAGCTCCTCCTCAAAAATATTTTGCTCCCTAGACACTAGTGAAAGTAGTAGGCAACCAATAATTATCGGAATATTAAAAAAAATGTTTATATATATAAATTTCTATTTTATCATGGCCAAACTTCTACTCCGATTCGGAAGTATATTTGTCTCTTCTCAGTTAAGAAGTTCATGGATTAATTTAAAAAATAAGTCAAAATAATTAGACAGAAAGTAGATTACATTAATTCATGAAAAAAATCATTTAGTTATTTTACTATACGTATATTTTTACTTTGAAATTTTGTATACTTTTTTTATCTTACATTTTATTTATTTTTAGAAGATGATGTGCAGACCTTCAAAGTTCCTACAATTGATGACTTACTCCTTTGTGAAGAACTGAAAGAGGACAAAAGGGTTAAGGTATTTAGAGACAATCCTCAATGCAAATATATTTACCAATATTGGTATGAACGGATCATTGATGATGAAAATCTATTGGTGCCTATCAAAAAAGTGACTGATCCTGAACATTTTAACGTAGAATATGAATCAGATAATGAAAATAGTGATGAAAGTTAACCTATACATGAATATTTATTTATTTTTCATAAAACTTTTGTTATGTCTCTTTTTAAATAAATGAAGAATAAATTTGGTTGTAAATATTTTAGTGGCATTTTCTACATTGTAAATTAAATTTACTCTCTAAGCTGCCTTTTTTTTTTATTGTGAATATTAACCTGTTAAATAGCACTAAAACGAAAACATAAAATATCTATGTACCTCAATATAATTTATATGATTTGCATTTCTACCTTCCTTCAATATTTCCTCATATGCAAACTTTAAATTTATAACCTTTACCGAAGCCTTTATGAATCTAAGGTGTAATATTACTTTTTTTTCTGTATGTCTGTAAGATTATATTTTTTCAATTTGTTCATGAATAGCTTAATTAATAAACTAATTTATAACTAAATTTATGTTAAGGCAGAACTATAAATATTGATTTCTGATTATCTGAATTTACTATAACTCTTAAGTAGGTTATTACATCATTATGATTTAAAATAAAGTAATACACTACTAAGAATGGCCTCACCATAATAGTTCCTATGCATTCACCATAGCAATTCCTTGCTTTGGAGCTCATTGTTATTATATGTTTACTATCATTTGTGAACTTACTCATTAAACCATGTCAATATTCTATATATCGAAGAAATAAAGATTTTATATTATTTGCTAGAATTCAAGTGAAAGTTTAACGGGGAAAATTAAACCAACTTCTGTGTTTAAGCCTATTTTCAAATGATCTCACTTTCACACACCATAAAAACAATTGTATTTCTCACCTACACTCACAACTTTATGCTATGTGCAAACCAATTTCCCTTGTTCTATAAATCCTCCACTACTATTTTAATAATACAACTAAGTCCTTTTGTTTTGATTTTTTATTTATTATCTTATTATTTTCCTAACACTAAATAACTCCCAATTTGGTTTGCTATCTTAACTAGTTCATGTCAACACTCTTAAGGCTTTTTGAGATAAGTTCAGTATTTTGTTCCCTACTGGACCATTAGCGGCCTTAGACATTTGCCGCCTCTGGGCAATGACATCATCTCCCTCCCCTAAAAAAGTTAAATTTATTTGTGCTTGTTTTAGGTGAAATAATTCATAATAATATAAAGTAAGGCTGTGTTTTTACTTCTCCACATTTATTTCCATTTTGCCTTGGCTACGTTTTAGCTAACAAAGATGCATGTTTGGAAAACAAACATAACTAAGAGGAACAAAAATCTAATAATTGTAAAAATGTATTGATTGCCCATTTTTTCAAACTAGTAAACCATACTGAAGCATCATCCAGCAAAAGTGTTGAAAATAGTGAAATGAATAATAGAGAATCCCAACTAACAAAACAAAAAATTTTACTTCTTAACACTAGTCAATAGTCCCACTAATAAAATAACCAATAAAAGGGAAGGAGATGGTCCGGGGTGACGGTCATAAATAGGCTAAATAGTGGCAAAACTGTTTTATTAAAAGCCAACATTTCGACCCTACTTTGCACGTCTTCAGGGCTTGAACGGACAAGATACAGAAAGATAGAGAATTGTGGAAGTTACATAATATTATGACAAAAAAAAATAAACAATGTGAATAAGCTTATTAAAATTATGAACAGTAAGTACATTAAAATATAAACAGAGTAAGCTAAGTAAAAAGATCCTAAACTGAAGTAAATAGATGGTAACAATTGTTGTAGTGTTATATATCATATATGAAAATGTGAATATACTTCTACAAATCTATAGGAGTGATTGAAAGAAAAGGAAAAAGGATATACTATGAAATAATAGACATAAAGGAATGTAGAGAAAGAAAAAAAAGAATAAAATAAATAAATAAGTGAGTAACATTAGAAGCATAAAAATAGAGACTTACAGGTGTGTTCAGCTAGGAGTTTCGCTTAGAACTGGAAATTTAGGGTAAGGGTAGGTATTGGGGAATTCGCTGACTTGTTTGGGTAATGGGAAAAAACCTCGAAAATCACAGTATCTAAAATTTGAAGATATGGATGGATACAAGGGGAAAAAATACTATATCTATGAAATATTAAATTATAAATACATAAATATAAAATAGAATTAAGAGATTATAGATAGGAGTACAATGTGGATAAAAACAAAAATGGAAGAAGTAAAAAATAACTATAGAAATAAGAGACCATACATTGCAGAACTAACTTAGAAATATAGAGAAGGGGAAAAAATATGAATAATTATATTTATATTTGGTTGTAAATATGTAATAAAATTAAATTTAAATATTAGATTATATTGAGATATGGTTAAAAAGTAAAATTAATAAGGCCCATCACTCCATATGCCTTCAAGTAGTCACTGCCTGTTCTCGCATTGAGATCTCCCATTATTAAGATGCTTCTGTTGCTGTTCCTTCCTTTAACCACTGCTCACTCCAGGTCGCTATAGAAATGTTCCTTCTCCAGGACATCAGAATTATTTGTGGGGGCATAGACTTGGATTAGAGCCCATTTTCCAATCTGCAGATTTATATTTGCCGTGATTATATGAGTGCTTATATTCTTACATTCTATCACCTTCTTGAATAGGTCTTCTTTCATTATTATACCAACGCCTTCTACCGCTCTATGTCTTGGGAGGATCCTGAATATACTAGGGTATGTCCTCTATCCAGCTTAACCTCACCAGAGTCTTTCTTTTTCACCTCACTTAACCCAAGAATGTCCAGCCTGTACGTCATCATCTCTTCTTTGATAATTTCAACTTCTTTGCTGATGAGTGATCTCACGTTCCAGGTGCCTAGTTGTATATCCTTATCCATGCCGGTTCGTTTCCATCTAATCCGTCTAGTTCCGAGGCTATTCACTGTGTTATTCTAAATCATCTGTACTCCCATGCAGGTGATTAGTCCAAACCGAGAGGTTCCATTACCTCAGAACAACTGATTCCTAGCTTGAATCAGGTACCAGGGTCCTTAGATAGATTGCCTTCAGTACGGCTAAGGAGCCCTATCTGCCCCTCGCAGTACATCAGCCTTTCTGCTGGTCTCCAGCTCCGCCTGATAATGTCCAGTCATAGACCCATCCGACTCCAACTTTCTTTTGATCCATGCCAGTAGTGGTGCTATTGCTGCCTCACACCAGGGATTTTTATCAACTTCCCAGTCTAGATCCGTTGCTTTTTGTTAATGCAGGTTCACCTCGGGCAGGGTGTGGTTCTACACCACTCACGGACAGTCATGGGCTTATAGTGTCCTCAAGACATCCCCAGTATGGTCAGCAGGCCTCAGCTACTCCCCTGGTGCAGAAGGAGGATCAATCTGTCTTCAGGTCGATCTTGAAGAATTGGCTACCTCCCTCCGCTCCTTTACGCCCAGTAGAAAATCAAAAAATAAAATTCTAAACATTTACACTAATAACAAGGACAAAATAAATAAAAACCATAAAATAGACATCATGTACAAAATACATTGTAAGGACTATAGAAACAGTAATAGTGGAAATAAAAATAGCACATGTTACATAGAACAAACAAAACAGAACTTAAAGAATAGAATCAATCAACATAAAAGCAAATGCGATTTAAAAAAAAAAAAAACCCTTATATATACAAATTTTATTATTTATATCGATTTATTCTATACCATTAAGTATTAAATAATTCCAACAATAGCTTTTATGAAAACCACATATGTATAATTATATAATATTGTTGGAGTCTGTATTATATTAAGCTCATTTTACGTATGGAAGTGTGTTCTAATCTCTCGGGTGCGTTTGTATTCTTTTGGTTCCTCAATTACAACTATTCTTTGTTACAATTTCTTATTTTTCCTTTAGTTAATTATCAAATTCTTTTATATTTAACTATCTTTTATATTAAAGATTAATGTGAAAGCGTCAATTTTGTCAAATAAAAAAATTAAAAGTACTTTAGGGGAAGCTAATATTGAAAATTAGCCATTTAAGACCTGTTACAGAAAATCAATCAGAATAAAAACTACATTTTATTTAAAACTGCTTAATTTTACACTGATAAGATGAATTTAATCAAAATCGTTGTTAGGGCCGTTTTCGAGAAAATCGTAAAAATGTGGTTAGTCCATTATATAAAGTGCCACTGCTACTGGAGGCAACTCACACCGCCCGGCCGTAGGACTGATGACTCTACCCCGTGTACTTAATTCGGGAATCGAGATGTGGTCTACCAGGATATTAGTAGCCCCCTGAGGTTCGGTCCATGGACAGTCTGTTTCGGGGAAAGAAATATAGGTCCTCGTGCGCCTGCTGACTCCGAGCAGTCATAATCCATGGATCTAGACAGATTTGTCACTGTGCTTGAACCCGAGCCAGATTTGCCCCAAAGCGATCAGCTATGGGTGGCCTGCTGATGCACCATGATGGCCATGGTTCGTAGCAACGTGAGGTTGGGTGACCCCCTCCAGGCTATCTGAGCTCCCGCGAGCAACATACATTCAGTAAGAGAAAGTAATGCGATCGTGAAAATTTATTAATTTTAGTGTTTAACGGAAGTACAAGTTTTAAGGTCCGATAAGTCCATAGGCGCAGATCATGGGGAAATTGCTTTTATTTAAATTTTCATTTATATCCAAAGATAATAATATACATAATTTACCGTAAATAGAGGGAAATATTTAAACAGGTAATAGTAGACCTCTAGACCTATCATAAAGTTCACGTATACAATAGGCCGATCGGCAAAATAGTAGGCAATTTAAGTTTCGGGTTTTTTAAGTAAGTCCTGGTTTTTGACGAATAGGAAGCGATAACTAAAACATTAATTAATATGATTAATTAACAATTGCTTCACTATAAACTAGACAAAATTTTCTTCAAACGAAAGTAGAGTTTGTTATTGTTAAAGCACTTTAAAATTACTTAAAGAGGACTTTTCAGCGAATAACTAAGCTATTTGGTGATATATAAAAAATAATGAATACTTCGTGATTTTTATTTATCACCATCCAACTAGAGAAATATAAATATATTTACAAGTGACCAATTAAACGTTTCCAATCCTAATATCTACGTGTAAAATAAAGAAGGTTCCTGATTGCTTGAATTATTTTCATCAAATCGTAAATTATAAGAACTGGAAATATTTAATTGATCACTTTTAAATAAGGATCAATTTCTGTAATGCAGAGCTTAATAAAAAACACAGTTTCATAATCATTTTAAATAATTACTATTTGAAAAATCATTATTTTATAATAAATAAAAAGTGTATTTATGAATTTATCTTTATATAGGTTCTTTAAGGGGACATGATATCAAAACACATAATTTTTTTACACTATTTGAGGTGGATTTCAACATACTTCGTAATAAAGGCTAAACTTAATTAATATGGACTTTAAGCTTACTAAAAAAGAAAGTTTTTCTAAAAGTTGGTTGTCTGGAGTATAGGTGGATGGTTAAAAATAAAAATCGCTAGTAATTCATGGAGAACTTAGCTTTATGTATCCTCACAAAAGTCCCCTTCTTTAAGTGGTTTTAATAATGACAAACTGCACTTTCGTTTTAAGTAAAAAATTTCTAGTTTACAGTGAATCAATTTTTAATTAATTATATTAAATTATGTTTTATTTATTGATCAAAAACCATGGCTTACTTAAAAAAACAAAACTTAAATTTCCTATTATTCTTCCGAAAATCGAACCCTTGTTTTTATTGACATTTTTTTTATAGTTCTTAAGCTCTGCTATTACATGTTTAAATATTTCCCTCTACTTACGAGACATTCTGCATATCAACATGTTTTATATTTCTCATACCTTGTTATCTGGTCATTTTCTTAGCCCTGATGAAGGCCTGAACTTCAGGTCGAAACGTCGGTATATGTAAAAATAAATATTATCATTTATTTTTGCCTTCTTTTTGACTGACCACCCCAACTATTCTTCTCTTCATTATCCACGACAGTCAACAATTTACCAATTATGAACATATTTTATGATTTAATCACCCCTCAATTTGATATATTATTCACATATATTCGGATTGTGTGAAAAACGTTTCATTTTTATTTGAGATTATACACACTAAGAAATCAAAAACATTTTTTACATCATTCATTTCTACCTGAAAAAGTTCTAGAAATGTACCAAAGTTATGTAGGCTGTTTCTCTACCCCTTCCTCCTCCCTGTGTTCAATCTAAACAAATACGTCATAGATTCAAAATTTGTTTTTAAAATATTTTTTCTGCATCGTTCCAATTTTAGTATATGTACCGCCGAAGGCAGTGGATTGATTTTTCATTGAAGGGAGTGGATCAGCTGATTGGAAGGTTGTGCTCTCAACTGGTCTCTCAGTATTTGCCTATTTTTTAGCGGAATCTCTCTGATTTTTCATTGAATACATTTCGCGTGTACATACCTAACCATCAACAACAAATTCATAATATCCCTCCTTCTTCAAATGCAACAG
Organism: Nezara viridula; assembly: GCA_928085145.1. Lineage (NCBI taxonomy): Eukaryota > Metazoa > Arthropoda > Insecta > Hemiptera > Pentatomidae > Nezara > Nezara viridula. The sequence goes on from OV725078.1 coordinate 82,204,569, forward strand.
ATCTCACCAATTTTTTGGCATCTTTCCTCACCGATTTGCCATCTTCAAATTCTTAGTTACTCCACTCATATCACTCCTCACAAATCTCGTATCTCATCTTATCCCTCCTTAAAAAAATCCTTAATAACTCACATCTCAAAACCCATATCCATTCTCCTTTAGAATGCGAATGGTGTTAGAAATCACGTTGACGAACTAACAGCTTTATTACTGGACAAGAATATCGACGTAGCACTAATTACAGAAACACGACTGACCAGAAAACAGCATTTAGATATACCTCAATACATAACATACCGTACTGACCATCCTGACGGTAAAGCACATTCCGGTACTGCAGTTATTTTACTCCACTCCCTTTCTCATCACCAGCTTCCATTACTGATACAAGATTTCCTACAATCCACCGCTATCGTAATCAAAATGTTCTCCTTTCCCGTCACCATAGCATCAGCATATTGCCCTCCTAACAGATCCATATCCAATATCCAGTTCAGTTCTCTTCTCAACTACTTAGGACATCACTTCATCTTGGGTGGAGATTCAAACGCCAAACATCATCAATGGGGTTCTAGAACCACGAATTCTCGTGGCAGAACATTGTTATCTACACTCAATTCCCAACGTTTTAGTATCCTTCCTCCTAACTAACCTACCTACTGGCCCACAGATCCTAACCGCAATCCCGATATCCTTGATTTTTTCATCCACAGTGGCTTAGGTCGCCTCAATGATTCCCTTACCCGTCTTGCCGAACTATCCTCAGATCATATTCCATTATTACTCCAATTATCTCTAGCTCCTATTCCTAAGTCTTCTCCACCGTCCTTCATCAGAGGCCCAGTTAACTGGAAACTCTTTCACCAAATCCTTTCCGACAGAATTGACCTCAGAATAATCCTGAAAACCACAGATGACCTTGACAATGCCGTACACTTTATTACCACCACTATCCAACAAGCAATCTGGACTGCTTCCTCTCCAAACCACTCCTCAAGGACTCCCAAGAAAAATAAGTTACCTCAACCCCTCATAGACCTAATCCATACCAAACGCCGTGCCAGATTGTTATGGCAACATACTAGACACCCCACCGATCGTCAATCCTATAATTATTTTTGCAAAAAATTAAAGCTAGAATTGGCCACCTTCAGATCCCAATCCTTCAACTCCTACCTTACTTCTCTCTCTTCTCATGAAAATTACCTATGGAAGATAACTAAACAAATCCTAAAACCCCATCAGATATCACATCCTCTCCGTCGAGGTGATGGCTTTTGGGCAGCGTCTGACGAAGATAGAGCCGAGGAATTTGCCAAACACATTTCCCATACATTCACCTCCCATCCGGAATCCAACCCCACCCACACGTCAGCAGTAGAGGGATTCCTTAATTCACCCATCTCACTCTCCTTACCGCCTAAAGCAGTAAATCCTTCTGAGGTCAAATACCACTTACAGAAACTACCTACCCGCAAATCACCTGGATACGACCTCCTTACCTCTCAGATCCATAGACAACTCCCTCCTAAAGCTGTCATATTCCTTACATAAATATACAATAACATCCTACGAACCACCCACTTTCCTCTTTTAAGGAAACATTATACTATTATCCTATTCCCAAAATCAGGCAAACCTCCCAACAGCTTAATTTCCTACAGACCCATTAGCCTACTTCCAATCCTTTCAAAAATCCTTGAAAAGATCTTCCTGAAAAGAATCCTACCCTTTATAGAATCTCAAAATCTTCCTTCACACCAGTTTGTATTCCGTTCCCAACACTCCACAGTCCAACAAGTACTTCGAGTGGTCACTCATATTTCCGCAGCACTGGAAAGAAGGCAATATTGCTCGGGTGCATTTCTGGACATAGATCAAGCTTTTGACCGAGTATGGCTCGCCGGGCTTCTTTTCAACCTTAAAATCCATCTTCCTCAGTCCTTATACCTTGTCCTCCGTTCCTACCTCTTAGATCGTACCTTCCGAGAGTTCGCTGCGGCACCGAATTTTCAAATTGCTATCCAATTGAGGTTGGTGTTCCTCAAGGTAGCGTATTGGGTCACGTCCTTTACATCCTCTTTACCCCCGATATCCCTGTCCATCCCGATACCTTCCTGTCAACTTTTGCTGATGACACCGCCATTCTATAATCCGACTCAGATACTGATATTGCATCCTTAAACCTTCAAAGACACCTCTCGCTGATTGAGCACTGGTGTAATAAATGGCGTATTAAAGTAAATGAATCCAAATGCCAACACACCAACTTTACGTTCCAACGCAGTTCCTGTCCACCAGTACACTTTAAATCCACCCAGCTTCCTTTCTCAGACACAGTTCGGTACCTTGGCTTTCTCATAGACAGACGACTAACGTGGAACCCTCATACTAGACTTAAAAGACAGGAACTTAACGGACGATACGGCCAACTACATACATACAACTAAATAGAAACTCTAAACTCTCTATTGAAAATAAAATACTTATCTACAAGACAATACTGAAACCTACTTGGACTTACGGACTTGAACTGTCGGGAACAGACAAATTTTTTAACATCAAACGCATTCAATCCTTCCAATCCAAAGCCCTTCGAACAATAGTCGATGCTCCTTTCTATGTAACCAACAAAACCCTACCATGACCTTAATATTCCATTTGTCCTAGACCTTGTCCCACCAAAATTCTCCAAATTTCACCTGAACCTTACCCATCATCCAAATCCCTTTGCACAAACCCTATCCAGCACCACCCATCCCTATAATCCTCCAAGAAGGTTAAAACGGCAGTGGCCCAGCGACCTTTTATAGTTTGTAAATATTGGAGTTCTGGCAATGGCCAGATTCTCTACTCACGACATGAATGTATGAGGCTAAAGCACTCTTGCTCAATCTCCACTGGGTTTAGCCCCAGTGACGCGGTTGAGAGAGAAGGGGATCTCCTGGAGTCATGCTTTTCTCTCCACAGTTGGAGGGACAAGTCTGGTTTGTAGTTCTCTCGCCAGATTGTAAGTATTGTATATAGGTATATATGTGTTATTTTTATTTATTTATTTTTAGGTTATTTTATTCTTATTTATTGTATATGTATTATTTTTCTGTATAATTTATTTTATTTATTGTACATAGAGGGTGAATGTTATCTCTGAACACTATTCTATTCGCTTATTATAGATGTCCTTGAGACAGATTGTAATATTTTTCAATAAATAAGTTTTAAAAAAATATATTTTCAAGTATATACAATAAGTAAAACAAAAACAAAATAAAAATCCATACTTATTATCCATAAATCAACTAAAAAGACTTATATACAAATACATTTTAAATATTCAATATTATATTTGTTTGTTTCACAATAATTATGTTGAATTTTTACACATAATAAAAACTCCCACCACTTTTTTTTTTTAGTTCATCGTTTCCTCCCCAATCAAAACCAAAAGTCAGCGCCTAATCCTCAGTTCAAATAACGAAGTCCCACTAAATGCTCTGTATGTATGTGAACAGCCTAGCTCAAAAAATAAAAACCGAACAAAACTAATTACATATTTAAGTTAGGCATATGTCTGGGTTGTTACAGAAACTTTTTCCTTAAAATCGGCTGACCAGTTGATTGAACTCGGTATATCAACGTGCAACTAAATTGTCTTTAATATCAGCTAGGTCTTATACTCATTGATTTCACCTAGCTTATCCTCCTATTTTCCGAACGTTCCCCTAAAGTACTTTTAATCTGGTTTATTTTAAACAATTAATTTCATTGAAATTCACAAATATATTCTTGAAGGCTTAGCTTCGTTATAAAGTGCACTTCAAAAACTTTATATAATATCGACATTTTGCCTGCAACTAAGTTCTATTCAAAGTAGAGCGGTAAATGAAAGTTGTGTGATGTGTGTACCAGTTTTTTTTTTTTTTTTGTTATTTCTTCAATTTCGGGTGGCACTGAATTATGTTTATGTACTTTCCAACCCATGTCCTATAAATTTGATGTTACCTTGCATAAAACACAACTTGAGAGATGATGCCTTGAAAAGAAGAGTACTGTGAGTATTTTTTTCGCTTTAGGACAGAGCAGCCCCTCTGGAGGATTTAGGCTCTGGAGCTTATTGCAAATAAAAAAAAAATATAAAGCATATGAGAATAATCAATTTTAGCTTATTGATAAAGCAACTGAATTAGAGATATATTGAATAATACAAAATTCAGATATTACGTACTATAAAATAGTTCAAGAAATAAATTACATTTTTTATAAGGAGATGACGTCATTGACGAGACCGCCAAGTTTGCTTTACTTAAATAGTAGTGCAATTCATTTTCCATCAAAAAGGTTAACTTAAGCATTTTGAATCTTATTTTCTTTTTATTTATTTATTATTATTTTTTTTTGTTAACAGTGAAGTATGGTTATGTAATTATCCAGCAAAGAACAACATCTCATAGACAAAGGCTTTCAAAGAAGGAAACTGTGAGGCGTATTTTCGGAATTTTGTTTTTATAAAATTCAAATAATTAGTAAAATTTTATTTAAAAAAAAATTGGAAGTGAAAAATGTTTGGGTAAATGGTTGTTTGTAATTCTCTTTACATTGAAAGCCCTTGTTAATACGGTCCATCCATTGGCCAATTTCATTCACTCCCTTACCCACAGATCTTTACAAATAATGTATAAAAGTTTTTGGTTGTTATTAAATGGATTTGGAAATTTAATAACAACCAAACACATAATAAAGTATTATGATTTTAATGTCGTAATTTCTTGTTAAAAGAAATATTTTTATATAAAAGGTGTAGTTCCAATATTAACTACAATATTAAATTCAAGTGAGCTAGGAATAGGTATAACTATTAGTATATGACATATGGAATATAAGTTACATATGCAACTATAGATTAATAGTATCTGAACTAGTCCAGATTCAATTCAATATTTTACCTTTCTTGGTAAAATAATTTTAATTTTTTCCAATATTCTCCTCTTCCTCAAAAAATAAATAAAACCAACATTTCCTATGTTGGTCATATATATTCAGATTATTAGTTGAGTGAGAAGGTGTAGATATTTCAATAAAAAAATCAGAGAATCGTCCCAGAATATTTGTTAGAATTATGTTTTTAGGATTAAATATAATGCAATGAAGCACAGATTTTAAAAGAGAATTAAGCTTCACAAAAAATGAAAATTATTTCTCTAAAATGGTAAATAATTAACCTATTAGGGGTCGTTTTTTCATTCTAAAAGAATTTAAATTATGTATTATATTTAACTACAATATTAAAGCCGCATAAATAATTAATAATTAGTAAAAAGACTGTTAAACCCTTAAAAGTGTGGTTTGTGTATTATGTATGTTGCAAACACTGTGCTGGCCTTCGATATTTGGGGTACTAGACAATGATGTCCTCTCCTAAAACAATTAATTTATTACTTAAATTGTTTACAAAAAAAATACAATTCAAAATACTCAAGTTAACTTTTCTAAATAGAAATAAATTTCACTACTTTCTTATTTCTTATTTCCTTGTAAAAAAAAAAAAAATCGTTTTTATTTTAGGTATTACTTTTCATTTTTTTTTAAAAAATATTTTGACGTGAATCAGTCTTTTATTTCCAAAGTGATAGATTTTTTTCGGAGATCGAGATACTTATAGATTTCCACCTGAAAACACCCACTGAATCCGATGGTGCAATTTTTTTTTTTAAATGAACCTTAATATTAAAAAAAGTAGTTGGGAAAATAAATTTATTTAAAAAAAAAACTTCTTTTAAAAATAAATTTATTTTTAAAAAACAACTTTTTTTTAAGGAATGTAATGAAACTTAAAGCATTCCTCAAGTATTCTTTAAAAAATAATTCTTCTTTTTTCTTGGAAGTTGTCTAATATTTTTAGTTATTTGGCAATAATTACTTCCAATTGGTAACAATTGAATATATTTCACATATTATCAATGTTATATGTTAACAAGTTGACGTTTCGGGATATTTACTCCCATCTTCAGAACTACAATCCCAATAATCTTGTGGATGCAAGGCTTAAAAATAATAATAATGTGCTCCATCGTCAAATTTCTAATTCATGTTATAAAATATATCATCTAGAGTTCATGATCTAAAATATAACATCTTGCTTTAGACCAATAATCGGGTGTCTGCCATAGTGAAATACTGTGAAATTTGTATTTCACTATGGCAGACACCCGATTATTGGTCTAAAGCAAGATGTTATTTATATTTTAGATCATGAACTCTAGATGATATATTTTATAACATGAATTAGAAATTTGACGATGGAGCACATTATTATTATTTTTAAGCCTTGCATCCACAAGATTATTGGGATTGTAGTTCTGAAGATGGGAGTAAATATCCCGAAATATCAACTTGTTAACATGTAACATTGATAATATGTGAAATATATTCAATTGTTACCAATTGGAAGTAATTATTGCCAAATATCTAAAAAAAAAAAATTCATTAAAGCTCTTATAACCGTTTTATTCAAATTCAAAAAAAATTAGTTAATTTTGTTCAAAAACGGGCTTTGATTTTTAATTTTTTCCAAAAACGGCCCTATTCAAGTTTCGATGTTAATTAATTTCTATCGAAATAAATTAAGTGATTATCGGAAATATGAGCTATAAATAAAGAATTTTTCAATTTATTATATTTTTAATATTGGTTTTGAAATTACTATTGAAATAGAAAGTATAGTTTTTCACGTTTCCTGAAAAATTATTAATAATGATTAGAGTTCACTTTGGGAATAAACGACTCACATTTTAAATTACATCATTTCAATTCTTTTAAGGGTGAAACAAAATTGTGACTGAAATAGCTTACACTCTTGTTTTATCTAAGGATAATATATTACAAGTAATTGATTAGTAGACTGATTACCCATCTGTAGAATTTCTTTTAATATTATCTGCAGGGTTTGATACTTTTACTGAACTTCTTCAGTTTCTGTGAAAACGAAAAATTGTATTTAATATGAAGGTTTTTATCTCCACTGGGTTTAGTCCCAGTTGAGAGAGAAGTGCAGGGATCTCCTGGAGTCACGCTTTTCCCTGTACAGTTGGAGGGACAAGTCTGGTTTGGAGTTCTCTCGCCAGATTGTAAATATTGTATATAGGTATGTATGTGTTCTATTTATTTATTTTTAGGTTATGTTATTATTATTTATTGTATATATATTATTTTTCTGTATAATTTATTTTATTTATTGTACATAGAGTGTGAATGTTATCTCTGAACACTATTATAAATGCCCTTGAGACGGATTGTAATATTTTTCAATAAATAAGTAAAAAAAAATATATATATAAAGGTTTAAAGGAACATTTTTTGAAATTAAGTTCTAGGTTTATAAAAAAATCAACTTTTTTAAATGAGAGATGAACAGTAATTATGCTCAGATTAAAATTATATTGTACCTTAAATGAATCACTTGATTCTAATGTGTCGTTTGTTTCATTATCTAAAAACAAATGTCATTTTTTAGATTATTTTTTTGGCAAAACCAACAAACAAAATTTTCAAAAAACAGATGTTCTGTGAAACCTTTACTTATAAATTTCTACTTGAAAAGATTCAAGTAGAAATTTACAGTTCCGAAATAAAAAAAAAAACAATAAAAAAAATTGAAAATGAAGATTCTAGTCACACTGAAACTGTTTAGAAATAAAAGTTTAAATCTCATTTTGAATTTCAAGCCTTGATTATGTGATGTAGTTTCGTATAAGTTTATTGTGAACAGAAATATAACTATTTGAAGGAAAAAGAGAAATTATATAAAAAAAACTTCCCGGTTATTCAGATTTCGAATATGAAGAATCCTAGTACGTGGTACGGATAATTTTTTATCAAATTATTAACATCTGCCCAAAACTTCGTAAATAGCATCATCTTGTGATAAACTACAAAATTTTTATCTACGAAAATTCTCAGAAATGGAGCGCTTTCTTATTAAACTTATTATTTTAATTAGGGTTTGTAAATAGTGTATATAGGTATGTTTGTATCTAAGATGTTTGTTATACTTTTATTTCTATTTTTACTTACTTATGTGTATATATATATATATATTTTTCTTTTCTCTTTTGTTCTTTTTCCTTATTTTTTTAATCTATATTTCTGTATATACGGTATGAATTTACTCTCTGGACTCTATTATAAGTGTCCTTAACTGTGACAGATTGTAATATTTCTCAATAAAATGTTTTTAAAAAAATTAATTAGGTACTAAAAACTCGTAAATACTTTCCACTTGAATCGTAAGATAATTTAACCACAAAATTGAAAAAAAAAAAAAAAAAAAAAAAAGCTGGTGTATAAAAGTATTGGGCCGTAATAAGTAACTTTGTTATTTTGACATTTTAGGGGTGGAGGTCACGCCAAACGGTCCAATATTTTTGTATGCCACCTTTATTCTCAATTTGGTCATCAAATTATCTTACGATTCAAGTGTAAAGCAAATGGGTGTTGACGGTATTTTAGTAGCCTATTAAGACAAAGTTTGCGGATCTCCAGATTGATGAAAACGCCCCAATTCCGATAGTTTTCGTATATAAAAAAAGTTGTAGATGATATGAAGCTATTCACGAACTTTTTGGCGGATGTAAATAATTTAATAAAAAGAGGTCTGAAATACGGAATATCCGTTTAAGCAGGGTAAATTAAAATTACATGCATTCCTTTCTTTTTTAGGTGTGTTGCGATTGTAATGACTTGTTTTGATGACATTTTTATGTAGAATTTGTGTAGCTGTATTAACCTCGCATGTGTGGATTTATTTAATATGGAATAAAGAAGAGCTGAAGGATATAGAGGAATCTAAATCGGTTTAAAAAAAAGGGTATTTCGCATTGAGTTGTGTATAAACACAGTTAAATTTAGACGGTTATGTTGGAGGGCGACAGAGCGCAGCTGTAGGATCCTCTATCGATTAGTCGAGTTGCTTTTGCCGAGTGAAGTGGTCGTTTAGTCGAGCACGAAATGTAATCTCGGCGTAGGTAAAAAGGCAAAGCGATGATTGGTCAAGGGGCAAGTTTAACGCACAACAGTGTCAAATTAGCTGGAGAAGAGGCAAAAGATAAGATGTACGAACCAAAACAAAATAAAAAACTTGTTCGCGTCCTCACCGTCATCGTGTATGTATTTTCCGTCTCACTTGCGGCTATAATTTTGTCCTTATACTACGTCTTCTTCTGGACTCCTCAAAAACCACAAGGGCAGCATTCTCTGCCACCCACTGGATGTATAGGTATATCAAAAATACTCTGTCTTTATTTTACTTTAGGCTGAGTAACTGTCTTTAATAGATACCATACTTGATACTTTGATGTAACGTTGGTTACTTGGCTTTATATCTCATGTAAGTTCCTTAAATGTACCCAACATTCCAATAGTCCTCAATGAGACAATATTCTACTAGTGCAATATGATTCATTTCACTGTTTATGTTTATTTTAAATGAAGTTATTTCCATTTACGGGAAGACGTTACTTCTCATCAGACCTGGGCAGAAAGTATTTTAATTATTATTTTAAAGTACTGAGTGTTTTGTGTTTTTTAAAATACAGTGTAATTTAACTACAAAATATTTCAATTGTTTTCAGAAAAAATATTTCAAAGACAAAATACCAAAAGTATCTTGTTTTTTAACTACAAAAAAAAAAAAAAATGAAACAGCGCTATACAAATAATTTCTTAGAAAACATGTTCATTTTTGCGAGGAACGGAGTTATGATATTAGAGGACAGTGGATATACATTTAAAAAAAATTAATAATTGGGACTAAATTATTTAATTCAATGAATATTATTTCTGGACAATTTATAATAAAAGCAACTTATCAAAATATTTCATTTTCAATATTCTCTAAACTATTACATTAATTGAATCCTTCGTTGTCCTTTATTTAAAAGCACTTCAATTAAAATATTATTACAAAAAAAAAAATGGTACTTTTTTTTCTCTAACTAAACATACGCCGGTCCACCTTTACTTTTTCATTTAACGAAATATGCTCTCCTGCTCTTTCCTATGATAAGACCCTCGAGTGTTCCACATAATTATTTTAAAACAAATCAGTTATACGGCCAAAGATAATTGTCTTAGAATTTTAATACATTAAACCTTAAAAAAATTCTGAGCTCGTTTTGCACGGGGGAGTATTCTCGTCCAAACGATCGTCATTGCTACAGTATTTAAAGGAATATACTCAGTTCGGTAATTTATTTTGTGTATTTAAAGTACTAAATAAAAAATTTAGATTTTAATATCTTGGGAAGAAAATGAAAATATTTTTTTTTGTATTTTAAAAAAAGAAAGTACAGTAACAAATAATGTATTTTATATTCACTTCTTGAAATGCGAAATACAAAAAATATATTTTAGAATATTTTATTTGAAATACTGCCCAGCCCTGTTTTTTGATACATCAGTAACTCTTAAAAAGCATAAATTGCATGTTTAAACGATTTTTATTATTTGATTTTAATATGTATATATATATATATATATATATATATATATATATATATATATGTGTGTGTTATTTTTTAACGCACCTAAATCATATTTTAAACGATGATCAAAAATATTTTAGAATCCATTAATATTAAAATACAGTATTTATTTTCATGTTTTTTTCATTTATGAAAGTTTAAGTTAAATGCGAAACATTAGTTTTATGTGTCGGCGCGTAACGCGTTATGAGATTGAGATGTTTTCCATTTGTTCCCAGTCAGTTATTTTGAACTAGGTATTGACATACAATCGTTCGGCTTAATGCATTTTTCAGTTCCAACATAATGTACTTTTCGAACTTGAATAATAATAAATTTTAACAAAAAATATGTTTCATTAAAAATATTCAACAGTTTACATTCCATTAATTTTTACTTGATAATACCTTATATTGACTATTCCTAAGGATGAAAAAAAAAAACGGACATTTAATATAATGACTAAAGTAGTCAATAAAATGACATCAAATATCATTGAAAATGATCTGGTAATTGAATATGTATTATTGTTGGCGTATAAAAATCATTCGTATGTTAAAATATAAAAACATTTGATCAAAAAAAATAATTTATTTTTTTATAGTTCCTGAAAAATTGTATTTTACTTAAATTTTTGAAACAGACGTTAGTTTAATTAATCTAAATAAATGATCGCAGACTAACGTTTTTAAATATTTTTTAAAATACTGAACCATGATGAAACGTAATATATGGCTTTTAACTATATTATCAGAACAAAAAGCAGTTGTACATGCAGTTTTACAAACCCGTATAACAAAAATTCACTTAACTTCTAAAAATTAATAAGTTTCTTGGAAATTGGAAAAAAAAAAAAACACAAATCTTTACACTACCATTTTCCCTTTAATTTATTAACTAAAAATAAATTAAATATTTCATAGAAAGTTAATCAGTATAGCTAATATCCTGTAGACGTGGGAGAATAAAGTAGACAAAAATTGTATTTAAGCATTTGTTGATGGTCTCCCATTCTTGAACCAAAAACTGTTGTTTTAAATGGTCTTCCCCGGTGATATGAAGTTTTATTTTATTTTCTTCGAGGAGTACGCTTCAAATACTTTACAATATTTATAAATGGGGTATGTACCTCACTACCAAATATACATTATATGTTTCACGGGAACTGAAATCCATATTTTAGTCCTGAAATTCTTTCACACTTCGCCACCAAATACTTTTCCAACCAAGGGAATTAAAAAAATATTTGTTTCACTAATGCACCTGATAGTTTCTTCCAATGTACCTTAAGATGAGGGCTTTCGTAATTCTATCAATATCTGACTGTCCTCTCACTATAATAGGCTCTAACCATAGGTGTTAGTGATGGCGGGGGGGGGGGGAGGGTTAAACAAATTGTTATTCATTTTTTGATTTTTTTAATAAGAAAGCATATTTTATTCTGGGACGTTTAGTCCCCTAAGAACAACAAACATATGTATATAATGACAATTACATTATAAAATAAATTTGTCTGGCACGTAATGACTGACAAATAATAATTAGGTTACAATGTTGTGTAACATTAAAATCAAAATAAAGTGCTACACTAAATATACATATAATATGATGAAATTAAAAGTAAATTGATGATCGTGTGTTGCACATACTTGCTCTTGTACATACTTGCGTGGTAAGTAATATAAATAATAGATTTGAATTAACAGTAGAATCAAATTGGTAACATATTTAATTTTTATAAATATTCGGTGCCCATCCCCCCCCCCAAAGTCTTTTCAATATAAGCTGTTATGAGTAGGGAATATACAGGTTTGTGAATATACAGGCTGGGAACTTGTGTTGAAGGAATGGATAGAAGAACAAGTCAAGGAGGTTTTCTGGTTGTAAAGATACGGAAAATGAATAAACCTAACAAATATTGCTGTCGAAAAACTTGATATAGCCACTTCAATCACTTCACTTCACTTGATGTACCGACTGGAGACGTGGGCGCTTCTAGAGACTCCGTATATGAATCAATTCATTAGCCTTTTCAGTCTAACTTCAAGTCCACTAGACAGTCCATCGTATACAAGGCAGCCATAATCGAAGTTGGGAAAAATAAGAGAGGAAGCTAGAAGCTGTCGAATTTTTGAAAGGTATAGAATCACGGAATCTCAGAAACTGTTTAAGGGTAGCGATAGAATTTCTGATAATTTGGGAAACGTGGTGATTCTAGGACAGGTGCTGATCGAATATTATCCCAAGGTTTCTAACGGAAGTGTGGAAGCGAATAGTTTGGCAATTGAGGTAGAGTAGGGAATAATAAGGAAGGGAATGGAGAATGTGCTTAGACCCAATGAGAATGTCATTGGTCTTCTCAATGTTCAGCCTCATTTTTCAAATAAAATAGGTGCAATATACATTACAAAAACATTTTTAACGATTTCCAGCTGTTTTGGAAACTCCCTAGTTTACATTGATTTAATCAGATTAGTATAACCTCAAAAACTGAAAGCGTTTGTTCTTCCCTACCACGCCTTTCAGGCTGCACGCGGGTTTTCCCTGGCCAGGAGGTGAGGGCGGGGGATCAATGCCAGAGTTAAAAGACCCCTTGGGCACTGTGACGCGAACTCGAAATTTTATTGTCTCCAACTTCGGTTATTAGGTAGTCGGGCAACACGCTGTGGTGTTGCACACACGTTAGCCCACTCGGTCACCCCGCCCCTCAAATTCACATCTTGTGAATCTACATTTCTACTCAACTATTAGATTTAATAACTTTATTAAATTCGTGAGGAGAATCTAAAATCTATAGTTGTAAAAAAACGATACTTAAGTTTTTTTACTTCAGACCGAAGTTTTTAGGCACTAACGGATATGAGCACTAACGGAAGGTGAAAGAAGATTTTATCTTGAAAAAGATAACTACATATCCGGCGCTTTTATTATTTTTAGTTCAATTAAAAAATTAATTGTATTAAACAATTAGTTTTGATTTATCCGTTTTACTCATATTATAAGCCGAACGGACTAAAGCGTTTGCAACAAGTAATAAAAGTTAACCAACGTCAATTGCTTTATGTACTTGGATGGGAAACTGCCCCAATAATAACTATATTGTCAGTCACCATGCTTTCTATGCAGTACTTTAATTAGTAGAATTGAATGTTCTAAAACCTAAAACAAAATAAACGCTTACTCCTCAATAATCGTTTGATACCAAAGGACACTTTTGGATACTATCCTTGTCTTAGCGTAAACTAAGTATTTGATGGATAAATAAAATATTAGGTAATGACAAGTCACGAAATCTGTCCATCAATATAGAAGAAGAAAAAGTCTTTTTATTTATCAAAATTACAAAAACAAAATTTTTGGATTTAAAACCGAAAATCAGACGTGCTACATGGTCCGTTGACCGTCAGAGGAGTCTGTGTTTCATAAAAAAATTATATTTCAGTCTATTTATATACAAATAATTAATAGGAAAATAAGAACAATTATATTACAATGTAAAATTTATACAAATATTTTAATTACAAAAACAGTGGTACCAAAATTCTCCAATTTACTAATTGTTAAATTCTCTGGTGAGCATTATTCGATAGGAGAAAGCAGACTTGCAGTAATTTACCAATGCTATCAAATTTTTTCCAGAGAGAGAGAATCACTTTATTATCATAAAATAAAATAAAATGGTGCTGCCCAATTACATTGGGTTGCTAACAACACAGCATACTTATTAATCACTACAGACATTATTTAAAATTATTATACAATTATAGGATTAACAATATGTATGAGCATAGTATACAATATTTTATACGTATATATATATATTATTTTTTTTTTTTCCTTTTTTTTTTTTTTTTTTATAAATCAATTACTTGATCCCGAGATAAATTTCTAGACTTTAACCATTCAATTCGAAATTCGGAGAGTATCGGACAAGCAGCCAGGAAGTGATAGAGATCTTCTGTTTCGTTTGTATTGCACATGCTACAATTATTATTTGTTTGCTGGAAGTGTTTATAATTTAAGTTCAATACATCAGCTCTAATTTTAATTACCCATCTGATCACCTTCAATGAGCTTTTGTCATCAATATAATTTACTGTAGTTAAATGAGGATAAAAAGTGAAAGTTTTAGAATTCTGAACTTTAATTACATATTGATTATATATGTCCTTCTGAATTTGAGTTCTTAGTAAATATAAATTAACCATAGTTTAACATCATCACAGTTAGATCGATTTAAGTTGAAATTTAATCCATCCAGTTCAATCAGATTAAGTAAGTACCTAAACCATGCGATTTCTTTTTTTAATTATCTGTTGTGCTAATATTTTTGGATATCTATGTGGTGGGAGATTCAATTTTTTTTATAATATAATCAAAATGGAGTTTAATTGTGAAGATAAATAGCGGATCTATTTTAGTCTCAAAGTGAATGAAGTCTGTCCATCAATATCTCAACATGTAAATGTAATAATGAACTACCTCAAATAATTTTTAAACAATTTTTTAGATAAAACAAGAGCAATAAGTCTCAAAAACAAGTGAAATAGAAAGGTGAAGCGACTTATTTATATTATGTATAATACAGTAGGAACCAGGCCTGGCATTAAAAATAGGAGGAAACTGTAAATATCTTTCGGACGGTATCGCCCAAGAGCACCGCTGACTTTTCGAACGCTGGTCAGCTTCTACTAACGCCGCAGGAATCCCAGCATCAACAGCCGTCTCTATAACGGGAGCAGAGCCGCTATGGCTTACAACAAGTGAGTCGAAAACCGTATTCACTCATCACAAATGCACACATTTTTTTTACAGTAGTTCTCATCTATCACAAGCACTATGTTCACAGTATGTGGTGACCTGACATCACCACACCGCACAGCTTTTCAAAATTCACCAAAGCCAGCTATTTTGGAAATTACAGAAAGATAACTGGAATTTTAAAAAAGCCAATGTTTAGTATAAACTATCAAAACAATTAATTAATCTATTCATATTGATGATATAACAATAAATACAACGGAGCCTTTGCGGTCATAAACGATTCTAAAATTTTAATGATCGACTTAAAACCACTATAAAAATGAAGGGTCAGTATTATGAAAAAAAAAGTCACTTGCGGAAGGAGGCAATTTCTAATGATATTTTAAACACCTGGTCAAGTGACGGATGGGATATCGCACCCGCCAAAGAGTTTAGGAGTTTTCTGATTTCGACTACGAAGATGATAGAAAAGTGATCTATATTCTAAATACCTCAATGTTCCATATGTTTCCGATTTGGCCAAATCCAGATACCTATCCTTCCATAATACACTTCATATCCATCCGAATCCTCTTGCTTCTAACCTTGCTTCCTCTTCGATTCCTGATAACCTTCCGAGGCGTCTGAAAAGGAGATGGCCTCGTGATCTCCTCATGTAGACAAATTATTAGAGTGCTACCAATGGGTAGTTTCTCAACAAGCGTGTTTCATGGGATAATATTCCAATGTACACATTTACTTGATGTATTCATACTAATACAGCTGTAAATATCATAATAAAAGATTAAAAAAAAAAAAAATATTCTAAATATTTAATGAAATTACAGCTTAAGTTCTCTTTAACTCTGAACGCAGGGTCGAATATAAGAACCAATATTTATGGTAAATGTTTATATTTGGATCTTAAATTGTCTATTTAGATGAGACTGAATGACGTCAAGAATGAAATATATGGGTATTTGTGAAAAATATTGGTTGTGAACGTTAAAGGCTGACTTAGCAACAGTCAGTTTCGTACAGTATCGTAAGCCTTTACTTACTCTAAATAAAAGCATAGGGACGTAATCTATGAGCGGGGGATAGGAATCGTTTTGAGAAATTTCAGCCCAAAAAAAATGTAAATGATTTTTTATAACTTACTTTAAAAAAGTAATATTTGCACATGAAATACTGATAAATTGCTCATTTTTTTTTTAACACATGCAAAATCTTTTGAATTAATGAAGAACAGAAAAGCTACTCAGTGACGGCCTTAGTCATTCGGCGCTCCCGGGAAATGACGTCATCGCCCCCCCCCCCTAAAAAAATTTAATTTATCTCTTAAGCTGTTTTATATTATGTTATATTTGAATTATAATTCAGTCAAGATCGATTACCCCGCCTTAAGGACGGCACTGAGGCAACTAATATTCTAGCGCTTGCCGTAAAATATTTTGAAAACTAACTAAAAATGGATTGTAAATGAGTTTATCAAGAACAATTCAAGAAAAACTATTTTTTATAAGGTAAATTGAAGAGCATAAAAAAGAAAAGTGTGAAAGTTCCTTCATGATCCAAAACTTGTGCAGGTAGGTAGGTGTACTGGTGCAGTACATCACACTAACTTTGAATTGTTTTTTTTTTTCCTCCTGAAAATATCTTTTCGGGCATTTTCATCTTTTTCCATTTATGGTCTTCAATTAATGCTGCTACTAGTAAAGATTTTCAAATACTATTTTAAATTAAATAGTTTATGTTTATAGATATGTTTTTTGTTTTAAAAAACCTTTCTATATAAGACACTTAATTTGTTTGGCACAATATTGGATTTTATAATTTCCATTCTATTGTAAAAAAAAGAAAATTAATTTTTTTACTATAGACTTATTTAACAGGGTCAAGAGGAAATTACAGGTTACAATAATTATTGCAGAACGCTTAAAACAAAATATTAGGCTTGAATAATTTAGCTAAATTGAATAATTTAGAAATAGATTGTAAAAATTTAAACAATGTGTACCATACTGTTGCTCATGTGTTGTTAACGGTAGTTATAATAGTTGCATAAATCTGCAACAAGCGTTTCATAAACATAAATAATAATTAATAGATTGTATTTAGTTTCATGTGTGGAAGGAGAGGTAAACTAAATATTAAGGAAGAATGGAAACGGCTAAAATTATCTGCCCAGAGCTTGCTTTCTATGCTAATGACATTTTGTATTTGTGACATGTTTATATTATTAATTCATTTTATTTAATATTTTATAACTAATTAAGATTTTCTGTTTAATATATTTAATTTTTTAATATGTGTTTTTAGTTTGTAAAATCGTTATTTACTTTCAAATTAGTTATTTATAATTTATTATTGAATTTTAAGTTTATTGAAGTTTCTATATTTTCAGTTATTCGTTGTCTATTAGTTAATTTTTACGTTTAAAATTGAATATTGCGAAACTCGTTATTTTATTTCTTAATGATCATAAATCAGTTGGGAATTCCGTACATGTTATAGACTGTAAATGAGAGGATACCATCGTCACGTGGATTTTTCTTAGTATTATTTTTTTCTTTCATATTTTTGTTTTAGATGAAACAGCGGTGAGAATTGGTTAGAATTTATATTTTCAAATTGATTAATTGACATAGCATTATCTTTTTCCGAGGGAGAGTGGGGTACGCCAGTGAGTATGGCATTGTTCTCATATACTCCTGGTCCTGAGTTGTTGCTCAAGTTTTATTTTACCAGCGCTTTGTACGGATTTTAACTTAATTATTAGGTGTGTAATAAGTTTTCGTTCTTTGCGACCGCTTCTGCCGTACGCCGTAACCGTGAATCATTCTAGCTGGAATATTCGGTTTCCACGAGCTGAATTTATGTGTGGCTGTTTTTTTTTTTTTTTTTTTTTTTTTTTTTTTTTTTTTTTTTTTTTTTTTTTTTTTTTTTTTTTTTTTTTTTTTTTTGGATGAAATAATTTATATTATTGGTTACTTCAGAACGTTGGGATATTCCACATCTCCAGTTTAATTTTTTGTTTAAGACTCTAAGTTATTTAATGTTATTAAGATTATAGTTATAATTATTTAAGATAATAATGATTATTTTTATTAGTTGTCATTACCTTGTTTTTAAATTGAAAACTTTTTTTAATCCTTGTCGAAGTTACATTGAAAATAATGTTTATTATTTGTCTTACTTCATTTTAATATTCTATCGCATTTCATTCTATTCTAGTGCATATGACATAATCAAACGATCTAAGCTGTATGAAGTGTTGGGAGAAATGGGTATCCCATGCAAACTGATACGTCTAGTGAAGTTGACAATGAAAGACGTAAGGTGTCCGGTACGGATTCAGTCTAACTGCTCTGAAGCATTTCCCTCCAACAAAGGATTAAGACACGATGATGGACTGGCGTGTCTCCTCTTCAATCTTGCACGGGAGAAAGCTGTGCGGGATTCAGGAATCCAGACAGACCACACGATATTCACCCGTACTGTACAGATACTGGGATACGCTGACAATCTGGATATCGTGGCCAGGACACGATCGGCATTGGTAAAGGCCTTTAGGAAACCCATGGACTTCAGCCATGAGATTGGCCTTAAACAAGGAAAAAAACGTAATATATGCACACAGGGACTGGTGGCGACGAGGAACTGAGTGTTGGCCCTTACACATTCCAAAGGGTGAACGAGTTTACGTATTTGGGACCTCTAGTGACTTCAATAAACGATGTCTCTGCTGAGATAAGGAAAAGGCTGGTGGCAGCAAATAGGGCATATTTTGCCTTACTGAAAACTCTCCGCAGCAGATCCATTACCAGGGGCACTAAACTGGTCATATACAAGCTACTCTTATACGCCCAGTTCTTACCTATGCTTCCCAATCTTGGACCATCTCAAGAAGTGACGAAAATAATCTTTTGATTTTCGAAAGAAAAATCTTACGTCGAATAGTTGGCCCAGTGAGAGATGGAGATGGATGGAGGATTAGGAGGAATAGGGAGCTTTATGACCTTTACGGAGATATGGACGTTGTAAAATTTATAAATCTGGGGAGGCTCAGTTGGGCTGGTCATGTCGCAAGGACGAAAGGGAAAGAAATTCCTAGAAAAGTAGTGGACACTGCCCTTCACGGTACACGACGGCCTGGATTATCCCAAGGCTTCGATGGATTGATAGAGTGGCAGCGGACGCACGGAGCCTGTTACGGATTAGAAGCTGGAGAGCGGCAGCACAAATTCGGGCCGAATGGCGGCGGCTCATTGAGGAGGCCAAGACACACCCAGGGTTGTAGCGCCACTTAGATATATAGATGTAATTTTCTGAAGAGTTATCTCAAGGCAGAGGGCAGTATGGCCAAGCAGGTTGGGGCTGGGTCTCAGAGTGTCCGCTTCTCGACGTTGTTGGTTTCATTCCTACCTGAATGCGTATTTACAAACTCTATACCGATTCAGACACCTCAGCTTTGCCTGCCCGTTGGGAAACTTTTGTGGTTTAAACTGATTATATTTATTAATTATTATTGTTGATTAATGTTTATATATATATATATATATATATATATATATATAAACAAAATTATTAATTTTGTTCTAATTAATTTATTGCTGACAAACAATACCGCCAAAAGGCGAGAGAAAAAAGTGCTAAGTGTAAATAATTTTAAAAAATTAGATATTAGAAAATAATAAAGGCTAAGATTTGTTAACATTTTAAAACAACACAGAATATGGACGCGATTCCAGACAGAATTTTCACCAAACAAATTCATTTCACGGATAAAAGTGATAATACAAACATTTTTTTTAAATTCAGGTAATTGAAAATTGCTTTATAGTAAATAGACAAAATTTCCTTCAAATGCAATTACAGTTTGTCTTTGTTAAAACCATTCAAAGGGAACATATGAGCGACCATATATATACATATATAAATACATACATATACTCAGGGAGAGGAGCACGGTTTCTTTAAGAATGATCGCAATATTCGACTATTTTTTATTTTATTTATTTGTTTAGACATATAATATTCTGTCACAGGGACAATAATTATATTGATAAATGAACACATTCACACCGTATATACAAAAAAAAAAAAAAAAATCAACAAAAGTAAAATAATAACTAAATAATAATAAATAAAAACTATATACAATAAAAAAAATAAAATAACCTAAATACAAGTAAATTAAAAACACACCTATATACAAAATATACAATCAGGCGGGGAACCCAAATCCCCGCGCTACTCTCTCGACCGCCTCACCGGTGCTAAAGAAGGTGGAGTGATATTTGATATTGTCTATGAAGCCTTCGATAAGAAACGCTTTGATTGACAATCTCCAGAGTATTTAGAAATAGAAAATAACTTTATTCTGGGACAAAGTCCCTTTAGAATAACAAAATAGAACATAATTAAAATACTACATCGGGCCAAAATAAAACAATAATAAAAAAGAGAAAGTAAAGAAACTATTTGTTAAACAAGCTATATACAAAAAAAAAAAAAAAAAATCTATATACAAAACACTTAAAACTATGATAAAACACTTAGGAGTATGTACGGTAGGAAAAATTATAATTATACTCTTTTGAAAAATAAAATAATAAAAAATACATTGAGTTCTTCTTTAAAATGAGGTGTGTTTCTGCTAACAAAGAAAAGACAAAGCTGAGAATATAAAATATCAGTGTCTTTAAATAATGATTAATATGTAGACTCATCATTGTCAAATGCTAGAGGTACAGATTTAATTATATACCAATACAAATAATAATAAAAATAAAAATAAAAAAATAAACAATAGATGCGGTCAGTGGCATTAAGAGCCGGAAAATATTGTAATATCCCTAGTGGAGTTCACAGTATAGATTAGCACTATCGTTTGATGATGACTAGAAATGTATAATATTGAAAGTTTAGCAAGTATCTGACTGTTTTTGGGATAGGAATTGGAATAGGAGGGATTTGAATGTGGATATGGAGGGGGAATGCCGAATTTTGATAGGTAGAGAATTCCAGAAATTGACAGCGCGAGCTATAAAGGAATTCTGAAATGAGGCAGATCTGTGCGAAGGGATGTAGAGGTCAGAAGGTCGAGATCTTGTTGAAAGGGAATGGACTGAGGACTTGAATTGGAGAAGGTTGTAGGCGTAAGAAGGACGATGGTTGTTAATGATTTGATAGAGGAACGTACCTAGGAAATATTGTCTTCTAAAGGAGGGGAAGAGCCACCTTAATTCAGTGTAGTGGTGAGAGACATGGGAGTACCTCGGGGCACCGATGACAAATCTTATGCAGCTATTCATTAATCTTTTCAGTCTATCACGGAGCTCCACCGAGAGGCCATCATACACCACACAGCTGTAGTCAAAGTGGGGGAAGATGAGAGAGGAAATTAGGAGTCTACGGGTATGTTGAGGTAGGAGATGGCGGAAGCGATGAAATAGTTTAAGGGTAGAAATTGTCCTACGGGAAATGTGAGAAATATGGTAGTTCCAGAAGAGGGTTTGATCTATGAAAAATCCTAAAGTTTTAACAGAGGAGTAGAAGGAAATTGGCTGGTCATGAAGGTGTAATATGGGAAACTCAGTATGAGATCTAATAAGGGGCTTGGAACCAATGACAATGGCCTGAGTTTTGGCAGCATTTAACTTTAATCCATTTACATTTGCCCAGGCACTGATTCGATCAAGGTCTTCTTGAATCTTGGCAAATGCCCCCAGTAACTCAGAGGGAGAAAAGGATAGGTAGATCTGGGAATCATCTGCATAAAGGTGGTGGGAACAATGGAGAATTGAATTATGAAGGTCGTTAATGTAGGAGCTGAAAAGGAGAGGAGATATGCTTGAACCCTGGGCAACTCCGGAGGATAAAGGAAGGTAGGCAGATAGTGGCTGATTGGGTATGGAGACTGCTTGGGTGCGTTGGGAGAGGAAAGATTGGAACCAATTGGAGGAAGATAATGATTTTAGTTTGTTGAAGAGGATGGAATAGTTGATGAAATCGAAGGCTTTGGAGAAGTCGAGGAGTATAAGGACAGTTAATTTTCTATCATCTATTGCAGATTGAATGTCGTTGGTAATTTTAAATAAGGCAGAATGTGTGGAATAGCCGGGACGGAAACCAGATTGGAGAGGATCAAATTGGTTGGACTTTTCGAGGAACTTGGAGACTTGGGATTGCACCAGTCTTTCAAGAGGCTTTGAGAGGTTACAAAGGATTGAAATTGGACGGAAATCTTCAGGTGAAGATGGATTAGGTTTTTTATTTAAAGGAAGAACAATGGCTTTTTTCCAAGAGGAAGGGAATACTGAATTCCGAAGGGAGAAATTGTAGATAAAAAGGAGAGCTGGAAGGATTTCAGGGAGACATATTTTTATTAATTTGACAGGGATGCCGTCTGGCCCTATGGAATTGGTGTGGTATTTAAGGTAGAGAAGAGGTATTAGCGACAGATACAAACTAAGAGTTTAAATCATCGGAGGATACAGGAAAGGTTGCGGTAGGGGATCTGGAAGGATTACAAATGGAAAATTTGCGAAGCAGTAGCCATTTCGATTTGATATCAGGAGCTGAGTAAAGGGTTTCATGGAAGTAGGAAGCTTTCGCACGCCGTATCCTTGTCTGTGCCAAGTTGCGAAGCACCCTGAACGCTTGGTAGTCATCTGCAAGCCTGGTACGTCTAAAACGTCTTCTTGCAGCGTCGCGCCTCTTCTGCAGATCTTTGATTTCCTGACACATCCAAGGAGCAGGCCGGTGACGAAAGGTAGAGGTTTTGAGGGGAGCATGGGTATTGAGAATATTGAGAAGATTGGTGGTAAGAATGTCAACCATGGAGTCGATAGAAGAGCAAGCATATATTCCATTCCAATCTAGGGTTTCTAGGTCAGGTAATATTTTTTCTCGAGTAAGGGTATCTAGGTGACGGAAGGTGATAGTTTGAGGCTGGATTGAAGGAGTTTGGATATTATATGTTATTTGTATAAGACCGTGAGATGATAGGAATGATACTGGCAATTGAGAAGAGGAGAGGAGATTTTGTGCAGAGTCTATAATTAAGAAGTCTAGCCAAGTGTTGGACCTGCTGGTGTGGTGGGTGGGGGAAAATGGAACGATGAAGAGGTGCAGAGAGAAAATTAGGTTTTCTAGATAGGATTTGTCATTGGAGTTAGAGAGGAAATTGGTATTGAGGTCACCGGAGATGATTATTCTGGGTTATAGATGAACGAAGTTGAATAGGGTTGATTCAAAGGACTGATCAAATGGTACATGGGGAGGACAATATACCACAGTGTAAAGGAGAGGAAGATCCTTACAATGGATTTCTACTAGAAGATATTCAACTTGAGGATGATCGGGGGGTGGTGAGGAATCGAGGATTCGAGTCTTCAGGCTATTATGGATAAACATGGCTACTCCTCCGCCATTCCGGCTTACCCGGTCATGACGGAGGAGGGTGTAATTAGGCAAGGAAACAGAAGAGGATGGGATGTAAGGTTTAAGCCAAGTTTCAGAGATTGCGATAATATGATAAAAGTTTTGTGTGAAATATTGCAGGAACTCGTCATAGTGGGCAGGGAGGGATTGAGAGTTAACATGACAGGTGATTAGGGTACTAGACATGAGAGGAATTGGGAGGGAAACAGTCAGAGTTGGGTAGAGAAACTCTAAAACAAATAGAAAATACGAAAAGAATATAAAAGTGCGTTTACAATTAATGAAAATAGCAGAAAAGAAAGTGTAAGCAGAAACCAAAAAAAAATAATAAAAAACATGTGATCAATAAAATATAAATTAGCCTATTCATATCGTAAGTGTGAAGAGATATCTCTATGCATAGAAGTGAAAATGTTCCTTTGAAGATAATTGAGTTCAAAGTTATTTTAATGAGGATGAGGAGTAGACGAATTCTTCGTGGTCAGGCAAATAAATCGAGGTCCGAGGCCTGTTCAATTAGAATAACTTTATGCCCGTCCTTCCTCCGAAATCGCACCTTTCCGGCGGCAAACCACGTATATCTGATTTTCCCTGCAGCTCTCTTCAGTCGGGCAAGCCAATATAAGTGTCTGTTCGTGGGAGTCATTTCCTCACTCAGATATATCCGGTGACAGTCATTCTCCTGCCAGCCGATATCCCGAGTAGTGAGGTCCCTCTTGACTAAGTCGTCTCTGACTGACTGTTTGACAAAGCGCGCGATGACAGGCGGCGGTCGTGGATCATCTTTTCTACTTCTGCGGCGATGTACTATGTCCAAGTCATCTGTACTGAGCCTGATGCCCAAACTTGCTCCAATGCTGGTCACCAATGCGGCGGGCGTTTCACCAGTTCGCTCCGGTATCCCTCGGATCTCCAGTGATCTGGATAACAAGCCCTGCTCTGCATTATTCAGGCGAACCTCCAATTCGCCCACTCGAGATTTGAGGGCTTTATTTTCCAGGATAATTTTTTCGAAATGACTGGCTTGACATTCGAGGTGTTTCTCAATTTTCGATAATTTTTCATTGAGCTCAAAATTGAGCTCTCCATATTTATCGAGGGTTGTTTTTATGTCTTCATTGACACTCGAGTCTAAGCGATTTACTGCCGCCAGTATTTCTGAGGCGGACGGCTCAGTGTTAGGTTTTTTGGTCTGGTCACAATTAGGGCATACCCATGTTTTTTTGTGTGCTTTAAAGGCTTCAATTTCTTTTACACTTAGATTGAGACACCGACCGTGAGAAATAATTTTGCATTTAACACAACAAAGATTGATTTTGTCTTCGCGTGCAATAGTATTATTGCAAATATTGCACTGCACCATATTTAATTAATATAGTACAATTAAGATATAAATAAATACCGGGAGAGAGTTGTTTTGATGAAAGCAGTAAACAGTGTAGTCTAATGCTGTAAGGATTAGTAGACGTTTACACTCCCGTAGCTTCTAGAACTCAATTGGATTCACGACTCTTTCTTTAAGTAGATAAAAGTGATTATATTACACTAATCACAGTGAATACTAATACTGTTAAAAGAAAATTACACTCAACTATAATGAACTGTACTGAACATTAGAATAAAAACAAAAACAGAACTGATGATATAAGAGAGTAATAGCGATGTGTACAGGTAGCTGTCTCTGGCCAGACTGAATGACGATATTTCATATCGTATGTTCGATATTTCATGTATGTGTATATATATATATATATATATATATATATATATATATATATATATATATATATATATGCATATATGCATATATATATATATATATATACATGTCTCAAATCATTAACAATTATCGTCCTTCTTATGCCTACAACCTTCTCCAATTTAAGTCCTCAATCCATTCCCTCACCACAAGATCTCGACCTTCTGACCTATACATCCCTTCTCATAGATCTGCCTCATTCCAAAACTCCTTTGTAGACCGCTCTGTCAACTTTTGGAATTCCCTCCCGATCAAAATTCGGCATGCCCCCTAGGTATCCACATTCAAAAACCTCCTATTCCAATGCCTGTTCCAAAAACAGTCAGATACCTGCTAACTATTAACATTCTGTATGTATTGAGTATCAATCATATAATCATACGATAATACTGTTTGTTAGGGATAGTACATATATTTTCTACTTTCGACGTCACTCAATTAGTGTTGCCCAAACGCGAGACCGAGTCTTGCAGTTGCCTATTAACTTATTACTAGAGAGATATCACTGTAATTTTTTATATAGGAGAAACCTAACTAAGTCTGAATGAAAAATTAGAAGAGTTAAATCCAAAAGTATATCGGTTATACAATTCCTTACCTATAGTAACTAAAATTGTAAAGTATTACTAACTATTTTGCCTCAATTTTTATTCGAAAACTCGATTTTTTTTACCAGACTTGGTCTTGGTCTTGCAACAGATAGGCGATGTTGGTCTTGGTCTTGAAAAGTGCAAGACCAAGACTGATTTTGAGCAACATTACACTCAATACATCTTTTTTTTTTTTTTTTTATTCAATTATAGCTAACTTTATATATATATATATATATATAGAAGTAAAGTATTTTTTTATGAAATAAACTTATTCTATTTTGCCTCTTTTGCGTTCTTCATTTCTTAAAGTGTATGTTTATGCTGTTCTACCATTATATATAGTTTTGTTCATAGTTTTAAGTGTTTTGTACGTAGTTGTATTTGTTTTGTATATAGCTTGTTCACTTAAGGTTTTCTTTACTTTTCAGTTTATTTTTTAAATTATATTTATTGTTCCAAACTTTTAGTCCAGTAGTAGTCTTTTCTTTTTGAACAATTTTGTTATTATAAAGGAACTTTGTCCTAGAATGAAGTTTTCTCTCTCTCACTCTCTCTCTCTCTCTCTCTCTCTCTCTATATATATATATATATATATATATATATATATATATATATATATATATATATATATATACACATATTTAATTTTAAACGACTTAAGTTCCCCAGCGGGCACGCCGAGCTGAGGTGTCAAAATCGGTATAGGGTTTGTAATGGGCCAGTCCCAGGGCCTCTACAAACCCTAGACGAGTATAGACAAGGTGTCTGAATCCGTATAGGGTTTGTAAATACGCTACCTGGATCGGTTAATATTTATTTCTCGGCGGCCCGGGATTTTAATCTTGACACTTCTACTCTGGTAAGTTCGCGGTGGTAAAACTCAAGGCAGCTGTCAGGTTTTGGCAAAAAGAAACACAAGGACCACTTACCGGCGTAGTTTTTCCCATCAGTAGCAAGCATTACAAATACCAGTATCTCGAGGCATTGTAATTTCGGCTTTATTAGGCAGGTAGCAAAGGCTGCTTTCCCCGAAAATTCTTCCAATTACTATTTTTAGATTTTTGTTTTTCTTGTTGTACGCGAGATTCCAGAATTCTTCTTAATTTCATAGAGTGAGGGGAGGACGGTTTCTTTAAGAATGGTCGCAATATTTGACTATGAAGCCTTCGACAAGAAAGGCTTTGATTGACAATCTACAAAGTATTTCATATCGTATGTTCGATATTTCATATATATATGTGTGTATGTGTGTGTGTGTGTGTATATGTGTGTGTGTGAGTGTGTGTACATAACTTATGTGTTATATTTTCCCTTATCCCATATAAAATTATAAGACTTCCAAACGGTTGTAATGTTAATTCTAAGAAACAGCTCCTGGGAACTGCCCTTACATCTATCTTCCTAGAATTAGACTCCTCTTTCCTATATACCCTTCTGAAAATATGGTGATTTGTTCTCAGTTCATCTAGGGCCCGTCTCCACCCCACTCTCCTTTCTGATATTGTTATTTTGACTTTTTATGTTTTATTTACTTGTAAACTTGTAAAATAAACCTTTTTAAAATAGTCTTAGCTTCTATATTGAAGATAACTTATGTATATTTAATTGACCATGATTAAGAGGTAACCAAATTATTTTATAACCGTATTGGTGATTCTTATACAATATTGATGAAACGCGTGCAAAATTTGAACTTTTCTTAATTAATTAATTTAGAATCAGATTTTTCAAACATAAATTTTCAAGTCAATATAATGACTGCTACTGACGTATTTCCATCGTCATTGCAGACAGTGTTTAAGTAAGAAATTTTGTTATATATATATATATATCCATTTTTAAATTTTATTTACTCTTCATTTTTTTTTTCAAGTTCTCCATTTTTACTGAATAAGAAATATAAATTTGGTGTTGTACATCACACAACTTTTATTAAATACTAATTTTAAATAAATTAATCAACACAAAAAATTGACGATTGATATAATATAAAAAGTATGATCATTCTGTGCCAGTAGCTGATTTAGGAATTTTTTTTAGGAGGGGGGCCGAGGAGGAGGCTATTTTTTTTTTTTAATTTTAACTAACGGTAATTATCGGAACAATGATACTTTAAGGCATCATTTTTTTTTTTAATATATGTTTTTCCTCGAAACTTACATGTAGTACATATATTATGAGAATATTATACTCATATATTATGAGTACATATATTATGAGGATATGTTGTAATTTTTTAAATATTTGGTTCAGATCACTTATAAAAACAAAAATAGACCATTGAAAAAAAAACTAACTAAAACTGTCTATCTTGGGAGAGGGGGGGGGGAGAAGTACTTCAGCTTGAAAGCCTCCCACCTTGAATCCAATAGTGTACTGTGCCCTATATATTTTGTTGTGTGCTAAGCTGAAAATAAAGTTTATAAGTTTCCATAGAAATTCTATTTAGTTAGTAATACCAAAGTTAAGTAGGTAATTACTTGGATTTTTGATGGCCTAAATTGGGTGACCACCCACCGTTAAATGACTCGTGGCTGATATTCTCTCGCCCACGGGTGTGTGAGATCCATCAGTCATAATATTCAGTGGAATTTATCTTAAGATAGTGCTATGAGGTATTGTTTATTTTTAACGGGATTGTGTTAGAAAGTAAGAACCACCCTCATTTTATAATAAACACTTGGCAATTGAGGGATTTTTTTTCGTTCATTGTATGTATTTAACATTGGAAAATTCTGTGTTTGATTGGATATAAACATTACTCGGTGTGTTGAATGTTCTTTAAAAGTTTATAGATTAATATTAATTCATAAGGTCGAAATCACATCAGATTAGGTAAAACTACGTTCGAAAAATACTGCTTCCATGGGATCAGCGTTGATTCCGGGGTAGGGTTGCCGTTAAGATAGAAGAAGGGGAATGGGGGATAAAAGGGAAAGGGGAAGAATAGCTTTTCCTTATTTTATTTTGTTGAAAAACAAAAACATAAACTTTTCTTATAGTTATGTAATAAATAATTTTTACAGTATTTAAATATATTTTTTTCTTAAATACTTACATCTTGTATTGAAACTCAGCAATTACTCTTAACAATTCCCTCACCCAGTATGCCACAAACTTTGGGGAGGTAGGGGGTAATTGGAAAAAAAAAGGTTACACTTTATATTAATTTTTTTAAGTTTATAAATAATGTATATTATTAAAGATGAAACATAATTGTCAGGAATTTCAGACAAGATATTTTTATCGGCTAATCCAACAAAAACATCATAACTGAAATTTATGACAATTTGGTCATACTTATAATTGATCAGTCGAATACATACCATTCTCTAAAGTATATTCTTAAAGCTTATTAACTTTTAAAAATTATGTTTATAGTGAAAGTAGCGAGGTTACTGAAAGTTGTATTATACACCATACCAGATTTTTTTTTTTTAAAACCTGTACCACTACAACCCATAAAGGGTCTGGGATTCAGTACTATTTAGGGAAAGCACTGTTTCTAGGTCAACGGTTGTGCAAGGAGGTGATTTGACCGAGATCACGCTCAACCGCCAGGTTTTCCCCCTTAATTAATTATTTAATTAAGGGTACCCACTTTAAAGAGGCTGGGTGTGCCCCAGGAGGGTCTTCCGACCCAGGGACGCCCCATGGCCAATGAAACAGATAAATAAATTTCATGCCATGAGCCGGGGTTCGAACCTGGGACCTTTGCATTGGAAGCTCAGTGCCCTACCACTGAGCTACCCCACTCCCGAATGTTTTTTGTTTTGTGGCTTACATTTTTGGTAATGATTCCAAAGTGATAGGAATAAGTTTGTTTACTACTAAAAACTAAATAAAAATTAAATAGATGATTCAGAGTCATTAAGTAAAAAAACCTTGATTTACTGGTTAATTCTTAATATTTTTAATAATGTTATACTAATGTCAAATCCCTTTAGGATAATATTATAGAAAACGAGAAGTGGGCTTTAGAATCTTAGGATACAACGAAAAGAATATACATATGATGATAATGAAATAATAATAAATTAAAAAGAACAAATTATATATATATTCATATAATTCTTCTAGGAAAAGCCTGAGGACCGAGAATGGGTGTTGTGGGAATGAAAGGGGAAATTGTTTAACTTGGGTGAAGAAGGATGTCAGGAAATACATCAGTAGGGAGGGTAAAACCATTTTAACTATCCATAAAATCTGGGGACAAAGACATTCTTAGGAATTACGAATAAGAACCCTAACAAGCAGTATATCGGTTGTTTTATTTTTGCATCGAGATCTGTAGATACACTCCGTATAATGTACATTATATGGAGTATATCTACGCATGTTCAAATTAAACAATAACGTATCTACTGCTGCAAATAGGTGACAAAGGGAACTTAATTGCTCTAAGGAGAAAAATGTAGGAGACAAGGTTTTTCCAGAAAAGTGTTTGGTCTAAAGTAATTCCGAGATTTTTGATGGTTTGATAAAATTTTATAAGATTATTATCTAGGATAGGGTAGAATATGAAGAACTGTTTTAAGAAGCTGACTCGAACTTATTACAACTGCCTTTGCCACTGAACTTCAACTGCCCAGTGACTTATTCCATTCAATTCTCTTATAATTTTGTTGTGACTGGTAATACACATAATTTTCAGCATGGATGCGGTATTGGGAATCCTGGGTGAGGAGGTGAATGTGATTAATATAAATAGCGAGTTGAATAAGATTTTGTAGTTTGGTAAGGAGGACAATATAGTTAACTATGTTAAATGCTTAAGAGAAATAAAGAAGAAAGAGGATAGTTAGTTTTTGTTGTTCAGTGGTTTTTTTTTTTCAGAAGGCTGTATTGCACCGAGTAGCTAGACCAAAAGCCAGAATAAAACATCAATATTAATATTATACTAAGAGAAATGGTATATTATATAAATGAAGGACAACCTTCTAAAATCACTGCAGCATGGAGAAAATTATCCAATAAACAAGTAAAATTAAATTAATTTTTTTTTTCCAGATGACGTTTCTAGAGAAACACCGAAAGTATTACCACAAAGAGAAGATACAACACCATCGTTTTTTTCAACAGTGGATATACAAGGTCCTCCTACATTACAAGCATTTACATAAACTTGTATTTTTTGCACACAAAATAATTTATTATAATTTTTTTTAATGATTCAGAGATTAAAATGTCAGTTACTAAATTGCTGTTTAAAATTTATTACCTTTGGTTACTTAATAGCTTTTATTTAGAATTTATTTATAGTATTTTCTCTGTACAAATTTTCTTTAACTATTTATGATTTGCATCTTCTTTTCAGATTTATTTAAAACTTAAAATCTATTTTTTAAAAGGTTCTTAACTAAAAATGGGATGAAACTTTTGAGACGTTATGAATAACTAAATGGTCATGATCTTCTTCAACAAAGAGGCTTTAAAGATAAGAAAGTTTTTATTTTAGGTACAAATAAAAAACATATAATAATTATCTGAAGAGGTATTTAAAAAGAAACAGTCAGTAGTCAGACACTCGTCATCAATATGTTTCAATAATAACAAAAACCATAAACTTTTATGGTATTGCAATTGGTTAAATAATTCAAAATGGTATGTTTTGAGTAATAAAGTTGCACTGAGGAAACAATATGACCAAGTATGTATGTAGAAAAATCAAGAAAGGGATCCACAGTTCTAAATGTTACTTTTTTATTAAACGCCTCTGCCATTGGCTATTAGGCCATTCGGCTTCTGGCAGCCCAGTACAACTCTGCCATGAATCGTTTGTTTATATTTGTTCCGATCCCATCAGAAGTACTGTGGACATCTGACAGAGCGGGGCAAACTGAGAGGTGCAGGTCGTACATCTCATCCTGTTGGCAAAGAGGGCACACAGGACTTTCCACCACTTCAATCCTATGTAAATGCCTTTGCAGGTAATCGTGCCCTGTTTGCCTGTGGAAGTTTGCCACCGATTCTTTCCTATTTTTGGTTTGTTTTATCGGCTCCTCTGTTAAACATTCCCATTAAATGTTACTTAATCTCCTTTAATATGTAACAATCTCAGGAAGATATGTAAATCATACAGCACCCAAATTAAGGTTATTAATAAAATTACAAATACGCACACATAAGGTGAAATTTCGAGCATGGTAACAATCTCGCTGATAATTGATAAAATACAATACCATTTTAACTTCTAGTGCAACCAGAGATGAAACATTTTTTAAATCTAACTGTACATCATAAAACCTACTGAACATTATTCTGAGTATCATTTGAAATTCCTAATTGAGTAAAAATTATCATTGATTATTAATATCTATACAAAATATTATTCATAACAGAAAGATTTCCATATGTTGATAAGGCCAGGTCGAGTAAAAGCCATCAGAAACCATGGCTTGATGGATTTAGGATCATAAGTATTGGGAATACTTTCATGTTTCAAGTCGGATAAGACGACCTGTGTGGTTTTACTAACAAGACTTTCCAGCTGCGAATCTTGTTCTCATCATGAATTTTTTATTGTTTAGATGATTTAAATTTACCAATGTGGTATTTAATTTAATTTATTGTTTTCTACTCTACAGAACCAAACCATCATTATAAACCTTTCAAAGATATTTCACCCTTGAACCTTTTTTGAAGCTAATAACTTTTTCATGGTACCTAACATATTCCAAGGCAAAATAACAAAATTCGAGAAAGCAAATCACCAATATTTTAAACTTGAATAGATTTCAAACTTTTCAGAATGCAAATTACTGATACTGTCTCTCTCATATTGATTTAAAAAGTCACTTATTTCCTATAATAACTAGTTATTTTAATACAATCAGCTCTAAAAAAATAAATAAAAGCTTCTGACCCTCAACAGAATCCCAAATCATTTTGAAGTAAATGCAAGACTGTAAATCATTATTTAATCTTCTCTTCTACTGCACAGCATGTAAATCATACTTACATTAATTGAAGAGAAGTTTGTTGGCTAAACAACCCTTTCAAGACACCACCTCTTGACCACTTTAAGAAATTTCAATTATAATTTAATTTCCATAGGTTTATATGAGAATATTAATTAAAACAAAAACAATATAATACAATTTTTATTTTTAAGCTCAAAGGAATACAATATTTTAATTTTTAAATTCCAATATTTTTATTTTCTTTCAAATTTTACGGTATTTTAATTATAATTTAGAGTATCAATTCAAACAAATTAAATAACACACAATAAAACAGCATAAAAATATAAAATTTATTTATTGATATTTTAATAATCAGTGCAACAATGATACAATTTCATTTATAAGGTAACATTTATAAACTGTGATGTGTATAGAACATTTCTTTAGGAAGAAAAAATAATTGACTTTGGTCAATCATAGAACCCTTTATCTTTCATCCAGTCATCATCAACCATCTTTGTCAAATAGTTTCTGATACCATCAGCTAAAACAACTACAACATGTTTATTTTCATCCAGATGAGCAGCAGCCTTTAAAGCTCCGACCATCACAGCACCACTGCTCCCACCTGGGTAAAATAAGTCAATTAAAACTTGAAAATATTTCTTATAACAATTTATCTAAGGTAATTATGGACAATGAAAATTAAGTAAGTTGTTAATAAAAAACCAATAAATATTATTTTTAAGTTTTATTTTTTTCAAGGCCTGTTAGTCATTAAGAATGTGAAAAGGTGTAGGAAGAATTAGTAAAAGTAGAGATATTAAGTATTAGTAATATTTCTTTATCTGTTACAAACAGATATTTTTCTAAACACTTCTTAAATCTTTATTCTAATTTCCTTTGTAAATAAAATTTTTATTTTTCAGTTATAAAAATGGTTCATATAAATTTTAACTTTTTCTGACTTAATTGTTTTAATTTTTTTTAGTAATATAGCTATTTTGATGACGATGTATTGGAGTCAAATCACAAGATTAAAGTGATTGAAATCTACCATTTGATAGATTCTCACAAGCTTTGGTTTGGCAGTTTAATTTTTTTAAATTGTGGAGAAAAGAGAAACAACAGTATAATATAATGGGGCATATAAAAAAAAATATGACTGTTTTTCAATCAAATATTTGTATTATCATTTCTTTAATATAAAATACAATTAATACTCAAAGTATAGTCCATTGTTATCTACTGTCATTAGCCATCTGCTTAAGCAACTTCCGCAAAATTATCAATTTTTTTCTCTTGAAGAAAATGGGCCATGGATCTAAATAAGTAGTAATCCGATGGTGAGAGGTCTAGACTATATTGTGGATGAGTCAGGAGTTCGAACCTACAAAGTTCTTTAAACTTTTCTTTGGGTCGAAGGGAAGTGTGAGGACCAGCATTATATTGTTGGAATAAAATTCCTTTTCGATTGATGAAAGTAGGATAATGCTCTGACAACTTTGCCAACAATCTTTCCAGTTGTTCGCAGTAGAGTTCAGAATTCATAGAGCCTCCATCAGGAACGAATTTGTGATGAATAACACCTTCAAAATTCTAAAACACGCAATACATGGATTTTTTTTTTCAAAGTTCTCCCTTGCAACAACAGGAAAAGCAGACTGACCGTGATCTAGCCATTGCTCTCACCAGATTAGATTTCACCATTAAACCAAATTGTCATCACAAGTGTCAATGTTCCGGTAAAATCTCATATCAGAAGGGTTTTTCAATAAATTTTCACAAATTTCTAACCTCTTAGCTGATGGCTGAGGAGTAAGTTCATGAGGGATCAGTCTACTGTTCTATTTCACCTTCTCCATGGAGATTAGATGGCGACTAACAGTATCGCTCGACACACCATACTTCCTAGCAAGTTTGTGATTACTTGCGGACAGATTTGACTCAACAGCTTCCTGCAGAACCTCATCAATATCCATTAATGGTAGCCCGGAGCCCTTCTTCCTTTCCAACGTCGTATCTCCACTGCTAAATTTTTCAAACTAACACCATGCAGTACGCTGGTCAAAGACATCTTCTGGTCATGTTTCTTCTTTGAAACAAATAACTAAACTGAGGCTTTTTCTGAAGAAGTCGAATGGGATTACACCAAGTTTAGAGAATACTCTAAATGGATTATTAAGCATTGGTAAGTATTAAATAGGATTAAAATATTTACAGTCCTTTGAAATCTTGAATTTGATAAAACAGTCATTTTATTTATACATCCTATTATTTATTTGAGTCACTCATTTTATCCATATCAAGGAATTATACAGTTTAGCTTGACATATTTATAATTTTTAAAAGTTTGAAAAACTAAGATCTCTAAAGTATAAGCAATTTAAACTTACATGATGATAAAAAAATTCAATATCTCTATTTAAATTGATCTGATAGTGGAAGAGAGAAGGAATGGGGATGACCTTTAATCTACAGAGATGGTATACTCACTGAAATATTTTAACTTATCAATATCTTTTTAAAAGCTATGGACCTCATTGAAACAGAGAAAGTAACAAGCAGGTCTAATCAGATACTGTAAACAACACAATAATCTTTATTTATTTAAATAAATCCTTTCATTTTCCAATAACAAGAATTAGTAAGCAATTTGTAATTAGTCACTATGTCATAATTAAAATGTCTTTAACTTTCAATTGAAATAAACAATATTTAAAATGCAACATAAATATAGTATATACATTTCTTCACAAATATTAACAGTTATTCCTTTATGTGGTGAAACATAATTTTCAAAACGAACAACAAAGTTCATCAGTTAAAATTTCTATAAAAATATATTAATTTATAAATATGAAAATAAAAAGAACACAACACATTTAAGATTTTTCATAAATTATATTGGTATACACAGGAATTCCATGGAACCATAGGCTGCTTTGTAAGATCATGACTGAATTGGGAGTTGCTAGGAAATTGGTGAAAACATTGAATGTTTGTACAAAATCCTAAATATCAAGTTCAAATACAAGCAAAGTATCTAAAGCTATCGTTTAAACTGGCTTGCTGTAGGGAGATGCACTCTCACCGATGCTGTTCAACTTAGCACTGGAGAAAATGATAAGAAGTACATTATTTGAAAATGGAAGGGTGCACATTGGAATGAAACATAAAATTCTTGGATATCCAGATGATATAGCTGTACTTGGAAGCAATCAAGAGGAATTTAAAAGACTTGCTATGATACTGATAAGAGTAGAACAAATCACCCAAGAAGTAAATTAAGATAAAACCAAATATATGATAGTAAGCTGAAAATCCCACCCCAACCTGTATAGAAAGGAATATGATATGAAGAAAATGCCATTAAAAATAGATGGGGGAAGGCATATAGCTCTGAGAAATCCATCTTGAAGCCTCTATATATCAATGAATACGACAACAATAGACAAGAGTCAATGCAAACGGCCAAAAATTAGATGCATAGATTGAATCAACAAAGATGCGCAGGGGAACATGCAGATAACTGGAAAGTTATAGTTATGTAGCTATAGCTCAAGATAGGCAGAGATGTAGAAGGCTAGTCAAGGCAGAAAAAGATCTAGAAGGTCTCTAAAGCCAATGGGAGAAAAAAAGTATATTATAAAATACTATGAGTGAAAAATAGAAACAAATTTAAGCCAGAATAAAATACTTACCACATAATAATCCTTCCTCTCTAATTAATCGACGGGCCATTACTAAAGATTCCTTATCACTTGTTTTTATCCATTTGTCCACTACACTGCGATCTATGTATGACATTTCATTAAAAAATATAAATTAAATGATAAAAACATACATTATTCATAAAATTAATATTTTGATAACCAGGGCTTGAAATGAAAAGCTTTTATTTTTGATCAGTGGCGATATGATGATTGGAATTTTAAATTGTTTTTCTGATATTTCAGTACTAGAACTTTCCCAAATAAATGTTTTAACTAAAGGTTTTGAAGAAATTATATAATTGTGTATTTAAAACTTCTACTTAAGGAATTCATTTTGCCAAAAAGTCAATCTATAAAATGATAACTGAGTAATCATATAAATTCTTGCCTATTTAAACTAAGAAAATATAAGAATCAAATAATCCGTTAAAGATATCTGTACTCCAAGCCCAATTACTGTTTATTTCTCATAGGTTGTTTGATAAGAAATTAAATAAAATAAATTAGGAGTTGGTCGGGGAGAGGGGGAGATGCAGTCAAATAAATACTACATTTTTAAAATAGTATTTTAATCGTTATGCCGACATTTCGGCTATAGCCCAGATGAATATCTACAAAGTGGGTCAAAATGTCAGTGTAACAATTAAAATATTATTTTAAAACATTAAAACACTTTTTAAATTTTTTTAAATGTTTCAAGCCCTGTTTAAAAGTTATAGGCAGAAATTAAAAAAATAAATTGAAATAAAAAGGCAATACATTCACCTTTTTTAACAAGTAAAAGAGGAATCCAAATAATAATATAAAGAGCAATGTAGGTTCACTTAAAGCTTAGTTTTGCTATATTTTTAAATTTAATTATACATTTTTAGCTGTCAGTTGCATGGTATGAATTCAGTATGTAAAACTTTTTTTACATGGTTACTATGCACTGCACATAACAGGTTTGTGTTAAATGACAGTTCTTTGAAAGTTGAAAAAGTTATTCTCAGTACCAAAAAAGATGTTGGAAAAAAATGGCCAAACCATCTCCAACAAAACAAAGATATTAATTAATAAAACTCGGATCAAGTCAGTTGTAGCCTGAAATATGGTCTCTGGCAAAACAAGAAAAAGAGATTGCAGTTTTCAAGAGAATAATCCTCCTAAGAATCTTATTTATTAATGGTTAGTGCAGAACTTATAAAGAAAGAATTCTCTGAATAGTTTGAAGAGCTTAATGCAGTTACAAGTAGAAGGTTGAGAAGCCCCTTGGCTCAAATGAAGAAAAAGGAAGCTACTAGTAAATAGTTGGAATTCATCGTGGACTGCATGGAGATATAGAAAGGTCAAGGCTATGCTTGGTTGGCATGGCGGCATAGGTTACAAGAAGTCTCCATAACATCCAGCATTGAAAGTCAGAAGGATAAGATAAAGCAAAGTTGTTAAGGCTCATTGAAGTAGGTGAGGTTTATCAGGTTGTTGTTGTTGCGCCATGAAGTGGATGATCAATGCATTACTATTCATAAACTGCAGACATTACATTCTCAGTTAAGTTTTCATTTTTTAAATTCTAAGAATTTTGGTAAAAAATACATCAACTACCACTAGCTAGCTATAAAAAATTAAACAAAAAATTGGCTTGCTATAGCAATAAACCAAGGGTATAAAAAAAAAAAAAAAGATAAAAAGAAGCTAATTGAATGCAAAAATGCTATGAAATAGAATAAACACATTCTACCTGCATAAATCATCATCATCATCATCATGCATAAATCAAGTCAGTAGAGTTGCCTGAATTTTAGTACTTTAAAATGTCAGTAAATGAACTGAATTAAAAAGGTTAACATTTTTCTGAAATATTAAAAACTGCTTTGACTGCAAATAGTTTCTTAATATCTCTGAAAGCATGTGGAAGAAACATGTTATAATTTAAATATCATAGTAAGGTTACCAGAACTTAAAATTAGGTCAAATATAATGAGTACCTAAAACAGTTGGGATGAAGTCATAACCAATCCCTTCAACATGATACATTTTAACATCAGTTTCATTTACTTCTGGTGGTTGAGCAAGTATTGATCCATATGGATCAACTCCAACAATGGTAATATCTTTGCGTTTTTCTTTCAAGCAACGTCCAATGCCTGAAATAGTACCTCCTGTTCCTGTACCAACAACAACCATATCAATATTGCCATTGGTCTGTGTCCACATTTCAGAAGCTGTGCCTTCATAATGAGCCAATGGATTAGAAGGACTTTTATACTAAAAAACCAATTATAGAAAGAAATACATTAGTGAAACAAACTATTTGTATAAAATAAATACAATTAATAACAATTAGCTATTTTTAAAAATAAGATAGACAATTATATATATAAAGTAAAAAATACTATTGACTTATTGTTACAAATATGTATTTGTACACATAAATACTTAATACTACTTAAATGCATGACAGAGAAGGCTTCAGACCATAAAATAAATATAACAGATTTTAAAAATTAGTTTTACTAATAACAATAAATATAACTTTTTGGTTAAGGAGATGATGGTCAGGGAGATGGAATATACTTATCTTCTTACCTGACTGTCACCTCCGATTCCAGGAAAAAAAATAATATACACAATAATTATATATGAATATATTTTTTCTTTCTTATATTAGTAACTAAAGATTTTGTTAATACCTGATCTAGAATAATAGAATTAGGAATTTCTCGACACAATCTTTGTGAAACACCAAATAAACCTTTCGGAGAATCGTATGGTTCTTCAGTGGGTGTTCTGACAATTTCTGCCCCTAGAGCCTTTAAAGTACTTACTTTTTCTTGTGACATTTTCCAAGGCATTACTATGATACACTTATATCCTTTTACAGCAGCAGCCAAAGCTAATCCTATTCCTAGAAAACAAATTCCTCAATTCACTAAATAAAATGTGGCAAAAAAAAAAGTTTCAGAACAATAAATGTGTGTGTATGAACAACCCAGGTCAGTTAAAAGTCATACGGAACTGAAATTACATATTTAAAGTAGGTGTATGCCTGAAATGAGACTTTTTCACCAAAATCAACTATCTAGTAATGGCACTTTATGTTATTTAATTTATACATTTTCAAAAATTTATTGGTTGATTTTATTTTTATAACTTAGCATAATCATACCCCATTTTTGTATAATACATTTATATACGAAATGAGTAGCCAAATAAAAGATGAAAAACATAATTTTCTTTAGGAACTTTGAATTTTTATTTGATGAAATATTTCTGATTTCATATCCTGTGTATATATCCTGTATTTCGAATAACTTTTATTAATTCAGAGTGAAAGTCACATTTAAAAGAATATAAAATGTAAAATAATAACTTAACAGTGCATAAAAACTGTAATCGTTGATAAAAATGTTTGAAAGTTAAATGATTTAATCAAATCCTAAAAGTTAAAAAAAATTGTTAAAGAGGTATCAAGATTTAATACCCTAGCTTTTTGTTTATGTGTATTTTCAGCCTTTTTGTATTAAAACAGAATAAGAATTGCACAGTTAAACCTGCGAATGTTGAGAGATTTTGTATTTGTATTTGGATTGTGTATTTTGTATTGTCGATGTTTATAAAAAGAGATTTGTCATTTAAAATTGAAGTATTAAAAAACAGGTAGATTATGATAAAATATTGTATTCTTTACATTTTATTTAATCTGATAATTTAAACTCAAACCTGTATTTCCAGAAGATGGTTCAATAATAGTAGCACCCGGTTTTAAAAGTCCATTTTCTTCAGCTTCCTGCACCATACGATAACCTATTCTATCTTTTAAACTTCCCCCCGGATTCAGGAATTCACACTTTGCATCTAGAAAAATAAATTTTAATTTACTTTATGTTAAAGATTTTTTTTCTGATTTGTTTTCTTTCTTTTTAAACATTTTGGTTAAATAAAACCATTACCAAGTTCCATGCCTAAAAATATTAATCAATACCTAATTTGAGTAGATTTAATCTCGATATCTTTGCACATGAAATTATTTTAAATATAATAATGCAATTTAAATTCATTGGCCATATTCTTAAAAAACAACTACCCCTTAAATACATCATTTTAGAACAAATGGCTAATTTTTTTTTAATTGTCATAAAAATAAATTCTAGATCAGGGGTCTCCAAAGTTGTTGGTAGGCCTCATTAAAACGTCCACCAAATCCTGCCGGCCACATTGAGACTTCCATTAAGTCCTGTGATCCATAGCTTTTTATGAAAAAAAAAAAAATCTTGTTCTCTAAATGATCCTTCAATTGTGAAATAAGCTTTCTAAGAAAAACAATTCATGCAATAAATGTTATAGTAATCCCATGTTTAATTGATTTATTAAATTTTAAAAGTTTACCATGGATCAAAGAAACTTTCGCAGGCCAGATGGAAAGTGCTTGAGGGGGCCAGATCCTGCCCATAGGACATAATTTGGAGACTCCTGGTCTAGCTTATAAAATTTCAAAATTCAAATATTGTAGTACAGAGGTTCCCAAGCTTTTTTTACTGGTGGGCACATTTATAGGTCATGTGTTAACCGTCAGGTCCTATTTTTTTATTCAATGAGAAGTTCATTAATAAAAAGAAATATATACATACAGTAACAAACATCTTTATTATTTCCAAAACTAATGAAACATATTTCTACACAAAAGATGAAAAGACAAGTTTAATGAATGTTATTAAGTTTATAAAGGGTTTTTATAATAGATTAACAAATTTTATATTAGATTTAAAATTAATTATAATCAGTATGGGTTATAACTAGGTATGTAATATTTATGTTCAATTAATTATTGGATTTTTAATTGAAATAAATATTCAATATTTTATTAAAAACTTTAATTACGATATTCAGTAACTGCAGACAACAGTAAAATTGTTGCCAGGGTGATTGCCAATAAAGGTTAGAGATAGGCAGGCACAAGTTTTACATAGGCACAAGTGACGTCACACATGCACGGTTGGTGCCCGAGAGCTCTAGGTTCGGAACCCCTGTCCTATTATATCAAGTAATCAGCTAAAAAAGACAAGAAATATATATTTTTCTTCAAGTGCTTGTTTACTGTAAGTAAAAAAATCTTTTGGTGTGAGATTACCAAAGAAGATTGGTTAATTTTTATGAAGTACACATCTATTGTGAAATAATATTAACATGTTTTATTGTATAATTGACCAGTTTTGTTTTAACTTTAGTATTACATATGCCACAACCAAGGGTTCCCAATACTGAGGCTTATAAAAATTCCTCCTCTATTTCCTGCCTCCTTAACTATTATTATTTTGATGAAGTATATGAACTTTTTTTTTTCAAAATATCATTCCCCAATTGTAAAGTTAGAAAATACACATACATAATGAAAACAGTAAATAAATATTATGTATATAAAAAAAATGTATGTACCAGAATAATAATTTTGTAACCTACATCAAATATGCAGTGTCTAAAATAATCTTCCATCCCAAAAACAAAAACTTAAAAATCTAGTGACTGGCTTTGCACTTTGTGTTGGGTATCTCTAAGTTATATGAAAAAACAAGTTGTTATTTACATAACTTTGGGTACAAAATATATTGATATTAGACTTGAACATTTTGGAACATCAAGGAAATTACTAGATAATTAGATAATAGATAGAAATTAGATAATCATCTATGAGGTTTTAGATGGAACCAAGCTAATCAAATAATTTCCTTATAGAAAATACAAGAGAACAAAT
Organism: Nezara viridula; assembly: GCA_928085145.1. Lineage (NCBI taxonomy): Eukaryota > Metazoa > Arthropoda > Insecta > Hemiptera > Pentatomidae > Nezara > Nezara viridula. The sequence continues at coordinate 82,246,984 of OV725078.1, forward strand.
ATAATAGAATGAGACTATGTTCATCAGCTTCATATCAATTTTAAAAGAGCTAATGATTCCATTGATCATAAGAAGCAATACAATATTCTGATTGAGCAGGGAATATCAACAAGGTAAGTAAATCTAGTAAGGATGTGCATGACTGAAACATTCAATAAAGCTAAAATCTGTAATTATTTATCCTAGATGTACTGATTTATATTAAGTAGTGTTTTATTAATACTGAACAACTTTTATTTAACATTAAAATTGGTAAAACTATTATTTAAGAAAGATTTTAAAATAGATTTGTAAAAACATTTTGAATTTGCACACATTGACTAAAATGTATTTAATTTACCAATCATTTAACTCAATTTTTTATTAATATAACACTAAATAATGAAGAATTTGCAATAACTTTCTTATGTGACTAATGTAGAGAGTACAAATGTCATGCGATTTAAGAAGGAGAAAGCCTTTCTCTGTACGGATGATTCATTTTCATCTAAATAGGATGGCATATTTCTGATAGACTCAGTAATCTCGAATTGTTTTTTGTAAATAGTTTTGTCTTATTTGATTACATTTTTTGAGTTATAAACTTTAAAGTATGGGTGATAAATATTCAGGACGCAGTCATTTTCAACGTTTTTATTAGTGCCGACGTTTCAACCCAAACATGTGTTTTGAGCACAGAAGGTATACGAGTACTGAATATTTATCACTCATGATATGTAGAACAGTCGACTAACTTCGTTCAAAAATTTAAAGTATTTATAAATAATTTGAATCCACAATTGTGGATTGATAGTTGACTGTCATGAATAATGAGGAGAAGGATGGTTGGGTTGATAAGTCAGAAATAAAAAGGCAAAAATAAATAATAATATTTATTTTAACATTTGCCAACGTTTCGACCTGAAGTTCAGGCCTTCATCAGGGCTAAGAAAAGAAAAGGAAAGAATTTGAATCCACCTTTAAAATAGCTGGAAAAGGGTTTCTTTAGATTCCAAAGGCATATTTACCTTTAATAAAATATTTAAATCAATTTACAATAATAATAACTTGATAACATTCAACATACAGAAAAGATTCCGTTCATCATAATGTTTGAAATTCTAATGAAAGATCACATATTTCTCTTCCTTGTACAGATTGTAAAGTGGTTATGATTGGTATGCCAATGTTGCTGCACATTGGGCTGCGGTAAGACCTTTTGACATCAATACCAGTTAAGGGAAATGAAATGCCAAAGCATATTTGACAACAGCACTTTACAAGTTAAATTCTTTTATATTAAAATAATAACAACCGTATGCTAGAAATGGCAAGGTAGAGGGTAATTGGGAAAGAAAAAATAACCTGCTATAAGTAAAAAATATAAAAATGTTGAACACAAACAAAACCAAAAAAAAAAAATTACTCACACATTTGACATTTGATGCCTTCTTTAGATGGAATGCTATTGAGACGTATCAGTGGTGTATTCCCAATAGCATGTAAAATATCTGGTAATACACTGGAACTAGCTGACCTAAAAAAAATAACAGAGCAAAAGGTAAGTAAAATTAATTTGTTTTCTGTTTCATAAGCAATTTCTATTTGACATTATAATAAAGTAACACTAGAAACCGTAAAAATCAATAAGTTTTTTACACCATGAATTTATTTTTATAAATAAAAGAATTATTTCAACTGTTAATTCGGTGAAATCCTATAACCAAATATAAAGGAAACCAATGGTTGGAAGAACAGTATTTTTTTTCTTTATTTCACAACTTTAACAACATTAGTCATATGTTGTCATCAAATATAAGTTTTTGCCATCTTCTTCTATCCTGCCAGTTGTTAGCTTAAAAAAAATAATGATTTTTTTTTTCTTAATTCAAATATTAAAATCTAGATTAGGAAAAGATTTGGTAAAAAGGTAAAAAGGGAGAGAAATTTAGAGAGGTATAGTAGAGAAAAAAAATGAAAAGTTAAATTTCAGACAAACTGAAAAAAAGGAAAAGAAAATCAAAATTAGGACTAAATGAAAAATGTTGATTGTAATTCAAAATTAGTTCATGTTAAGATAATTAAATTTAAGGTATATAAAGATGATGTAATTTAATGTACATAAAAATAATGTGTATTGTGAATAGTGATAAAAATTTGTAGTGTGGGGGCACCCAGAGTTTGGTTGTAGATGAGTGGGGCCTACGGGTTAGAACAAGAGAAAAGAGAGGGTTGGTGATAAGGACAGGTGTTGATGTTCCTCCTGATGACCGATTTATCGGATTTATTTAGTGATTGTGGTGATACTTTTTTTGTTTGCTTCACGATTGAAAAGACGCAAAGTGTCCGGAAGGAGATGTGACCAAAGAAACAAGCATCACCAACCAGAGGAAGACAACCTGATTTGGAGTGGAGAGCGAACAGCCTGACTCCAAGACAACCCTACATCACCAGCGATTTATAAAGGACAATATTGCATAAATACATGTATTTTTCACTTTATTTATTTTATATGATTGCAGAGTCTTGCTCAATTCAATCTCAATATTTTTTCTTTGTGGTAAAACTACACCTACTAACCTAACCTTCAAAGGTTAAGAACTATAAAGACATACTTAATTTTTTTTTAAGTTAGTTTAATTTTTTTCTCCAGCTGGATACTTACTTTTGTTTGCTTTTTTCTTAAGTGTTTAAATGAAAATATTTTTTTTTTGTTGTGTTTAATGAGAAATTTATTATTTGTTTTTATTTTATTTTAACCCCTTGGGTGATTTGCAAAAATGTATTAATAATCACCAATACTCTCGTCTCTCTGAATTTAATAAGATAGAAGGTAAGCCAGTTAAGGAATAACAGATGGCATGGCTGAAGGGTTAGGTGTCCGATTCCCGCCCTGAAGACCTGAGTTCAAATCCCCAATCTTGGAATAATTATTTTTCCTTTTTTTATTTTAGAACTACTTTTATCGTCAGTTTTAGTTTCCCTTCCATAATATTCATTTAGTTTTTTATAGATCCCATTTGAAAACAATAATTTCTGGAATGATATATGTTTTTTTAATTGAAGGTTTCACTATTATCCAAGTATAATGAAAAAATAGTTTAGTGTCCAATAAAGAAGTAGTAAGGATTAAAATTATCTACCCTAACATTTTTTTTTTCTCCAAGTAATAGTACATTACTCATAATTTTTAAAAAAAAATTTTAACCCTTGCCGTCTCCTCTGAAGTGAGGTAATTTTGGTCACAGTCTTCTTCACACATGCCCCTGTTCATCATTCCTTCCTTCATACCAGTTTCTCTTCGGGCGACCTTTCTTCCGTTTTCTTTCTGGTTTCCAATCCCAAATTTGCTTAGGCTGTCGTCTCTCTTCTATCCTCATCACATGCCCATACCACTTCAGCCTCATAGTTTCAATGGTATGGAGAATGTTCTCCATTTGTTCTACTCATTTCCTTATTTCACAGTTTAGAACTTTTTGAAGGAGAGAGACACCACATGATTATCTCCAATAGTCCATTTCTAGAGCCAGTAATAGTAATTTTGTAATGAAAAAAAAATGCTGTATTTTCATGAACAACCAAAGAGCAATCAAATACAAATAAACCACTTCTAAACCAAAAGATTTTAATTTTTATTATTCAAGATGAGATAAGGATATTAAACTAGTCTGCAATGGACAAGTTTTGGAGAAAGAAGATAATATACCTGCTTACGAATAACAGTTTGTAATAAATGAAGGATCATTAAAATAAAATATAACAAAAAGATGAAAAAGAAGCTGTGTGCGTGTATCAGGGAATATATATACACACATGTATACATATTTAACAATCATATAGAATAGATTAAATATGACTTAATACTATTTACACCTAATATTTTAATAAAAAACAATATTGTTCCTTACTTAGAAGTTCCAAAGAGTTTGTGTCCAAATTCAGCTTTAGATTCAAGACTCCAAGTGCACTTGCTGGGATGTCCCGGAAGAACAAAAGACGACTCCTGCTTATCTCTACAAATAAGAAAAAAAATGAATAATTTTAATTTACAAAAAAATAAATATATATACGTATAAATAAAATGACCATTTTTAATAATATTATAATTCATAATAATATTATATAGATAGAAATATACATTTATTAACCAACATTCACCCTTGGCATACAATTGGGCTATTTGATAAAATTAAAATTTTCTGAGGGGTGCCTGGCTAATTAAATATTAGTTACCAATCAATTATATAAAGGTAAATATTCAAAGTAATAATAGCAGACCCCATGTGCTAAAAAAATTTAATGTAAACAATGATCCGATTTTCTGCAGAAAAGTAGGAAATTTAAGTTTTGTGTTTTTTAAAGAACGTAATGTTTTTTTGTTGAATAGGAAGTGATAACTAAAAAATATTCAATTTAAATAATCAACAATTCCTTCACAATAAAGTAAACAAAATTTACTACAAATCAAAATTGTCTAACGAGCTTTTGTCTAACTAGGACGGCAACCAACTTGATACTGGATCTGTTACCATTTTCCAACATATTGGACAACATTCAAGATCAATTGCATACAATCCTCCCTCAAATATTTCCACATTTGAGGTTATTGAACAAGAAACTGCACGACCCTAGGTGATTTGAAAGCTCATTCAGATAAAATCATGGAAGAACTAATTAATACCAATCTTTGCACTTGGAACCCACACGAAAACAAACTTCATTTTGTAAAAGGAAAAAAACATCAAAAGCCATATAATGAACGTGGTTTGGTAACTGATACTGATGTTATCAAAAAGGACATGAGCTGAGTAGTGGCCAGGAACCATGAAAGATGAAGACCTACCCCCCAAACCAACGGACTCCTTTCTAGGCCTCACTTAAGCCTCCATCTGAGGGCCCTCTAAGGAATCAGAGCGTGCCTGTTAATGTCCAAGAAATATACAATACAGTACTTTCTTGATGCTATGTTATTCATGTGTATGTGCATATTATTTCGTAACTAACTTAGGGCAGAAAAATAAAATATGAGTTTAAAATTTCAAGGCCATGCAAACCCAGTTAAAAAGCTGAATTAACACCCATGTTTAACATCAATGTTGTTATATGTAGCAAGCACGATTCTGCTATGAATGCTTGATAAAATAACCAACATGGGTATCAAATTAAATAATGATAAATCCATTAAAACATGAGTCAAACATTAATGAAGTATGAAACAAATATTTGAATTAATTATGAAGTAGATGGTCAGGAAGACAGCAAAAAAAAAAAAAAAAAAAAATCAAATTACCACTAACTATTGATTTTAACTACTTATTTATCATGTATGTTTTGCAGTTTTTTAATGATTTGTCTAACTGACTCCCAGACCATCTCCTTGATTTATAATATGCTCAACCATTATCATATATAATTTAAATTAATTATTTAACATACCCATTCATCTTGAATGAAAAATATCTTTTCTTTTTTTATCTATTGACGAAAAGGTCTTCAGATAACTGAAATAAAAACGTAGTATCATATAAATAAATCAAATATACATAAAATATGTTGCACACACATACATGAATATATACATACACACACACACACACACACACACACACACACACACACACACACACACACACACAAAAAAAAAAAAATATATATATATATATATATATATATATATATATATATATATATAAACACACAATAATAAAAAAAATCTTAAAACAAAATTTTTAATTTATGGCCTGGGTAGGAGTAATGACTTCACCCCGTGTACTTTTATCAGGAATTATGTTATGGTTAACAAAGATGTCTCTTGCCATTGTGGACATAGGCGCAGACTTTTCATTCTGGTTGAGGGGAGGGGGAGGGGTTCACAGTAGTGCCCCCCAAAAAGTTCTGGTAATTTATATTATTCATAAAGATTATGAGTGATAATCAACATAATTATTAGAAAACGAACAATGTAATAATAATAATAATAATATATATAAATGAATTTTTATAATATATGAAATTATATTAACTTCTCCTCGCGCGGGCTCATTACCGGAGCGTCCCACAGGTGGCGGATGTGGGGAGGGTCGGTGTAAATTCCTTGGAAGTTCCCTCCCGGCTAAGTCCGATGGACTCGCTGATCAACAATAAGAGGTGCCCTCCAGACTTGCTGGAGGGTGTGACGTAGGATTGAACGCCCTACTCACACATCTTTAGTTCACCATACACCACAAATAGTCATGGATCTTCCTAAGATATAACGCTCATTATCCGGAGGTGAACTAGTCCCCCGTTCGGGTCTCCGGGTGGGAACTGCTTTAGGGGATTCACGGCCCAAGTAGAAAAATAGGGATTTCCGTATTAGTACGTGGAACATAAGGAGTTTAAACTCAGCAGGGGGATTAAAATCGGTCGCGAATGAGGTTAATGGGTACAATTTGGATATCGTGGCTCACAAGAGGTTCGCTGGCCAGGGGAGGGCTCGATGAGCGGAGGAAAGTACGCTATTTGGTTCAGAGGAAGCGGGAATCATTGTTTCGGTACCGGGTTACTAATTAGGAATAGATTGTTATCCGCTTTGAGGGAAGTACAATTCTTTAGTGATCGACTTCGGTAGGTATATTTCATATTATTTATATTTCAGGGCCGTTGGTTTAAAATCGAGTGCATAAACATACATTGTCCGACCGAAGACATTGACGATGAAGTCACGAAATTTTACGATAAACTTGAATAGGTTTATGATAAACTATCGCGAAACTCCATGAAAATAATTGTAGGTGACGCAAAACCCAAAGGTGGGGAGGGAAGAAGTTTATATTCCGACGATTGGTAAAGAAAGTTTGCACGAATATAGTAATGATAATGGGATCCGTCTGATAAACTTTGCCATCTCGAAAAACCTGATAATTAAAAGTACTACGTTTAAATCTAAGGATATTCATACATATATCTGGACATCATCGGATTAGCAAACACGAAATTAAATCGATCATGTCTTGCAATAACATAGATGGCAAAGCAGTGTAATTAATGTACGGTCTTATCGCGGAGCACAGGGTGGGTCGGATCATGAATTAGTAATCGCAAAACTTCGACAAAAACTTAATATAAAAAAGAGAAAAGAAAACCGTTTCAATTTCGAGAATTTCAATTTGGATTGTCAATTCAGTATAGTCGGTGGATCCAGGAGAGACCGCATGCGTCACAAGTATGTATAAGAGGTAAGCTGCTATAGTATGGACTAAAGACCTCCCTTGAAAAGGTTTAGTTCCAGTGGGTCGGCTATATTTATTGCCTGAATAAGGAACGAAAATCCAAAAAAGATAAAATCCAATCTCTGAGAACAGCCTAGACTAATATAGGATGCTCATATTATGAGGAGGTTTGTCTTTAAATGGTCACCAGTTTTAAAACGAGCGGCTTCGAAATGACAAACAAGGCTTATTTTACTTAACATGCTGCGTACTTTCTTGATTCACATTCAAACCTTCTCATAATATGAGCATCCTATATTAGCCTAGGCTGTTCTCAGAGATTGGACTTTATCTTTTTTTGATTTCCGTTCTTTATTCAGACAATAATATAGCCGAACCACTGGAACTAAACCTTTTCAAGCGAGGTCTTTAGTCAATACTATAGCAGCTTACCTCTTATACATACTCATAATCCCGCATGCGGTCTCTCCTCGATACACCGACTTGCACAACCAGTATCTAGTACCAACCATCCCTATATGGCTCCAAGAAGGTCAAAATGACAGTGGCACCGCGGCCTTTTGTAGTATACAGGGTGTTTCAGGGATAAGTGGCCTGGATGCCAAAGTGGCCACTGCCAAAAATGCAAAAATGAACTAAGGACCTCAAAAAAAGAAAATTTCGTCTGTAGGTATGTCCGCAAATGCTTTGTTTAGGAGATATTCACACCTAAAAATGTCCGTTGTTATAGATTATTTACATTACATGAAATAAATAAAATCTATTTATTTTTTTAACTAATTTATTAATTTGTGTGGTTGGGGATGATAGACAATATTTTAATAGGTCCGCATTTCTTAGTCTCGACTCAATGCGGGCATTTCTGGAATTTATTAATAATGATTACTATGATTTAGTTGAACAGAAAGGACATGTGGCTTCAATTAGATGGTTGTCCTGCACATTATGGAAGAGTTCCACGACAGTGACTAAATGTTAATTAGTCAATGGATCGGACGTGCAGGACTAGTGGCTTGACCTGCACGCTTTCCAGACCTGACACCACTGGATTTTTTGTTTGGGGGACATTAAACAAAAATTCTATGGAAGTCCAGTCAATGACCTTAATTCCTTACAAATAAGGATAATTGAATCTTGTGAAACAACAAAGAAAGATGCCGACCCTGTCTTAATGCTCAAGGAAATAACTTTGAACAACATTTAATATGAATATAATGTATACGATTAATTAATAAAGTAGGTGGAACAAATGAATAAGTTTGATTTACTTAATGTAACGTAAATAGTTCATAACAACGAAAATCTTTAGTTGTGAATATCCCCAAAATAAAGCGTTTGCGAACATACCTTCTGATGAAGTTTTTTTCTTGTTTTGAGGTCCATAATTCATATTATATATATATATATATATATATATATGTTGGAGTTATATATATAATATTTCATATATATATATTGGAGTCATATATATATATATATATATATATATATATATATATATTATATATATATATATATATATATATATATATATATATATATATATATATATAATATGAATTATGGACCTCAAAACAAGAAAAAAACTTCATCAGAAGGTATGTTCGCAAACGCTTTATTTTGGGGATATTCACAACTAAAGATTTTCGTTGTTATGAACTATTTACGTTACATTAAGTAAATCAAACTTATTCATTTGTTCCACCTACTTTATTAATTAATCGTATACATTATATTAATTAATATGACTCCAATATATATATATGAAATATTATATATATAACTCCAACATATATATATATATATATATATATATATATATATATATATGTTGGAGTTCTGGCAATGAGTAGATTCTCCACTCAAGACATGAGTGTAAAGCGCTCTCGCTCAATCTCCACTGGCTTTAGCACCAGTGACAAGTTTGAGAGTGTGGCGCAGGGATCTCTTGGAGCCCTGGTTTTCCCGCTATAGTTGGAAAGACAAGTTGGCTTGTGGTTCCTTGCCCGATTGTAAGTATTGTATATAGGTATATCTGAGTTTTTATGTTCTTTTTTTTTTATTGCATATAATTTTTGATGATTATTTAGTTGTTATTTTGCTATTATTTTTTTTTCTTGTATATACAGTGTGAATGTGTTCTTACCTTACTATAATCAGAGATGGGCAAATGCTACTCTGAGTACCGAGTACCAAGTATTTTACTCAAATTGAATAACTATCACAAATTCAATCACTACTTTAGTTAATCACTTGACTTCAACTGAAGTAGTAATTAAATTCTTTGGTACTCAAAAAAGGACAGTATTTGATTAAAATACTTGGTACTCAGTACTCAGAGCAGTATTTGCCCATCTCTGACTATAATTATTGTTCGTACGACAGAACCTCATTATATTACTGAATAAATAAATAAAAGGGAAAAAATCATTATATTAAATACTGATTATTTATATCAAGGATGTACTACGATATAGTAGATATATAATATAGCATATACTTTTGAACGGCTAAACTAAGCTAAGTTCTGTTTTAAAGAAAATCATAAATTATTCGGCATTTTTTTACCATCATCGTATTATACTAGAGATAATCCACCTTTATAAAAATTTCCTTGTTTAATAACCTTCAAATCAACATAAACTTTAGTTGAGGTTTTTTTTTTTTTTTTTTTTTTTTTTTTTTAAATTTCTTTATTGAGTATTATAACAATCTGTCTGTTGGACATTGGTTATAGTGAGGTAGGATGACATTCACACCATATGTACAAAAAAATAAAATAAATAGAACAAAATAATAATCAAAAGTATATACAATAGACAATAAAATAAAATAACCTAAAAAATAAGAAAATTAAAACTAAGGAAAAAAAACAAAAAAAAAAAACACATGCATACCTATATACAATCAGGCGAGGGAACTCCAGGAGAACCCTGCGCTACTCTCTCAACCGCGTCACTGGTACTAAAGCCAGCGGAGATTGGTCGAGAGCACAAGTTGAGGTTTTTAAAAAAAATTATGGGATTTTTCATCCTGTCACCTAAAGGTCACCTGTGTTTTTAGCTAGAATTATTATAATTAATTGTTGAAAAACTTTTATATCTTGCTTTTCCATGATCTGGGGTGTATTGTAATAAACACAATTGCCTAAATACACTTTTTATTAATTAATTTTTTTTTTACAATAATGATTAAGCTATTATCTGTAATATAGGAATTGATCCGTATTTATTTATTAAGTGGCAAACTAAATGTTTCTAGGTTTTCTAGTCCTGAAATGTACGTTTAAAATAAAGAAACCTGCTAATTAAATTAATTGTTTTCAAGAAAACGTAAATACACTGACAGGCAAAAAATTCCACCCACTTGATTTTTGCATCTAAAAATATTGTAAAAAAAGTTGTATATAATACATGGTATTTGTAGATAATACTTAGTATTTATGGAATTTTATAATCTTTTTTACCTTTAATAATCAAAATGTGATTGGGTAAGAAAGATTAGAGAAAAAAAATTGAAAAACGAACCATTATTATTCTAAATGAAATTAATTTCATCATCGTTTAGTTTTCTCCTCTTGCCTTCACTACTTCTTGAAGACGCCTCGGCATACTTTCCACCAGTCGGAAAATGTCCCTTTGCTGAAGGATAGGCCATTCCTCCCGAAGAGCCCTTTCAAGGTCCTGCAGTGTATCAGGAAGTGTAGCACGCGCTCTTATTCGTCTTCCGAGGTTATCCCATAAATGCTCAATGGGGTTCAAATCTGAAGAACGTGCTGGCCAGGCAAAAACCTCCTATTTAGTATTTAGTAAAGTTAAGTAGTAAAGTAATTCCTAGTATTTAGGAAATTATGTTTATTATAATACATCCCAGACCAAGGAAAATCAAGATATAAAAGTTTTTCAACAATTAATTATAGTCAATTTAGCTGAAAATACGGGTACCTTAGGTGGCAGGATAAAAAATCACATAATTTTTTCACACAACTTCAGATGAATCTCAAGTTTTCCCCCAATAAAGCACAATTAAATTTAAAATTTTAGTTATCGCTTCATATTCAACAAAAAAACACAACTTACTTAAAATAACAAAAAACTTAGATTTCCTACTTTTCTGCTGAAAATAGGCTCATTGTTTATATGAACGTTTTTGTAGCTCTTGAGTTCAACTGTCACTCCTAAAACAATCTGGTACGCGCAACACAAAACTTACACTTACCGCTCTATACTTTGAATAGAAATTATTTTCTGGGCTATTATAAAAGTTTTTGAAGTGCATTTTAAAAGGAGCTAAAGCTTAAAGCTTACAGATAACAAATCATTAAGACCATTAAAAGTGTAAAAAGTCTATTTATAATATCGACGGTAGGCAATAAAAATGTAGTTATTCCATCTGCTTTTATAAACCACACAACTTTCTCTGTTTTTATAAAACACATAATGACTAACTCCAATTTCAACATTTTTGAGTAATGTCATTTTAGTGATATTTTTAGTTGAAAAAGTTATCTATGCAGACAGTAAGTTGATTCCGAAGGTGGTGATTGCAGTGTTGAAATATAGAACTGAGAATAAAGGTATAAATTTAGGTACTTATTTCTTATGAAAGATGTTCATAGGAAAGGTACATTATTAAATATCTGTATAAAAAATGTTTTTTTTCTCTACAATTAAAAAAGTATATTTTAAATTTATCCACAGTTTCGCCTCTTCAGGGAAAAAAAACTAGAGACCATGTCATTCCTCCTAATTGTACGATTTTTTTTTTTTTTTTTTAAAGGAAATTCCATACATTTTTAAAAAACTATATACTATATATAATATCTACAAAAAAGTGTATACGTTTTGAGTTATTCGGAATTTAATTTTACCATCTCTCGTAACTTTTTTTCCAGCTTCTTTTCGTTGAAGTATGTTATATAGATAAATTTAAAGGGTGACGAGAAAATGACTTTAGCGAAGTTTCATTGAAATCGGTACATTCGTTTAGGCGCTACAGTCTATAACAACGCAGGTTTTTCTGCATTTATATTTTTTTTCTCCTTTATTAACTTATCAAATTCTTTCAAAAGTTATATGTAGCATTTTTTCGTAACTCTGAATAATACGAAATGGTTAACTTTTTAAAATGAACCATATTAAAGGTACTTTAGAGAAAGACATAAATGAACATTGGGCATTTAAGCCCTGTAAAATGACATCAACGAGGATAAGACCTAAATGATATTAAAGACCACTTAATTATACAATGATATACCGAGTTTTATCAAAATCGTTAGAGCCGTTTTTGAGAACATTGTAAAAATGTGTTTCAGCGTTCATATAAAGTGGCACTTCCGGTTAGCCGATTTTAACGAAAAAGTTACTGTCACATCCGACCCATATAAAAACCTTAAATACTTAATAATAGTTTCGTACTACTTTTCGTTTATGAGCTGACTGTTAACACACACACACACAGACACTTGGTTATTTGGACTCGGGGGACCTCAAAACATGTATTTCCGTTGAAAACTGAGATTCGAAAATTTTTACGATCGCAATACTTACCCTTACTATATATTACATATATACTTAAGTGAAAGTAAAAATTCCCTCTAGTTAAGGGAAACTCAGTATAATAGATTAATTTTAAGCTTTTAGAAATTATAAATTAACTTTACAAATATTAATATTCTACTAATATTAAGATTAAGAACGGAAAAATGTCTTAAATATAAATGGCTACAAAAATTTATCATCTCGAAATTCGTACTTAAGCAATTTATAATGCTTTACAAACAAGGCAAGATTAGAGAGAACGTATTTAATTATGTCTATTATTTGGGGCCGCGGTGTTCGAGTGAGTTAAGGCGCCTGCAAAAAATTTATGCTACGTATTTAAATCCTGTTCGCGGGATTAAATAACAAAAAAAAATATAAAAATGTAAATAATTAATAATAAATAAATAAGTGCAGTCCCTACTCGATTGCTTAGACCATTACGGCACGGGTTCGATTCTCGCATGGGGACGGTATATTAAATTTACCACTCAAACTCTACCTCGTAATTTATAACGTATGCAACAAAACTATTGTGTACAAATATTACATAATTATTATATAATGTCATCTATATTTTATTTTAATTAAACTTGAAAAGTAAAAAATAAAACCTTGCAAGGCAGGCCGGTTCCCCGCGCTTCAGCAGGAAACTTGTAGTGGTAATGGCCAAATGACAATCAGAAATGTTCCTATGATTATTCCATATACTTCTGAGCATTCAACAACTTATCCAACCCAACCACTAACCACATATTGTTACCACAAGAAATACCATCCTACAACATGTTTGTGTCTCCTTTGTATATAATTTGTGGAGTCTTATTAAGCATAACATTCACTTGGGCGTTTGAAAATAAAAAACAGGACCATCTGATAACCTTTGACCCACTCGCATAAATACATGAAGATGTTATATTACTGGCACAATACTAGTGCCTACTATACCAATCCTATAAGAGATTAGGTTTCAAAGCACAAACATATGATACAATTTTAGTACATCATTAATAATAACAAAAAAAAAAAAAATGATCGACAGAACAATGTCTCAAAATACGACATGTATATAAAATGATAATGCTATCTTTGAGTAAAACCTAATTCCTCAGAGGATATGAATGAGATATAGATTTTTTTTTAAACGAAAAATGATGATATATATTGTGATAAAACTATCATTAGATAAGATTCAGCAAGAAAGGTCAAATGTAAGCATATTTAAAAAAAAAAAAAAATGAATGAATTGCAAAATTTATAAACCTATTCTATTTAAATAAATAGAGATAAACAATACTAACACAAAACATATACTCTGTTGTTTGTTTGTTTTTATTCAACTTAACGATATTATATGTTGAATAAAAGAATTTGTCCTTAATTTGTAATACATGATCGATATTAGCGTAAGGAAAATCATAATAGCGTATAAATACATTTTATATACTGTTCATAATTATGCAATTCGTTGATTAGGAATTCACATTACATTTTCTGCATATTATAATAATGTTAGATTCCAATTAGTTGAGTACAAATATAAAGTTTTTTTTCGGATAACCTCGATATTGAAGTCCATTATTGGGTTGTTTATTGAAGGCGAATTTTTTTAAATTACTATCGCGCTCAAGTATCTAATTATTTTAATTTTGCGGATTTCTTCGACATTAGACTCTATTCTTATGTTTTCGGCGGAGTAATTTTTGAGAAAAATGTAAAGTTTAAAATTGTGCCATCGCATATAGATTTATTTTAACCTTTGCGTTGTTATGCGTATGAGAGTCCTTATTTATGTCGCAGGAGACGTAGTTTTTTTTAGAATAATATAAATTTTAAGATTTCGTCATTGGCTATTGATTACTTTTGTTTTTCCAGGTTATTTCTTTATAAGGCATATTACTTTTTTTTTTTGGCTTTAAGACTTGTAAAAGCAAGTCCTGTTTTGCCAGCAAAATATTTTAATTGTCATATTAAAATGAAATTACATTGGATAATTATTAATTATTTATAGATAGATGATCACTGCATGTAACTAAATATTGAATGTGACTTATATAGAACTTAAACTAGAAAGACTAATAGTTAAAAACTGAGGTGACAGTAGTATCATAACAATTAAATGAGAACAAGAGGCGACTTTTATTATATAACTGTTTTTGTGTCATTCAAAAACTTTATCAAGTCACGGGCGTTATCTTTATTCATCGACCGAAGAAAGTTAGCCCCATCATCCGTAGATCGCGATCCTAAACTAATTCTTCTTCGCTTCTCGAATCTTTTGCACTTGAAGACAATGTGTCTTGGATCCTCCAAGCATTGGCATGTTGGGCAGTGACCACTCTTAGCTATACCCATTAGATGTAGATATTTATTAGTTCTACCATGATTTATCCTACGCCTGGTCAGCTTTACTAAGCTGGAGCGGTGGAGATGAGATTTAAGAGTCGCAAACCATGGAACCAGTGCTATCTTCTGTTGAACTGCATGATGGTCCTTACCCTTCGAGGCAAATTCCCAGTCGTAGAAATGCTGCCAGTCTTTCATTATTTCTCTCCTCACTATTCTTATCAAATCCAGTTAAGGAAAAGGCATATTATTATATAATTGGAGAGGCTTTTTATGGAAATGGAGTAGATTTTAATTTCGCCCGCTCACAATAGGTTATTCTAATTGTTTCGTTTTCTTTTATTATAAGTTCCATTAAAAACCGTCAAGGAAGCCCTACAACATATACTGAAAACGAACATATCTAGATCAACAATTGTAACGGATTCTATGATGGTTTTTTTTATATTTTTATTTATTGAGTATTAATACAGTCTGTCACACTGAAAGGCATTGGTACTAGGGCTATAGTATTCATTCACACAATGTGTATATATATATATATATATATATATATATATATATATATATATATATATATATGATGGCTTTAAAAAGCGTAGTAATTATAGATATTCTATGGTCAATTCTGAAAAACGATCAAATTGTCATTCTTTCGTGGGTAGCTATTCATTGTAATATCTTAGGCAATGAAAAAGCTGATCGTGCTGCCACCAAGGCAAGAGCAAATATTGATCTAAAGCCAAGAAGATCGAACTAGCTGCTGCAGAAGATTAGACCTATATCACACACGAATTTTTAAACAAGTGAAAAAATAGTAACACGAAATTGAATGAAATCAAACCAATAATTCGCAAATGAAAGACGAGCGAACGAAAGTCTTGACGAGAGGAAATTATTATATGCCGTCTCCGCATAGGCCACTGCAAATTCTCTCACGAATACCTTATGCGAAAATCATGTCCACCTATTTGCAGGTAGTGCTCTGTGATAACGATGCCTGTCCCGAAGATTACTGTAAAAGTAATAATTAATCACATGACTTGGGAATTCATAATCTGCATCTTCGAAAATTAATCATGCTAACTATATCAATGGTAATACAACAATAATCCAATAATCTACCTTACTATCGAAGAAATCTAACAATATAAAATAAATCAGAAAGTAAAATAATTAATTTCAACCTCTGCCAAGGACACATTGGACGATTAATCGGTGGATTCTAAGATGTATCAAGTTCTGGGGGCTGATTCTAAAAAAAAAAAAAAAAAAGAAATAGGGGTATACCAAGTACGTCATTATAGCATTTCTATTGAGCAAATACGAACATAATACTTTACCGTTTTATTGTTTATTTCGAATTTAAAAAAATAAATCTAGAAATTAGTCGTCCTCTAAATTCTAAAATCAGGAGCAATTCCCATATTTGCCCTTCCTCAGCTCCAGCAACGTAAACTCCTATTCTATAAAGTTCTAGTCTACCACTTTTCACAGCCATTATATTTTCAAAAATTGCATTAATTAGTATCGTTGAATGGAGTTTTACGAAATTGATAATATATTATTTGTGCATTCTTCCTCAACCTTTCTCCCTTTGGGCCAAATCGAACGAGATATTTTTAAAATATAAGGGTATTAAGTAAAATACGCATGGGCAACCAACCATAAGCGAGAGTAAGAAATGGAATTTTTTGAAATCGAAAGTGGATCATATTTTTACTAATCATTAAATTTCCTCCACTTTAGAGCTTAACCAAACAAACCATTTTTTTTTTTAAATATGAAAACCTGTTCTAGATACGTGAGCGAAAGTAATGGGTATAAGTAACTAAAATTCATACCTACTTGATAACTTCGTTAGCAGTCCCTAACTTTCTTCCAACTAATGGCCAAATCGAACAAACCGTTTTTAAAATATATCCTTATCAAAGGCTTATCTGAGAAAATACATTTGCCCATGAGTAAGCCAAAGTAGTGAATGGAATGTCATGAAATACGAGATAAGAGACCAGCAATGTATCATCTCCCACAATCCCACTACATTTCTCCAAAATCGGACTTAGATGTCAAGTCCGTCACATTAACTCAACTACAGACCGACAAGGAACCAAATTTGTTCATTGATATCTAAAACGCAAATGGTGAGTGTAACAATTTTTATTATGAGAATAAAACGTTTTGTGATATTCCTCATGAATACAAAGCTTATTTACTAAGAGAGGATACAGTCAGTACGTCACCGATTTCAACAAATTTTTTTTCGGTGATTCCAGATATAAAAATATTGGACACATGTCCCGGCGTTTTTTCCATTGGATCCTAGGAGCAGAGAAAACAAATATTTCATGTAATTTAAAACAAAATTTATGTTATTTATTTTTGCCTTTGCTTAGCCAGATTTTTAGGTTATTATAAATCAATCTTCTGTATAGAATAAGAAAAAAATATTGACTGTTGGATTAAATGAGCTATAATGTATCATAAATTACAAAAACTAATATGCAGAAGCGCCAAGTGATTTGTCGTAGTGTCCTTTAAAACTCTTAAATACAAATTCTTATAGAAATTAACAATTCCAAAATTTAATGCTTGATTTTTTTTTTAGGATATTATTTATTTATTATTATTTTTTTTTGGGGGGGGGCCGATAACTAAAACATTCATAACTTCTCAGGGTTTTCTCCAAATTCAACGTTAGTAAAACCATTGGAAAGCTTTTATATTTCATTCTTTTTAAAACTAGAAATTAAGAAAAACTTCTGCATCATTTTTATTTTATATATCTGGTTCCAATTTAATTACGGAGGAAGTTTTGTATACTGCTTATCGGAAAAAAATCCTTTAAGAAAATCAAGTATCAAATTTTGCAATTTTTGAATTATAAAAGAATTCGTATTTAAGAGTTTCAAAGAACATTAAAAACAAATCTTACTTGATTTTTCAAATAACTTGATTTTTCTTGATAAAAAATTACTTGATCTACTTTACTAGAAGCGTCTTTTGGTTTTTACAATTTAAGATTCATTATAACTCATTCAATACAATAGTCAATATTTTTTTTCTTACTCTACACAAAAAAGGAAATTTATTGATTTATAATGACCTAAGAGTCTGGGCAAAGCAATGGCAAAAATAAATAACATAAATTTGGTTGAAATTATATTAAATATTGTTTTTCTCGGAACGAACGGTCGGGACGTGTCAAATGTTTTTCGATTTGGTATAACCGAAAAAAATTGGTTGAAATTAGTGACCCCGGTTTTTAGCTTAAAAAAAAATTTGGGTCATTACTTTTTTTAATTTTTAATATTATACATTTTTTTCTCTTTAAATTTTCCCTGAGTTGGACGAAAATCCTTAACTACTTCCTGGCTTTTCCAGAAAAATTATATTCACTAACTTTTCTCGGTTTTCCTAGTCCGTGGATAAAACAAAAAAAGTATATAATAAAAAAAACATTAGTAAACTCAACTTTTTCAAGGCATTACCTCACAAGTATATGACTTAAGTGTTATTAATTAAACGGCTCACAATGACAAATAACGTTTTCAGATAAAACGTGTAAAGCATTTAAAAAGTGATTAGTGGATTTTTCTTTAAAAACCACTAATCACTTTTTAAGATATTTGAAGTGGTCCCTTAGAAGATACACTTAATTAGCAGAATGGTAGTGACTCAGTCGCTTTCAGTTTTCCAACATATCATCAATACATTAAATCAGTACATCATCAATGACTACTCATAAGTGGTATAATCATAATTATAGCGCTTATCACCGTGCAATCGCATCTTGCACCGTTGCAATATTTTTTACTCAGCAAAAGATGAAAGTTTTATTAAGGTTATTAGATTAAAACAAATTTATGCTGGACGATATTGTAAGTATTGGAGTATTATACACGATTTAAGTAAGTTTACACAAAATTTCGCGTTTAGTCATCGAAGATGGAATAATTAAAAATAATAAAATTTGAATGTATCGACGAAGAAAATTAATTCTAACTTATCCAAACTCATCAATCATCGCATTTTTAAAATTGTTTTTCGAAGCATATCCTCCGAAATTCTTTCCCGTTTCCTCTACAAGATGGACCAACGTGGTTAATTTTTCAACATGTTTTTCTTTGCAATTCTAGGAAGGTTTCAATTTTTAATAATCGGCCCATATTCTAGAAAGATAGTTCCGAAAGATATTCAGGAGGGTTTCTTTTATCTCTTTCAGTTCGTCTAAACCCTGAAGTTTGGACTTCATTTCCTTAACTTCATCGGCCAGCGCCCTCAGTAGGTCTATCATAGCACTAGGTGCATACATATCACACAAATTTTTGTTTTATATAACGAAAATTATATATGTATATCTACCTTACTGACAGATTCTTCAAAGTAAATCATAACAATGCTTTTTCATCTCTTTTTTTCTCAGTTTGCTGGTGTTCCTCAAGGTAGCATCCTAGGTCCTATCCTTTATACAGTTTATACGGCTGACATCCCAACCCATTTCAACACTGTCATCACCACCTATGCCGATGACACATGTATCCTATCAGTCAATAGCGATCCATCTATTGCATCCCAAACAATCACACATCACAAGCCTTGAAAAATGGTGTCAAAACTGGAGGATTAAAATAAATTCCATCAAATTACCTTTACTCTTCGTCGTAAACCTATGACTTCCTGTCCAACAGTATCCTTTAACAATACCCCACTTATCCCTGATGACCAAATCCGATACCTAGAACTCCACCTTGACAAACGACTCACTTGGAACCCCCATACCAGACTGAAACGACTAGAAATCGCCCGACGTTTCCGACTACTCCAGCAATTACTAGACAAACGCTCCTAACTGCCAACTATTAACAAAAGACTCATATATATTACTATAATAAGGCCTATTTGGACTTACGGGATCGAGCTTTGGGGCTCTACTAAACCATCAAATTCCTCTCGTATCCAATCCCTACAATCCAAAATCCTTCGTAAAATACTTAATGCTCCCTACTTTGTCACAAATAAAATCATCCATAATGACCTTAATGTACCATATGTTTCCGATTTAGCTCAATCCAGATACCTGTCCTTTCATAATAAACTTCTGAACCATCCGAACCCTCTCGTTTCCAACCTTGCTTCCTCTTCTATTCCTGATAACCCTCCGAGGCGTCTGAAAAGAAGATGGCCTCGGGACCTTCTAATATAGAAATATAATTGGAGTGCTACCAATCGGTAGTTCCTCTTCATGTTGTACATATCATGTTACTTGTTCATATTTACTTGTTTTATTTATTATTTAATACAGTTGTAAATTTCTTTAATAAAAAAAATATATAAGTATATAATTAATTAATTAATTTAAGTGAAGCTCCTACAACATTAATTACACACAACAACTGATCTAGTAATAAAAGGAGTGTTGTAATTTTATTCAGTTTTATGCTTTTCCATGTTTCAACCACACTCTGATATAAAGTTAGATTGTTTTCGTGATTTCTCACACAAATTTATAAACCACATTTATTCCAGAAGAAAATATTTTGCGAGAAAAAAATTTACCTGTTTGTCCGTTTTACAGATTTTATTGATTTGTCAAGACAAGTCAAAACGAAATTATGTGATAGTATCTTTTACATTATGGTGGACCAAATCTATGACGTTACCCATTTCTGCTTAAAAATGCACTGTTGCAAATGAACCATTTTTCATATCATCTTATGAGCCGTATACCACAGGCGGATCTACGGGGGGAGGAGGAAATGGCTTTCGGACTTAATCCCCCACAAATTAGTAAAATATAGCCATGTTTTATGGAAAAAATTATCTCTTAAAGTATTATTGTTCGTGTAATTACATTTAATAGGATTTTAAGAATCTCTTTCACCATTTCATAGAGGTAGTTAGTATCTTTCTATCTTTTTTTCCCAAAGTAATTACCGTTGTGTATATGAAAAAAAATTCTTTCGAGCTGAAGCCCCCCCCCCCAAAATTAAATCCTGGATCCGCTAGTTCCGTCTATGCCACACAGCGTTTGGTGCCGCAGTTTGGCCAACCTTCTCAGAAGACGATGGGAAAAGCCCTTCCCTGCTTCTTCTGGCAGACTTCCTTGGCTCATTTCATCAATGATAGCTGCTTATTTTTTATTTATTTTAATTTAACATTTCAGGTTAAAATTTTGCTTTTCCTAAACGATGCAGTTTCAACCATGCTTCCAACAAGGTACGGAGAATGTCTCAAGAATCTGCCTCAAACTGAAAATCAGATCCTGTGTGATCCTCGAGTTTTTGAATGCATACTCCTCTCCACTATGGCATTAGAAATTCATCTCATTTTGGTTTATTATTTTCAATAATGAACCATTGTGATCGAACAAAAACTTAACCCCCTCTCAAAATTTGAGGTTTTACGTTTCAGGCACGGGCGGATCTTCGGGGGGGGGGGGGAGTTGGGCTGAAGCCCCCCCCCCCCAAAATGGTAAAACATAACCATGTTTTATCGAAAAAAATATTAAACAATTATCTCTTAAAGTATAATTATTCGTGTAATTACATTTAAAAGGGCTTTAGAAATCACTTAAACACCAGTTGATATAGGTAGTTAGTTTCTTTCTTATTTACCAAAGTAATTATTGTTATTTTTATGTAAAAATAAGCTTTCGGGCTGAAGCCCCCCAAAATTAAATCCTGGATCCGCTAGTGGTTTCAGGATACGTAGAATTCGAAAAACGAATACAAATTTTTTGTTCGTCCGCCGTCCGCGCATTTTCTCCGAAACTACTGGACCGATTTTTTCAAATTTGGATTAAAGTTAGAGGTCACTCGAGGATGATCCTCCTTCATCGACATTACTATCCGCTTTTTCCTTTCAAGATGGCTGCCGAAAAACTTGCGTTGCTATAGACTATAGCGCCTAAACCAATGTACCGATTTCAATGAAATTTGGATAAAGTCTTCTTCTCGATGCCCTTTAAATTTATCTATATAACATACTTAAACGAAATGAAGCCGGAAAAAAAGTTACGAGGGGTGGTCAAATTAGATTCCGAATAACTAAAAAAAAATATACACTTTTTTGTTGATATTGTATATATTTATTTAAAAGTCTATAAAATTAACTAAAAAATTGTTAAAATCGGAAAATTTGGAGTAAAGATATCGTCTCTAGATGTTTTTTATATATTCTACTGCAAAAGTTATATCATTTATTTTGGATTTTGATTTTTGAATGTGTTAATGAAGTGATGCTATTTTTTTCCAGCAAATTACTTATGATGAAAAAAAAATGTTTAGGTCAATAATTGCAATCACCTATTATTTCTTTTTCTTTGTTACTCGGAAGGTAATGTTACTTTAGATGTATAATTGTTTGGAAATAATAAATCATTGTAAAATAAATTTCAGCGTTTTTTGTTTTGGAATTTTTGAGTAAAATATTTGCCTAAATATTTATTACATTATCTATTATCTTATTTTTTATAAATGGATGCTATTATAACTTTCTATTCTTCCGTTATTATTTTTATTTCCGGCTTGATGAAGTTTCATTATACTTCCTGAAATTCTTCCTCGCAGGTAAAATTGTCTTATTGGAATAGTTCTCCAACGTCCTTGCAATCTCATCCGAAATGACGCAGCTTCTAACAACTCTTTGAGATACTCATATTTCCATTATATCTTCGTTTCGCCGAATGATTTTTCCATCTTTATCCTAGATTTCTTTCAGTGATTATCGTCCATTATTTTCTCATTCGTTTAGAATTCTAGAATGGTTTGGAAATCTCCTGAGGAAGAACAGCGAGGATGACTTATTAAACTTTAACACTCGTGGACTTTAAGACCTCGAATTACTTAGGAAGAAATCTGAAGATATTCTGGCGTGTATTATACATAATTTTATTATAATTAGATATTTGCTTATGATAAGGACCGTATTATACGTCTTCTGTACAGAATAAGGAAGTGAGGAAAAAAAAATTATATTAGTTATTTGCAATTAAATTATGGCAATAAAAGGACTTGTAAATACAATTAAACTAATATGTCATAAACACATCTAAACGATTTATAATTTATAAACATCATTTATGAGTAGTCATTGAAGTGAAGGAGCTGAAAGCGGTTTTCCGCTGATCCACTTCAAGTTCTTAAAAAGTAATTGGTTTCTAAAAAAAGAAAAAAACTTGATTTGAAGTTTATTTCGCAATTTGATTTGACTGCGATTTGATTCTATAACTTTCGTGTGAACGAATTGAAACAAATTGAATTAATTATCATCAGTTTTATTGTCCTAGCCAATTATCTTTTGTTTATTTTCGGCTAATTTGTTTCAGCCAATTACTTTGTATATGTTTATGCGGCCATTTATGATTACTCTAAATAAAACAATGGAAGGATGGAGTGGAATCACTAGATGATTGGCGTGAAGACAATTTCAAGAACTGACATTCTCTAGTCTACAGCAGGCCATAATCGAGATTAATATGAACTCATAAATACTACGAGTCCAGGTATTCATAATCCACATTAACTCTGAATTATATAAAAAATATATAAATATGGATTGATTTTTTTTTTTAATTTTATTAGATCCTAATTGATAATTTTTGTCATACTTCTTAAAAAGAAAAAAAAAACGGTTGGTTAACACGCACTGTATATTTATAGTATACAAATATTTAAATGGACAGATTTATATCATGTTTAATTCAATCTGACAATATTAATTTTAAGAAAATGGAAACGCATACTCGTACCGTAAATTATAAATTCAGTGAAAATTTGTATTTTCGTTTATGTAACATTTATGTTTTTTAACACGATTAATAGTACAAAAAAAAAAAAGATATTCATAGACAATACTTTTATAACATTCTTATACAACCGATATCGTTAACATTACTGTTATTAATGACAATTTTTATTATTATAGCACGATCTAAAAACTGTGTAGTCAATCGTTCCTAGGTTTTTTTTTTTTTTTACTCCTGTTTATTCACACTCACAGGGCACAGGGGTCCTAAACTCGTAAAAAATTTTATGGTCATAATTAAGCAGCTCTGTTTCATTGTTTCTTCACTTTCTGCAGTTACTATTAAACACAATAAATTTTTTATATAAAGAAAACAAAATATTTCTTAATGTAAAATTTTAAAATATAACTAAATAAAAAAAAAAAAAAGACTTTCGTTTGTATAACTTATATAAAATCGTTTTTTTCCCGGACACAAAAAAATCATATTTTAGTTTTTATAGCCAATCTCAATATTAACAAAATATTTTAAAGCTAATACTGCAACACCTTTAAACTATAAATAAAATTCATGGATTTCTAGCAGTTCACTCAGCAATATGACAAGGCAAGAGTTAAGGTTTTACTTTATTTTAAATTAAACTCAGGACTAATTTTATGATTTAAGAAACTAATTGAAAATAAATTTAGTTAAGATCATCTTAAATACAATACACATGTCTATAGAAACTCTCCATACACATGTCAAAATACTACAGTATGATTTAGTTTGATGATTACCTCCCATTTAAATGTTTACTTTAAACCATTCCTTGATTAAATGATAACTTTAATAGATTACATAAATCTTCTTTTTTATTCTATCAGACAATTACATAATTGTTTTTATTACAAAATTGTCTTTTTTATTTTATTTTAAATATACACACATACATATATATATATATATATATATATATATATATATATATATATATATATATATATATATATATAATACAAAAAAAAAATCTGCCAAGGTTTTGTTTAAGTTTTTTTATTTTTGAAAGTGTTACTGAAGTAATGGTAATTTTTTTTTTTTTTTTTTTAGAAAATTACTAATGATTGAATAAAAAATGTTTAGGCCAATAATTGGAATCACCTTTTATTTCTTTTTCTTTGTCACTAGGTAATGTTACTTTAGATGTATAATTGTTTGGAAATAATAAGCCATTGTGAAATAATTTGCAGCGTTTTTTTTATTTACTTCTGTACAATATTGTCCAAAAAATATTTATGTCTTGGCCGTGATTTTAAATAATATATCAAATATGATTGGATATATACACAGACTTTTTAGGAAGGCTCAAACATTAAACCGCACAGGGCCCAAAATGGTCTAGATGCTCCACAAACTCCACTAAATGCTCCATAAAGCTTGAAGCCACTGAAATAGAGTGGTCATCAGCGGCCACATTTACTCTTAAAATTTAAAAACAACAATTAAGGCGAAATTAAGATGAATCTTGAATACCATTCTTTAAGTTAAATTCATTAGTACATAATTTTGGGAGTGAAATTCACTTTTTATTAGGGAATATTGCTTTGTTTTTAAATTAAAATTAGCAAAATGTACAATCATATGGATGACAGGCACTGGCGGATCTAAGGGGGGAAAAGGAGGAAGGAGGGATTTTGGGCTGAGGTCTTCCCCAAAATGAAAACAATATATTTTTTTTTGTGGTACATATTTTCTTTAGGTGAGTGATTTAAGCTAAATACTTTAACAATCACAATATATTCTCTTTATAAATTAGAACGCACATATACAGATGCTAAATGTAAGCACATGTCAAGAAAAAATTTAAGAATTTTTTCTCTAAAAACATTATTGTTGCAGTAATTACCGAATTACCGTTTTATTATTATTATTTTTCCCTCAAGGATCGCTTAAACATCATTTTGCATGGGGAGTTTTTTTTTTTTCTTTATCTTCTTGAGTAATTACCGTTAATAAAGAGAAAAAAAAAGACCCTCCAAAATAAAATCCTGGATCCCCTACTGGAGGGAGGTGCACAGTGAGGGATGGGTGGCCTGGTCCACATGTGTATGTTTTTCGGTTCTTGAACTTATAAATATATGTTTCATAACTGTAACTAATACATATAATCCAACAGATTTATAGTAATCTAAATCCATGTTTGCTTTTTTTTTTTCAAGCTATAATCAAATTATATTAAAAAATAGATTAAAACAAATTTGGAAAGGAGTTAAAATGCTATGTTAATCAATGATAACTTCACAAAAAAAAAAGATTTAACATCTTTTTAAGGAGGCTAACCCACTAAACATTTCTCTTAAATAATAGCAGTTGGTTAAGAGGTGTAAGGTGGTCAACCATAAAAAAATCCTTACAGTTCTTATTTCGGTATTCCAGACCTTCTCACAACTTCTTTTTTCAAGTAAGGAAAAAAAATTTAGACTCATAAACATAATTTAATGAGGAATGAACTTAAAAAAGAAATTCCATTTATTGTAATTTTTTTTATTATTAAAGCGATCAATCATGAGCCACAGATTGACTCGAATGTCTAAAATATAAACATTGTTTCATCAGTAATATAAATTTTTTAAACCAGAAAAAAGTAACTAGTAAGGAAAATTCATAAAAATGTTTAAGAAACCTCTTTTTTTCCTTAGAAAAAAAAAAAAATGGACTGAACTCATGTTTAATAAGTCCACTTCAACGATATCTACAGAAATAGGGAAGAAGTTGAGTAAATTACTGTATGAAATAATTAATAACAAACCCATATCCATTGTTCTAGGTATTGTTTTCAGATGGTATATTATATATAAGTTAGATACACAGGTAGATCTATGGGGAAGAGTGGGATATTCCGGCTGAAGCCCCTCCAAAATGTAACCATGTCTTATGAAAAAAAATTATTTCTAAAAGTATTGTTGTTCTGCTAATTACATTTAATAGTACTTCAAGAATCACTTAAAACCATTTCAAATAGGTAGTAAGTTTCTTTCTTTTTCTTCTAAATTAATAATTGCTGTATATGTATATAAAAAAAAAAAAGTCTCCCTGCTGAAGCCCCCAAAATTAAATCCTGGCTGGATCCACTAGTGGTTGTATACTTCTAATATTTCATCTACTTTTTCATATGACTTCTTCAGAGTTATGAAAAAAAACCCAGGGAAGAAGCATAAACTTGTAATACATTATTGACATTGAAGTTTAAATATAAACAGATATTAAAAAAATGAGAAACTTATATAAGATAATACTGCACTACACAAGAAGTATTCCATACCATTGATGGGTCATTTATACATATCAAAACTTTAGGGATACAATTTAGTATAAATTATAAAGGAGCATAATAAAACGGAGGTAATAATTTATTTGAATGTATCCACAGCAAACTACTATCCTAGCTATAATTAAATACTCAGACCAGTTTATAAAAATGATTTTTTTAACATATCATATAAGAAACGTACATATCTCATGAAATCTGAAAAAAAATTAATAAAAGTTCATATCAAAATACATATAACGATATTTAAACTTTATAAAAACAAAGCCGGTAAAAACCAACGAACTCACCTCCTCGATTGCACGTCAAGCACTGACAGTTAAGCCGCCAGATAGTAAGGTTCCAAAGAGATTGGTGCCATCTAAGATGGATACGTTCGTCGACTTTGTCTCAAATACTAATAAGATTCAAGCATGACCTAACTTCACTTAAGTAAAACGTTTCAAAATTTCTATTGAAACATCTTAGAACAAAATTATAAATCAAGAAGATTGTTTGGTTTGGTACTATTGTACAAGCATTAGTCCACTGACGAATGGGTCAAAACAGTCTGATCACGTTATAAATGCAATTCCGCGAATGGCTGAAGATTTCTAGTGCGTACACGTTATAATCTTTCTTCATTTAGATCGCGATTTCTGACAACCGCAAATACCCAGTAGGTCCTTATTAATTAAAATCGGGGCCTTAATCAGCTTTATTTATATCGCCAATTTCGACCTACGCTGACTGCGCTCGCTCAAAATGGATATATATGCCCCCAACTGGTCCTTTTCAGTTGAATTCGGGGCATTACCAGATAGTTCGGACAAAATCGGGCCTTGCCAGATGGTTCAGACACAGCCGGGGCCATTCTCGGGATTAAAGCAACACCTGCATAGTACTTTGTTTTTAAACATTCATTTTCATCTACCGTATGAATTTTTTACTGCTTCTATAACTGAAGTATTGCAATTTGGTTCTGCCGTCAATCCGTTTCTTTGTAAAGAATTTATTTTAGAATAAAAGAAGTATAAGACATACTAGGTTTTCAGGTTCTACTTTATGTAGATTGTGACGGTAGATCGCTGACGGTCAGAGAAGAGACTATTGATGTCTTCTTTACCTTGGCGTAGTGGAGGGGATATGCTCTTATCCCCCCAACATTTAGCTACTATCCTCCCAACCTGCTCTTCCCTAGATTTGAAAGTATCGTGCGTTGTTTTCAAATTTAAGTCCAAAAATCAACAATTTATATATTGGTCATTGAAAATTATAAGTGAAATAATGGAGCGTATGTGTATAGTAATTTATGCATGACAGTTGCTGTTGGAGAAAACCAGTGCTCTTTAAGGGTGGTAGTGCTACTGAGGAAGGAAGTATAGTAATTTATTTATGTTTTAGCCTTGATTTCATATTTTAAAGTCTCGTAGGTCTCCTTAAATTTTTACCCATTCTAGATTCTATATCATAAAATTTTGCAAATATGTTTACTAAACCAGAATGATAACATCAAGTCTCCTTCCACCAATAATCAGCGAGAATATCATTTAGCTCCTCCCCCCTCATACTTTGAAGTACAATACAAAAAAAAATTAAAATCAATAACAAATAAGATGTATGCATATATAAAATATGTACACTGTAACAAATAAAGAAAATAGGATAGTCAACTAGTTGGTTAGGCTAAGGCTTAGAATTATGCTACTAAGTATTTTACTTAGCCCTGACATGTTGCTACTATTTAAATTTTCATTTATATAAAAATATAATAATACATTGCAACATTTCCTAAGATTGTATGTTAAATTCCGACGTGCACCCTTCCATTTTATCATGATATTCTTATCATCTTTTTTAGGGTAAACATCGGCGACGGTTCATCTCCCTTTGGCGAACCTTTTCTAGATTCAAAGACTTCAGATCCTTCATATTCAATTTTGTATCAGGACAAGGGATTTAGGACGATTTGTTCACGCCGTCAATCTCACCAATAACCCAGGAACTCTGAGCTCACCCATGATCTTCCGAAGTGAGTTTCACCCAACGGAATCATAGGCTACTTTAAACGCCATAAGTAAGGCGTGAATATCCTGAGCTCTTCTTTGTTTTTTTAAATACATGTTATGCACTCCTTATTCGTCATCCTGAATAATGCTTGGTAGTTGCCTATCATATTTTCATAAATCGGATATGGAAACCACAATGAGTGTTTTTTCCTCCATAATTATCACAAACATAAAACCCTTTTTTAGGATAGAATACATTAGGCTCTTGCTTCAAGCCTCTTGTATTCTTTCCTGCTCTCCTATTTTCTGGATTATCACTAATAGCTTGGCTCTTAGGTGTTATACTCCACCTTTAAATCGTTCTGATCTGGCTGTCTATCTCTGGGGCCTTCTCCTTTTAAGCCGATAGCTTTTTTCACTTCCAGAATATTAACCTGTTGTGGTCCGTGGTGCTCACCGTGGTCCGTCTTCGTCGTTAGTGGGTTTACCTTGATTGGGGAGCTACAGAATGTACAAGTTGTTCATTCTAGATGCATATTATTATTATTTTATGTCGTTACTTTACCATGCTTTCATCCCACTTTCGTATTTCTCGCTTTATATCACACCCATTTTATTCTGATTTAAAAGTTAAATTTGCATATATTATAAGCTTTCCAGGTGTTCTGAATGGTCCAGTTTATTTGAGAATTTATTTTATTTGTTTTTTCCTGACGGCTGTTTATTTCTCCGGAGTTGTTCCATCGGTTTTTGGCTAAACATGCTTTCATGTTTTGTATTTCCTCTACGACGTCCTTTTCTGTAAACTGTTTCTTGGGTTTTCGTTTCTCCTGATTTTTTTTTTTGTTATTGTCTTGGTTTGGAGAATGCTTCATACATCATAATAGGAACTAGTGATGGTCAACACTAGTTGATGTGATGGTTTATCACGTAGTGTTGCAACATTTTCTGTTACTTTCAAAAAACAGTTTAAAAGAAAAAAAAACTGAAAATAGATACAAATATTTAAAAACTCGACGAAAAAAAAAGCAACTCATCTAATTTCAACATTGTTGGATCCAAGGTTCAAAAATATGGGATTTTCAATGGATAAAATTGCTAATCAGGTTATATTATTGTTAACTTTTCTTTATTTTCAGAATTTTTATCATGTTAATAGTAAGTAATTAGTTTTTAATGAATATAATTTTTATCTCCAAAGTAATTATCAATTTAATTGTTAAATTTTAATTATACCTTTTATAATATATCAACAGTGGGACAAAAAAAATGTATTTATGATTGGTAATAAAAAGTCAAACTAACATTAAAATTTTAATTCCGAATCATCACGCATTTTAAAGGCAATAAATAAATTTATTGA
The DNA here is from genome assembly GCA_928085145.1 of Nezara viridula. NCBI lineage: Eukaryota > Metazoa > Arthropoda > Insecta > Hemiptera > Pentatomidae > Nezara > Nezara viridula. The sequence continues at coordinate 82,277,467 of OV725078.1, forward strand.
TGAAGATAATGAACAGTTATTATTACTGTTATTAAACAGTAAACTACATAGCTGTTTATAGGTTGCAGCAGTGCAATGGCCAATGATTAATTGAAAAAGCTGTCAAAACATTATACAGTACAGACGGGGTTTCCTTTTTTGTAAAAAGTTCTCTTTTTAGGGAATTCCAAGGTAGAGAGGAGAGAAAAAAGGAAACAATTTCATCAATTCTAAGTTTAACTATTTAATTTCTTTATTTAATAATATCAATAAAACGAGTATATAGTTACATATAATATTAGGTATTATTTGGGCGGAAGGGATTTTTAAATTCGTTCTGAGGGAAAATCTGACTGACCCAAACGGAAATTACAGAAAAAAAAATGTGGTCGAAGCGCTGAGTACATGCTAAACTGCGTCATGCTGCTGTTTCTGAATATGTTGCAGATAAGAGGGCTGTATCTCTTTCGAAGGGCTTCATCGTTTTGAGACCACCGTATCTGTTATCGGAGGGCTCTATGTGTATCAAAGAATTGTTTCTCTATCTGTTACAAGATGCTGTTTAAATTAGACAGCTTTATGTATCTGTTTCAGTAATCTGTTTACGTATCTGTTGCAAGAAGCCGTTTAAATTAAACAGCTTTCTGTATCTCTAAAAATAGCTTCTGTATCTGTTCCGGAGGCTGTTTCTGTTTCAGAGAATTCTTTCTGTTTCTGTTGTAAGATGCTGTTTAAATTAGACAGCTTTCTGTATCTGTTTCAGAAATCTGTTTGCGTATCTGATGGAAGAAGCCGTTTAAATTAAACAGCTTTTCGTATCTCTAAAAAGAACTTCTTTACCTGCTTAGGAAAGATGTTTCAATTAAACAGATTCAATGTTTTCCTCGTTACCCGTCGGTATCGCTGTCTCCACCAGTTTTATTAACCTGTCATGGGTAAGTTCCTAAACTCAGGGATGAGTTTGATGGCTTCGTTTTGCTTTGTTGAGAGATGCCATTGCTAAGTTCAACGCTGAGATTAAGGACCTGCTTCTTCGATTACCTTGTGTCTGTTTAATCTCGGATGAAACAGTTTAATGTATCTGTTTAATGAAAGAAACTATTTAAATTTAACAAATTGTTATTAAACACCCCACCACTAATAGGAACTAATGTCCGAAGATACTCGTATCCTCTACTTAAGGATTAATCTATGAACCTGAACCTGTACTTAAGGATTAATATATGTATATTCCAGGTTTTGATCTGTAACTTTGTTTTGTATCTTCTTAAAGATTATATGCTCTTTGTTTGAAGTATTTATTTGATGATAACTTATCGATTTGTAAATGATATCTTTTTTTACCTTAGTTTTCTCTATCTCATGCATTTGTTTGTTATAACCTGGCCGATGATATACTAATTTGTGAACATGGTTTTAAAATTTTGTGCCAATTTATCATTTATGTTTCATGAAACAGCTTCATTGCTTGAAAGGTACCAATTGGCTAAAGAAGCAGGTTTTTCAGGAATTGAATGTGCTTCCCCCTATGATTTCCCTTTGCAGGAGATAGTTGAAATTAAGGAACATACTGAACTTCAACAAGTTTTGATCAATGTTCCTATTGGAAATGTGTCGGAAGGTGAACTAGGCTTTGCTGCATTGCCTGATAAGACTGAGAGATTTGTTGAATCATTCAACCGTTCCATTCTATATGCAAAAGGATTGAAGTGTAGCTTGATTCATATTATGTCGGGTTTAGTACCCGATAAAACTCCTTTACATAATTTAATTTTTGAGAAGAATTTAATAAGTATTGTTCCAATACTAGAAAAAGAGGGTATAATTGGTGTAATAGAGCCTATAAATCCTATAACTGTACCTAATTATTTCCTTGACAATTATGAATATGCATTAGATGTAATCAAGCAAATTAACAGCCCTAATCTAAAACTCCTGCTTGATATATTCCATCTTCAACACATTGAAGGAAACTTAACTCAAAATATTAAAAGCCTATTGCCATATGTTGGCCACATTCAAATAGCGCAGGTTCCGGGTAGGAATGAGCCAGGAACACCAGGAGAAATTGATTACAGTTATATTTTAGATGTAATAGAACAAGAAGGCTATGCAGGATGGATAGGTTTGGAATACAAACCATTGTACTCCTCTAAAGAAGGATTAGTTTGGTTAGAAAAGTTTGGTTATTCACTTTAAATTGTTCCAGTGGAACAATAAATTCTCAACTTATTTGTCAGTTTTAAAATTATGATTGTGGTTGTTTTTTAATTAAAATGTACTTTGAGATTATTATTTGTTATGATTAAATAATGTTAAAAGAAAAATTAACTACTAGCTGTATAAGGAAAATAAATGTATAGAAGAGGTAAACTTTTAATAGTGAATGTTACCTCCTCTCCCTTGAATTACTTCCTCAAGCATTTGATCAAATGTCAAGCATCCTCTTTAAAAGTATAATATGACCATCAGTATTATCTTAACTAAGTAAATTAGTACCATGGTAATGCCTCCATATATAAAGCTTGTCTACTATAACTTTTTTATGTAATTTATGTAACTTTTTTATGTAATTTGTAACTTTTTATGTAATTTATGTAACTTTTTTATGTAATTTGTAACTTTTTATGTAATTTATGTAAATTTATGTAAACTTTTTTATGTAATGTAGGTAGTTTTTTGAAAAATTCCAGTTTATTGGAATATATATAATACAGTATAATAATATACAAGTACATACATATGTACATTGTAAAGATTTTTATTTTTTTAATTGTAAAGTTTTTCTAAATAATATAGTTTTTAGGTTGTTAAGGTTCGCAAATGAAAACTGTAAGAATCACATAGAATACAATTCATTTAATAAAACCAAAAGGAAAATTTACAATAAAAACATGATGCAATTTTTTAATGAAGAAACTTATTCTTTACCTACATAATAGAATAGAGAGTAGATTTAGGTAAGCTAATTTGAGTTGACCCAATAACTGAAAGGAACTATGTATAATACCATTCTAAAAATCAATTCTCTGGAACAACATGTGTAAGACAAAAATTGGTAAGAAAATTAAAATAACACCAACAAAATTGTATTCAGCCAACATTAGAAGATGATTTAAATTTTTTTACCTAACTCCTAAGAATGAGGTCTCAACCCACTGCCAAAAATAAAAGAAACTAGAAAATACAGCATAAAAACCATAATTTGAAATGTTTTTTTATTAACAATTTTTTTTTTACAACATATACTGTGTTGCTATGCCTATAAGCTCCAGATAAAAGCAGCCAGCGGCCATGCCTTCTATGTCTTGTAACATTCTCCTCTTAAGAGTCATGTTTGTCGTCTTTTTATCTGTTGATGGAGATTAATTTTGACGATTGCTCACTCCTGTGGCATTCTTTGATATACCATTTTAATAAAATTTTAAAAGTAAATAAATAAAATTCACACATTGGAATAAATTTCAACAGAATTTTATTTATAAACTTAGTTTAAATAACAAATCATATATTTTATTGCCTAATTATTTATTGAATATCTATCATTCCTGAAAGCCATGAACAAAATTTGAGCTAAGTCTCAGATGGAGAAATTGATTAATTAGAATATAATAAAATGAGTGCATACTTGCCATGATTTTGTAAATTAATATAACATTGAAAAGATAAAAACTAAAGGTACTTATCTAATAGCGGGTAGCATCGGACTGCTATCTGCCAATGTTTATAACCTTAACACTGATAAGCTCTTCCTATTAATATTTATAGTATTATATTCATATTATTATATGTTCGTGTTCATATTTATTGTATTGTTTGATATTATTGAAATTGTGAACAAAAACAGAAACAAATGTAATAATAACAAAATGCTTTTATTTTACAACGTATATATTAAAATAGACCAAAACATAATAAATATATAATTAGAAAACATTGCAACATATATATAAAAATAAATGAAATAATAAAAATAGACAAAAAAAGATGAAATAATAAAAAACTACTTAAACATGTACATATAAAACAAACATAATGAAATACGAACATACGAAAACATTGCAAGTTCCGATGGATAGTTTGAGCTGCCCTTTTCCCCACTGTATTTTTGGTAAATTATGGGACCGCCCATAAATGAATTTTAAAGCCATTAAAAAAGAAATCCTCGACCCCTCTAACCATGTTCCTTTCCTTATAGAAACGGTTTGGTTACACCTACGAAAGCATCTCCACTTAATCTTTCCGCCGAACTTCATTTTATGACCCTCATTACAATATTTCACCTTATCAAATATACCGGCGTCTTGAAAATATTTGATAGCCTCTTCTTCTGAAGATGGCAATTCCCACAATGCGACAAGATCCATAATTAAATAAACTCACATCTGGCACAAGAAACAAAAACTAAACAACAGAATAACTTAGGTTAGATGAGATAAGGGAGGTCATCTGAAATGAGATTAGATAAGAAGGGAGGTTTTGACGCTACCTGCTACTGGATAAGTACCAAACTAAACATTGAACTAATGAAACAATCAATTGAATTGAAAAAGTAATTAAATATAAGCTACGGTTGGTTTGTTAGTGGTTCCAAAGCCTAACATGTATACTGTTTAGGTTTTGATTAGATTAGATTTTCCTTCAAAACCTTAAAAAAGTTCTGTTAATTTTTTAATTTGATAAATACAATTAAATATGAGAATATTATTAAATATATTTATAATTGAACAAGTAATATTTTTCATTTAACTTTTCTTGGTTTGCATGTCATCTTTTCAAGGTTCAAAACTTCATGCATGTGAGTAGCATTACTATTTTTCATAATCATAATTATGGTAATAAAAGGAATCCTAACCATTTATAATAATCAAAACAACATCATTTATAATTAATTTATTAATAAAAAAATACATCCAAAAATTACAAGAAATATTATGGAATATAATAATTTTTTTTATTATAACAATAATTGTTTCTGAAAAATATTAAAAATAAAAACTATCTACTATCTTAAATTTCTGGATAATTTTGTAATTTGTCAAACTCTTATATTTCTATTGTAAATATTTTGAATGACCAATAAAAATTAGCCTGATATAATAATAGATCACTAAAAAACAAAACCTCTCAATATAATGATGAAGAAATAAAATTAACAAATTAATAATTATTTTTATAAATTTTAAGTACTTAAAAAGTAGTTAAGTAGAAACATTTATAAAATTAAAACTAGATGGTTCTAAAAAATCGCATATTATTCAAGATATTTTTTTACATATCATTTGAAGAATTGAACTTTTTTTTACAATAAACAATGTAATTTTTAAATAGGCTATAATTTAATGATTAATTTAAGTTTTATCATTTTACTATTTTTTGCTGTAAACTAACATCTTTTTAATATATATTTGTTTTTTTACTTTCAAACATAAGTAACCTTTATAAATATACTTGGGTACTCATTCGACCATTGCGTACATAATTTTGCACAATATATTTTATGATGCATTATCCATATTTATAATGATTTAAAAAAAAAACATACTTATTTTATTATATAAATAAATTACAGATAATCAGTTATAAAAATAAATACATTTTTTTTCTGTAGAAGAACAATTATTATATATCATTTAATAACTTTAACTCAAAAAAACCTTTGGCATCAATGTCAATAATTCTAAAAACTAAAACAATAAAAAATAGATAGCAATCATTTTTAAATGCTATAATCACATTGATTCATAAATTAATAAAATCAAATAACAAAACCAATGATTAATGAGTAAAAAGAATCATAAAAACATAGAATCTTGATCTAGAAATGGTTAGATCTAAAATATTACTAACATGGACATAAACAAAAAGAGATTATGCTAGATTAACAAATCCTTTATATTCTTGTTGTATCTTCCACAATCCAAAGCATATTAAGTCCAGCAGGACCAAGATTGATCCTTCCAAGCATTCCATCATGATTGATTTTAATGCAATGAATAAACAGAAGCAAAGCATATAACACATTATTGCTACCCTAAAAAACAAAACAAAACTAGCTAAATTAAAGATTATATAAAAAGAGAAGTAAAGTTACTATAATATATTTGAATCGGTTATTATAGCAACAACAAATGTGACATTTTTACAATTTTGAAAACCTCACATTTTGTAAAACTATCAACTATTTTGTAAAAAAATTTCATAGATATAAGTTGACAAAAATTTGTTTAATGTTAAATACAGTAATTTTATAGCACTTTACATTTTCTTTTATCTTCACAAATGACCAAGAAACATATCACTCAAGTTAAGTAGAGGATAACAGTATTTCTAAAGCACTGAATCGAGTCCCAATAGGCTAGGGGTTTGACGGGACCAGAACCCCCCCTCTGGATCATTGGAAATCTAGATTAAATGAAATTTGCTCAAAAATGAACATGATAAATGCTTTAGTACTTTTTTTCTCTCTCTCATAAATGCACATTTTCCTTCAGCTTAAATATATTTTCAATAATATATAATGCATATGCTAACCAATGTTTTCATACTAGGAACCGAGATAGAATTAACAAAAATATCTTTTTGATTAAAAATAAGAATTTATTTATCGTATAAAATCCAAAGCACAAAGCAACCAAATATTGTAATGTAAATATTGAGAATTTTAGAAACTAAACATTTCACTGAAACATGTGAATGTGTAAATGGGTTGTTGTTAAATTTACGAATACACATAATTGTTTTTGTATAACAGAGATGAAACGAATCTGTTTCATGTTACCTGAAAACAAGCATGAGTAAACGGCCTATGCCAAACCCTCTCTTTAAAATATTTTTATACCAATTGTTCACTAAATTAAACTAAGTTTTTATTTTTTTTAAATCCTAACCAGATATCAGGACAATTGTCACCTGGTTAGTGAGATTCTACTAAAAATAGATGGTATTCTTCGAAATAATAAATTTATAAAATAAGAGGATAGAATTGTATATACAATATATCGTTATATACTTCATACAAATGTTTAAAATTATCCTTAACTAATTCATAAAATTCTTATGACTTACAGGAGGTAATTGATGAATTTCACCATTTACTATTAGCTGGTAGTATGGAGGACACTTCCTTGTTGGTAAATAGCAAGTTCTGTTTGAGTAGGCTTTTTTGGTGACTCAACAAAGTATTGAGTAGAAAATGGTCTTCTTAATGGTTCGCTAATCAAAGGTGGCAACTTAGCATCAAAATAAGTAACCATCAGATGCATTATTAGCTAAAACATCCACAGTCATATTTAATAAAAAGTGATATTACTGTTTGATAATATCAACACATTTAAATTGACATATCTTTAAGATTTAAATAAGCTCTGCTTTCACTTTCAAGTATAATATAGAGATGAAGCAGTCCTAATGTTTTATGTAGCACATTCATTCTGGTTCTTTTAAGTTGGGAGGAACAGTAGGCTGACATTAACAATTTTACACCATTTAACATACACTAGAATAACTTATACGCTCTAGATCACAGTTATACACTTTTATCAGTAAAATCTACAAAAAAAATCGTCTAAAACCCAATTGAAATTCCAAGAAAATATTATTGAATGAATGAATGAATAAATATATATATTTTCTCGATTAAATTACATAATTATCTTAAAGGAAGGAGATGGTCCGGGGTGGCAGTCATAAATAGGCTAAATAGTTTTGCCACTATGTAGCCTATTTATGATCACCACCCAGGACTATCTCCTTCCTTTATAATGCAACGGTCAACTATTAAATATCCAACATAATTATCTTAACTATATATACAATAAATAAGCATGGAAAACGTCCGTCTACTTGGAATTAGCTGTTCATGTTGCTCTTACTAGTAAAAATATTTCAGTACACATTTACGAAAATATAAACAGAAATAAAAGCACAAGAGTTAAATATTATTAAGACAGAATTATTATGAATAAACCTCGACTACTTTAATATCATATATATATATATATATGTATATATAACATTTTCAAGTCAATTTTAACCTTTTCCAAGTCAAAATAAACTTTTTCCAAGTCAAATTTAACCTTTTCCATTTCAAATTATTTGAATTTGATTTATTCGATATTAGGGTCTACTTCATATGTTTCCGGGCCTTAAATTTTTAAAATGGCCTCCATTTTAAGATTACGCTACAGCGTTTTGACTAATTTAAGTTTTTCCGATATTTTCCATATAAGAGTGTATTATTATGTTTCTGGAGCCATAGATTTTGAAAATGGGCTCCATTTTAAGATTACACCACTTATTTAAGTTGTTTTGAGTTATTCGGTATAAAGATGTATTCTTATGTTTCCGGAGCTGTAACTTTTGAAAATGACCTCCACTTTAAGATTACGCCACTGCGTTTCGACTTATTTAAGTTTTTTTTAAGAAGGTCATTTATAATAGAAACAGTAACGGCGAAAAAACACACCCCTGCCTCAGACCTATTGTTGTTTTGAAAGACCCAGTTAATCCTTCCGGAGTCTAGAACGAAGCTTCAGTACAGTTGAACATCTTGCTTAGAATCTCGACAAATTTTGTTGACACTCCCATTGCATATAGTTTATAAAAGAAGGTACTTTTCATTGGTGAATCAATTGTGACGCTAAAATCAACAAAAAATGTATACAATTTTCTTCTCTTCGAAGCGGTTTTAATTATAATTATATTATATAAATTAAATAAATTGTTAATAATGAAGTATCCGGGCCAAAAACCTGCCTGAAATTCATTTAATATATTGTCTTTTTGGACCCAGCTCTGTAGCCTATTTAACAAGAACCATGCAAAAAGTTTATAGTCTGCTTCTGTGATGGATATTCCTCTATAACTGTTCACAATATTTTTGTCACCCTTTTTAAATATAGAAAATAAAATTGACTTTGAATAACTCTCTGGCACATCACCCGTTTGATATATATATGATTGAATACATCAAATAAACTTTCTTGAAATGCCGCGGGACTGTTTTTATAAAATTCACTTGGTAACCTACTCAACCCCAGGGCTTTACCGTTTTTGGCTCTAATCATGACAGCTTGTAATTCTCCAGATTGAAAATCTGTATCTAGTTCTTTATCTCTTTTGTAAGAAGAGGCATATAGCATTGGGGGAGATACTATTTGTGGGTTTAGTAAATTTTGAAAATATTGTGACCATTTTAAAGTACCGGATGACTTTAAAAATTACGGTAAAAATTATACCGGATACGGTAAAAATTATTTACTATTTTCCAAAACTCAAAGGAATCTTGAACTGCTTTTAGCTTATCCACAATCCTGTTTGAATATTGTAGTCTGTTTGTGTTATATATATATATATATATATATATATATATATATTAATATATATTTGTACTCTCTGTTAGCCGTATAGTAAAGATCTTTTACCTAATCTATATTTGATTTCCTAAATAATTTCAGAAGTGTGAACAAACGATTCCTGTATGTTTTACATTTTTTATCATACCATACTTGTTTTGGTTTTATAGCAATTCCCTCTTTCCGGTTTACTATGGGTGCCCATTGTTTAATTTGGTTCAATAATAATAAACAGGGAGTTGACTGAACTCTCATATCTGAACATTTATATGATATAAGTAACAAAGGTTGATAGATTATGCTAGGCACGGTATTTTACTAGAGATTGAATATCAAACCCAAAGTAAGCTATTTGATGAATTCATTCATGTGAAAAGAAGGGAAGGGAAGCAGATGAAATTACAAGATAAATTGACAGATCAAGAGTTGCAATGAAATGGATGAAAAAGTAGATAAGAGAAATAAAAAAATATTGTGCTAAATAACAAAGTTCCATTACCCACCCAAAAATTCTATATTAGATATATTATACACTGAAAATAAATTTGATCCATATCTCTATATGAGAGAAAATGTAAAAATGGTTGGCATCATATTAGAAATTAGAATGTTTAAATCTATAAATACAATCATTTGAGTAACTCCTAAGACCGAAATTTTGGTGTTCTCAATCAAGCACAATTATTTCTGTTTTGTTTGAAGTTAAGTGAAATTCATGAAACATTAAATCAGAATGGGGCTAAACTTTTTTTTGCAGTCTGAAATTTAAATAATAGCTTAATACAGGGGTCTCCAAAATATTGCTCTTGGTCAGCTCCGGTCCAGCCCGAGAGCAGCTCCGAACCAGCCCAAGAAAGTTTCTGTGATTACATGCTTTTTATATATGGAATTTAGTAAATCACTCATACACGAGGTTACTACAGCATTTATGATATGAGTTTTTTCTCTTAAAAAACTCATTTCACCGCTGAAGTATCATTAATAGAATAAGATATATTTTTTTCTGATATAATATATAATTTAAGATATATCGCAAGTCATGGCCCACGGAACATACAAGATCTCAATACGGCCCCAATACATAGTGGAAGCCTCAATGTGGCTTACAGGCCAAAAAGTTTGGAGACCCTTGGCTTAATATATACATTAGGTAAATGGATTATTATTCAATATAAATAAATAAAATTGTCTACCTCAGCATCCGAAGGTAAATGTGCATCCCAAGGAATATCATTAAATTTTCCACCACTTTGACCATCAAAGTCTCGCATTGTACTGCCCTCTGCAAGCTCTAAATAAGCCATTTATTATAATTAAAAATCACAAAATAATATGAATCAATATTTAAAGTATTAAAAAAAAAATGAAGTTTTTCAAACTAGAATTTAAATTAAAATATTAGTAATTTTATATAAATTATTAGTGAGGTTGAGATTGGTTGGGTAAAACCAATATTTAAAATTATATTTACTTAATTCTGTAAGATTCAAAATTAAGTTAAATATATTTTTTATTTTAATGCTTATAATTTTAAGTAAATGGAATGGACTAGGATAGTTTTTTAGTCTAAAAATATGTTTTTTAGACCTATGTGTATACAACGGGAGCAGCACTGGGGAAGACTAACTGAATGTCTAATCAAGCCAAAGAGGTTTTATGCCATATCGATTAGTGCTGCTACAATATCATCTCATTAACATTGATAATAACAGATCATACCTCGTATTCTCTGCATAATATATTGTTGATTAGAAGTAATTTCAAGATATGGCAATAACAGCAAAAGAGATGGGACATTTTTTCTTATAAGTTCTGAAAAAGCAGTGGCTTTAATAGTTTCATAACCAACATTGCCTATGGATACTAATGTCAATCCTTGAGCTATTAAGTCATCATCAATCCTGTTCATTTCTTCAACAATTCTATTAAGAATAGTAGTTGAAATCCACTGTAACATAACATACAACAATAAATTTTAAACATATTATTATAAATAACATATCATTTAGTAGCTATGTAATTTAGTAGCTATCACATACGGTCTACCAAATATGATAATTGAAATTCCCGTCAAAGTCCGAAGTTTTTACTGAAAATTTGCAGCTAGCTACATTTTTACAAACATGCAATAATAAACTAAAGTAAAATTGCAATTATAATGGGTGATAAATATTCAGGACGCAGTCTTTTTAAATATATTTTTTTTATTTTTTAAAAGACTGCGTCCTGAATATTTATCACCCATGATATGTAGAACAGTCGACTAACTTCCTTTAAAAAGTTTGCAATTATAATGAAATTTAAAAAAGGTGGTAAATTATTATACAATGATTTATTATTTCCAAACAGATAACTCTAACAGTAATGAATTTTTTGAAGGCTCAGTATGGAACAAAAGCACTTAAGAATTTTCCTCTATCTTCACAAATGACCAAGAAATGGGCTTATAAACTTCTAATTGGCTGTCATTTCGAAAGAAGATAGGGGTAGTAATGTCGAATTATGAGAATCGTCCTGGGTGAACTCGTATGACTTTGGTGCCGAATCTAAAAAAAAATCTGGTGCTGTGCACCTATCACACAACTTTCACTTACTAACCTTAAGAGTACATAGGTATTTTCTTGTATAGGGAAGTCAAAATGAATACGATGGTATAACTTCATTAAAAACAATTAATTACCATGTTTTTCCTGGCCATCGAATCGATTAAATTTATACATTTGCATCACTTTCCATTTCCGTTTACAACAGTATGTAATATCAAACAATATTAAAAAATGGATCTTTTGGAAAAATTATGAGTTTTATCGGAAACTTTTATTACGAATCTCATTAAAAAAACTTAACATTAGCAAATGTTGTATTGGTTTGGAAAATAAGTCATTTCGGTTTTTCAGGGTGAAATAAAACTCAATGTATTAATGACATAAACAGAACATTTTGCAGAACTTGGTTATTTGGACTCAGGGAACCTAAAAACATGTATTTCCATTGAAAACACAGATTAAAAATTTTTATGATCGCAATACTTTCTTTACTATATACGATATTAGATATATAGGTAAGTGAAAGTAAAAATTGAGCCCGTGGCTCTAGGAAAAGCCATGGATATTGGAGAATGAAATCTGTAACATAATCCAACAAGAGAAAAGAAATACCTTACTTCATCTCAATTAGCACCATAGCTTTGGTCTAGGAGAACATAAGGTATCGTGAACATCAATGGCTGATTTGTGCGGACTTAAAATGGCAAACTTTCTCTTGTAAGCGCGTAAAAATGCTATTAATAAGGACAGATCACGCTTTACATTTATAGAGGAAAAAATGCCTTGCTTGAGTAAGGAAAAACTTTAAGCAGAAATATTTAATGGTCTAGAAATAAGAAAATTCATTAAGGATCAAGCCTTTGTAAATTCCATGAAAAGCCTGGCTTCATTTGTTGCAGTTTCAGAAATTTTCTGGGCCAATGAAAAGCAGAAAACCAAGTTGAAAGGTAAATGATATGCTTAAAAATTTTAAAATTGAGTGCAGCATGAGTATTAAGGTTTAACTATTTACACAGACCATTTTCCTAAAAATTTAAGAGGCAGCAGTGAGGAGCAAGGTGAAAGATTTCATCAAGATTCTAAATTATGGAGGAGTGCTTATTATTACTGGAGTTTAGAAAGGGTCTGTTCCAAGATATATTCAAGAAGGTCATAAAAAGAAACTTCCAAGGTGTTGATTGACTAGTTGGTTTCCATTGATGACTTGGTACTATCTTTGTATACATAATAATTTTTGTGTAATTTAGTAATAAAGATTTCATGTTTAATTTTAAGATTTGAATCATGAATTCAACCTAATATAACATGGCATTATGCAGTTAGCGGAAAGATGAGAAAAAGTCATATTAAATAATGGTCAATATAATAAAATTAAATTTTATGTCTATAATAAATTGAGTTTTATTTCACCCTGAAAAACCGAAAGGACTTATTTGCCAACCCAATAGAAACATGTCACTGAGAAAACCAATTGTTGGAAAAAAACAAGAAATCTACAACCTGAAATAGTTAACATAATAAAAACAATAACAAATTTACTAACATCAAATAAATACTATTATTAAATAGTAGGACACAAACAGACGACTGCAAACTGTTATTATCAATATCTTTTAAACTTTTAAAATAAATAAGATAACATATTAAAAAACAAAATGATGAACAAAATTATTATTTATTTATTATTGCCACTCATATATTGTTGGTTTTAATTATTCAAAATAGTAAGACAACACTGATAATCAAAATAACTGTCATTCTTACTTTTCTAAGATTAGAAGTCCATTTAACTAAATTTAATGGATTCACTCCAAATGATTTCCATAACTCATTATTTATCTGTAAAATTCTACTATCTCTATTCCTTGAATAAGATGTGTCACCTGCAAAATAAGTAATAATAATAATAATAATCTTTTATTTAAAAACTTCATACAAAATGTTCAAAAATAAAACTATTGTATTAACACAAAATGTAAAATTAGTTTTTAGCAAAGGATTTTTGAGTTCAGACAAGTATATGAATGGTCAACTGAGGAGAAGTTGGTTGGGATTTTCAGTCAATGAAAGTATCAAGTAAAAAAAAAAAAAAAATTATATTTATTTCCTTTGTGCTGGCGTTTCTGCCTAAGTTTCAGGTTTTATCAGGGTTGCTCGCCCAATATAACTCGCACTAAGCGTCCGATACTTTTTGAGTGAGCAGTCCTGATGAAAGCCTGAAATTAAACAAAAAAGGCATAAAGGAAAAAAACATGTATAATTTATTTATTTTTTAATTTCTACTATCATTGACTGAAAACCCCAACCGATTTCTCTTTATAGTATATCTTCTACAGTCAATAATGAACAATGAACAATGAACGAATCAATGAAAAATAAATACACGTAATGTTCCTTTATTTTTTAAAATGACAGAATCCAGTTTTTTTTTTTTTTTTGTTTTTTTTTTTAATGTTAGTTAACATTAAAGAAACATAATCCATAAAATTGACATTTAATAATTAAAGCCAAGTGAGATAACAAAAATTACTTGTAGCATTAATTAAAGCAATTTGGAATATAAGGGGACAGAGCAGTTTAAGATGAAATTATTATAGAAATACTAGAGTACTTAGGTATTGTTTGTCATTAAAAGTGTGAAACTAATGAAGGACTGACTATTACACCCTTCTTAACATAAAATTAATGTAAAGATTTTAATTTTGATGATGATCACTGACTGCACAAGTTTAAATGTGACGACCTAAGGCAGCTAAAATATGTGAAATGATTTATAATTATTTTTTTCTATTGGCATTACAGATCTTGTTGATCATTTGCTACCTTAACCAGTCTTCTCCATCTCTGCCTATCTTGGGCTATTTCTTTCCAGTTGACTGCATGCAGCGCTATTGCATTTGTTTTTGTATTCAGTCTATCTATCATGTGGTCTTTTGCCTACATTGAGGCATTCATCGTTCTGTAGAGACTTCCAGATGGATTGCTCTGAGCTATATTCCCTGTCCATCTTAACCAGTTTCTGTAATGTTCTTTCTCCTCGATGTGTTAGTGCTATGACCTTAGATCATTCCGGACATCTTGTGGAAGATTTTTCTTTCTATGATACTGGTTAGTGTTAGTGTATGCATCCCTCTGTTTTCATGTAATGTTCTTCTTTCTTTTACCTTCTCTAGCATCACTAAGTTGATCAAAATCGGTGAGTGTCCATCTTGACGTAAGCCAGTTCGAACTTTGAAGGCTTGAGATACTCCTCATTGTATTAGGACTCAACATTTAGGTTGATTTATAATTATATAGTTTAATTGAATATTCATCAAATTTACATATTAAGGAAATCAAAATAACTTTTGAATAATTTCAAGGAAATAGTAATTAAAGATTTTTTTATACAGTGTATAACATTTGTTATGTACTGTGTAATAATTGTTTTTGATGTTTCATTGGTTACAGATTAAGAAGCCTTTATCTAATAGACAAAATCACCAACAGACAACAGCTAACCCTTTGTTGGTTCAGATTCGGTTAGTGTGTATTAGAGGTAAGTAGAAGCAACAGATAGGATGGCCATAAGGCATTTATCCAAAGTATCGCCAATAAAATAACAGTCAACAGATTTATTGATCCTGATTAAGTTATGGTTTACTGGAGGCAAATTAAAACCAACAAACTGCTTCAACTAGGGTCCGAGGCTTATAATATATTAAATTTATCACAAAAAATTAATATTTTTCTTATTGTCTGTTGTGATCGAACTTAATGGAGAGTGTGATACATTTGATGTGATTATTTTATTTATTATCTTTAAAATACTTATATTTTCTAGTTATTTCATTGTCCTTATCTATTTTATCAGTCTATATATCTTAAGTATGATACATAATTCATAAAACATTTGTAATTTGTATTGAAATAATTTTTCCATTTGGGGGCCCTTCAATGGTTCTCCAACTTATTAGTTCATGGCATGCTAAAAATTAAAAATTAAAAACAAATTATTAATTTTTATTAAAAATTATCAAACAAAATTCATGGCACCCCCCTATTATTATTTTATTTTACAATTATAATTCCCGTTTTTTGATAGATGAAATAATAAACCATAAAGAAGTAGATAGAATAAAAATAGAATTTACTTTAAATCCATATTAATGTTGTATGATTTTTTTAAAATTTATTGATTTTAATACTTTAATTTTTAAACTTAACCGTTTAAAATTTTGACAGCACCCTTGGGGCATACCTAGGGCACTTTAAGACACCTTGACAGAGACACTCACTTTGAGACCACTGCACTATGCAAACAGAAATAGACTTCAAAAGGCCATGAATTATTATTTTTCTTATAATTCAATTAGGTAATTTTTTTAAATAATGGAAATTATAGTTATCATTTTGAGCATTTATTGGTAATGTATGATTTAGAAAATGGTCATTAAAAAATAATCATTTTAAATAATTTACTGAAAATAATGAGAATGATTAACAGTTTCCTAATAATAGTGAAATAATTATGAATGTAAACTGCAGTGGTTGACCAACTTATAGACTAGGACCTACCGACGATTTCATTTAACAGAAGGACTTATAGCTAGTAACCACTATAAATACTTGATAAACCCCATCAGAAAACACAACTTTGGTCGGTCGGTTGAAAGCCATTGCTCTCTATGCTAAAATTTAAATTAAAGAGGCATAAATTGACAGTTCATTTAATGGAAGAAAATATGGCTGAAATTTTGATATGATGTCAAGAATATGTCCTTAAAAGAGAATTCACCTTGACTGATGATGTACTCGGTTGCTTGAATGTCACAGTCATCTAATTAGGACAGACGGATGGTAGTTGGATGACAAAAAAATTGAAATAGTCGGTTTATTTTCGTTTTTTTAATGTTTTATGGGATGCTGGATCTGAATTTGATGTTCCCGGATGATATTTTCCATTGCATTCCAAGATATATACAAATAACGGCCAAATTTTTAAACTTTTTTTAGTCTTTTGGACATGAATTCGAAACTATAAATTTTATCAAAATTATTATTATATACAAAGTTAAAGAAGATAAAATTTACTATCAATTTTATTTATAGCTTCTTGATGTGGGACCAACAGGTGAAGAGTTAGAGAATTTTGACTGTTTCTTTATATATTGGAAAAAAGTTTGGACTACCTTATATGAGAGTGTATTACATTACAAAAAAAATTTAAAAGCAGATCAGTGGACAATAAACCCCGCCCAGGGAGAAAACTCGTGTTGACAGTGTGAGAATCTCGTGAAATTGTGCATATAGCGGCAAAAAATCTCACATTAAGTGCTCAAGAGATTTCGGCTCACATAGCGTCAGCTTAGGGGAAATTCCTTAAACCATGAGGATTCGGCTATATGAAGCTGGCTCTAGAGGTAGAACCGTAAGAAAAAAAATTTTATAAATGGAAAAAACAGAAAAAAAAGACGAGTTTGCCCGAGAACATGTAAATCCTACCCATTTTGAGAAAATGTGTTATTTCAGATGAAAACAAGGATAATATATTTGGATCTGAAGGAAAAAAACATGTTTGGAGGAAAAAAGGAAAGGCATTTGAACCCCAAAATCTACAATCAACAGTGAAGCACGGAGGGGGCAGTGTCATGGTTTGGGGCTGTACGAGTGCCAAAGGGATTGGTGAACTAGCCTTTACTGATGGGATTATAAATGCTGATAAATATGTGAATGTGTTGCAATGCAATTTAATTAAAAATGCGCAAAAGTTAGGAATGGACGATACATATATGTTTCAACAGGACAATGATCCCAAGCACATGGCCAATAAAACAAAATAATGGCTGCTATATAATGTTCGCAAAACACCTCCACAATCACCGGATCTTAATCCAATTAAAAATTTATGGACCCTGCTAGAATTGAAAATCCGAAAATATTCTTGTTCCTCTTGGAATGACTTAATAAACAATCTTAAAAAAAGCTTGGGAAGAAATTGGACAAGAGGAGATCTAAGAGGCTCGTGGAATCGATGCCAAGAAGACTCAATGCTGTGATAACCAAGAAAGGGTACCCTACAAAATACTAAAATTGATTGAGACTGATATTTATTATATTTTCTTTGGGTTAGTTAAATGTACGAATATTTTTTTTGTGCTTCATGTTTGAATATTTTTCATACAGTATGAGCTATAAAATTTTACTTTTTTGTACAATTAATGCGAAACGAAATTTCTAATTGTTATGTATAGTTACTTCATGTTGAAAACATAAATACAAATATTTTCGATTAAGAAATATGGTGTACAAAATACTTTTTTTGGTCACTGTATCTGTGGGGGTGAGGGGGGGGGGGAAATAAACTGCCACCTGGCAAAGCAACCCAAATCCTATTATGGAACCTACACTTTTGAAGAGATGAAATACAGATAAGGCAGATATTAGGGGGCGGGGTGGCCGAATAGGCTAAAGCGTGTGTAACAGCACGCTAGTTGCCTGGCAACCGGATAACAGAGATTTGAGATGAAATAAAAAGTACGAGTTCGTGTCCCGGTGCCGGAGGGGATTTTAAATTTCCCCGCCCTCACCCCCCGGCCCGGGAAAATCCCGTATAGCCTTAAAGGCGAGGTAGGGAAGAACAAAAAAGATAAGGCAGATATCAACTCTTAAAAAGTATATATTTTTT
Source organism: Nezara viridula (assembly GCA_928085145.1). Taxonomy (NCBI): domain Eukaryota; kingdom Metazoa; phylum Arthropoda; class Insecta; order Hemiptera; family Pentatomidae; genus Nezara; species Nezara viridula. Next base: position 82,296,015 of record OV725078.1, read on the forward strand.
CCTTTTAGATTACAAGAGATTGAAAACAGGGCAGTGAAGATATTTCTTAAGTTGACCTGACGAAATTCCCAACACAGTTAGGAAAGATAAGCTTGAACTTAAGAATACAATGGGCAAAATTAATTTATATTATAAATTATGTGGTGGAATCAAATAGTCTAAGAAATTATGTTAACTTCAATACCATGTTGATAATCATGATATCCTTTAGTGAAATCAGTAAACCATTAGTGCTACTACAATAACTTAGAAATATGTTTAACTTTTAAAACAGCATGTTTACCTTTTTAGCGATTTGTTCTTACAAATATACATGCCCACTTCAGACCGGAAGCTATCACTTCAATTTGTTTACTGGATGTCAATCATGCAATAAGATATTGTGGAGCCATCTAAATTCTCCAATAAACACATTCTGCTTCAGGCCTAACATTTAAAGTAATACTTAATTTTCAAAAAACCTTCAAGGACCGTTCTTCTCTTAATGTAAGGGGTCAGTCACATTTCAATTCTGTAAATAACAGTAGTAAGTATGACAGTTTCGTAAATTGTTACTTTCAAGTTTTAGGACAGTGGAAACGAACTTTGTAATTTTGCAACAGAGAAATAACAAGCATTTCCTGCTTTTAACCTTGATTTATTTCTTGTTGAGTTACATTTATTTTAGACATTGTAGAGCACATATACTTACTTAAATATTTTTATGTATTCTTCCTAATATCTACATCCCTAAAAGTATCACTCATTTTGCTACTGAGCAAACATTTTGATTTATTTGTAATTATTTTCAGAGCAAATTCTTTGCAAGCTTACATCAATATTGTTCTGTCTACGTACTTAACAATCGATAAAATGAAATAAGTCAGTTTTGACATATATTAACTTATAAACAATGATACTGTTTTTAAAAATAATTATAAAAGCTTCAAGCATAATCAAGATATTTAATAGAATTTTATGAATTTAAAGATATTAATTATCGGGACAACATCCGTGCTGAGCTATGCTGATGATCTGGTACTGTTAAGCGAAGACGTTGAAACTATAAAACTAAATACGACAACGTTAATGAAAGCCGGGAAAGAACTAGGACTCGAAATAAACGTAGATAAAACAAAATATATGGTTAGCTGCAAAAATGGCGATACTACTGGTGACATCGATATAGATGGTAATATGTTTGAACAGGTAGATAAATTTAGGTATCTAGGTTCAACGATAACTAGAAAAAACGAAATTGAAGAAGAGATTAAGGTTAGACTGAAGGCGAGGAAATGCTTGTTATTTTTCTGTGACAAAACTACTTAGTTCGCGCCTCTTGTCCCGGAACTTAAAAATTAGAATCTATAAAACAATTATCTTGCCTACAGTTCTTTATGGATGCGAAACTTGGCCGCTTACATTAAGGGATGAGCAGCGTCTTAAGGTTTTTGAAAATAAAGTATTGCGTAGAATATTCGGACCGAAGAAGGATGAGTTAACCGGGAGTTCAGACGGTTACACAACGCCGAATTGCGTGAGCTGTATCCGGGTAATATAATTGATGTAATTTCATCGCGGCGAATCAAATGGGCTTGTAAAGTTGTTGGGCTTAGTAACGAGAGAATTCCTAAAAGGTTAATATTTGCTGTGCCGAATGGTAAGCGTCCGAGGGGTAGACCGAAGCGAAGGTGGGAAGATTGCATTAAAGCCGATCTGAAGGGACTGGGTTTGGACGGCGAACGGTGGAGGGAGGTGTGTAACAAGCGATTGGTGGTGTCGGCATCGAACCTTCGGGTTCGCTAAGCCTTATTATTATTATTATTATAAAGATATTAATTATACAATGAAAGACTGACAAAATAGTTAGCAAGTAGATAATAGTTCTTACTGCTTTACTTTTTTAAGAAAAATGCATAGTAATCATATGATTCCTTCCAATTTTAGTTGTTCATCAGATAAACTAATATTAATAGAAAGATTATTAAATGTAAAATACAAATATAATAAGTACAACAGTAATAATAATGGAAAACTAAGTAATGATTAGCAATTACAACTATATGATGAATAAGGGTGGTTCATAAAATAAGATTCCCTTATATCTTAAATGAAAGATTTTAAAATAACCTTTTGTATGCCCTCACACAAAAATTTGCCTCCACACTGTTGAGATAGCATCTCTTCTTCCACATTATTGATGCAGAAACATTGTCCATCCAAGTATCAACTCTTTCATCTTGTCTGAAACCAACAATCTTCAGGTTGTTTTTCAATAGTGCTGTAAGACCGACCACCTATAAGCACCTTACACCACATGTTTCCAAGAAATTTCAATCTATTTCATTGTTGATGAGTGTCTTTAGGTAGAACTTATTCATATTTAAAACAAATTGTGGCACAAATTTCACATATAGTGGTACCGGCAATTAGAAACTCCTTCACGGAAGGCTGGACTACTAATGTTTGCGACATTGCAGTCTGGCAAGGCGGAATCCAAATCAAGAGAATTACTGGACACAACACAACAATGTTGCCTGAAGTGTAGGCTAAAACCTTCCAGTATCTTCAATGCTTTGAGAACCTTACTTTACAATCCACCCTCATATAAATGACAGATCTATTAAAACCAAGAAATTAGGAACATTTAAAGAATACCTGGCGGACAAAATTGATGCACTAGATTTTTTAAAATAGCAACAGAACTTTTTTTATTACAAGTTTGAGGTGGAGACCAAACTTGAACTTCTCTTCTTCAGAAAGATCACACCAAGCTGAAATAAGAATAATACCATAAAAAATCAATAACACAAATTATAATAATCACATTAACATAATTTATATTATAACTGCGAAAATGAGCAAGCGCTTCCATTTCCAAGCCAGGTGGAGGGCGCTCAGATTGAAGCTGAATTATAAAGGGTATGTACATAAATATATCATCATTTATAGACTAACGTAAGGAAAAAGGTTTGTCTCATTGTATTTATTAAATATTAAGAATATTTAATAAATACAATCAAGAATACCAGCTGAAAGAAGAGAGTGTTACATTCACAATTTAATACAATAATCACCAAACTCAAGGAAACAAAATTATGAAAACATGATTGACAGGCATGTAAGGCAGGTCAATTCTATGAACATCATGAGGATTAAATTTAAACAAAAAATTAACAACTTTTCCTAAATCAATTAAACTTTAAGTTAATAAAAATGATTTTAGAAAATAAATATGAAGAAAAACCTGAAGTTTCTAAGTCTTCATCTGGAGTTTCCAGTTTTTCGTGAGGTTCCAGACCTAATGTAAAACAAAAGTGAAAATAATATTTAATACATAGTAAATTTACAATAATTAAACATGAATTTACATCTTTTAAGGCAATGTAAACTGAAGGAAAATTCTGAACTTATCATTAGATTATTTAGGCTTTTTTTTTATAGTATTAAATGTAAAAAAAATAAAGGCCACCAAACAAGATATGGAACAGAGAATATATATAAAAAATTTTTTCCCCTTTTTTTTTCTTTCAAACCTGAAGTTATTTTCAATTCCAAACCCAAACAGGAAATTCAGAATATAATCATAGCAATGATCATACTAAGAGATCTTAGGAATTAAATAAAACCAAAATATAGCAAACCAAGTTTATTTTTTATTAAACATTGAATCAAATCATTGTACCATAGCTGCAGTTATGAACAAAACATAATGGTAACAAAGTCTTTTTTTCTTTAAAAGAGCAAAGAAAAATATGAATTCTAAAGATATTTCAAATTTTAAAATATTTTTAATTATAATTTACAATTATGTTGAAATTAATTTACCTTGTATCAATTCCTCGATCACTCGGCACTTGCTACATATACACAAACAGTGACAATCATCGGGAAGCAGATTGGTGCGTGGCTTTACTAAAAAAAAAATGAAAAACTAAACAATATTTTAAAGTAAAAATACAAGCATATTAACCATCTTTCAGGTTTTTAACTTACAAGGATACTTACCAGCGTACACACAATATCTGCATTTACAGTCACAGAGATGAAGTGGGTAAGAGATTGCATCAAATTTTCGGAATTCCGCTAGAAAAAAAAAAAATGTTTAGGAAAGGGACACTTTCCTACTCTCACTAGAAAATGGATACAAAACTGCTTACTCCACTGTTGAGGAAGTATTAAACTTTTTCTGACAAGTTCTACATCATTATAGACTAATGGTTATATGAAAAGTAAACCCATATGTTTTTAGCCATTAATATCTCTCAAAAATAGAATTAATTGCATCCATTAAAATTTTGAATGGCATATCAAATGTTATCCAGTAAAACACAATTGGTAAAGCAGATTTCATAAGCTGATTGTTATTTCAAACAACTAAAAAATTAAGAATTCATTTTGTCACTTATTTGTTACTAAAGTATCATCAGCAATTAATTCATATCTCTTTATTATATAAAAAGTTTTTGTGACCAATATTTTATTTTGCATATATAAATCGGGACGGACCTTAAGAAGATACCACACTTCTTATTCCCAGAATTAATTCTTATTATGGTTACAAATTGGCAATAAGAATAAATATATTGGGTTGTTCAGAAAATAATGCAGGATTTTGAGTTTTCTTTAAAATACCCCTCTATATAAAAAACTGTTTACGTTTAATGGATTATTCACTTGCATGAATGTCAACACTTATTAATCCTCTTCCAAATGATAATATCTGTTTACCTCTGTAGTGTTTCACTGCTTAGAAACAATTTAGTCTTTATTAAGATGTCAATGCTTGATTTCGACTCGTATGATGATTGACTCGTATAATTAAGTTTTACGAGTTTAAATTAGGCTGGAATGGAGCCCAGATGGGGAGAAACGTTAATCAAGTCTGGGGCGAGAGCAGCATTAATGAGTGCACTGTTCAACGATGGTTTGAAAAATTTTGGGGGGAGGGGAGAATTCAGCCATGAAGACAAAGAAGGTTGTGGAAGGACTTCCTCTCTTGATGACGATGTTCTGCGGGCTTTGGTGGAAGGAAACCCCAAAACAATTGTTCCAGAATTTGCAGAACTTGCAGGAAAACTTAACCTTAGCAAGATTAAGATTAAGATCACCCTAGAAAGACAGTGTTGGAGGAACTTCTGCAAGAAATTGACAACAATCCTATGGCAAGTAGGAAAAAAAAAACTTACTAAACAGAAAGACCAAGGAATACTGGGTACACTCAGGGTCATTGGCAAACACACTGGTAGTGAGCTTGAAACCCTGAGAGAACTGGCAATAGCACACTTTCCTGGATGCAAGACTATGGAAAAGGCTTGTACAGACGCTACACTTCCTAGCTATACAGCTAACCGAGAAGTGTGGATTAAGGCAAGAAACATTGTTACGGTAAATAGACTGGAATGGGCAGTTAACACATTGTCTCCCTACAAATTGGCAGGTTTGGATGATATCCTACCAATACTGATTCAAAAAGGACTTTTGATAATTAAACCCTATCTCTTAAAGTTAATTAGGGACAGTATAGCTTTTGGTTACCTTCCTACAGAACTGAGTGGATCTAAACTGTGTTTTATTCCAAAACCTGGAAGGGGATCATATGACGATCCTATGTCATTTAGGCCAATATGCATGTCATCTTTTTCAATGAAGACACTGGAAAAGATTCTGGACAGGCATACAAGAGAACGATTAGTGAATTCAAATGCCTTATACTTTAATCAATTCATGTGAGCTTAGTTGGAGCGACAGGTTTGCTGGACTAAGATTCCAACTAGTAGGCATTGATAGGGTGATTGATCCCAAGGAAAACAAGCTCATCAACAAGCTTACTACAGTTTACTGAGACTGCAGGAATTATGCTCTAAAAAGCGTACAATAGACCTTCATGGCCACGGTGCATCCATGCCACTAAAAAAAAAAAACCTATGACCACTCCAAGGAGATTAGAAACATAAAAAAGCTTGAAAGTTTGGTTCCACATACGTTAAACAATGTTAAAAAAACCAGCGTTATGAAGTTTAAACCTCTTTGCTGAAACAAAAATGACCATTTTCTGTTCAAAATTGTTACTTGCGATGAAAAGTTGATACTTTGCGATAACAGTAGACGTTCCAGACAGTGGCTTGACAAAGGAGAAACAGCAGAACATTTTTCACAGCCCTCAACTCATCAAAAAAAAAGGTGATGGTTACAGCTTGGTAGGCTTTATTTAGTTTGATACACTAAAGTTTCTTAAATCCTGGAGAAACCATCAATGGTGAATCGTATTGTAACCAAATTAATGAAATGCATCAGAAATTGGCAATAATGCAGCCATCTTTGGTCAATCGAAGGGGCCCATTTTGTTGCATGACAACGCCCGGCCACATGTCTCTCATGTGACATCACAAAAACTGTTGGAGCTTGGATATGAAACTTCGCCACATCCGCCCTACTCTCCGGGCCCCTTGCCTACAGATTATCATTTTTGTAGACACCTGGACCACTACTTACGTGACAAAAATTTAATGGACAAAGAGAATTAGGAAATGTGTTTGTAGAATTTATCAATTCTGAAGATGGGAAATTCGATTCCGAGGAAACGGAAATGTTGCCAACACGTTGGCAGAAATGTATTGATAGTAGTGGAGACTATTTTGATTAAATAAAACAATTGTAAATCTTCCTTTTTTTCTTTTTAAATCAAATTCCTGCATTATTTTCCAGAAAACCCAATAATTATATAATAAATAAACTGGTAATAAGGCATGATATACAACACAGATTTTTAAAGAAATAAAAAATTTGTTCAAACTGTGTGTAAGGAGGTGTCAAGATAAAATAAACACTTTGACTCAGTACAATACAAGAACTAAGAATTTATTATAAAACAAATTTAACACACTAATAAAAGAATATAAATTAACCATTTACAAAAACAAACATTTAAATCACACACTATACACAATATAGAAGGACAGGGGTCCCCCCCTAGTGACTTTAAATCACACCTTTAAAGGGGATGAAACTGTCTGAAGAAAAAAGTTAATATTGAGCAATAAAATTTATTTAACAGTATATAAAACCATTAAAGCATCTACAAATTAAAATATTTAATTTTCAGAGTTTACTAGTAATAGGCGTGTTGCCTTCTTTCATACTTCCCAAACTTACAAAAAAAAAAACTTTTTTTGTTGATTGAAGTACTTAAAAGTATCATACTAAATTGTTGTACAAATCGATATATAAGTACTTCCAAAATTCAATAAAACCACACTATGTAATACCAAATCACAATGTATGTTACATTATCTTTGTAAATAAAAATAACTATCTAGTTACCTTCAGTAGCCAAGCAAGATTCCCCACACTCCATGCACTCTTTTGGAGCATATTGAATGGGATACCAAAACCAGGACTTAAAATATTCAACTGTAAACAAAAAGTATTTTAAACTATAAAAAAAATTGACCATTCAATACACTTACCCTATTCAACTCTAATATCACATATTTATTATCAAAATTCTTGATTTATTTATTCTTAAATACTATTTTCATATTAGACGTTGATGACCTCGAGGTTTTACGCCTCTAAGCCCTAAGGAACAACAACAACTACCCATTTAATTAATAAATTATTAATAAGGACAATGGATATTGATTTTTTTCTTTTAAATGTTTGATGATGTTAACGCCACAGCATTAATTTATTTTATTTAAACAATAATTTGATTAATTATTTATTTATTTATCTGTCAATAATTATATATATTCATAGGTCCATAGCTTATATTGTTTATATTCGATAGACTGGTTAATAGTTTATACTTAAATTATTATGGATTGCCCTAGCTATAAACAAGTCCTAGGTTCAAGTCCTAAGCCCATGGACTTCGCAATACACAGTCTGACTCCGCCCGTCACTGAGCTCAGTGCTGCTAACTATTACACTGCCCACTGCAGTCGATCCATATTTTTTGGGCTATTAATATTTGTTTTAGTCTCTATTATTGATTTTAGTATTGGGCCAGTCATATCATTATTTTCATTTATAGAAGTTATTATTTTATTTTATTTATTGTAATTGTAAAATTGGTTTCATTTTTAAAAAAATTTATTATTACATGTAAATATTAAAAAAATAAATGTTTAATCGTTACAGTTCACTTTTTATTACAATTTGTTTAATCAAATCATAGTTACGCTTCATTCAAAGGTTAATTTAAACCAAGAGGGAGCTTAACAGATGAGATACATCTATAGTAACTAGGTAAAAATATAATTATAGAAATGAATGAAAAGATGAAAGGTAATCTATAAGGAAATTGTAAAAAAAAAAAAGAAAAGTTAAATGTGAATTGGAAGTTATTAAGTTACAGTTCAGCACAACCTAGACTGCAATAGAATCTTGCATGAAAAGCAAATCCATATTATGAAAGAAGTATAAACAATAAATAAGGAAAAAGTGAAATCAATGTATGTAAATTTTAAAGCAGTGATTAAAATAAAAAAATGGTTATAAAATTGTATTAAAATACAACTATGTTTCAAATGAGGAAAATTCCAAAGTGGATGTTGCACCAAATATTTTAAGCTCACGGAAACATTGACCAATTATAAGTGCAAATAATTCAAAGGACATTTTCTCTTTTAAAACATATGCTTGATCATAATAGGTATAAATTGACAGAAAGAGATTTTGAAATGCACATATTTACTCAACTTAAATGAAAAATAATAATTTATATTAACGTATAAATTATTAGTTTTAGAGTGTTTTATTTTTTTTTTTATATGTCATCTTAGTAAAAAGTATTAAGTTCAAAAAGTTTTTTTCTTTCTGAATTATGTCTTCTTGCATATATCAAGATTGTTACAGCATGAATATTCGCTCTCTAATAATGAGCATATTTACTTGGGTAGACTCTAAATGGACACAGACGGCACTTCCAGTCAAGAACTTGGCAAACACATGGCTTGATAAATAGTCTGGAAGAAGTAACTAGAACACCAACTTCATACTTGTAAGCTAAAAAAAACAAAACAATAATAATAGAAACAAAAAATAGCTATAAATAAAGAATGAATTCTTGAATCATCCATTGAAAATATAGCTCTGTATGATATGACAAGGCAAGAGTTAAGGTTTTACTTTATTTTAAATTAAACTCAGGACTAATTTTATGATTTAAGAAACTAATTGAAAATAAATTTAGTTAAGATCATCTTAAATACAATACACATGTCTATAGAAACTCTCCATACACATGTCAAAATACTACTATGATTTAGTTTGATGATTACCTCCCATTTAAAAGTTTACTTTAAACCGTTCCTTGATTAAATGATAACTTTAATAGATTACATAAATCTTCTTTTTTATTCTATCAGACAATTACATAATTGTTTTTATTACAAAATTGTCTTTTTTATTTTATTTTAAATATACACACATACATATATATATATATAATACAAAAAAAAAAATCTGCCAAGGTTTTGTTTAAGTTTTTTTATTTTTGAAAGTGTTACTGAAGTAATGGTATTTTTTTTTTTTTTTTTTAGAAAATTACTAATGATTGAATAAAAAATGTTTAGGCCAATAATTGGAATCACCTTTTATTTCTTTTTCTTTGTCACTAGGTAATGTTACTTTAGATGTATAATTGTTTGGAAATAATAAACCATTGTGAAATAATTTGCAGCGTTTTTTTTATTTACTTCTGTACAATATTGTCCAAAAAATATTTATGTCTTGGCCGTGATTTTAAATAATATATCAAATATGATTGGATATATACACAGACTTTTTAGGAAGGCTCAAACATTAAACCGCACAGGGCCCAAAATGGTCTAGATGCTCCACAAACTCCACTAAATGCTCCATAAAGCTTGAAGCCACTGAAATAGAGTGGTCATCAGCGGCCACATTTACTCTTAAAATTTAAAAACAACAATTAAGGCGAAATTAAGATGAATCTTGAATACCATTCTTTAAGTTAAATTCATTAGTACATAATTTTGGGAGTGAAATTCACTTTTTATTAGGGAATATTGCTTTGTTTTTAAATTAAAATTAGCAAAATGTACAATCATATGGATGACAGGCACTGGCGGATCTAAGGGGGGAAGGAGGAAGGAGGGATTTTGGGCTGAGGTCTTCCCCAAAATGAAAACAATATATTTTTTTTTGTGGTACATATTTTCTTTAGGTGAGTGATTTAAGCTAAATACTTTAACAATCACAAGATATTCTCTTTATAAATTAGAACGCACATATACAGATGCTAAATGTAAGCACATGTCAAGAAAAAATTTAAGAATTTTTTCTCTAAAAACATTATTTTTGCAGTAATTACCGAATTACCGTTTTATTATTATTATTTTTCCCTCAAGGATCGCTTAAACATCATTTTGCATGGGGAGTTTTTTTTTCTTCTTTATCTTCTTGAGTAATTACCGTTAATAAAGAGAAAAAAAAAGATCCTCCAAAATAAAATCCTGGATCCCCTACTGGAGGGAGGTGAACAGTGAGGGATGGGTGGCCTGGTCCACAGGTGTATGTTTTTCGGTTCTTGAACTTATAAATATATGTTTCATAACTGTAACTAATACATATAATCCAACAGATTTATAGTAATCTAAATCCATGTTTGCTTCTCTTTTTTCAAGCTATAATCAAATTATATTAAAAAATAGATTAAAACAAATTTGGAAAGGAGTTAAAATGCTATGTTAATCAATGATAACTTCACAGATCTGTACTAAGGCATTTTTAAAAAACATTATTCCTTTTCATAAAAAAAAAGCATATTTTTATTTATCTAAATTAATTGTTTATAAGGTATACATTTTTAATTAGTCTAAAACAGACTTATACAAAAATTAATAAATATAAAAAATGAAGAAAAAAAGTGATTTCCAATCACAGCTTGTTTCCTAGATTTAAATCATTTGAATGATAATACAGTTCATGAAATAAAAATATGAAAAGAAGTGTTAAAAACAAATATTAGATTTAATGTTCAAGCAATTACCAAGGCAATTTAGGAAAAAAAAAAAAAAGATTTAACATCTTTTTAAGGAGGCTAACCCACTAAACATTTCTCTTAAATAATAGCAGTTGGTTAAGAGGTGTAAGGTGGTCAACCATAAAAAAATCCTTACAGTTCTTATTTCGGTATTCCAGACCTTCTCACAACTTCTTTTTTCAAGTAAGGAAAAAAAATTTAGACTCATAAACATAATTTAATGAGGAATGAACTTAAAAAAGAAATTCCATTTATTGTAATTTTTTTTATTATTAAAGCGATCAATCATGAGCCACAGATTGACTCGAATGTCTAAAATATAAACATTGTTTCATCAGTAATATACATTTTTTAAACCGGAAAAAAGTAACTAGTAAGGAAAATTCATAAAAATGTTTAAGAAACGTCTTTTTTTCCTTAGAAAAAAAAAAAAAATGGACTGAACTCATGTTTAATAAGTCCACTTCAACGATATCTACAGAAATAGAGAAGAAGTTGAGTAAATTACTGTATGAAATAATTAATAACAAACCCATATCCATTGTTCTAGGTATTGTTTTCAGATGGTATATTATATATAAGTTAGATACACAGGTAGATCTATGGGAAAGAGTGGGATATTCCGGCTGAAGCCCCTCCAAAATGTAACTATGTCTTATGAAAAAAAATTATTTCTAAAAGTATTGTTGTTCTGCTAATTACATTTAATAGTACTTCAAGAATCACTTAAAACCATTTCAAATAGGTAGTAAATTTCTTTCTTTTTCTTCTAAATTAATAATTGCTGTATATGTATATAAAAAAAAAAAGTCTCCCTGCTGAAGCCCCCAAAATTAAATCCTGGCTGGATCCACTAGTGGTTGTATACTTCTAATTTCGAATACTTCTAATATTTCATCTACTTTTTCATATGACTTCTTCAGAGTTATGAAAAAAAACCCAGGGAAGAAGCATAAACTTGTAATACATTATTGACATTGAAGTTTAAATATAAACAGATATTAAAAAAATGAGAAACTTATAAAAGATAATACTGCACTACACAAGAAGTATTCCATACCATTGATGGGTCATTTATACATATCAAAACTTTAGGGATACAATTTAGTATAAATTATAAAGGAGCATAATAAAACGGAGGTAATAATTTATTTGAATGTATCCACAGCAAACTACTATCCTAGCTATAATTAAATACTCAGACCAGTTTATAAAAATGATTTTTTTAACATATCATATAAGAAACGTACATATCTCATGAAATCTGAAAAAAAATAATAAAAGTTCATATCAAAATACATATAACGATATTTAAACTTTATAAAAACAAAGCCGGTAAAAACCAACGAACTCACCTCCTCGATTGCACGTCAAGCACTGACAGTTAAGCCGCCAGATAGTAAGGTTCCAAAGAGATTGGTGCAATCTAAGATGGATACGTTCGTCGACTTTGTCTCAAATACTAATAAGATTCAAGCATGACCTAACTTCACTTAAGTAAAACGTTTCAAAATTTCTATTGAGACATCTTACAACAAAATTATAAATCAAGAAGATTGTTTGGTTTGGTACTATTGTACAAGTATTAGTCCACTGACGAATGGGTCAATACAGTCTGATCACGTTATAAATGCAATTCCGCGAATGGCTGAAGATTTCTAGTGCGTACACGTTATAATCTTTCTTCATTTAGATCGCGATTTCTGACAACCGCAAATACCCAGTAGGTCCTTATTAATTAAAATCGGGGCCTTAATCAGCTTTATTTATATCGCCAATTTCGACCTACGCTGACTGCGCTCGCTCAAAATGGATATATATGCCCCCAACTGGTCCTTTTCAGTTGCATTCGGGGCCTTACCAGATAGTTCGTTCAAAATCGGGCCTTGCCAGATGGTTCAGACACAGCCGGTGCCATTCTCGGGATTAAAGCAACACCTGCATAGTACTTTGTTTTTAAACATTCATTTTCATCTACCGTATGAATTTTTTACTGCTTCTATAACTGGAGTATTCCAATTTGGTTCTGCCGTCAATCCGTTTCTTTGTAAAGAATTTATTTTAGAATAAAAGAAGTTTAAGACATACTAGGTTTTCAGGTTCTACTTTATGTAGATTGTGACGGTAGAGCGCTGACGGTCAGAGAAGAGACTATTGATGTCTTCTTTACCTTGGCGTAGAGGAGGGGATATGCTCTTATCCCCCCAACACTTAGCTACTATCCTCCCAACCTGCTCTTGCGATTTCCCTAGATTTGAAAGTATCGTGCGTTGTTTTCAAATTTAAGTCCAAAAATCAACAATTTATATATTGGTCATTGAAAATTATAAGTGAAATAATGGAGCGTATGTGTATAGTAATTTATGCATGACAGTTGCTGTTGGAGGAAACCAGTGCTCTTTAAGGGTGGTAGTGCTACTGAGGAAGGAAGTATAGTAATCTATTTATGTTTTAGCCTTGATTTCATATTTTAAAGTCTCGTAGGTCTCCTTAAATTTTTACCCATTCTAGATACTATATCATAAAATTTTGCAAATATGTTTACTAAACCAGAATGATAACATCAAGTCTCCTTCCACCAATAATCAGCGAGAATATCATTTAGCTCCTCCCCCCTCATACTTTGAAGTACAATACAAAAAAAAATTAAAATCAATAACAAATAAGATGTATGCATATATAAAATATGTACACTGTAACAAATAAAGAAAATAGGATAGTCAACTAGTTGGTTAGGCTAAGGCTTAGAATTATGCTACTAAGTATTTTACTTAGCCCTGACATGTTGCTACTATTTAAATTTTCATTTATATAAAAATATAATAATACATTGCAACATTTCCTAAGATTGTATGTTAAATTCCGAAATGCACCCTTCCATTTTATCATGATATTCTTATCATCTTTTTTAGGGCAAACATCGGCGACGGTTCATCTCCCTTTGGCGAACCTTTTCTAGATTCAAAGACTTCAGATACTTCATATTCAATTTTGTATCAGGACAAGGGATTTAGGACGATTTGTTCACGCCGTCAATCTCACCAATAACCCAGGAACTCTGAGCTCACCCATGATCTTCCGAAGTGAGTTTCATCCAACGGAATCATAGGCTACTTTAAACGCCATAAGTAAGGCGTGAATATCCTGAGCTCTTCTTTGTTTTTTTAAATACATGTTATGCACTCCTTATTCGTCATCCTGAATAATGCTTGGTAGTTGCCTATCATATTTTCATAAATCGGATATGGAAACCAGAATGAGTGTTTTTTCCTCCATAATTATCACAAACATAAAACCCTTTTTTAGGATAGAATACATTAGGCTCTTGCTTCAAGCCTCTTGTATTCTTTCCTGCTCTCCTATTTTCTGGATTATCACTAATAGCTTGGCTCTTAGGTGTTATACTCCACCTTTAAATCGTTCTGATCTGGCTGTCTATCTCTGGGGCCTTCTCCTTTTAAGCCGATAGCTTTTTTCACTTCCAGGATATTAACCTGTTGTGGTCCGTGGTGCTCACCGTGGTCCGTCTTCGTCGTTAGTGGGTTTACCTTGATTGGGGAGCTACAGAATGTACAAGTTGTTCATTCTAGATGCATATTATTATTATTTTATGTCGTTACTTTACCATGCTTTCATCCCACTTTCGTATTTCTCGCTTTATATCACACCCATTTTATTCTGATTTAAAAGTTAAATTTGCATATATTATAAGCTTTCCAGGTGTTCTGAATGGTCCAGTTTATTTGAGAATTTATTTTATTTGTTTTTTCCTGACGGCTGTTTATTTCTCCGGAGTTGTTCCATCGGTTTTTGGCTAAACATGCTTTCATGTTTTGTATTTCCTCTACGACGTCCTTTTCTGTAAACTGTTTCTTGGGTTTTCGTTTCTCCTGATTTTTTTTTGTTATTGTCTTGGTTTGGAGAATGCTTCATACATCATAATAGGAACTAGTGATGGTCAACACTAGTTGATGTGATGGTTTATCACGAAGTGTTGCAACATTTTCTGTTACTTTCAAAAAACAGTTTAAAAGAAAAAAAAACTGAAAATAGATACAAATATTTAAAAACTCGACGAAAAAAAAAGCAACTCATCTAATTTCAACATTGTTGGATCCAAGGTTCAAAAATATGGGATTTTCAATGGATAAAATTGCTAATCAGGTTATATTATTGTTAACTTTTCTTTATTTTCAGAATTTTTATCATGTTAATAGTAAGTAATTAGTTTTTAATGAATATAATTTTTATCTCCAAAGTAATTATCAATTTAATTGTTAAATTTTAATTATACCTTTTATAATATATCAACAGTGGGACAAAAAAAATGTATTTATGATTGGTAATAAAAAGTCAAACTAACATTAAAATTTTAATTCCGAATCATCACGCATTTTAAAGGCAATAAATAAATTTATTGATGAAGATAATGAACAGTTATTATTACTGTTATTAAACAGTAAACTACATAGCTGTTTATAGGTTGCAGCAGTGCAATGGCCAATGATTAATTGAAAAAGCTGTCAAAACATTATACAGTACAGACGGGGTTTCCTTTTTTGTAAAAAGTTCTCTTTTTAGGGAATTCCAAGGTAGAGAGGAGAGAAAAAAGGAAACAATTTCATCAATTCTAAGTTTAACTATTTAATTTCTTTATTTAATAATATCAATAAAACGAGTATATAGTTACATATAATATTAGGTATTATTTGGGCGGAAGGGATTTTTAAATTCGTTCTGAGGGAAAATCTGACTGACCCAAACGGAAATTACAGAAAAAAAAATGTGGTCGAAGAGCTGAGTGCATGCTAAACTGCTTCATGCTGCTGTTTCTGAATATGTTGCAAATAAGAGGGCTGTATCTCTTTCGAAGGGCTTCATCGTTTTGAGACCACCGTATCTGTTATCGGAGGGCTCTATGTGTATCAAAGAATTGTTTCTCTATCTGTTACAAGATGCTGTTTAAATTAGACAGCTTTATGTATCTGTTTCAGTAATCTGTTTACGTATCTGTTGCAAGAAGCCGTTTAAATTAAACAGCTTTCTGTATCTCTAAAAATAGCTTCTGTATCTGTTCCGGAGGCTGTTTCTGTTTCAGAGAATTCTTTCTGTTTCTGTTGTAAGATGCTGTTTAAATTAGACAGCTTTCTGTATCTGTTTCAGAAATCTGTTTGCGTATCTGATGGAAGAAGCCGTTTAAATTAAACAGCTTTTCGTATCTCTAAAAAGAACTTCTTTACCTGCTTAGGAAAGATGTTTCAATTAAACAGATTCAATGTTTTCCTCGTTACCCGTCGGTATCGCTGTCTCCACCAGTTTTATTAACCTGTCATGGGTAAGTTCCTAAACTCAGGGATGAGTTTGATGGCTTCGTTTTGCTTTGTTGAGAGATGCCATTGCTAAGTTCAACGCTGAGATTAAGGACCTGCTTCTTCGATTACCTTGTGTCTGTTTAATCTCGGATGAAACAGTTTAATGTATCTGTTTAATGAAAGAAACTATTTAAATTTAACAAATTGTTATTAAACACCCCACCACTAATAGGAACTAATGTCCGAAGATACTCGTATCCTCTACTTAAGGATTAATCTATGAACCTGAACCTGTACTTAAGGATTAATATATGTATATTCCAGGTTTTG
Organism: Nezara viridula; assembly: GCA_928085145.1. NCBI lineage: Eukaryota > Metazoa > Arthropoda > Insecta > Hemiptera > Pentatomidae > Nezara > Nezara viridula. The sequence continues at coordinate 82,312,650 of OV725078.1, forward strand.
ATCTGTAACTTTGTTTTGTATCTTCTTAAAGATTATATGCTCTTTGTTTGAAGTATTTATTTGATGATAACTTATCGATTTGTAAATGATATCTTTTTTTACCTTAGTTTTCTCTATCTCATGCATTTGTTTGTTATAACCTGGCCGGTGATATACTAATTTGTGAACATGGTTTTAAAATTTTGTGCCAATTTATCATTTATGTTTGATGAAACAGCTTCATTGCTTGAAAGGTACCAATTGGCTAAAGAAGCAGGTTTTTCAGGAATTGAATGTGCTTCCCCCTATGATTTCCCTTTGCAGGAGATAGTTGAAATTAAGGAACATACTGAACTTCAACAAGTTTTGATCAATGTTCCTATTGGAAATGTGTCGGAAGGTGAACTAGGCTTTGCTGCATTGCCTGATAAGACTGAGAGATTTGTTGAATCATTCAACCGTTCCATTCTATATGCAAAAGGATTGAAGTGTAGCTTGATTCATATTATGTCGGGTTTAGTACCCGATAAAACTCCTTTACATAATTTAATTTTTGAGAAGAATTTAATAAGTATTGTTCCAATACTAGAAAAAGAGGGTATAATTGGTGTAATAGAGCCTATAAATCCTATAACTGTACCTAATTATTTCCTTGACAATTATGAATATGCATTAGATGTAATCAAGCAAATTAACAGCCCTAATCTAAAACTCCTGCTTGATATATTCCATCTTCAACACATTGAAGGAAACTTAACTCAAAATATTAAAAGCCTATTGCCATATGTTGGCCACATTCAAATAGCGCAGGTTCCGGGTAGGAATGAGCCAGGAACACCAGGAGAAATTGATTACAGTTATATTTTAGATGTAATAGAACAAGAAGGCTATGCAGGATGGATAGGTTTGGAATACAAACCATTGTACTCCTCTAAAGAAGGATTAGTTTGGTTAGAAAAGTTTGGTTATTCACTTTAAATTGTTCCAGTGGAACAATAAATTCTCAACTTATTTGTCAGTTTTAAAATTATGATTGTGGTTGTTTTTTAATTAAAATGTACTTTGAGATTATTATTTGTTATGACTAAATAATGTTAAAAGAAAAATTAACTACTAGCTGTTTAAGGAAAATAAATGTATAGAATTAATCAAAGTCAATCAAATTAATATCAGAATAACTGGTTTATTTTTTTAAATAATGTCCAAGTTTTTCCAGGTTAAAAACAAATTTCCTAGAAATAAGAATCATTAATGCAAAATATAATGTACCTATATTAGCAATTAGTTTTTGTGCCAGTTTAAATCTAAATTAAATAACTTTCTCTGACCATATTGATGCAGAAATTAATTATTACTCAAAACAAATTGGTGAGTTAAAGAGGTAAACTTTTAATAGTGAATGTTACCTCCTCTCCCTTGAATTACTTCCTCAAGCATTTGATCAAATGTCAAGCATCCTCTTTAAAAGTATAATATGACCATCAGTATTATCTTAACTAAGTAAATTAGTACCATGGTAATGCCTCCATATATAAAGCTTGTCTACTATAACTTTTTTATGTAATTTATGTAACTTTTTTATGTAATTTGTAACTTTTTATGTAATTTATGTAACTTTTTTATGTAATTTGTAACTTTTTATGTAATTTATGTAAATTTATGTAAACTTTTTTATGTAATGTAGGTAGTTTTTTGAAAAATTCCAGTTTATTGGAATATATATAATACAGTATAATAATATACAAGTACATACATATGTACATTGTAAAGATTTTTATTTTTTTAATTGTAAAGTTTTTCTAAATAATATAGTTTTTAGGTTGTTAAGGTTCGCAAATGAAAACTGTAAGAATCACATAGAATACAATTCATTTAATAAAACCAAAAGGAAAATTTACAATAAAAACATGATGCAATTTTTTAATGAAGAAACTTATTCTTTACCTACATAATAGAATAGAGAGTAGATTTTGGTAAGCTAATTTGAGTTGACCCAATAACTGAAAGGAACTATGTATAATACCATTCTAAAAATCAATTCTCTGGAACAACATGTGTAAGACAAAAATTGGTAAGAAAATTAAAATAACACCAACAAAATTGTATTCAGCCAACATTAGAAGATGATTTAAATTTTTTTACCTAACTCCTAAGAATGAGGTCTCAACCCACTGCCAAAAATAAAAGAAACTAGAAAATACAGCATAAAAACCATAATTTGAAAAGTTTTTTTATTAACAATTTTTTTTTTTACAACATATACTGTGTTGCTATGCCTATAAGCTCCAGATAAAAGCAGCCAGCGGCCATGCCTTCTATGTCTTGTAACATTCTCCTCTTAAGAGTCATGTTTGTCGTCTTTTTATCTGTTGATGGAGATTAATTTTGACGATTGCTCACTCCTGTGGCATTCTTTGATATACCATTTTAATAAAATTTTAAAAGTAAATAAATAAAATTCACACATTGGAATAAATTTCAACAGAATTTTATTTATAAACTTAGTTTAAATAACAAATCATATATTTTATTGCCTAATTATTTATTGAATATCTATCATTCCTGAAAGCCATGAACAAAATTTGAGCTAAGTCTCAGATGGAGAAATTGATTAATTAGAATATAATAAAATGAGTGCATACTTGCCATGATTTTGTAAATTAATATAACATTGAAAAGATAAAAACTAAAGGTACTTATCTAATAGCGGGTAGCATCGGACTGCTATCTGCCAATGTTTATAACCTTAACACTGATAAGCTCTTCCTATTAATATTTATAGTATTATATTCATATTATTATATGTTCGTGTTCATATTTATTGTATTGTTTGATATTATTGAAATTGTGAACAAAAACAGAAACAAATGTAATAATAACAAAATGCTTTTATTTTACAACGTATATATTAAAATAGACCAAAACATAATAAATATATAATTAGAAAACATTGCAACATATATATAAAAATAAATGAAATAATAAAAATAGACAAAAAAAGATGAAATAATAAAAAACTACTTAAACATGTACATATAAAACAAACATAATGAAATACGAACATACGAAAACATTGCAAGTTCCGATGGATAGTTTGAGCTGCCCTTTTCCCCACTGTATTTTTGGTAAATTATGGGACCGCCCATAAATGAATTTTAAAGCCATTAAAAAAGAAATCCTCGACCCCTCTAACCATGTTCCTTTCCTTATAGAAACGGTTTGGTTACACCTACGAAAGCATCTCCACTTAATCTTTCCGCCGAACTTCATTTTATGACCCTCATTACAATATTTCACCTTATCAAATATACCGGCGTCTTGAAAATATTTGATAGCCTCTTCTTCTGAAGATGGCAATTCCCACAATGCGACAAGATCCATAATTAAATAAACTCACATCTGGCACAAGAAACAAAAACTAAACAACAGAATAACTTAGGTTAGATGAGATAAGGGAGGTCATCTGAAATGAGATTAGATAAGAAGGGAGGTTTTGACGCTACCTGCTACTGGATAAGTACCAAACTAAACATTGAACTAATGAAACAATCAATTGAATTGAAAAAGTAATTAAATATAAGCTACGGTTGGTTTGTTAGTGGTTCCAAAGCCTAACATGTATACTGTTTAGGTTTTGATTAGATTAGATTTTCCTTCAAAACCTTAAAAAAGTTCTGTTAATTTTTTAATTTGATAAATACAATTAAATATGAGAATATTATTAAATATATTTATAATTGAACAAGTAATATTTTTCATTTAACTTTTCTTGGTTTGCATGTCATCTTTTCAAGGTTCAAAACTTCATGCATGTGAGTAGCATTACTATTTTTCATAATCATAATTATGGTAATAAAAGGAATCCTAACCATTTATAATAATCAAAACAACATCATTTATAATTAATTTATTAATAAAAAAATACATCCAAAAATTACAAGAAATATTATGGAATATAATAATTTTTTTTATTATAACAATAATTGTTTCTGAAAAATATTAAAAATAAAAACTATCTACTATCTTAAATTTCTGGATAATTTTGTAATTTGTCAAACTCTTATATTTCTATTGTAAATATTTTGAATGACCAATAAAAATTAGCCTGATATAATAATAGATCACTAAAAAACAAAACCTCTCAATATAATGATGAAGAAATAAAATTAACAAATTAATAATTATTTTTATAAATTTTAAGTACTTAAAAAGTAGTTAAGTAGAAACATTTATAAAATTAAAACTAGATGGTTCTAAAAAATCGCATATTATTCAAGATATTTTTTTACATATCATTTGAAGAATTGAACTTTTTTTTACAATAAACAATGTAATTTTTAAATAGGCTATAATTTAATGATTAATTTAAGTTTTATCATTTTACTATTTTTTGCTGTAAACTAACATCTTTTTAATATATATTTGTTTTTTTACTTTCAAACATAAGTAACCTTTATAAATATACTTGGGTACTCATTCGACCATGGCGTACATAATTTTGCACAATATATTTTATGATGCATTATCCATATTTATAATGATTTAAAAAAAAAACATACTTATTTTATTATATAAATAAATTACAGATAATCAGTTATAAAAATAAATACATTTTTTTTCTGTAGAAGAACAATTATTATATATCATTTAATAACTTTAACTCAAAAAAACCTTTGGCATCAATGTCAATAATTCTAAAAACTAAAACAATAAAAAATAGATAGCAATCATTTTTAAATGCTATAATCACATTGATTCATAAATTAATAAAATCAAATAACAAAACCAATGATTAATGAGTAAAAAGAATCATAAAAACATAGAATCTTGATCTAGAAATGGTTAGATCTAAAATATTACTAACATGGACATAAACAAAAAGAGATTATGCTAGATTAACAAATCCTTTATATTCTTGTTGTATCTTCCACAATCCAAAGCATATTAAGTCCAGCAGGACCAAGATTGATCCTTCCAAGCATTCCATCATGATTGATTTTAATGCAATGAATAAACAGAAGCAAAGCATATAACACATTATTGCTACCCTAAAAAACAAAACAAAACTAGCTAAATTAAAGATTATATAAAAAGAGAAGTAAAGTTACTATAATATATTTGAATCGGTTATTATAGCAACAACAAATGTGACATTTTTACAATTTTGAAAACCTCACATTTTGTAAAACTATCAACTATTTTGTAAAAAAATTTCATAGATATAAGTTGACAAAAATTTGTTTAATGTTAAATACAGTAATTTTATAGCACTTTACATTTTCTTTTATCTTCACAAATGACCAAGAAACATATCACTCAAGTTAAGTAGAGGATAACAGTATTTCTAAAGCACTGAATCGAGTCCCAATAGGCTAGGGGTTTGACGGGACCAGAACCCCCCCTCTGGATCATTGGAAATCTAGATTAAATGAAATTTGCTCAAAAATGAACATGATAAATGCTTTAGTACTTTTTTTCTCTCTCTCATAAATGCACATTTTCCTTCAGCTTAAATATATTTTCAATAATATATAATGCATATGCTAACCAATGTTTTCATACTAGGAACCGAGATAGAATTAACAAAAATATCTTTTTGATTAAAAATAAGAATTTATTTATCGTATAAAATCCAAAGCACAAAGCAACCAAATATTGTAATGTAAATATTGAGAATTTTAGAAACTAAACATTTCACTGAAACATGTGAATGTGTAAATGGGTTGTTGTTAAATTTACGAATACACATAATTGTTTTTGTATAACAGAGATGAAACGAATCTGTTTCATGTTACCTGAAAACAAGCATGAGTAAACGGCCTATGCCAAACCCTCTCTTTAAAATATTTTTATACCAATTGTTCACTAAATTAAACTAAGTTTTTATTTTTTTTAAATCCTAACCAGATATCAGGACAATTGTCACCTGGTTAGTGAGATTCTACTAAAAATAGATGGTATTCTTCGAAATAATAAATTTATAAAATAAGAGGATAGAATTGTATATACAATATATCGTTATATACTTCATACAAATGTTTAAAATTATCCTTAACTAATTCATAAAATTCTAATGACTTACAGGAGGTAATTGATGAATTTCACCATTTACTATTAGCTGGTAGTATGGAGGACGACTTCCTTGTTGGTAAATCGCAAGTTCTGTTTGAGTAGGCTTTTTTGGTGACTCAACAAAGTATTGAGTAGAAAATGGTCTTCTTAATGGTTCGCTAATCAAAGGTGGCAACTTAGCATCAAAATAAGTAACCATCAGATGCATTATTAGCTAAAACATCCACAGTCATATTTAATAAAAAGTGATATTACTGTTTGATAATATCAACACATTTAAATTGACATATCTTTAAGATTTAAATAAGCTCTGCTTTCACTTTCAAGTATAATATAGAGATGAAGCAGTCCTAATGTTTTATGTAGCACATTCATTCTGGTTCTTTTAAGTTGGGAGGAACAGTAGGCTGACATTAACAATTTTACACCATTTAACATACACTAGAATAACTTATACGCTCTAGATCACAGTTATACACATTAATCAGTAAAATCTACAAAAAAAATCGTCTAAAACCCAATTGAAATTCCAAGAAAATATTATTGAATGAATGAATGAATAAATATATATATTTTCTCGATTAAATTACATAATTATCTTAAAGGAAGGAGACGGTCCGGGGTGGCAGTCATAAATAGGCTAAATAGTTTTGCCACTATGTAGCCTATTTATGATCACCACCCCGGACTATCTCCTTCCTTTATAATGCAACGGTCAACTATTAAATATCCAACATAATTATCTTAATTATATATATACAATAAATAAGCATGGAAAACGTCCGTCTATTTGGAATTAGCTGTTCATGTTGCTCTTACTAGTAAAAATATTTGAGTACACATTTACGAAAATATAAACAGAAATAAAAGCACAAGAGTTAAATATTATTAAGATAGAATTATTATGTATAAACCTCGACTACTTTAATATCATATGTATATATATATGTATATATAGCATTTTCAAGTCAATTTCAACCTTTTCCAAGTCAAAATAAACTTTTTCCAAGTCAAATTCAACCTTTTCCATTTCAAATTATTTGAATTTGATTTATTCGATATTAGGGTCTACTTCATATGTTTCCGGGCCTTAAATTTTTAAAATGGCCTCCATTTTAAGATTACGCCACAGCGTTTTGACTAATTTAATAATTTAAGTTTTTCCGATATTTTCCATATACGAGTGTATTATTATGTTTCTGGAGCCATAGATTTTGAAAATGGGCTCCATTTTAAGATTACACCACTTATTTAAGTTGTTTTGAGTTATTCGGTATAAAGATGTATTCTTATGTTTCCGGAGCTGTAAATTTTGAAAATGACCTCCACTTTAAGATTACGTCACTGCGTTTCGACTTATTTAAGTTTTTTTTAAGAAGGTCATTTATAATAGAAACAGTAACGGCGAAAAAACACACCCCTGCCTCAGACCTATTGTTGTTTTGAAAGACCCAGTTAATCCTTCCGGAGTCTAGAACGAAGCTTCAGTACAGTTGTACATCTTGCTTAGAATCTCGACAAATTTTGTTGACACTCCCATTGCATATAGTTTATAAAAGAAGGTACTTTTCATTGGTGAATCAATTGTGACGCTAAAATCAACAAAAAATGTATACAATTTTCTTCTCTTCGAAGCGGTTTTAATTATAATTATATTATATAAATTAAATAAATTGTTAATAATGAAGTATCCGGGCCAAAAACCTGCCTGAAATTCATTTAATATATTGTCTTTTTGGACCCAGCTCTGTAGCCTATTTAACAAGAACCATGCAAAAAGTTTATAGTCTGCTTCTGTGATGGATATTCCTCTATAACTGTTCACAATATTTTTGTCACCCTTTTTAAATATAGAAAATAAAATTGACTTTGAATAACTCTCTGGCACATCACCCGTTTGATATATATATGATTGAATACATCAAATAAACTTTCTTGAAATGCCGCGGGACTGTTTTTATAAAATTCACTTGGTAACCTACTCAACCCCAGGGCTTTACCGTTTTTGGCTCTAATCATGACAGCTTGTAATTCTCCAGATTGAAAATCTGCATCTAGTTCTTTATCTCTTTTGTAAGAAGAGGCATATAGCATTGGGGGAGATACTATTTGTGGGTTTAGTAAATTTTGAAAATATTGTGACCATTTTAAAGTACCGGATGACTTTAAAAATTACGGTAAAAATTATACCGGATACGGTAAAAATTATTTACTATTTTCCAAAACTCAGCGGAATCTTGAACTGCTTTTAGCTTATCCACAATCCTGTTTGAATATTGTAGTCTGTTTGTGTTATATATATATATATATATATATATATATATATATATATATATATATATTTGTACTCTCTGTTAGCCGTATAGTAAAGATCTTTTACCTAATCTATATTTGATTTCCTAAATAATTTCAGAAGTGTGAACAAACGATTCCTGTATGTTTTACATTTTTTATCATACCATACTTGTTTTGGTTTTATAGCAATTCCCTCTTTCCGGTTTACTATGGGTGCCCATTGTTTAATTTGGTTCAATAATAATAAACAGGGAGTTGACTGAACTCTCATATCTGAACATTTATATGATATAAGTAACAAAGGTTGATAGATTATGCTAGGCACGGTATTTTACTAGAGATTGAATATCAAACCCAAAGTAAGCTATTTGATGAATTCATTCATGTGAAAAGAAGGGAAGGGAAGCAGATGAAATTACAAGATAAATTGACAGATCAAGAGTTGCAATGAAATGGATGAAAAAGTAGATAAGAGAAATAAAAAAATATTGTGCTAAATAACAAAGTTCCATTACCCACCCAAAAATTCTATATTAGATATATCATACACTGAAAATAAATTTGATCCATATCTCTATATGAGAGAAAATGTCAAAATGGTTGGCATCATATTAGAAATTAGAATGTTTAAATCTATAAATACAATCATTTGAGTAACTCCTATGACCGAAATTTTGGTGTTCTCAATCAAGCACAATTATTTCTGTTTTGTTTGAAGTTAAGTGAAATTCATGAAACATTAAACCAAAATGGGGCTAAACTTTTTTTTGCAGTCTGAAATTTAAATAATAGCTTAATACAGGGGTCTCCAAAATATTGCTCTTGGTCAGCTCCGGTCCAGCCCGAGAGCAGCTCCGAACCAGCCCAAGAAAGTTTCTGTGATTACATGCTTTTTATATATGCAATTTAGTAAATCACTCATATACGAGGTTACTACAGCATTTATGATATGAGTTTTTTCTCTTAAAAAACTCATTTCACCGCTGAAGTATCATTAATAGAACAAGATATATTTTTTTCTGATATAATATATAATTTAAGATATATCGCACGTCATGGCCCACGGAACATACAAGATCTCAATACGGCCCCAATACATAGTGGAAGCCTCAATGTGGCCTACAGGCCAAAAAGTTTGGAGACCCTTGGCTTAATATATACATTAGGTAAATGGATTATTATTCAATATAAATAAATAAAATTGTCTACCTCAGCATCCGAAGGTAAATGTGCATCCCAAGGAATATCATTAAATTTTCCACCACTTTGACCATCAAAGTCTCGCATTGTACTGCCCTCTGCAAGCTCTAAATAAGCCATTTATTATAATTAAAAATCACAAAATAATATGAATCAATATTTAAAGTATTAAAAAAATGAAGTTTTTCAAACTAGAATTTAAATTAAAATATTAGTAATTTTATATAAATTATTAGTGAGGTTGAGATTGGTTGGGCAAAACCAATATTTAAAATTATATTTACTTAATTCTGTAAGATTCAAAATTAAGTTAAATATATTTTTTATTTTAATGCTTATATTTTAAGTAAATGGAATGGACTAGGATAGTTTTTTTTAGTCTAAAAATATGTTTTTTAGACCTATGTGTATACAACGGGAGCAGCACTGGGGAAGACTAACTGACTGTCTAATCAAGCCAAAGAGGTTTTATGCCATATCGATTAGTGCTGCTACAATATCATATCATTAACATTGATAACAACAGATCATACCTCGTATTCTCTGCATAATATATTGTTGATTAGAAGTAATTTCAAGATATGGCAATAACAGCAAAAGAGATGGAACATTTTTTCTTATAAGTTCTGAAAAAGCAGTGGCTTTAATAGTTTCATAACCAACATTGCCTATGGATACTAATGTCAATCCTTGAGCTATTAAGTCATCATCAATCCTGTTCATTTCTTCAACAATTCTATTAAGAATAGTAGTTGAAATCCACTGTAACATAACATACAACAATAAATTTTAAACATATTATTATAAATAACATATCATTTAGTAGCTATGTAATTTAGTAGCTATCACATACGGTCTACCAAATATGATAATTGAAATTCCCGTCAAAGTCCGAAGTTTTTACTGAAAATTTGCAGCTAGCTACATTTTTACAAACATGCAATAATAAACTAAAGTAAAATTGCAATTATAATGGGTGATAAATATTCAGGACGCAGTCTTTTTAAATATATTTTTTTTATTTTTTAAAAGACTGCGTCCTGAATATTTATCACCCATGATATGTAGAACAGTCGACTAACTTCCTTTAAAAAGTTTGCAATTATAATGAAATTTAAAAAAGGTGGTAAATTATTATACAATGATTTATTATTTCCAAACAGATAACTCTAACAGTAATGAATTTTTTGAAGGCTCAGTATGGAACAAAAGCACTTAAGAATTTTCCTCTATCTTCACAAATGACTGTATTTACAACAGTATATAATATCAAACAATATTAAAAAATGGATCTTTTGGAAAAATTATGAGTTTTATCGGAAACTTTTATTACGAATCTCATTGAAAAAACTTAACATTAGCAAATGTTGTATTGGTTTGGAAAATAAGTCATTTCGGTTTTTCAGGGTGAAATAAAACTCAATGTATTATTGACATAAACAGAACATTTTGCAGAACTTGGTTATTTGGACTCAGGGAACCTAAAAACATGTATTTCCATTGAAAACACAGATTAAAAATTTTTATGATCGCAATACTTTCTTTACTATATACGATATTAGATATATAGGTAAGTGAAAGTAAAAATTGAGCCCGTGGCTCTAGGAAAAGCCATGGATATTGGAGAATGAAATCTGTAACATAATCCAACAAGAGAAAAGAAATACCTCACTTCATTTCAATTAGCACCATAGCTTTGGTCTAGGAGAACATAAGGTATCGTGAACATCAATGGCTGATTTGTGTGGACTTAAAATGGCAAACTTTCTCTTGTAAGCGCGTAAAAATGCTATTAATAAGGACAGATCACGCTTTACATTTATAGAGGAAAAAACGCCTTGCTTGAGTAAGGAAAAACTTTAAGCAGAAATATTTAATGGTCTAGAAATAAGAAAATTCATTAAGGAGTAAGGAAGCCTTTGTAAATTCCATGAAAAGCCTGGCTTCATTTGTTGCAGTTTCAGAAATTTTCTGGGTCAATGAAAAGCAGAAAACCAAGTTGAAAGGTAAATGATATGCTTAAAAATTTTAAAATTGAGTGCAGCATGAGTATTAAGGTTTAACTATTTACACAGACCATTTTCCTAAAAATTTAAGAGGCAGCAGTGAGGAGCAAGGTGAAAGATTTCATCAATATTCTAAATTATGGAGGAGTGCTTATTATTACTGGAGTTTAGAAAGGGTCTGTTCCAAGATATATTCAAGAAGGTCATAAAAAGAAACTTCCAAGGTGTTGATTGACTAGTTGGTTTCCATTGATGACTTGGTACTATCTTAGTATACATAATAATTTTTGTGTAATTTAGTAATTAAGATTTCATGTTTAATTTTAAGATTTGAATCATGAATTCAACCTAATATAACATGACATTATGCAGTTAGCGGAAAGATGAGAAAAAGTCATATTAAATAATGGTCAATATAATAAAATTAAATTTTATGTCTATAATAAATTGAGTTTTATTTCACCCTGAAAAACCGAAAGGACTTATTTGCCAACCCAATAGAAACATGTCACTGAGAAAACCAATTGTTGGAAAAAAACAAGAAATCTACAACCTGAAATAGTTAACATAATAAAAACAATAACAAATTTACTAACATCAAATAAATACTATTATTAAATAGTAGGACACAAACAGACGACTGCAAACTGTTATTATCAATATCTTTTAAACTTTTAAAATAAATAAGATAACATATTAAAAAACAAAATGATGAACAAAATTATTATTTATTTATTATTGCCACTCATATATTGTTGGTTTTAATTATTCAAAATAGTAAGACAACACTGATAATCAAAATAACTGTCATTCTTACTTTTCTAAGATTAGAAGTCCATTTAACTAAATTTAATGGATTCACTCCAAATGATTTCCATAACTCATTATTTATCTGTAAAATTCTACTATCTCTATTCCTTGAATAAGATGTGTCACCTGCAAAATAAGTAATAATAATAATAATAATCTTTTATTTAAAAACTTCATACAAAATGTTCAAAAATAAAACTATTGTATTAACACAAAATGTAAAATTAGTTTTTAGCAAAGGATTTTTGAGTTCAGACAAGTATATGAATGGTCAACTGAGGAGAAGTTGGTTGGGATTTTCAGTCAATGAAAGTATCAAGTAAAAAAAAAAAAAAAATTATATTTATTTCCTTTGTGCTGGCGTTTCTGCCTAAGTTTCAGGTTTTATCAGGGTTGCTCGCCCAATATAACTCGCACTAAGCGTCCGATACTTTTTGAGTGAGCAGTCCTGATGAAAGCCTGAAATTAAACAAAAAAGGCATAAAGGAAAAAAACATGTATAATTTATTTATTTTTTAATTTCTACTATCATTGACTGAAAACCCCAACCGATTTCTCTTTATAGTATATCTTCTACAGTCAATAATGAACAATGAACAATGAACGAATCAATGAAAAATAAATACACGTAATGTTCCTTTATTTTTTAAAATGACAGAATCCAGTTTTTTTTTTTTTTTTGTTTTTTTTTTTAATGTTAGTTAACATTAAAGAAACATAATCCATAAAATTGACATTTAATAATTAAAGCCAAGTGAGATAACAAAAATTACTTGTAGCATTAATTAAAGCAATTTGGAATATAAGGGGACAGAGCAGTTTAAGATGAAATTATTATAGAAATACTAGAGTACTTAGGTATTGTTTGTCATTAAAAGTGTGAAACTAATGAAGGACTGACTATTACACCCTTCTTAACATAAAATTAATGTAAAGATTTTAATTTTGATGATGATCACTGACTGCACAAGTTTAAATGTGACGACCTAAGGCAGCTAAAATATGTGAAATGATTTATAATTATTTTTTTCTATTGGCATTACAGATCTTGTTGATCATTTGCTACCTTAACCAGTCTTCTCCATCTCTGCCTATCTTGGGCTATTTCTTTCCAGTTGACTGCATGCAGCGCTATTGCATTTGTTTTTGTATTCAGTCTATCTATCATGTGGTCTTTTGCCTACATTGAGGCATTCATCGTTCTGTAGAGACTTCCAGATGGATTGCTCTGAGCTATATTCCCTGTCCATCTTAACCAGTTTCTGTAATGTTCTTTCTCCTCGATGTGTTAGTGCTATGACCTTAGATCATTCCGGACATCTTGTGGAAGATTTTTCTTTCTATGATACTGGTTAGTGTTAGTGTATGCATCCCTCTGTTTTCATGTAATGTTCTTCTTTCTTTTACCTTCTCTAGCATCACTAAGTTGATCAAAATCGGTGAGTGTCCATCTTGACGTAAGCCAGTTCGAACTTTGAAGGCTTGAGATACTCCTCATTGTATTAGGACTCAACATTTAGGTTGATTTATAATTATATAGTTTAATTGAATATTCATCAAATTTACATATTAAGGAAATCAAAATAACTTTTGAATAATTTCAAGGAAATAGTAATTAAAGATTTTTTTATACAGTGTATAACATTTGTTATGTACTGTGTAATAATTGTTTTTGATGTTTCATTGGTTACAGATTAAGAAGCCTTTATCTAATAGACAAAATCACCAACAGACAACAGCTAACCCTTTGTTGGTTCAGATTCGGTTAGTGTGTATTAGAGGTAAGTAGAAGCAACAGATAGGATGGCCATAAGGCATTTATCCAAAGTATCGCCAATAAAATAACAGTCAACAGATTTATTGATCCTGATTAAGTTATGGTTTACTGGAGGCAAATTAAAACCAACAAACTGCTTCAACTAGGGTCCGAGGCTTATAATATATTAAATTTATCACAAAAAATTAATATTTTTCTTATTGTCTGTTGTGATCGAACTTAATGGAGAGTGTGATACATTTGATGTGATTATTTTATTTATTATCTTTAAAATACTTATATTTTCTAGTTATTTCATTGTCCTTATCTATTTTATCAGTCTATATATCTTAAGTATGATACATAATTCATAAAACATTTGTAATTTGTATTGAAATAATTTTTCCATTTGGGGGCCCTTCAATGGTTCTCCAACTTATTAGTTCATGGCATGCTAAAAATTAAAACTTAAAAACAAATTATTAATTTTTATTAAAAATTATCAAACAAAATTCATGGCACCCCTATTATTATTTTATTTTACAATTATAATTCCCTTTTTTTGATAGATGAAATAATAAACCATAAAGAAGTAGATAGAATAAAAATAGAATTTACTTTAAATCCATATTAATGTTGTATGATTTTTTTAAAATTTATTGATTTTAATACTTTAATTTTTAAACTTAAACGTTTAAAATTTTGACAGCACCCTTGGGGCATACCTAGGGCACTTTAAGACACCTTGACAGTGACACTCACTTTGAGACCACTGCACTATGCAAACAGAAATAGACTTCAAAAGGCCATGAATTATTATTTTTCTTATAATTCAATTAGGTAATTTTTTTAAATAATGGAAATTATAGTTATCATTTTGAGCATTTATTGGTAATGTATGATTTAGAAAATGGTCGTTAAAAAATAATCATTTTAAATAATTTACTGAAAATAATGAGAATGATTAACAGTTCCCTAATAATAGTGAAATAATTATGAATGTAAACTGCAGTGGTTGACCAACTTATAGACTAGGACCTACCGACGATTTCATTTAACAGAAGGACTTATAGCTAGTAACCACTATAAATACTTGATAAACCCCATCAGAAAACACAACTTTGGTCAGTCGGTTGAAAGCCATTGCTCTCTATGCTAAAATTTAAATTAAAGAGGCATAAATTGACAGTTCATTTAATGGAAGAAAATATGGCTGAAATTTTGATATGATGTCAAGAATATGTCCTTAAAAGAGAATTCACCTTGACTGATGATGTACTTGGTTGCTTGAATGTCATAGTCATCAAATTAGGACAGACGGATGGTAGTTGGATGACAAAAAAAATTGAAATAGTCGGTTTATTTTCGTTTTTTTAATGTTTTATGGGATGCTGGATCTGAATTTGATGTTCCCGGATGATATTTTCCATTGCATTCCAAGATATATACAAATAAAGGCCAAATTTCTAAACTTTTTTTAGTCTTTTGGACATGAATTCGAAACTATAAATTTTATCAAAATTATTATTATATACAAAGTTAAAGAAGATAAAATTTACTATCAATTTTATTTATAGCTTCTTGAGGTGGGACCAACAGGTGAAGAGTTAGAGAATTTTTACTGTTTGTTTATATATTGGAAAAAAGTTTGGACTACCTTATATGAGAGTGTATTACATTACAAAAAAAATTTAAAAGCAGATCAGTGGACAATAAACCCCGCCCAGGGAGAAAACTCGTGTTGACAGTGTGAGAATCTCGTGAAATTGTGCATATAGCGGCAAAAAATCTCACATTAAGTGCTCAAGAGATTTCGGCTCACATAGCGTCAGCTTAGGGGAAATTCCTTAAACCATGAGGATTCGGCTATATGAAGCTGGCTCTAGAGGTAGAACCGTAAGAAAAAAAATTTTATAAATGGAAAAAACAGAAAAAAAAGACGAGTTTGCCCGAGAACATGTAAATCCTACCCATTTTGAGAAAATGTGTTATTTCAGATGAAAACAAGGATAATATATTTGGATCTGAAGGAAAAAAACATGTTCGGAGGAAAAAAGGAAAGGCATTTGAACACCAAAATCTACAATCAACAGTGAAGCACGGAGGGGGCAGTGTCATGGTTTGGGGCTGTACGAGTGCCAAAGGGATTGGTGAACTAGCCTTTACTGATGGGATTATAAATGCTGATAAATATGTGAATGTGTAATCCAATTAAAAATTTATGGACCCTGCTAGAATTGAAAATCCGAAAATATTCTTGTTCCTCTTGGAATGACTTAATAAACAATCTTAAAAAAAGCTTGGGAAGAAATTGGACCAGAGGAGATCTAAGAGGCTCGTGGAATCGATGCCAAGAAGACTCAATGCTGTGATAACCACGAAAGGGTACCCTACAAAATACTAAAATTGATTGAGACTGATATTTTCTTTGGGTTAGTTAAATATACGAATATTTTTTTTGTGCTTCATGTTTGAATATTTTTCATACAGTATGAGCTATAAAATTTTACTTTTTTGTACAATTAATGCGAAACGAAATTTCTAATTGTTATGTATAGTTACTTCATGTTGAAAACATAAATACAAATATTTTCGATTAAGAAATATGGTGTACAAAATACTTTTTTTGGTCACTGTATCTGTGGGGGTGAGGGGGGGGGGAAATAAACTGCCACCTGGCAAAGCAACCCAAATCCTATTATGGAACCTACACTTTTGAAGAGATGAAATACAGATAAGGCAGATATTAGGGGGCGGGGTGGCCGAATAGGCTAAAGCGTGTGTAACAGCACGCTAGTTGCCTGGCAACCGGATAACAGAGATTTGAGATGAAATAAAAAGTACGAGTTCGTGTCCCGGTGCCGGAGGGGATTTTAAATTTCCCCGCCCTCACCCCCCGGCCCGGGAAAATCCCGTATAGCCTTAAAGGCGAGGTAGGGAAGAAAAAAAAAAAAAAAGATAAGGCAGATATCAACTCTGAAAAAGTATATATTTTTTCCTTTTAGATTACAAGAGATTGAAAACAGGGCAGTGAAGATATTTCTTAAGTTGACCTGACGAAATTCCCAACACAGTTAGGAAAGATAAGCTTGAACTTAAGAATACAATGGGCAAAATTAATTTATATTATAAATTATGTGGTGGAATCAAATAGTCTAAGAAATTATGTTAACTTCAATACCATGTTGATAATCATGATATCCTTTAGTGAAATCAGTAAACCATTAGTGCTACTACAATAACTTAGAAATATGTTTAACTTTTAAAACAGCATGTTTACCTTTTTAGCGATTTGTTCTTACAAATATACATGCCCACTTCAGACCGGAAGCTATCACTTCAATTTGTTTACTGGATGTCAATCATGCAATAAGATATTGTGGAGCCATCTAAATTCTCCAATAAACACATTCTGCTTCAGGCCTAACATTTAAAGTAATACTTAATTTTCAAAAAACCTTCAAGGACCGTTCTTCTCTTAATGTAAGGGGTCAGTCACATTTCAATTCTGTAAATAACAGTAGTAAGTATGACAGTTTCGTAAATTGTTACTTTCAAGTTTTAGGACAGTGGAAACGAACTTTGTAATTTTGCAACAGAGAAATAACAAGCATTTCCTGCTTTTAACCTTGATTTATTTCTTGTTGAGTTACATTTATTTTAGACATTGTAGAGCACATATACTTACTTAAATATTTTTATGTATTCTTCCTAATATCTACATCCCTAAAAGTATCACTCATTTTGCTACTGACCAAACATTTTGATTTATTTGTAATTATTTTCAGAGCAAATTCTTTGCAAGAATACATCAATATTGTTCTGTCTACGTACTTAACAATCGATAAAATGAAATAAGTCAGTTTTGACATATATTAACTTATAAACAATGATACTGTTTTTAAAAATAATTATAAAAGCTTCAAGCATAATCAAGATATTTAATAGAATTTTATGAATTTAAAGATATTAATTATACAATGAAAGACTGACAAAATAGTTAGCAAGTAGGTAATAGTTCTTACTGCTTTACTTTTTTAAAGAAAAATGCATAGTAATCATATGATTCCTTCCAATTTTAGTTGTTCATCAGATAAACTAATATTAATAGAAAGATTATTAAATGTAAAATGCAAATATAATAAGTACAACAGTAATAATAATGGAAAACTAAGTAATGATTAGCAATTACAACTATATGATGAATAAGGGTGGTTCATAAAATAAGATTCCCTTATATCTTAAATGAAAGATTTTAAAATAACCTTTTGTATGCCCTCACACAAAAATTTGCCACCACACTGTTGAGATAGCATCTCTTCTTCCACATTATTGATGCAGAAACATTGTCCATCCAAGTATCAACTCTTTCATCTTGTCTGAAACCAACAATCTTCAGGTTGTTTTTCAATAGTGCTGTAAGACCGACCACCTATAAGCACCTTACACCACATGTTTCCAAGACATTTCAATCTATTTCATTGTTGATGAGTGTCTTTAGGTAGAACTTATTCATATTTAAAACAAATTGTGGCACAAATTTCACATATAGTGGTACCGGCAATTAGAAACTCCTTCACGGAAGGCTGGACTACTAATGTTTGCGACATTGCAGTCTGGCAAGGCGGAATCCAAATCAAGAGAATTACTGGACACAACACAACAATGTTGCCTGAAGTGTAGGCTAAAACCTTCCAGTATCTTCAATGCTTTGAGAACCTTACTTTACAATCCACCCTCATATAAATGACAGATCTATTAAAACCAAGAAATTAGGAACATTTAAAGAATACCTGGCGGACAAAATTGATGCACTAGATTTTTTAAAATAGCAACAGAACTTTTTTTATTACAAGTTTGAGGTGGAGACCAAACTTGAAAATACTTCTCTTCTTCAGAAAGATCACACCAAGCTGAAATAAGAATAATACCATAAAAAATCAATAACACAAATTATAATAATCACATTAACATAATTTATATTATAACTGCGAAAATGAGCAAGCGCTTCCACTTCCAAGCCAGGTGGAGGGCGCTCAGATTGAAGCTGAATTATAAAGGGTATGTACATAAATATATCATCATTTATAGACTAACGTAAGGAAAAAGGTTTGTCTCATTGTATTTATTAAATATTAAGAATATTTAATAAATACAATCAAGAATACCAGCTGAAAGAAGAGAGTGTTACATTCACAATTTAATACAATAATCACCAAACTCAAGGAAACAAAATTATGAAAACATGATTGACAGGCATGTAAGGCAGGTCAATTCTATGAACATCATGAGGATTAAATTTAAACAAAAAATTAACAACTTTTCCTAAATCAATTAAACTTTAAGTTAATAAAAATGATTTTAGAAAATAAATATGAAGAAAAACCTGAAGTTTCTAAGTCTTCATCTGGAGTTTCCAGTTTTTCGTGAGGTTCCAGACCTAATGTAAAACAAAAGTGAAAATAATATTTAATACATAGTAAATTTACAATAATTAAGCATGAATTTACATCTGTTAAGGCAATGTAAACTGAAGGAAAATTCTGAACTTATCATTAGATTATTTAGGCTTTTTTTTTATAGTATTAAATGTAAAAAAAATAAAGGCCACCAAACAAGATATGGAACAGAGAATATATATAAAATTTTTTTTCCCCTTTTTTTTTCTTTCAAACCTGAAGTTATTTTCAATTCCAAACCCAAACAGGAAATTCAGAATATAATCATAGCAATGATCATACTAAGAGATCTTAGGAATTAAATAAAACAAAAATATAGCAAACCAAGTTTATTTTTTATTAAACATTGAATCAAATCATTGTACCATAGCTGCAGTTATGAACAAAACATAATGGTAACAATGTCTTTTTTTCTTTAAAAGAGCAAAGAAAAATATGAATTCTAAAGATATTTCAAATTTTAAAATATTTTTAATTATAATTTACAATTATGTTGAAATTAATTTACCTTGTATCAATTCCTCGATCACTCGGCACTTGCTACATATACACAAACAGTGACAATCATCGGGAAGCAGATTGGTGCGTGGCTTTACTAAAAAAAAAAATGAAAAACTAAACAATATTTTAAAGTAAAAATACAAGCATATTAACCATCTTTCAGTTTTTTAACTTACAAGGATACTTATCAGCGTACACACAATATCTGCATTTACAGTCACAGAGATGAAGTGGGTAAGAGATTGCATCAAATTTTCTGAATTCCGCTAGAAAAAAAAAGTCTAATCTTAACAGTATAATATTCTAAAAAAAAAAAAAAAAAAATGTTTAGGAAAGGGACACTTTCCTACTCTCACTAGAAAAGGGATACAAAACTGCTTACTCCACTGTTGAGGAAGTAATAAACTTTTTCTGACAAGTTCTACATCATTATAGACTAATGGTTATAGTAAACCCATATGTTTTTAGCCATTAATATCTCCCAAAAATAGAATTAATTGCATCCATTAAAATTTTGAATGGCATATCAAATGTTATCCAGTAAAACACAATTGGTAAAGCAGATTTCATAAGCTGATTGTTATTTCAAACAACTAAAAAATTAAGAATTCATTTTGTCACTTATTTGTTACTAAAGTATCATCAGCAATTAATTCATATCTCTTTATTATATAAAAAGTTTTTGTGACCAATATTTTATTTTGCATATATAAATCGGGACGGACCTTAAGAAGATACCACACTTCTTATTCCCAGAATTAATTCTTATTATGGTTACAAATTGGCAATAAGAATAAATATATTGGGTTGTTCAGAAAATAATGCAGGATTTTGAGTTTTCTTTAAAATACCCCTCTATATAAAAAACTGTTTACGTTTAATGGATTATTCACTTGCATGAATGTCAACACTTATTAATCCTCTTCCAAATGATAATATCTGTTTACCTCTGTAGTGTTTCACTGCTTAGAAACAATTTAGTCTTTATTAAGATGTCAATGCTTGATTTCGACTCGTATGATGATTGACTCGTATAATTAAGTTTTACGAGTTTAAATTAGGCTGGAATGGAGCCCAGATGGGGAGAAACGTTAATCAAGTCTGGGGCGAGAGCAGCATTAATGAGTGCACTGTTCAACGATGGTTTGAAAAATTTTGGGGGGAGGGGAGAATTCAGCCATGAAGACAAAGAAGGTTGTGGAAGGACTTCCTCTCTTGATGACGATGTTCTGCGGGCTTTGGTGGAAGGAAACCCCAAAACAATTGTTCCAGAATTTGCAGAACTTGCAGGAAAACTTAACCTTAGCAAGATTAAGATTAAGATCACCCTAGAAAAAAAAAACTTACTAAACAGAAAGACCAAGGAATACTGGGTACACTCAGGGTCATTGGCAAACATACTGGTAGTGAGCTTGAAACCCTGAGAGAACTGGCAATAGCACACTTTCCTGGATGCTAGACTATGGAAAAGGCTTGTACAGACGCTACACTTCCTAGCTATACAGCTAACCGAGAAGTGTGGATTAAGGCAAGAACCTTTGTTACGGTAAATAGACTGGAATGGGCAGTTAACACATTGTCTCCCTACAAATTGGCAGGTTTGGATGATATCCTACCAATACTGATTCAAAAAGGACTTTTGATAATTAAACCCTATCTCTTAGAGTTAATTAGGGACAGTATAGCTTTTGGTTACCTTCCTACAGAACTGAGTGGATCCAAACTGTGTTTTATTCCAAAACCTGGAAGGGGATCATATGACGATCCTATGTCATTTAGGCCAATATGCATGTCATCTTTTTTAATGAAGACACTGGAAAAGATTCTGGATAGGCATACAAGAGAACGATTAGTGAATACCTTATACTTTAATCAATTCATGTGAGCTTAGTTGGAGCGACAGGTATGCTGGACTAAGATTCCAACTATTAGGCATTGATAGGGTGATTGATCCCAAGGAAAACAAGCTCATCAACAAGCTTACTACAGTTTACTGAGACTGCAGGAATTATGCTCTAAAAAGCGTACAATAGGCCTTCATGGCCACGGTGCATCCATGCCACTAAAAAAAAAAACCTATGACCACTCCAAGGAGATTAGAAACATAAAAAAGCTTGAAAGTTTGGTTCCACACACGTTAAACAATGTTAAAAAAACCAGCGTTATGAAGTTTAAACCTCTTTGCTGAAACAAAAATGACCCTTTTCTGTTCAAAATTGTTACTTGCGATGAAAAGTTGATACTTTGCGATAACAGTAGACGTTCCGGACAGCGGCTTGACAAAGGAGAAACAGCAGAACATTTTTCACAGCCCTCAACTCATCAAAAAAAAAGGGGATGGTTACAGCTTGGTAGGCTTTATTTAGTTTGATACACTAAAGTTTCTTAAATCCTGGAGAAACCATCAATGGTGAATCGTATTGTAACCAAATTAATGAAATGCATCAGAAATTGGCAATAATGCAGCCATCTTTGGTCAATCGAAGGGGCCCATTTTGTTGCATGACAACGCCCGGCCACATGTCTCTCATGTGACATCACAAAAACTGTTGGAGCTTGGATATGAAACTTCGCCACATCCGCCCTACTCTCCGGGCCCCTTGCCTACAGATTATCATTTTTGTAGACACCTGGACCACTACTTACGTGACAAAAATTTAATGGACAAAGAGAATTAGGAAATGTGTTTGTAGAATTTATCAATTCTGAAGATGGGAAATTCGATTCCGAGGAAACGGAAATGTTGCCAACACGTTGGCAGAAATGTATTGATAGTAGTGGAGACTATTTTGATTAAATAAAACAATTGTAAATCTTCCTTTTTTTCTTTTTAAATCAAATTCCTGCATTATTTTCCAGAAAACCCAATAATTATATAATAAATAAACTGGTAATAAGGCATGATATACAACACAGATTTTTAAAGAAATAAAAAATTTGTTCAAACTGTGTGTAAGGAGGTGTCAAGATAAAATAAACACTTTGACTCAGTACAATACAAGAACTAAGAATTTATTATAAAACAAATTTAACACACTAATAAAAGAATATAAATTAACCATTTACAAAAACAAACATTTAAATCACACACTATACACAATATAGAAGGACAGGGGTCCCCCCCTAGTGACTTTAAATCACACCTTTAAAGGGGATGAAACTGTCTGAAGAAAAAAGTTAATATTGAGCAATAAAATTTATTTAACAGTATATAAAACCATTAAAGCATCTACAAATTAAAATATTTAATTTTCAGAGTTTACTAGTAATAGGCGTGTTGCCTTCTTTCATACTTCCCAAACTTACAAAAAAAAAAACTTTTTTTGTTGATTGAAGTACTTAAAAGTATCATACTAAATTGTTGTACAAATCGATATATAAGTACTTCCAAAATTCAATAAAACCACACTATGTAATACCAAATCACAATGTATGTTACATTATCTTTGTAAATAAAAATAACTATCTAGTTACCTTCAGTAGCCAAGCAAGATTCCCCACACTCCATGCACTCTTTTGGAGCATATTGAATGGGATACCAAAACCAGGACTTAAAATATTCAACTGTAAACAAAAAGTATTTTAAACTATAAAAAAAATTGACCATTCAATACACTTACCCTATTCAACTCTAATATCACATATTTATTATCAAAATTCTTGATTTATTTATTCTTAAATACTATTTTCATATTAGACGTTGATGACCTCGAGGTTTTACGCCTCTAAGCCCTAAGGAACAACAACAACTACCCATTTAATTAATAAATTATTAATAAGGACAATGGATATTGATTTTTTTCTTTTAAATGTTTGATGATGTTAACGCCACAGCATTAATTTATTTTATTTAAACAATAATTTGATTAATTATTTATTTATTTATCTGTCAATAATTATATATATTCATAGGTCCATAGCTTATATTGTTTATATTCGATAGACTGGTTAATAGTTTATACTTAAATTATTATGGATTGCCCTAGCTATAAACAAGTCCTAGGTTCAAGTCCTAAGCCCATGGACTTCGCAATACACAGTCTGACTCCGCCCGTCACTGAGCTCAGTGCTGCTAACTATTACACTGCCCACTGCAGTCGATCCATATTTTTTGGGCTATTAATATTTGTTTTAGTCTCTATTATTGATTTTAGTATTGGGCCAGTCATATCATTATTTTCATTTATAGAAGTTATTATTTTATTTTATTTATTGTAATTGTAAAATTGGTTTCATTTTTAAAAAAATTTATTATTACATGTAAATATTAAAAAAATAAATGTTTAATCGTTACAGTTCACTTTTTATTACAATTTGTTTAATCAAATCATAGTTACGCTTCATTCAAAGGTTAATTTAAACCAAGAGGGAGCTTAACAGATGAGATACATCTATAGTAACTAGGTAAAAATATAATTATAGAAATGAATGAAAAGATGAAAGGTAATCTATAAGGAAATTGTAAAAAAAAAAAAGAAAAGTTAAATGTGAATTGGAAGTTATTAAGTTACAGTTCAGCACAACATAGACTGCAATAGAATCTTGCATGAAAAGCAAATCCATATTATGAAAGAAGTATAAACAATAAATAAGGAAAAAGTGAAATCAATGTATGTAAATTTTAAAGCAGTGATTAAAATAAAAAAATGGTTATAAAATTGTATTAAAATACAACTATGTTTCAAATGAGGAAAATTCCAAAGTGGATGTTGCACCAAATATTTTAAGCTCACGGAAACATTGACCAATTATAAGTGCAAATAATTCAAAGGACATTTTCTCTTTTAAAACATATGCTTGATCATAATAGGTATAAATTGACAGAAAGAGATTTTGAAATGCACATATTTACTCAACTTAAATGAAAAATAATAATTTATATTAACGTATAAATTATTAGTTTTAGAGTGTTTTATTTTTTTTTTTATATGTCATCTTAGTAAAAAGTATTAAGTTCAAAAAGTTTTTTTCTTTCTGAATTATGTCTTCTTGCATATATCAAGATTGTTACAGCATGAATATTCGCTCTCTAATAATGAGCATATTTACTTGGGTAGACTCTAAATGGACACAGACGGCACTTCCAGTCAAGAACTTGGCATCCACATGGCTTGATAAATAGTCTGGAAGAAGTAACTAGAACACCAACTTCATACTTGTAAGCTAAAAAAAACAAAAACAATAATAATAGAAACAAAAAATAGCTATAAATAAAGAATGAATTCTTGAATCATCCATTGAAAATATAGCTCTGTAAGATAAAAACAAGATAAAAAAACAAACAAACAAATAGTACATTTGTTAATATTTAACATTATTTCACAGATGTGCATAAGCATCAAATAAATATCAATTAACTCACACACAGACATCAAGTCCTGAGGTTCTTCAAATGAAAGGTACATGCTGTCTGATCCTAGAAATAAAACAACCAATAACATAAGTTAAAATTTTAGTTTCTGAAAAAGTTTTCTGAAATAAATAAATCATAACTAATATTACTGATGATATAATTAGACAAAAAAAATAATACAAATTTTAAATATATACTAATAGCTACAAAAAAAAAAAAAAAAAATGGTATAATATACAATAGAACAGCTAAAACATTCAAATATATTAAAGTGTATTTTTGAACAAAAACACATAATGTAAATAATGTGACCAGCAAAAAATGCCACATAAACTTAACAATTACCAGAAGTATTTCTAAATTTGTTTGTTACTTTTATTGTTTAAAATATTTTTATAATGAGAAAATAATCTATCTACTTTGACAAACATTCATAATTTGGCATATAAGTGTTGATCCAAGATTTAAATTTTGGAGAAAAATATGTGTTTTATTTTGGAATTAAAAATAATAATAATGCTTATAAAGAAAGTAAGAAATGAAATAAAATTGTGGTTTTAGGAAATGAAAATCCGGGAAATTGAAAAAATCCATATTCTATGAAGTCAGTTACTAATGATCCACCTTTTAACATATTTTAATAAGTACTGGGTACTTGGTAATAAGGTCCTTCAAACACCAGGTAGGATTTGATCCAGAAGAAATGCGTCAAAGCCAACTCAAGTAGAGCCCCAATAATTTACTTTTTTCATGGTTGGGCAGAGTTGCCGAGCGGGCTAATGCATGTGCATAATATGTGTTGCCTGGCAACCTGATAAAATGAAGTGTTCCAGTCCTGGTGCCAGGGGCATTTAACTCTGGCATTAATTCCCTGCCCTCTCCCCTGGCCTAGTGAAACTCTGTATAGCTGAAAAGACGAGGTAAGGGAGAAAATACAATAGAAATATTGCAAGCATTGCAATAAATTATTTCTTAAATAAAAGTATTAACTAAATGTTAAATTATAAAAAAAACAAAAATAATTTAATGTTTCGAATTATTAGGTACTGGCAGAACACTATCAATAATTAAAGGTAGAGTTGAACCTGATTGATTAAAATAATTTAAGTAAAAAATGAACCTAACTTACAATTGTAATCTAGAGTTTCATTGTTGAACTGAATTATATTCATGTTATTAATTATGGTAATTAACATAATTAAAATATGGAATTATAAGAATTTATCATTAATATATTAGATTAGCAGTTAAAAATGCATGGAAACAAACTATGTAATAGCATAAAAATCTGGAATCTATTCATGAATTTCTGACGATTAATAAAAGATTCGACCAGATAGATTAACTTTATATGAGTGCTATAATATTCACCAGTAGTCTTATACAAGTGTCAATGGTCTCATCTACAGGAAAAACCTTTTTGAAATAAATAAAAATAATAATAACTAAACCTGTAAAAAAAAAATAAAAATATTTACCACCAACAGTTGAGAAACTAGTGTCAAAATATTTTTCTGAAGAGTTTGGAGTAGAAATCCTACCTTCTTGTTCTTTCAACTTTGAACGATCTACTATATTGGCCCATGATGATTTCTGTTTTGTATCCCCTAAACATCATAATTCATTAATAAGAACAAAAACATCCATTTAAAAATTAAAAATTAAATAATTATACTATATGAAAAATATACCAAATATTATATTTAAAACAATAATCCTTATTGTATTATTAATACAATAAGTATTAAGTGAATTCACAAAATACCACATATAGCCATGAATCTTCTAACATAAAATATCCATTATCAAGAGGTAAACTTCCCCAAATAGTTCCCCCGATTTGGGTCTATGGGTGAAGACTACTTTAAAGGATTCATGACCCAACTTGAAAATTAGGACTTTAGGTATAGAGATGAGGAACATAAGAAGTTTGAATACAGCAGGTGGGTTGAAATTGGTCACAAATGAGGTTAAGGGGTACAATGAATTTGATACAAAGGGAGTGGAAATTATAGTTCGAGTACCAGTTTTCTAATTATGAATACAATATGATTGCTATCGACTTTAAGGGCCATACAATTTCTTAGTGATTGGATTTCGGTGGCCATATTTTAGTGGCATTGGTTTAAAACTGCATTGATAAACAGACATTGTCTGACCGATGACAGTAATGATCAATTAAAAAGTAAATTTTATGATTAAGTGGAGTGCCAATACCACGGACCATCATGGAAATAATTTTAGGAGTCACAAATACAAAGGTAGGAAGGGATGAAGTTTATTAACAGACGATTGGTGAAGAAAGTTTGCATGGCTATGGGAACATATGATTGGGAAAAAAAAAGACAGTTTGGCAGATAGATGGCGGAACCTCGTGAGTGAAGAGGCACGCCAAGGAATTGTATATGAAATAGTTTAGTTTTACGGTTTATGCTGGATTTTTTTTCCTATCTATTTTACAAACGTATGTAATTGGTGTATTGTATAGTCGTAGTTTAATGTTTAGTTCTATAATCATTTCCTATTCCTTTCTTTGATAATTAAAGTTTATTGTATTTTATTTGTTTGTTATAAATATAATTTATTGTTCATAATTTTAATTTCCTTTAGCTGTTATTTAAGTCAATAGAAACAAGTAAATTGATCATCAGAAATTAATGATAGACAGTTTTATTTTCACCTTTTTTTTCTGTGATTGTTTTCAGGTTTTATGTATATATTATATTGTTTCCTTAAAGATTTAATAAAGAATTGTAAAACCCTATTCGCGAGATTAGGGAAAATCAATATTAACCAAGTAAGAAGGTTCGATAGGTTATAGGATTAATTAACATATTTTTTTAAACCCATAGGGTCCAAGTTCGTAGCTCGCTCCGCGTCCAAATCTTTTTTTTATTTTATTAAATATATTTATTTATTTTTTTTTGGTTTCCCTATTTTCCCAAAATCAACAAATTAAATAGCGTGGCACCTGTTAGACTCTGTATGAATCTACGCTTAGCAGCACACAGAAGATAGTGAGAGAAAAAGAAGAAGACACCTGTTAGATAATTACTAATATTTAATTGACTTCATTATTTTTTGTTGCAGGCAAGTATGTTGCGGAAATAATTTTTCTAAATTAAAGATCATGATAAAACG
Source organism: Nezara viridula (assembly GCA_928085145.1). NCBI lineage: Eukaryota > Metazoa > Arthropoda > Insecta > Hemiptera > Pentatomidae > Nezara > Nezara viridula. The sequence goes on from OV725078.1 coordinate 82,341,222, forward strand.
GCGTCCCTGAACAAGGACTGTAGTAAATAAAGTGTATATAAAAGGAAAATTTATTTTTTTTTAAATTTATGACATTTTTTAAATATTAATTTTTTCAAGAAAAATCTAAATCAGACCAAAATGAATGTTAATAGGTTAGTCAAAGAAGAGTTAGAGTATGAATTAAAGAGTCGTGGAATTATCAGAATAAATAAAGTGGAGGAAATGAGGAAAAAATTAACTATTTTGAAATTAGAGACTATGGAAAAATATGTCCCTCCAGCCTTAGAACTTCCCGCCGCTTCTGAATTACTGGTCTATGAGGAAAAACTTACAGTAATCGAGAAAAAAATATTTTTGATATCACCCACTAGTTCCACTTGCGAAATTGATAAGATAGACACCGGATTGCAACATCTAATTAATAGACAACCGAATAACGACAATGGATGCTTCTGAAATAAGAAAAAAATTGGAGGCTGTTTCAAAGTGTCTATATCTCTTTGAAGAATTTGAAAAGAAATCAGAAGACCAGAATAAGAATGTTGAAGTATAGAATCTCGATGGTATGCAACAAAATTTAGCAAAAGTGATAAATGATGAAGCAGCCGAAAATATTCAAAGACTTACAAAAGCCGTTTATGAGGATGTAGGCATAGGTGGGGCTACGTACGTGATATGATAAACTCAGATTCCCATAAGAGATTGGGGAATTATCTTCACGGGAGATGGAGAGGGTTTTAGTGTCCACGCTTTTCTTCAAATGGTTGACGATTTAAGTCTATTTAGACCGACTTGCACTACACACAGTAAGCACTTTGAAAAACTTTATAAGTCTTGGGAGACAGTTAAAAGAGATAAGATGGAGGGTAAGTGTGTATCGACCTCCCCCTCCAAGTAAAGGATTACCTGAACCCGATTTGGCCTATCAGCCGCCTCAAAGAAAACAAACCAGCCACTTCAACGCAGTAGAAACAACAAAGGAATGTAGGGAAGAGGAAACCCAATTATTCTTTTCAATGTTGCAACTGCGGTGGAATTAGACATTTTTTAAAAATATATCTGCAGAAAAAAATAAAATTTTGTGAGGGTTGTGGTTGGAAAGGTATTGAGAGAAAAATGGGTGAATGTTATAAAAATAACAAGAAGGGAATAGATTGAGGGGGCCAGATTTAAGTGGATGGGATCCTGGACGTACCCCTAAGTCCACAACCACAGCTGAATGGGAGGAATGGTTGTCGATAGTAAAGGAGGTTTTTGAGGGAAAAAAGTGGAAAATTCTGAAACTCTAATTGGCGAAAAATACTGGAAGAAATTTGCATGACTTGGAGTAATTTTACAGAATAATCCAGACATTCGAATAAATGCCACTGGAGGCACCGCGCTCAATGTGCTTGGAAGCATGAATGTCCCAGTTACATAAGAGGGTAGAATGAGAATAATTGAATTTCTAATAGTGTCTAGTCTGGGTGATGAGATCATATTTAGAATAGATTTTTGGGATAAATTTAGGTTAGTTCCAGATTTGTCTCAGTACTCCTGGACTTTTGCTGACAAGGAGTGTTAATCGGTATCACAGAACAATCTAACTGTTTTGATGAGGCCAAATCTTACTCCAGAGAAGGAGGGGATTGTAAATCCTTGTCGAAAATTGGTGAAATATTCGACCATCTAAGTTGGTATGCACTAGTAGGGTCCAACATGAAATTAATACGGGAGATAGTAAGCCTGTTAAACAGTGTTACTATCCTGTATCACCGAAAATTCAAGCCATCTTGGATAAAGAGCTTCAGGAAGGCATTGTAGAACCATCACAGAGTGAGTGGTAATTTCCTGTTGTTTTAGTCAAGAAACCTGATGGATTCTATTGTTTCTGTGTAGATTACCACTAGTTAAATGCTGTGGCTAAAAGGAATGCCTTCCCGCTCCCCTACATTTCAAATATCCTTAATAGGTTACGAGTGCCAAAATATTGTCTTCCATTGTTAAATTCCATAAAAAGCGCTTACTGGCAGATACCAATGGCTATGGCAAGCAAAGAAAAGACCGCATTTACTGTCTCCAACCGTGGCCTCTTTCAGTTTTATAGAATGTCTTTTGGTCTTCATAATGCGCCAGCCACATGGCAAAGGCTTATTGATGAAGCCTTGAGGGCTGACTTAGAGCCAACGTTTTTGACTATTTGGATGATATGATTGTAGTGTCATCAGATTTCGATTCCCACATAAAAACATTAGAAAAAGTCTTGGAGTGATTGAGCGCTGCCAACTTATCAGTGAATTGGGAGAAAAACTAATTCTGCAGGGAAGAATTAAAATTTCTGGGATATGTGGTGAATGAGAACGGTCTGCAAGTAAATCTAAAATACTATGTTTAAACATAAGGGTATTCGTGAATATACTTGGACAAGACTGGATTTACAAACAGAAAAACAAATCGATCATGTCTTTTAACAACAAAGGAGGCAAAGTAATATAATTAATAAAAAATTTTATATCACAGGGTAATTCATAAACCAGTAATTGTGAAACTTCAATAAAAACTTGATATAAAAAAGAGAAAAGGAAATATGAAACTGACCAGTTTCTGTTTAGAAAATGTTAATTTGGAGAAATTAAAAAATACCTCAATTAGAAATAGATTCGAGCTTGAAGTTAAGAATAGGTTTTTTATTTTGTTTTAATGAAATTTACAACTGTATTACATGTATAGTACAACAAGTAAATGTAACATTGGTAACATGACATGTATTAAAAAAAGTTTTGTTAACTCGTGTCTTGGGAAAATGGAAAAAAAAAACAGGTTTGATGAAGATTGTCTAAATATACGTGAAATTAAAAAAAAAAATGCTAAATTAAAACTTCTAAATAATTCTAGAGAAAAAAATCTTGGCCCCACTTCCAAACCTTAAAGAATAAACAACAAAATAGCTAACATAAAAAAAAGAGAGTTAAAAAAAAATAAATAGAAAATAATGTAAGAGTATTTACAAAGGTATAAGCAAATTATGTAAATTTTTGGGACATTTAACAACTGGAATTAGGGATGAAAATAACAATATGCTGATCAATCCAGCCCAGTCCAAAAATGCTTTGAGAAGAAGAACAGTATTTTTAGTTTTACAGTAGAACAATTCATCAATCCATTCCAATCTGGCTTCCGACCCTGCTATTCAACACAATCTACCCTCCTTAAAATAACCCATGACCACCAAAACTCCATTGAACACCAAAACCTTACTATTCTCATCCTTCTAGATTTTTCCAAAGCGTTTGATACAGTTGACCATAAAATTCTTCTTACCTAATTGCAAAATCTTCCTCTATCCAATAGTGTCCTACGTTGGTTCAAATCCTTCCTTTCCGATCGATCCCAGTATGTAGTCGTCCCAGATCAACCTCCTTCAAAGACACTTCCCCTCTCCTGTGGTGTCCAATATACCTTTTCCAATATACCTTTCCTTCCCCCCTTCCGACCTATTAGCCGCCACAAAAAAGCTTCAAGAAGATTTAAATAGAATATATGACTGAGCAGGAGTTAACAAGTTGAAGTTGAATGCGGAAAAGACCAAGGCAATCCTAATAGGCTCCAATCACCTCCTCAAAACTGTTCCTAACTTTCTAACCCTCTTTCTACATGATAATCCCATTAAATTTTATCCCACCACCTTGGAATAATCTTTGATCAAACCCTTTCCTGGAAAAACCATGTGTCCAATATCTCCCGACGTACCTTTTCCACCCTAAAACACTTAAATAGCCTGCGACACCTTTTTCCTTTTGAAATCCGTAGACAACTGGTCACCTCTTTAATATTTCCCCATTTCGACTATAGCTGCACAGTATATGGAGGCGTCTCTGGGGATCTCGAGGCGAAACTAAAACGTTTGATAAATTGCTTTGTACGATTCATCTTCGGGATCCCAAGAGACGCCCCTGTTTCCTGTTTCTATGAAGAGTTGAAGTGGCTTTATCCTTCCAACTGCCGTAAGTATTTCCTGGCATTCTTCCTCTTCCAAGTAATTCACTCCCGCCGTCCTTCATACATCACCGAGCTCCTTCAATTTACATCCTCTGTCCACTCCCGCAATACCTGTTCCTGGTCTTCAGATCTATATATAATGGCTCACCGAACCGCTGCTTTCGATAAATCTTTTACTATCTGATCCTCTTCCCTATGGAACTCCATCCCTCCCCACATCCGTCAATCCAAAACCCTTCCTACCTTTAAATTCCAACTGTTCAATAATTTCTTATCCATCCAGTCCTCATAAAATTGTAAATAGTTACTACTGTAAATATGTATATAAATTATTAGATCGTTCTTTATTATTTTTACTTCATGTTTATTTTCAATTTTTTATTTTTTATTATTAACTGATGTAAATTAGAAAGTGACTTATAATTTCTCTAAATATTTTTTTATTTATTTTTTGACTATTTAATCAAACTATATTCTTGTTTATGTATCTCTGAGGCTCCTTAGCCCACATTTTTGTCTGTCTGTATTATTCTAAAGGGACTCATCCCAGAATAAATAAAGCATTATTATTATTATTATTATAAAAACAAGAAGGATAGTAAAGAGTTAGCTAAATTTTACTGAATTATAAAAACACTGTCCTGCAGTGGTTTTAGTTGATACTCTCTAACTTAAAGAAAAAAAATATTTGAAAGAGAAAACAAATAAAACGATAATAAATAAATTGTAAAAAAAATAAATAATAATAATAAAAAAATATTTACCATTAATAGTTAAGAGACTTGATTCAAAATTATTTTCTGGAGTGGAAATCTTAGCTTCTTGTTCTTTCAACTTTGAACGGTCTACTATATTGACCCATGACCATTTTCGTTTCCTGCCCCCTAAATATCATAAATAATGAGTTAAGGGAGTTCTTGAGAATCACAGAACCACATAAATTCATATAAAAATTAAAAAGTGAAGAATTAAACTGGGACAAAATTAAATTTAATATTTAATGATAAATTATTGAATACAACAGATAGTTGTCAATGTTTATATTTATAATATAAATAATAAGTAAGCAATTTTATGAGATAGATACTTTTACATATTTCCTGTTATTAATCACTTGAAATTTGATCTATTTGTAGGTTTATTTTAACACAATACAAAGAATGATACGAAAAAATAAAAGCAACATATTTCAAATGCATTGTCAATAATAATAAATATAACGTTACCTATGTTTGTTTCATTATTTTCAGCAGAAGTATTAAAATACAAATCCCAGGGCTTCTTTCGATAATGGAAAATGATACACAGGTGATAAATTATGTTAGCCAAGAAAAAGAAACAGATAACGATGCTTGTATAATGACTCCCCAAACGTGTAACTGACCTAAAATTATTATATTTTAATAATAAAAGAAAAAAGCTTCATATGTGAACATTTTTAATCTACTTTGTTTATTTGATACAATGTGCTTGGGTCTTGTCATTAGGGCAAGAAGGACAGGTTATTCTGAAGGTTTCTAATCTATTCTAGCCACAATATGAAAGTTGATATTTATTAAGTGGATGCACCAAAAAATAAAAGTTAATGCCCTGAGAAAGATTCAAACTAGTACCACTTTTAGATTGAGAATGCTGACCCACTATGCTCAACTATTATGATTTTTTGATGATATATCACTAAAAGATAATGCACAATTTATAATTACTAAATGAAATCGTTTCGTGAGAATGCGTACAAAGACCAACATGGAAGATTACAAATTATTGCATAGTTCGATTGAAGTAACTGAAATATATCAGGAGGGCTGATGAACATGATGAATAAACAAGTTGGCAAAGAACTAGTTCAATAATGTATCCAATATAGCAAAAAGTAGATATTTTGAGGGATCCGGCAAAATAGTGATAGAAAGTAATAAATACAGTTTTTAGTTAAATTGAAAAAGAGTTAGCGAATATGAATAACGATAAGGAGGGAATAATAGAATTGTATGAGGATGAAATAAACATACAGCCAATTGGAGGTATGTGTGAAATTATTAGACTATGAATCAGTATAAGTATATGAGTCATAAGTATATGACAATGAAATTCAGTATAAATAACCAAACTATTTCATGAAAATTATGTTCTAGGGTTTAAATTAATTACTCTTGGGGCTGAAAAACTGAGAAGCCTGGCTCGATGAGAAAACATTAAAGAGATTTGTATGTCTTACCGCTAACCTTGAGAACAGATTAGGAATGCTCTTGATAACTTTTTAAGCCTTTTAGGTATGTAGCTCACTGGTTGAGTATAAATAGGAATGTACAAATACCTAGTTCTGCCATAAATACTGTTACAAAAGTTGAACTTTCTTTACATCCTTGGGTATTGTTTAGATAATCCTTACCTCTACTAGGTTATTTTCTTTACATGTCAGGATAATAATCCTAATTAGTTTGTATTTTTCTTTTGCGCAGTTAACATGGAGTGGGGTGATAAAGAAAACTAAATAGCTGTGATTGCCTTACACAAAGTTGGAAAATGTAGGTCAGAGATTTTCAAGACTTTGAAACCTTTGGGTATCAGCCGTATGTTCATGTATCGCACTGTGAGAATGGCAAGTGCAGTGAGAGCAGTGGCTGCTCTTATCAGAATAAATCCCATTGGAAAACAATAAATCATGTCTCAGAAAATGGAAATTTCTGTCAGATCAATGTCTCGTATCATAAAAAGTGACCTTAGGATGGGTGCATTTCGAAGAATGACAGGACAAAGGCAAAACACTTCCCTTGAAAGAAATTAGAATAGACAGATGCTAAGTGCTCCTTGGCTGTTACAGCAATAGTCTTCATCGAAAGATTTTGTTTAGCGATGAGAACATTTTTACAATCGAAGAAAAATTTAATCGCCAAAATGATCGTGTATACGCACACAGCTGTAAATAACCCCAGAAAGTCATTGGAAGAGTGGAGAGAGGTCATCACCCTTCTTCAGGGATGGTTTGGTGGGGAGTTTGCAACGATGGCACCACAAAGCTCCATTTTTGTGAAAAAAAGGGGTTAAAACAGCCGCTAAAAACTATCAGGACGATATTTTGGAACCTGTTGTCAAGTCTCTAAATGATAATCTGTTTGCTGGAATTCATCGGGTATTCCAGCAGGATTCTGCTCCAACTCACAAGGCCAAGTCAATTCAGCTAGTGGCTGAAAGAACATTCCTAAGTTCATCTCTGCCTCAGATTGACACTCAGGAAGCCCTGATCTCAACCCAGTAGATTATCGACTTTGATCCGAACTGGAGAGGATAGCATGCCACAAAGCACACCCTAACTTGGAAAGTCTCAAACAATCTATGGTCTGAGCAATTGAGCGTTTTCCTCAATGTGGACATTTTGAGTAATTTCTTTTTTATTTTACTCTCTATAGATATACATTATATTTTCTAATAAAGTTTTTGAAAAAATTAATTCTTCTGTTGAAATCTGTATATATTTACTTGTAACAATATTTATGAGATGACTAGGTATATAATCAAAGCTGCAATTATGTTTTTAGAACAATATAAAAAATGTTTATGATAATATAATATAAAAGAGGATATATTTTTTTATTTAATATAATTATAAAAATGAACTCACATGATATATGGGGTCAGTAGCATACATGCCATATTGACTGTAGCCCAGAACAAAGAATACTGCTTCTTATAAATGATTGTGTAATATTCTTCCATTGATTTTCGACTATTACACATGATGGAAAATTACGAAAATAACTGAAAACATTATATTGTATTAATAAAACCTGATATAGACACATATATAATAAATCATGAATAATTATAACTGTATTCATGAAATAGCAGCTTTTTGAAGAAAACTAAAATAATTTAAATATTTGCAAGGACTTTGATAAGAGAAGCAGAGCAAGTCAGTCAACTAGTAAATAAAGATAATTCAAAATATAAGGGGGTAAGGTGAAAAATCCACCTCAACCACAGGATCTGCATAGATGGAAAGTCATTTCTGATATACATTGATAGATAAAAATACCTAGACTCCACCCACAATAACTCCAATAAACAATGAAATATCAAAAATAGACCATACAACAAATGCAAATATCTTTTTTTCCTTTCTTTTAATGGTATTAATAATCCTGAAAAATGTCAAATTAATGGTGCATAATGCAGTGATGAAGCCAATCCTGAAGTATAGTTGCAAGACCTGAATCCTAACCTATACCATGGGTAAAAAAATGAAAGATTTGAGAGAAAAGTCCTTTGCATAATAACTGGAGTCATCTGGGATCTGAGTACTAATGCCTGGAGAAAAAAAGTGCAATAACGAATAGTTTACAGAAATTGGTAAGTCTGTATCTCATGTTATAAAGCCAAGGAGGTTAAGATGGGTGGGGCATATAACTCATACATCAGGAAGCATCAGCACAATGAATGAGGCTACGTGGGAGGCCAAAATAAAAAGATGGATTCATAAAATTAACAAAGATGCAGCAGAGCTTAATGAAGAAACTGGGAAGCAGTAGTCCAAAACAGAGAGGTGTTAGAAAGTTGGTCCAGTTGATCAATCGATCTACAAGGTCTGTTAAGTAACCTTAAAAATCTCTGACCTGATTGGATAACGGGTATCCTAGGTTAAATAATTTAAACTAACTAGTCAAAAAAACAGATGCTCTCGGCTAGTTTACTTATCCTAAGAACAGTGGTATTATGTGAATTTGGTGCATCTGACAACCCAGACGTGAGATTGCTCTCTATTTACCTAGAATAGAACACTAAATAAGATCCATAGTGACATGAGAGCAGTTTGACAGTAATTTGTTTGAGAATACTTTTAAGTAATTTAGTTTTAAAAGCTGAATATGCTTTTGTTCTAATGAAAGGCTAAATCCTCACATCTTAGCTTCACACTCCCTAGATAATTGTTAAGTCCAGAGAGTAAGATTACAAACAATCGTCGGTCCATTGCCATGCAACTATATCTATTTCAATAAAGTTTCAAACATTTTGTTACTTATCAAAGTGGCTCAATTTAATAAATCAAATTAGATCCAATGTAAATAAACAATTTTTTCCACAATATATAAAATTAAATGATTATAATCTGATATTAACAGAGCCCACACTCTCAAAGAAAAAATAATTATATTATTTTTTTTTTCAAAATGAGGTATCAATGGATGTATTGAAGATAATTGATTATGATAAGTTAACATTGATTACTTCCTAAAACGACTATGAAGATTGCTACGAAGTGGAAAAACACACCATTTCTCTTATTTCTAATTCTTGTAAAATGTATGCTGAAATGAGAACAAAATTTTTAAATAAGGTATATATATATTCAAGAAGTAAGAAAGAAATTGTACTTCAGTCTCAATGCATTGATTAAATCATTGTATTTTTGTTATTCAAATATTAAATACTAATATTTTTGGTCTTATTTTATGAATACATTTAGACAAATAAAAAATAAATACTGTTCTACAATGAATAATGTTTACAATATTGTATACAATGTTCTACAATATTTTATTGTATGAAACCTATTATTTTTTAATAATGGATAAATGGTCTTTCCATAGGGATAATATGAGAGATCAAATACAAACACTTATAAAATTATACTTCTTTCCTAGACTTTGAAATTAATTTAATTATGTGGGCAAGAAACAACAAAAATTAAATAAATTATAAACACGAACCTGAAAGAAATATTGATAATATTAACAGCTAAGCAAAATACAAATAACTTCTTTCATAAATAATTGGCACAAAGAAAATAAATAAATTTATTTATTTCTACTTTGTACTTCCAATGACTGCTATCTCCTACCGGCTTCTCTTCAACAATATCCCCAACAGTCAACAATTATCCACCATCATGAATAAAATCAACTATATATGCTATATCTTGACCATATTTCAAATTTTACAACTTTTATCATATATCGAGACCATTAAAGTAATGGATTAGTTTTTTTCCTTCCAAGACCGGATTAAATATGGTATAGTTTCATAACCTATTGATTGGAAAAAGTTGTTTTACAATCTTAGTACAATTTCTTAAAAAATGACAAAGTTCGTTAATTAGATAACAATAAACAAAACAAATAGTTACCGGTGACCAAGGAGATCACGTAACAAAAAGCCAATAAAATAGTAAAGTTAGCTCACTTTGAAGGAGGCAAAGTAGTGGACATTCCCTCTACGTAGTTGGCCTAATACCATCTTAAAATTAATTATTGCCTTCAATATTTATTTCTCGGAACCAGCGTGAAATAAATACTTAAAAAATTATTACTTACTGAAATTATTAGAGTTTAGATTTTAGAAATTAATACGTTAGAAACTATTACTCTAAAAATACGCCTGCGAAACCGTGTGTATTACATGTTATAGAAACATTTCTAAATTTCCAAATAAATCATTATTAGAAAATAATAATTTGAATTTTATTGATGTTACTTTATTAATAGTAATTTTTATTTAGATATCAAATTGAAGTTCTTATGAAACTTAAAACCATTGCATAAGAAACGGTGGGCGATGTGAAACAAGGGCAGATACAAACATTCGGATAGGATATTTTACCTTCGAAGGAATGGAAGAATTTATTTATCTGCATATTTTGGTGTACTCCAACAATGACATGCAACCTGAGATAGGCCGAAGAATAATGGTGGCAAATAGGTTCTATTTCGTACTTCAAAGACAAAGCTAATCCCTTTCCTGAACAACAAAACTGCATTTTTACAACTAGTTAATAACACCAGTCCTAACTTATCATTCGGAATATTGGACTATGTCGAAAACCTCTGAGAAATTCTTACTGCGATGTGAACGCCGAATTCTTCGCAAAACATTTGGTTCAGTCTGTGTGACCCAAGGGTGGAGGCAAAGAATAAGTGCATAACCGCATGAACTGTTCCAGGATAGTGACATGGTTAGATTTATTAAGGTTGGTCGACTCCGCTGGGTAGGTTATGTGGCTAGGATGCCTTATAACCAAATTCAAAAATCTATTCTCATTGGGTCTAAGTATCTTTTTAATAACATTCCGTATTATTCCCTACTCTACCTTAATAGACTACTTATTTGTTTCCACATTTTCGTTAGAAACATTGGGGTAATTTTTGATCAATACCTGTCCTGGAATAGCCATATTTCCCAAATTAACCGAAATCTGTTGCTACCGTCAAACTGTTACTGAAGTTCTATCCCTTTGATTCTATCCCCCTAAAAACCAGTCGGCTCCTATTTGCCTCTCCTATTTTTCCCCAATTCGACGACTATGACTCTCTTGTATACTGTGGATTGTCTAGTGGGCATGAGATTAGATTGGTGTGGCTAATGAATTGTTTCATTATATTCATCTTTCGAGTCTCCAGGTGCTCTTAAGTATGTAGTTGGTATGCCGAGTTGAAGTGGCTGTACCTATCCAGTTTTTTGACGACAATATTTTTTACGTATATTCCTTTTCAGAATCTTTAAATCTAAAAAAACCTTGATTTATTTACTTATTGTTCCTCTGTCCATTCCATTTTACGAAATCCCTGAAAACAAAACACAAGTATTCCTTCTCATAGAACTGTTTTGCGATTCTTTATTATGCGTGCTACCTTGTTTTGGAATTCCTTACATTATTTAAATAAAATAAATTGTTTTATCCTTTTGAAAAAATATTTTTTCTAATTATTTATCTTATTACGGTTGATTAAGGTTAGACTAAAGGCGGGAAATGCTTGTTATTTTTCTGTGACAAAACTACTTAGTTCGCGCCTCTTGTCTCGGAACTTAAAAATTAGAATCTATAAAACAATTATCTTGCCTACAGTTCTTTATGGATGCGAAACTTGGCCGCTTACATTAAGGGATGAGCAGCGTCTTAAGGTTTTTGAAAATAAAGTATTGCGTAGAATATTCGGACCGAAGAAGGATGAGTTAACCGAAGAGTTCAGACGGTTACACAACACCGAATTGCGTGAGCTGTATTCGGGTAATATAATTGATGTAATTTCATCGCGGCGAATCAAATGGGCTTGTAAAGTTGATGGGCTTAGTAACGTGAGAATTCCTAAAAGGTTAATATTTGCTGTGCCGAATGGTAAGCGTCCGAGGGGTAGACCGAAGCGAAGGTGGGAAGATTGCATTAAAGCCGATCTGAAGGGACTGGGTTTGGACGGCGAACGGTGGAGGGAGGTGTGTAACAAGCGATTGGTGGTGTCGGCATCGAACCTTCGGGTTCGCTAAGCCTTATTATTATTATTATTTCCATTCTTTATTCTCGCTTTGCGGGGTAAGTTTCTGAGGTGGGAGACCAGAAGTCCAGCCACTTCAGATTAATATCATTTACTTTTTAAATATTTAAAAACTTTCGAACAATACGTGCCGTATCCAAGAGAACCGAGTGTTGAGCCTCTTTCAGCACTTCAAGAGGTAATTTTAATCCCATCGTGCCTGCCACTGTTGTCTTTGGTATCAATCCATTGGAGGATATTATAATTGGAGTGGTGGTGACGTTCCCCAAATGATATAATTCCTTCAGTTCGATTGCCAGTTCCTGGTATTTTCTCAGTTTTTCTCCAACAGTGGAGCTTATATTATTATCATTGGGGATCCCGACATCAATAAGGATGTCTGGTTTATTGTAACGCACAGTATGGTCAGTTATTATCGATTCATCCCAGTAGAGCTTGAGACTACCTTTTTGGAGGAGTTTATTTGGGTGGTACTTATAATATGGAGTGTTGTCATCTAACAAGTTGAACTTCACCGCCAGAGCCTGATGAAAAAGTCTAGCCACATTGTTATGCCTCTGGAGATACTCGGTGCCAGCCAAAACTCCACACCCACCTGTGACATGTTGGATTGATTCCAGGGTCGCTGAGCATAATCGACATTTATCCGTAGTTGTTGCGTCTTTAAGAACATTTCTTCTATATGATCTAGTAGCAATAACTTTGTCTTGGATAGCGAGCAGAAATCCTTCTGTCTAGGAGAATATCTTTTCAGCTTTCAGCCATTCAATGGATATTTCCTTGTAAATCGAGCTATCATTTAATTTGCTGTAGAATCTTCCATGCAGAGATTTATTTTTCCATTCTGTCAAGCGTTCGTTTTCTGACACGATTGTAGAGACCTCACGATTGCTCAGGTTAAGTGCGGTTAGACCATAAGCCAATCTTGAGATTGCGAGGTAAACCTCAGTTGTTTTTGTAAGAAAGTATCGGCGTAGGGCCGCTTCCTGCTTGCGGCAAGCTTCTTCGATATTTAGCAAACCACGTCCTCCTTCTTTCCTAGGCAAATACAGACGAGCTTTGGATGATATTGGATGGTGGGCCCGTTCTTGTGTGAGAGTTGTTCGCACAAGGCGGTCGATCTCCTGTAGGCTGGTGTTTGACCAGTGCAATATGCCGAAACTATAACCGAGAGCAGGTATTGCCCAGGTGTTAATGGCCTTGATTTTTTGTTTCCCGGTTAGCTGGGTTTTGAGCACTTTCCGCAATCTAATTTTGAACATTGTCAGAAGGTCTTGTTGCATATCTTTTCTTGCAATTTTAAGATGTTGCTGCATTCCCAGATATTTATATAACCTATTGTCTTCAAGCTCCCTGATGTACTCTTTTTCGTTGATTAGAATATTCTGCATACTAACCACTTTTCCTTTGGTTACATGGAGCACCGCACATTTATCCAGACCGAGTGACATGCCTATATCACTACTAAAAGATGAAACGGCTTCAACCATGCTTTGTAATTGGTCTTTGTTTTTCGCATATAGTTTAAGGTCATCCATGTACCAGCTGTGGCTGACTGTGGTAGCTTCGTCGTTGATGATTAATTTGTATCCCATCTTGTTCTTTCGAAGAATCCTGCTTAGTGGGAACAAAGCCATACAGAACCATAAGGGGCTTAGACAATCTCCTTGGTATATTCCTCTCAATATTTTAATTTGATTCCCTGTGCAGATAGTTCCAACTTTCAGCGTAGTTTTCCAACCTGTCATTAAGTTTGAAAGGAGCCTGCTTACTTTAGATTCAACCTTGTATATATCTAGTACTTTAAGTAGCCAGCTGTGGGGAACCGAGTCAAAGGCCTTTTTATAATCGATCCATGCCATAGAGAGGTTTCGCTGTTTTTTCGCAACTTGTGCTGCAATGAACGAATCTATTACTAGGAGTTCTTTACAACCCCTAGCACCTTTTTTGCACCCTAGCTGTTCTATGGGTATTATATTCTCACTTTCGAGGTGCTCATATATCTTAGTTGCCAAGATGGAAGTTAGAATTTTATACAGACCATTTAAACACGTTATCGGCCGAAAATCTTCAGGACGCATGTTTAAGTCATTCTTTTTCGGAAGCATATACGTGATGCCATCAGAGAAACCATCAGGGGGCTCTGTTTGTCTTCAAGTATTTCCTGGTAACCTTTGGACAGCAATTCATGGAAGCAATGAAATCTTTTAATCCAGTAATTTTGGATTCCGTCATGTCCTGGTACCCTCCAATTTTTCATGTTTCTGACCGCTTCCGAAACATCTTCCACAGTTATGGTCACTTCCACCATTCCATTGACATTCTGAAGACTTTGCAGTTCTTCTTGTATCCAAGAACTCTCGAGGTGATTCCCCGATTTTTCCCATAAATTTCTCCAATGGATTTCAATGTCATCAGGGTATTTGATCGATATTTTTTCTTCTTTTACAAGGTTTCTATAAAACTGACGTTCATTCTGCTTGAACAGCTGATTTTGTTTCCTGCGTAAAGCTGCCTCACTATATCTGCGCAATCTGCTGGCGTAAACTGCCAGCTTTTGTTTCAGAATATCTAGATATCGAGTCAGACTATCAATTAACTCACATTCCATTACGGTTCCCAAATTCTGTACTATAATCTCATCTATCTTCCTTTTTGTCTTAGGTCTTGCAGCTTGAGGGTTACGAATATAGTTTAAGATGACGCCAATTTTTCCACGTAAGGTATCAATTTTCCTTTGAAGTCTTCTCTTCCACTGTGGTATTCCACTATATCCAGTTGGAAGTTTATTTTTACTTTTATCTTCCATTTTTATGCCCAGTTCTAATGTAACTATCTTGGCAGCAATATATAGCCAATGAGGGATATCTTGAAGGCCATTAATTAGGGCTATATTATCCTTAAGAACATTATTCATTATATTGGTTATTTTAATTGTGGCCTTATTAAACGGTACTCGTGGCAACGATGGTCGCTCCTGAAGCGGTATTCCCTCAAGTAGAATATGCTCGGTCAAAAGTGATTGACTCAATCTATTTTCTATATCCGCATCATCCAATTGTTCCGCTGAATCTTTATTACCGACTGAGGCATTGATTACACCAGCGTTTGAATCTATTCTTGTATTTAGCGCTCCATCAGAGAACTCGACATCATTTTCAGTGGCTATTAACATACGAACTTCGTTTTTAAGTTGTTGGAGGTCATTAGAAGTAAGAAAATTTCTCGTAAGAATTACTCTTACCTGATCACTCAGTCTCTGCGTGCTTATATTAATATCTGGGAAGGACTCACGCCAGTATCCCTGTATACGGTCCAGATATCCTGTTTTCTCTGTTTCAAGTTTTGTTGCCAAGTAGTATGCTCGGATGACAGCCATATTCATTTCTGGCGTCCATTTCATCCTCTTTGCACCTCTTGGTCTCTGTTGCCGAACTCGCGCGGGTGGAGAATGTCTCTCCTCCAAGCTCGAACTCGAACTGTTGGCCGGTAAACGTTGCAGCCTTGCGGTCCGTGACGACAGGGTAGTGCCGCTCGCTCCACTAGTCCCTGAAGGAAGCTGTCCACTGTTCCCGCCCGATGCAGCCTCAGTATCGCGCTCGTCCGAGGCTAATCTTCTATTTCGTAGCTCCATTTTTAATGGGTAGGTGCATTTTATACCTTCCTGCCAGGTAATTTAAACAGCCGCTCCTGACATGGAGAACAGACGCTGACCAGGTAGCCGCCCAATATGGGAACCGTCGCACCTGGATTTTGCTAGTTTTGGTCCACCCCGGGTATTTTATTTCCCCGGTACCCACCATATCTGGTGAGATTTCCCCTATCCGCCACCTGGGGAGGCGCCCGATGGGAGACTAGCAACTCCTCACGGGTTATTATTATTATTTATCTTAAAAAAAGAGCCTCGCGCGGGCTCATTACCGCGTATGGGGAGCGTCCCACGGGTGGCGGATGTGGGGATGGTCGGTGGAAATTCCTTGGAAGTTCCTCCCGGCTAAGTCCGATGGACTCGCTGACCAACAATGAGAGGGGCTCTCCAGACTTGCTGGAGGGAGGGGACCTCCAGACTTGCTGGAGGTAGGGGCCCACCAGACTTGCTGGAGGGTGTGACGTAGGATTGAACGCCCTACTCACATATCTTTAGTTCACCAAACACCACAAAAAGTCATGGATCTCCCTAAGGTAAAACGCTCATTATCCGGAGGTAAACTAGTCCCCCGTTCGGGTCTCCGGGTGGGGACTGCTTTAGGGGATTCATGACGCAAGTTGAAATATAGGGATTTAAATATTGGTACGTGGAACGTAAGGAGTTTAAACACAGCAGGGGGGCTAAAATCGGTCGCGAATGAGGTAAATGGGTACAATTTGGATGTCGTGGCTCTGCAAGAGGTTCACTGGCCAGGGGAGGGCTCGATGAGGGAAGAAATTTGGTACACTATTTGGTACGGAGGAAGTGGGAATCATTGTTTAGGTACCGGGTTTCTAATTAGGAGTAGATTACTATCCGCTTTGAGGGACGTACAATTCTTTAGTGATAGAATTTCAGTAGCTATATTTCAGGGACGTTGGTTTAAAATCGCATTAATAAACATACATTGTCCGACCGAAGACAGTGACGATGAAGTCAAAAGTGAATTTTACGATAAACTCGAAAGGGTTTATGATAAACTACCGCGAAACTACATGAAAATAATTGTAGGTGACGCGAACGCAAAGGTAGGAAGGGAAGAAGTTTATATTCCGACGATTGGTAAAGAAAGTTTGCACGAATATAGTAATGATAATGGGATCCGTCTGATAAACTTTGCCATCTCGAAAAACCTGATAATTAAAAGTACGACGTTTAAACATAAGGATATTCATAAATATACTTGGACATCACCGGATTCGCAAACACGAAATCAAATCGATCATGTATTGATACAACACAGCTGGCAAAGCAGTATAATCAATGTACGGTCTTATCGCGGAGCAGAATGTGGGTCGGATCATGAATTAGTAATCGCGAAACTTCGACAAAAACTTAATATAAAAAAGAGAAAAGAAAACCATTTCGATTTTGAGAATTTTAATTTGGAAAAATTAAAAACTCCATCAATTAGAAACCAATTCGAGGTGGATGTTAAGAATAGGTTTGAAGCTTTAGAGCTTCCTGACGAGGACCACGAGGATATTGACAAGTTATGGGTAGAGATCAGGGATAATATTAAAGCGGTCGGTAACTCGTGTCTAGGAAAAAAGAAAAATAAGAATAACAAACCGTGGTTTGATGAAGATTGCTTAAACATGTGCGAAAAAAGAAAAGCCGCTAAATTAAAAGCTCTAAATAATCCTAGCGAAGACAATCTGGAATACTTCCGAATCTCAAAGAACGAAACGACAAAATTGCTCAAAAATAAAAAAGGGAGTATCTTAAAAATAAAATAATTGAAATCGAAACTAATAGAATCGAAAATAACGTAAGAGACATGTACAAAGGTATAAACAGATCACGTAAATATGTAGGGCCCGTAACGTCTGGAATTAGGGATGATAATAATAATATTCTGACCGATCCGGTTGACATATTGAATAAATTTAAGGACCACTTTGACAATATTTTAAATACGGGAAATTATGATCTGTGTCCTCCTTCTGAGTACCAGAGTGCTGAACCGTTAATAGAAGGACCAAGTAAAGAGGAAGTTGAAGTAGCTATCGGAAAATTAAAATCATATAAAGCAGCGGGAATCGATAATATTCCTACTGAACTAATTAAGGCATGCGGGGAAGCTGGAATTTCTAAAATACATCGGTTGGTTAAAAAGATCTGGGTGAATGAGAAATTACCTGAAGAATGGAAAGAATCTATTCTTATTCTGATTCACAAAAAGGGTCCGAGGACGGATTGTAATAACTATCGAGGAATTTCACTCCTTCCGGTATGTTATAAAATATTCACTTTAATCTTAACCAGTCGAATCACGGAATACGCCGAGGAAATTATCGGAGACTACCAATGCGGATTTAGACGGAATCGTTCGACTACTGATGAAATATTTTCTTTACGGCAAATATTAGAGAAAAAATTGGAGTATAACGGTATTGTTCACCAGCTGTATATAGATTTTAAAAAGGCTTACGATTCTATTGACCGCCAGAAACTGTATAATATTCTAATCGAGCAGAGGATTCCAGAAAAATTAGTAAATCTAGTCAGGATGTGCTTGACGGAGACACTCAATAAAGTTAGAATCGGTAATAATTTGTCCGAAAAATTTGAGGTTTGTTCGGGCTTAAAACAGGGGGATTCTCTTTCGCCTGTCCTGTTCAATTTGGCATTAGAACATGCCATTAGGGAGTTAATGCGAACCGAGAAAGGGTTGGATCTGGGCGGGACAACATCCGTGCTGGGCTATGCTGATGATCTGGTACTGTTAAGCGAAGACGTTGAAACTATAAAACTAAATACGACAACGTTAATGAAAACCGGTAAAGAACTAGGACTCGAAATAAACGTGGATAAAACAAAATATATGATTAGCTGTGCTATGTATTGTAAAGACCGCCGGTGGAATAATTAGTTTAAAGGTATAAATAAATAAATATCATAAGTGACCACATCTGGCGCTACCTGAACGAGGGTAACGACCAACAAGCCCAACCTTTTGTAAGTGGTAATAAAAACCTTTAAGGACCACCGACCAAGACCGACAACTGAGTGTTTAAACAGGATCCCGAAAAACCTTTTCACACCTTCCACCAGAAATATGGAAATCTGTACCTGCTGCTTTACCTTGGCCTGGGGGAGAGGGCGTGGTCATCCCTTAGGCTGAGAATATTCAGCCAATCAGGAAAAAGACTACCAAAAGAGAGGGGGATGAAAAAAGGTGGGAAATAGAGAATTGGGACTGAACACTTCCTCTTGGGACTCGGCGGAGGAGAGCTGGGACACAGGCTGAGACTGGATCAGGAGAAGCGGAGAGAGCAAGACAGGGACTGATAGCTGGGACTCAGGCTAGGACACAGCCGGAGGGAGCAAGATGAAGACTTGAGGACCAGATCGACGGAGCTTCCAGAGAGGTAGCCAGAACAGCTAGAGATACCGACAACACCCCTCACCAGCTAGATAGAAGATAGAAGGGTGGAACAAAAGACTATCGAAACATAAAAGATCAGTACCGAGAATTAATAAGTTTATTTATTATAGGTATGCAGAAACATATACAATCCCCATTTATATTTTTAATGATGAGGTATATAAAGGGTATATGGCTCTGAACCATGTTAGGACAGGTCGGTTAAGATCTTATTTTAAGCCGCGGTAGTCTTTGTCCCATTCCAGAGGGCAAAAAGGGGTTTTTTAGCGTCCCTTCCGTTGACGAGCTAATGGGTCCTGGCGAAACCATCGTCAGGTTACCCATTCTGGATACTTGTAAATTAATTATATATAGTTACTTGTAAAAATAAGTTGTAAATAGGATTTAGGATTTAGATTTGAATGACAAATTTCGAGGGCTAAATGGAAGGAATCTCAGGCTGAATCGACCAAAGTAAATTTATAATTGAAGTATTCATTCTAGCTTATGATAATAGTTATATTAAAGTAGAGTTAAAACCTTTTTAATAATAGATTTGTGTTACTAAACTTTTATTAGAAAAAAAAAGGAAGGACCGAAAATAAATCATTATTAAATAAAGGGATAAAACTTGTCATTTTAATTTAAATGTACAGTGGGCCAGATTGATGGGAGTAAAACCTAATTATAATTATATTGCCGTAGTTCAAAGTTAGCGCAGACGAGCACCCCAAATTAACTTCTTAAGAAAAATTGGACCATTTTCTTTTTAATCCAGATAGGATTTAATCTAAAGGAATAGGGAATAGTTACCCTCAACTAGGAGTAGACATAGGTCCTCCTCATCACCCGTAGGGTTGATAAATTTTATATAAGGGAGAACCCTTTTAATGGAATAGCTGTAGTGCATCCATTCATCACTAAGTGTGATAAATAATTAGGAGAAGATAAAGAAATCTTCTATAACTATACCTCCAGAGTACTGAGGTAGTATGTGTATGGATCCAGAAGTTAAAGATTTAAAAATTATAATGGTAAATGGGGCTGAAGTAATATACTTCATGATTATGATGTGCACATGACTACATTTGAGGCAAATTTAACGGTTTATAGCGGCCACGTGTAAGGAATGGATGGTTCATTCATAATTAAATCATAATTGAAAAACATAAGATAGTAATTTGAATAATGTTTTTTGAGTAAATGAAATATTAATAGGTCATTGAGAAAACGAAGTCGCCTGAGGTTCATTCACTATTTCAGCAAAATGTATAAGTATCCCGATGTTGACGTTAAAATGTTTTTCATGAACATATGCCAGCCCATTGTTTAAAAACAAGTTTTGACTTCTCCTTTTGGAGAGCTTAAGGTATATATTAAAATTATAAATTGGTGTGAATGATGAGAATGCTATGAGCTTCTACACCAAAGATATGACATTAAAGCTTAAAGGTAAAAGCTGGTACAAACCACTTAGAAACCTAAGGTAAAATTTTTGTTTTTGTTATAACGGTTGCCACACAAGGTAGTAGTGATACTGAATGAATATTATGTCATTGTTTTATTATGTGTGTAATTATAGTTGCCTGAAAGTGCACCAGAGATAACTTGAATTCCTTTAAAGACTCTTGTGAGAGTAGAAATAAGAATTATAGAAATTGTGTAAATATAAGAAGAATGTTAGATATTCAAGGCAATCACACTATAAAATGTTGTTTGAATGATATTTCAGTAAACGAGGAAGAAATAATAAAATGAAGGTTGCAAGATTATTGTAATTAATATCATAATGTATATATATATATATATATATATATATATATATATATATATATATATATATATATATATATATATATGTTTTCTTTTGTGTTCCACTAATCGTATAGATAAACTGTACAGATTTAAGTATAGTGGTATTGATATATTGCAGAAGGAGAAATACTTTTGCTTACTTAATAGTATGGATAATATATCTCCATTTTCATATATGATTAAGTTTATGGCTTTTTAATTTTAGATATGCAATTAAAATTGAGTTACTGATTGTGTAAAAGCATATTTTTTTCAGTATTTCTAGTAGTTAATGTATAAATCTGTGTATATTTGAATTAAATCTCATTCTATATTGTTTATTAATAAATGTTTACTTTTCATTCTGAGATCAGATAGAGGAAGCCTATTGTAAAGGTATTGATGAATAATATCTAAAGAAAAAATCAAATAAACAAGTTTATTTAATTTTTTCTTTTCCCCAAGACTAGGAGAATGCTATGTATTGTAAAGACCGCCGGTGGAATAATTAGTTTAAAGGTATAAATAAATAAATATCATAAGTGACCACATCTGGCGCTACCTGAGCGAGGGTAACGACCCACAAGCCCAACCTTTTGTAAGTGGTAATAAAAACCTTTAAGAACCACCGACCAAGACCGACAACTGAGTGTTTAAACAGGATCCCGAAAGACCTTTTCACACCTTCCACCAGAAATACTGAAATCTGTACCTGCTGCTTTACCTTGGCCTGGGGGAGAGGGCGTGGTCATCCCTTAGGCTGAGAATATTCAGCCAATCAGGAAAAAGACTACCAAAAGAGAGGGGGATGAAGAAAGGTGGGAAATAGAGAATTGGGACTGAACACTTCCTTTTGGGACTCAGAGGAGAGGACTTCCTTTTGGGACTCAGAGGAGAGGACTTCCTTTTGGGAATGAGAGGAGAGGACTTCTCTTTGGGACTCAGCGGAGGAGACTTCAAGCGGGGGAGTCGAGGGAGGAAGACGAAGACAGCCTGAGAGAGCAGATGGACGGACTAGACGCTGAAGGAGAGCAGAGACAGGGAATCCAGATATGACGGCTAGAAACACTATGAAGGACCAGCTAAGTGGTAACAAGCATTTAGTTATACCGATGTAAACTTGTGTTGGCAATCATAAATTGTTAGTTAATAGAGTCAATATAACACATGTAACTTTAATCAAATATCAAGCACTCTCCTCTCGTATGATTCGCAACTAATATTATGTATATAGGTTTAGTTATTATTTTGTATATAGATGTTTTTGGTTGCTGATTTTGTAAATATATTAGTTAGCAAACCATCTTGATGATTTTACATTCTACCTTGCATGCCACCAATTAGTAATAGAAACAAATAGTAAATTTATAAACATGATACCTTTAGAAAGGAAATCCGATAAAAATGATATGGTTCAATCTAGGATACTACAGTAGGGGGTCTGTGGTATCTAACATTTTAATACAGAATTCATATATTTTTCTGTTGATCGGTTCCCTTCTGGAACCGATATAAATAGAAATATAACTATTAAATACAAATAAATGCGGTTCCTGGAACCCCCTATTCGCCGTAGAAACGCGAGGCCAGGAACATAGCAGCTGCAAAAATGGCGATACTACTGGTGATATCGATATAGATGGTAATATGTTTGAACAGGTAGATAAATTTAGGTATCTAGGTTCTACGATAACGAGAAAAAACGAAATTGAAGAAGAGATTAAGGTTAGACTGAAGGCAGGAAATGCTTGTTATTTTTCTGTGACAAAACTACTTAGTTCGCGCCTCTTGTCCCGGAACTTAAAAATTAGAATCTATAAAACAATTATCTTGCCTACAGTTCTTTATGGATGCGAAACTTGGCCGCGTACATTAAGGGATGAGCAGCGTCTTAAGGTTTTTGAAAATAAAGTATTGCAAGGAATATTCGGACCGAAGAAGGATGAGTTAACCGGAGAGTTCAGACGGTTACACAACGCCGAATTTCGTGAGCTGTATCCGGGTAATATAATTGAGGTAATTTCATCGCGGCGAATCAAATGGGCTAGTAAAGTTGTTGGGCTTAGTAACGAGAGAATTCCTAAAAGGTTAATATTTGCTGTGCCGAATGGTAAGCGTCCGAGGGGTAGACCGAAGCGAAGATGGGAAGATTGCATTAAAGCCGATCTGAAGGGACTGGGTTTGGACGGCGACCGGTGGAGGGAGGTGTGTAATAAGCGATTGGTGGTGTCGGCATCGAACCTTCGGGTTCGCTAAGCCTTTTATTATTATTTATTACTTATCTTAAAACTAAGATCAAGTTTTTCAACTTTAACCGATTGATGTTGCCTTCTGATCCTACCATGATGAAGGAAAAATTATTAAAAAAAAAGAAAAGAAAATGAACTTCATTTAGTCTTTCGAACAACCTTTTATTCGAGCACAAGGAACTAAAAGATCTGGATGCATTGCAACCTCCAGAAACTATAGTATCCTTGAAGAATTCATGCGATTCATAAAACTGGTCACGATAATAATTTGTACATTTCTCATTAGAGAGTGTTGTTCTTTCCTTGAAATAGCTACTGTTGGTAATGTTTTCATGAAGGAAGGTACTAATTATTTGGTCTCCGATTTGATTGAAACCAGAAATTATTCTGAGTTTTTGTTCTTAAAGAACTCATTTCCAAGCTGCAGGGCCATTTACGAGTATAGTAATCTTTCTCAGATTTTGACAATGTCCGTAAAAATTAACGTTCATTGACCGTGTTTATCGACCATATCACTTAATCGAATTATTAAGTTTAGGTACTCGTTCGACGCACAATTTGACGTTCTTTAATTTCTTAAAGAATACGTTTTTGCTTTGATGCACTGTTTAGTAGTAATACACGAATAAAAAGATCAGATGAATCAGGATTTTTAGGCTGTAAAAAGTTTTCTCTTGGTGACCTGTGTCAGAATTTAGTTTTTTACATGTCTAAACTCATATACAGAGTGTTTCGTAAGCAGAGAGAAATATTTAAAGAAATGATAGCAGAACTGAATAAATAAGTTTATATAAACAATGGTTCGATTTTCAGCAGAAAAGTAAGGAATTGAAGTTTTTTGATTTTTCATGAAAGCAACGTTTTTTGTTGAATAGGAAGTGATAACAAAAAAACTATTTAATTTAAGTTATTAACGATTGCTTCACTGTATACGAGACAAAATTTACTTTAAACGAAAATAGAGTTTGCTTATGTTAAAACCATTTAAAGAGGACTTTTGAGCGGCTAAGGAGTGGGGGTTGGAACTGGTGGGAGAAAGGGTAGGGGTGGGAGAAGCACCTGGTACAGAGGTACCCCCCTGAGAAAAATCCTGGATCCCCCACTGGCTAGTAGTTTCATGTATCTTTTTTCCTAATCATCTGTTTCAATTTAACCTTCTTCAGCAGTGTAACATCATACGTAAGTTGAGAGAAATATTTAAAGGGGCCATAGTAAAAGTAAAAACTACAAAAGAGTTAATATAAAAATGGTCCAATTTTCAGCAAGAAAATAGGAAATTTTATTTTATTTTAGTTAGTCGCATTTTTTGTTGAATATGAAGCAAAATCTAAAATATTCCATTTAAATAATTAAAAATTGCTTCACAGTAAACTAAACAAAATTTACTTCAAACCAAAGTGGAGTTTCGTGAACCATTCAAAGAAGAATTTCGAGCGGATAAACTAATTTAAGTTCGGTTTTTAAATAAATGTGAATGAATTAATCAAATTTTTTTTTATCACCCTCCAACTATACTACAGGTACCCCACTTCTAGGAAAACTTCTTTTTTTTTTTTACAAGCTTTAAGCCCATGTTAATAAAGTCGAGTGTTTACGATATAAGTTGAGATTCATCTAGGATAAACAAATAATGTCTATTGGTCTCCTATTACCTTAAAGTACCCGTGATTTCACCCAAAATGACTCCAATAAATTATGTGTTGTAAACGTTCAGTTTCTTTTTTTCTCATGACTTGGGATGTATTATAATAAACATAATTGCATAAATAAACTTATAATTTATTTTAAAGTAATGATTTTTTAAATTGATATTTTGTAAATAACAGGGGGACTAAAGCCCCTCCCCCCAACTAATTGAATCCTGGAACTGCTTGTATGCCCTAGTTCCACCAGCTCATCTATTTGATTTAAAAAAATCTGCCGTAGTAACATCTCAATATGGTGGCTTTAATAAGATTTATTCTGATTCTCGGAAAGAAACATAGGGATCCGGGATCAATTTCAAAAGTTTATTAAAGACAGACATTGAGTTTTAAATAGAATATTTAATCATTCATTGATTTAATTAAATCTTTTAAGTTTCATTTAAAATATGTTTGAGATCTATCCTGTTGTAGTTAATGACTAAAGACACGATATTCATGTCATTGCACATTCTATTGACGTGCAAAATCTTCAAACCCGATTATCTATCCGTTGGTGGACGCTTACCATTCTCTCTAATCCGTTCGTTTTGGATGCAATTTGTTCTAGTTCGGCCAGTTACTCCTCTCAGATATTTCATTTCGGCAGCGGTAAGTCTACTTTTGTGCCAAAGGACCCAGCTCTCATTACCGTACAGTAGGGATGGAAGGTAAAGAGTGTTATATATATATATATTATATATATATATATATATATATATATATATATATATATATATATATATATTGATTTTAGTTATATTTTCCACCTATCGTTTTCCTAAGACCGTGTTACAGATCTGGTAATTGATGCCATTTGCTTTTTTGATCCTGTTTGATACCTCTTGGTCTATTATTCCATTTCTACCAACAACTGTCCCTAGGTGTGTATATTTCTCTACCAACTACAGATTCTTACCCCTACAGTTTATTTGTATGTCTTCGATTTCTCGACCTATCTGCATAATCGTGCTTTTTTCTTCATTCACGATCATACCTTTTCTCTCAAGCTCAGCTTCCCATTCCACAATTGCGGCTGAGTCTGTTATGAGGACAATATCATCTGCGGAAACGAGAGCTTTGACTAGAATTGTTCTCATATTCCACTTTTCTATAACTGTTCTTCCAGTCCTACGTTTACAAATTTTCAGAATCTCATCCATAAACACAATATATAGTAGGGGGCTGAGACTGTCGCCTTTTTTAATCCCTTTGTCCATGTTAAAGCTGTTTGATTCCTTCCCATTGATCCTTACTATACCCTTAGAATCTTTATATGTCGATTGTATTGCTAGGATGAGGTCTCCTGGGATGTTCTTATTTTTCATTGTATTCCATATTTCTTCCCTTGGCATCGAATCAAATGCTGCTTTTATATCTAAAAAGGCCAAATACATATTTTGTCACGTTCCCACGCTTTTTTTTATAATTGTCCTTAGAGCAAAGATGTGGTCTTGGGTTTGTCTTGATAGTCTGAAAGCTGCCTGTTCACCTTCCAATTGATTTTCAACCAATCCCCTCAATCCTCTCCGAAGAATCGATGTATGCAGTTTGTATAAATATATATATATATATATATATATATATATATATATATATATATATATATATATATATATATATATATATATGTGCTTTTAAATATTTATATTTTTATTTTACTATCTTGTTATATTAAATCTACAACAATATATCTTAACCATATTCAATTTATAATTTAAGAAAGAAAATTATGAGGATTTTTTTTTCTCTCGTCGGCTCAAAACTTCCATTGAAGCCATATAATGTCCGAACAAATAAGAGGATGTTAATAATTCTAATTAGCAACGACTTTCGCATCAGCTGATCCACTGCCAAGGTCGCGCTGAGAAATCTTCTCTGAGTTTTTGCCTATTTTTCAGCGGAATCTATTTGATTATTTACTGAATACAGTTGAAGTGTACAACAGAGCAGTTGTCATTTACTGTTTGATACATTTTTTTAAAAATTTTAATTTTTTTTTTAATTATAATTTTTTCTTTCTTCTCTTATGATATGCGGAATTGTCAGCAAGTGATGTCCAGTAAGGTGCCCACTAAGAGGACTCGGTCAGACGGCGTTAGTACCCCTCGTGATTCACCAGCCAAACAACACTTCAGATCCAGAACCTCAACCTCAAGCAGGTACGTTTTCGCAAGAAATAGTTGAAGAATCACCTTTCTTTACTCCAACCCGTTCCAAGTGCTTCATAATGACAGAGAAGTAATGGAGTCAGCAGCAATACCCAGGGAATCAAGGCCTCCTCCGATATTTGTAAAAAAATTTCCAGCTATTGTGTACACAACTAAACGAAATCTGCTCCGGCAGTTACTCTTGCCTCAACAGGACCAACTATTCAAAAATAACACCAGATACTGCAGAAACCTACCGAAAAATTGTGAAGTACCTGTCAGAAACGAATGCAAATTTTCACACGTACCAGCTGAAACAGGAGAGATCGTTACGAGTGGTGATAAGAAATTTGCACTCCTCAACCCCAACTGAAGTGATAAAAGCTTGGTTTCAAGCTTGGTTTCAAAGTTCGTCAGGTAACCAACGTTCTGAAGGAGAATAGGGAGCAGCCTGGAGTAAGAAATAAAGTACCACTGCCTTTATTTTTCGTGGACCTGGAGCCTTCACCTGGTGTCGAGAAAATTTATGAAATCAAAAGGTTGTACTACACTATCGTGAAGATAGAGAAGCCGTACCCACAGAGGGAAATCGTGCAGTGCCACAATTGCCAGGCGTATGGCCACACAAAAACTTATTGCCACCACTTGCCGCGTTGTGTGAAATGTGATGAACAACACAAATCAGCAGAGTGCACCAAACCAATACAGGATCCTGCATTGTGCCTTGTGGCTGGAGGGACACTCGACCAGCTACAAAGGCTGCCAAACTTATAAGAACCTCAAATCCAGATACCAGAAGAACCGGATCCAAGATGAGACAACCAGACCAAGAAGAGAACCATCTGGAATCGTTAGTAATAATGTATCATACTCCGAACTACTTGGAGGTAATAACCCAACTAATACATGTGAAACCCTGCCGCAGCAACTACCTCAATCCCAACCTCAATATCCTGTTCATCCTAACATACCTAACCATCAACAACCTCAAATTCCTCATATTCCTCCTCCTTCAAATGCAACAGATCTCACCAGTTTATTAGCACCTTTCCTAACCGATTTAAAATCCTTTGTCACTCCAGTCATATCACTCCTCACAAATCTTGTATTTCACCTCATCCCTTCTTTAAAAAAGCCTTAAATGACTCACATCCCAAAACCCATATCCATTCTCCTTTGGAATGCAAATGGTGTTAGAAATCATACAGACGAACTATCTGCATTATTACTTGACAAGTACATTGACGTGGCACTAATTACTAAAACTCGACTAACCACTAAACAGCACTTCAAACTACCGCAGTACATGATATATCGTACTGAACACCCCGGCGGAAGAACATACCGGTACTGCTGTCATTTTACACCAATCCCTCTCCCTACTCTCATTACCTATACACGATTTCCTACAGTCCACCACCACCGCTATCGTAAAAACCTTCTCCTTTCCGGTTACACTCGCGTCAGTGTATTTCCCTCCTAACCGATCCATATCCAATGCCTGAATTCTCTCCTCAATTCCTTAGGACATCGCTTCATCTTGGGGGCAAACTTAAATGCCAAGCACCAACAATGGGGTTCCAGAACCACGAATTCTCGTGGCCGAACCCTCCTGTCTGCACTCAATTCCCAACGTTTTCACCTTCTTTCCCCCAACTCTCCTACCTACTGGCCCACAGATTCTAACCGTTATCCTGATATTCTTGATTTCTTTATCCACAGCGGCTTAAGACCCCTCCATTGTTCCATTATACATATAACTGAACTTTCCTCTGACCATAGTCCTTTAATTCTTAATGTTTCACTTCAATTTGTTCCCAAACCTTCTCCACTGTCATTTATCAGGGGCTCCGTTAACTGGGATCTTTTCCACCAAATCCTCTCCGATAAAATTGATCTCAAAATCTTCCGATGACCTAGATAATGCCGTAATTTCCTTTACTGCCACAATCCAACAAGCCGCCTAGACTGCCTCCTTACCAAATGACTCCTCCAGAATTCCTAAAAAGACCATTCTACCCCAACACCTCCTTGACCTAATCCACACCAAACGCCGTACCAGACTATTGTGGCAACGTACTCGACATCCTACCGACCGCCGCTCCTATAATTATTACTGTAAAAAATTAAAACTGGAATTAGCCACCTTTAGATCACAATCCTTTAACTCCTACCTATCCTCCCTCTCTGTTCGTGACAATTCTCTTTGGAAAACCACAACGAAAATCCTAAACCCTCACCAAATTTCCCATCCACTCCGACGAGATGACGGCTCCTGGGCAGCATCTGACGAAGATAAAGCCGAAGAGTTCGCCAAATACCTCTCCAATACATTTATTCCCCATCCGGAATCCTATCCTGCCCACACCGTAACAGTAGAAGAATTCCTTACATCATCTATCCCACTTTCCTTGCCTCCTAAAGCAATTCATCCTTCCGAAGTGAAATTTCAATTACAAAAGCTAATCCCCCGTAAATCTCCTGGATATGATCTCCTTACCCCTCAGATCCTTCGACAACTTCCATCCAAAGCAGTCATATTCCTTACATATATCTACAATTGCATACTACGTACCACCCACTTTCCTCTATTATGGAAACACTCCACCATTATCCTTTTTCCAAAACCAGGTAAACCTCCCAACAGCTTGACATCCTATAGACCAATCAGCCTACTCCCAATCCTTTCAAAAATCTTTGAAAAGATCCTTTTGAAACGACTCCTACCACTCATAGAATCCCAAAATCTTCCTTCCCATCAGTTTGGTTTTCGCTCAAAACATTCCACTGTTCAACAAGGACTTCGAGTCGTTGATCATATATCAGCAGCCCTAGAAAACAAGCAATACTGTTCGGGTGCATTTCTGGACATAGCACAGGCTTTTGACCGGGTATGGCACCCCGGGCTGCTCTACAAGCTGAAAATCCATCTCCCTCAGTCCTTATACCTAATCCTTCGATCCTATCTCTCTGACCGCTCCTTTCGAGTACGCTGCGGAACGGCATTTTCCGATATTTATCCAATTAAAGCCGGTGTTCCCCAGGGCAGCGTGCTTTACATCCTCTTTACTGCTGACATCCTTGCTCATTCTGATACCTTCCTTGCAACATTTGCTGATGACACCGCAATCCTTTCATAAAACTCAGATCCTGAAATAGCATCCTTAAATCTACAAAGGCACCTCTCCCTTATTGAGCACTGGTGTAATGAATGGCGCATTAAAGTAAATGAGTCGAAATGCAAACATATTACCTTTACTATCCGACGCAATTCCTGTCCACCAGTACACTTTAATTCCATCCAGCTTCCTTACTCAGACACAGTCCGGTATCTTGGCTTTCTCTTAGACTGAAGACTGACATGGAACCTACATACAAGACTCAAAAGACAAGAACTCAGCCGATATGGCCAGCTATATAGACTACTGAACAGAAAATTTCAACTTTCAATTGACAACAAACTATTGATCTAAAAGACAATACTGAAACCTATTTGGACCTACGGACTGGAACTGTGGGGGACAGCAAAATTTTCTAACATCAAACGCATTCAATC
The DNA here is from genome assembly GCA_928085145.1 of Nezara viridula. Classification (NCBI taxonomy): domain Eukaryota; kingdom Metazoa; phylum Arthropoda; class Insecta; order Hemiptera; family Pentatomidae; genus Nezara; species Nezara viridula. The sequence continues at coordinate 82,371,935 of OV725078.1, forward strand.
CTTTCAATCCAAAGTTCTTCGAACAGTTTTTTTTTTTTTTTTTTGTTCTTCCCTACCTCGCCTATTAGGCTATACGGGATTTTCCCGGGCCGGGGGGCGAGAGCGGGGAATTTAAAATCCCCTCCGGCACCGAGACGCGAACTCGTACTTTTCAATCTTCTCAAATCTGTAATCCGGTTGCCAGGCAACTCGCGGTGCTGTGCACACGCTTTAGCCCATTCGGCCACCCCGTCCTTCGAACAGTTGTTCGAATAGTTGATGCTCCGTTCTATGTTACCAACCAAACCCTACATCATGACCTTAATATCCCATTTTTCCTAGACCTTATCCCTCAAAAATTATCCAAATTCCACCAAAACCTTACATGTCATCCAAATCCAATTGCACAATCCCTATCTAGCTCCAGCCATCCCTACAATCCTCCTCGAAGGTTGAAGTGGCAGTGGCCCAGAGACTTGTTGTAAGAATATATAGGAGTTATGGCAATGGCCGGATTCTCCACTCAAGCCATGTATGTCTGGTTTATTTATTTTGTTAGATTGGTTTATTGTTATTTAGTTTAATATCTTTTAGTTTATATACAATTTACTTTAGTATTATTATATTGCCGTTTCTATTTTTATTAATTGTATGGTATAAATGAGCTACTCTATATCACTATTACTATTGTCCTTGGATGTGACAAATTGTAATATCTCAATAAAGAAGTTTAAAAAAAAAAAAAAAAAGCAACGTTTGCAATTTAACATTACAATAGGAAGAAATAAACACAAGTGAGGGGGGGAGGATATATTTGGAATAGATCTTGCATCAAGTATTGAATAAAAAAAAAAAAAAAAATTCCCTTATTAGAATAAGCGATTTTGTTAGAAAGACATTTGTTGTTATTGTTTTGACTTAAATTCTCACTCATTCATTAGTCCTTTAGTATTCCTTAGATGAAGTGAATTTTTGTAATTACATTATCATTAAAATTAAAAAAAAGAAAAATTAAAGTGAATAATGTTGAAAGTAACATCTAGTCTTTCGCCAAAAAATAAAATCTGGATATCAATCAATCCCGAGTTGAAATTTGATAGGAACTCTTCTGTCGGCCCTCAGAAAAATTCAATCGGCTGTGATAGGAATCACATATAGACGCTCATTGTGGAACAGGTAAGAACAAATATTTTTACTGAAGAATGATGATAAGTCGCTAAAATATTTTTTTTTTATAATCAGGAAAAACAGCACATACTTTTCACACTACTACTATCGTATTGGAGAGAGACTTTTGCTAAAGATCTTTTTCTGTTCCTGAAACATGACTATGACAAATTTTAATTTTTATGTTTAAGGATTATTTACTCATAATGAAAAATACAATCCTTTTACTTATGGAATCATCTGATTTTGCATCAAATGTAGAAATTTTGAAAGCTACGGTTCGATAAATCTTGATTTTACATAGAAAAAGGCCAAGCTATGTTCGATCTCAAGTTATTTTTAACTTCAAATATTTCAAAAGTTCAAATGAACATATTTCTGAAACTATTAGTTAGAAAATGGATAGAACTTGACGTTTTTTCACATTTGTGTATTTAATTAATATTCCCACTAATATTTATGGGAGGGGAGGGGTGGGTGTCGGTTCTTGCATTGTTTGGCATGGAATGACCTAAAGCAATTCAAGCAATTGATAATAACTAGTAGGCCGTGTGAAAAATTCATACAGCATATTGTTATCAAATGCCAAATTAATAAGACAATAAAATAATGCAAGGTATCAAAAGAAAAAGGAATCAAATGTAACTTTATCGATAAATATAATCGACAAAGACAACAAAAATTAATTTAAATCTTCATTTTATTTGGAACCAACATGTTCACAAATTTCAGTAAGCTGTATCTTTGTTAAAAATAGTCCGATTTCGATGATTTTTTTTTCTTTTGTAGGAGATTTAGTAATATTTTATATAATCCTGGGCATAACCAAGAGAAAAGTGTGTAATTTTTTAGTTATTCACAAATAAAGCTTGTTTTCTTTCAAAACTTGTTTGCCTGAATTTTCGGGGTGATTCTACTATTTTGCCCGCCTGAAGGAGATGTAAACCTTCGAAATCGGTGGCTCAATCTTGAGATGTGGTGAAAAATTAACGATGATATGGCATGCCGATCAAAAACACCATCGATAAATAATATAAACTCCTCGTCTCTCGATCATAGAGACCTCAAGTCGACGAAATGAGACATGTATTCAATGACAGTACCACAATTAATATAAGGCTGTGTGGATACGAACCCTATGCCTTGCGTTATCTCGAAAATAGTACGTTTTTGGGCTTAAAAACGCAGGATCCGATAGTTCCGGAGGTTCGAGCCTTACTGTAATAATATATGTGGGGATAATTACCAGTTTGATTAAATTATACTAGATTGATACCCACTTTTTGATGAAACACCGTGCACACTAGGTGATTTTTCCCATTGAAATAAGCGGTAGGGCGGTTATCTAGTCGGAAGGGGGTTTCATGGCGCTAATCCCGCCATCAAAATGTTTGAGGACGGAAAATTTTGACGGAGATTAGAATTTTCGAGTGGGAAATTTCGACTGGGTTATGAATTTTCGAAATGAGAAGTTTCGATAGACGACAAGAGAAATTGACTGCAGTAAGTGATCTACGATTTTCTAATTCTATTTTCTCTGTTTGTTAGAATACTGCTCAGTTTTTTAGAAGAAGTGAGCGATAGAAAATCTTGAGGGGAGGGGAGAATATTAATGCGCCATCGACCTTGGGAGGGAGGATGGGCACTCCTGGCAACATGGGAACAAGCAGCATTTCTTTGATTCAGCATATTGCTTGTTAAGGACGTAGTTGCCGACAATGTGATTTGAATATGTTTATTGCAAAACATTTTATATCCAAGTCAATCATCATCATCATCATCAATTGGCTCTACAACCCATCACTGGATCCTGGTCTCATCAAGCAGTTTTTGCCAGTTAATTCGATCAAGTGCCGCTGTCCTCCAGCTTCGGACACCAAGCAGGTTTCTCGAATCTTCATTTACACCATCAGCCCACCGTAATTTGAAGCTGCCTTTTGCTCTTTTTCCATGTAATTCTTCGTCGAGGAGTTTCCTAGGAATTTCTTGTGCATCCATCCATGTGCCACATGACACACCGAAGCCTGCCAAGCTTTATCATTTTAACAACATCTGTTTCCTTTAATAAGGAGTATATAGTTCGTTGTTTGTTCGCCTTCTCCATGTTGCATTCTCTCTTAGTGGACCATAAATACGTCGCAAAATCTTTCTTTCGAATATAGAAAGGTTTCGATCATCACTTTTAGCAAAAGCCCATGTTTCCGAACTGTAAGTAAGTAGAGGCCTAATGAGTGTCTTGTACAGTCTTATTTTGGGAGTTCTGGAAATTAAACTGCTTCCAAACTGTCAGGGAAATCCAAAATAGCATTTACTAGCAGATACTATTCTTCTTCATATTTCAGCCGAAATATCATTATTTTTGTTTACTTGGGAGCCCAGATATAAATTCGCTTACACGGTAATATGTGTAGGACCCAAATTGTACGGTAACTTCATTAGGAGGCTTCATTTCGTTAACGACCATGTATTTAGTCTTCTGAGAGTTCACGACGAGGCCCATTTTTTCGGCAAATGACTCAAGGGCAAGAAAGACCTCTTTTACAGCCGTTCTCGATCTTTCAATATTGTCTAAATCATCTGCGCTGCCAAGGATTTGAATTGTGCGATCGAAGACGGTTCTTCTTGTCTGGATTCCTGTCTCTCTGACCACTTTTTTCAAACATAAGTTAAACAATCATGTCTTCTCTCTGACCACTTTTTCCAAACATAAGTTAAACAATCATGTCTTCTCTCTGAGAATGATTGTAGAGAAGGCATGGGATAGAGGTAAAGCAGTATTCCTAGCTTCTCTAGATTTACGGGCGGCTTTCGACAATGTTCCTAGACAGGAAATATGGGATGAATTGCAAGATAGGAGAATCCCACAAACTCTTATTAGTGCAATGAAGTCATTGTACCAAGACCCTAAAGGAGTAATAAGGCTAGCCGGCACTGAGTCTAGGTCATTCCATTTCTTTAGGGGAGTTAAACAAGGCGATAGCCTGAGCCCCCTACTATTCATAATTTTCATGGATGCCATTTGGAAATTTTGTAAAAGGAGGACACCCTGAGCAATGGTGGGATACTGGAATATGACTCCTGTGTTGACACAGGCATTGTTGCATGAAGATGATGTGGTATTGGTTGCGGATACAGCTGAATCGCTCCAGGTCGCTGTGAATGAGTGGCAAGAAGAACTGCAACTCAGAAGCATGCAGATCAATCCCTCCAAAAGCAGGGTCATGTGTGTTGGACGAAGGAACGAGGATCTTGGAATCACTTGCAACGGAGAGACCCTTGAGCAAACCGATACCTATTGCTACCTGGGAACAGTGATTGGCAGGGATGGAAGAATAGACCAGGAGGTCACGAATAGAGTCCAAAAGGCCAATGGAATATACTACCAAATATCCATGACACTCATTGGAAAGCAGGAGTTGAGCAGAAAAGCGAAGATTCTGCTATTCAAATCAGTTTTTCTCCCATGCTGCTATACAGATCGGAGAGCTGGACACTCTTGGACCGCCATGCCAGCAAGATTGTCTCTACAGAAATGAGATTCATACGGAAATTATGGGGAAAAAATAGGCGAGATCAAATAATGAATGAAAATGTTCGAGATGAACTAGGAGTTAGATCCGTCCTAGAGACGATTAAAGAAAGGCAGTTGAAGTGGTATCGTCATGTCGATAGACTGGGAGATGACCGTAAGGCCAGGTGGCTTCTAGAAGCAGGACCGGGAGGAAGGCGACCTCAAGGCAGGCCAGGGCTTATGTATGCGGACTTGATAGAGAGAGTTGGCACAGCGAGAGGGGCGCCATGCCGGAGATGGGAAAGCTTGCACAGGACAGGGACCGTTGGTCAGAGGCAGCTACTCCACGCTTAGCAGCACACAGGAGATAGTGAGAGAAGAAGAAGAAGAAGAAGTTAAACAGTAGGCATGAAAGGGAGTCTCCTTGTCGGACTCCGTTAATAGCTGTAAATCCTTGAAAGATATTGCCTTGATTACACACCACATTTTCAATTTTTCCTATAGTCAGTTTTACCAGGTGTATAAGTTTATGTAGGTCAATACGTAGCTTTAATGACAATTATGGAATATTAGCTCAACAAATTAATTATCGGCACTATGAATAATATGGTTGTATAGATCCCTTTTTCGACTTTTAGGAACGATAGATGTTTCATTTATTATGCCAATCCCTTCCAAGGCTGTCAGAGATATTGACATAATAATTATGCTTTTGTAGCTAGTACATTTATTTGAATGTTTTGGAGTGTGTGTAAGGTATTTGATCATTATTTATTAAACTATTGGGTTGAACATATTGCTATATTTTATTTCTATTATAATTGTATTTATTAAGGCCGGATCTTTTGCAATGAATTGTTAGTGGATTGATGAATTTGGTGTGACTGTTACGACTATTTTAACTGTGGATTAGGTGAGTGGTGGCTGAAAATAGGTTATTTATTTACTTGCTGCATTCTTCTCTCCGTTTCCCCTCATCTTCCTCTCATCCCCTTGCTAAGCCTCCTTAGGATCTACTCCATCTCTCTTGTGAAAAATGTTGTTCAGATGAAATTATGACTGGCCAGCTCTATCTATCTCTCAAGTAGACATGATTCTAGCAGGAACTCTGCACATGTCTTTACTGCCTTTGTTTGCTTCTAAAGCCTGCCAAGAGATGGCAGCAGTTCTGCTTGTTTGTCCACTAGATTCAAATTTAAATAAAGTGAGGCCATGGCTGTGTTCCCTTAACAATGGATTTTGATAAATGAGTTATCAAACGAAAGGGAATTTCACGGAGAAGTGAAGTATGCCAATTTCAAGAGAGAAACGCTTTATTTTCATAAAATATAAAGGATTGCTGCCCAATTATATTGGGTTGCTATATACACAGCATACTCTTCTATCCTTAGGACAATATATGAACTTATATATAAATATACAGAATTATTAGTTAATATTAGTAAAATATATATATATATATATATATATATATATATATATATATATATATACATTTTTATTATTTTTTTTATTTTATTTTTTATTTTATTTTTTTTATATTTATTTATTTATTTTGTTTTTCCTTCCTTTCATTGTTAATGCTTTTTTTTCATTTTTTTTTAGCATTTAGTTTCCCTTTCTCTCACTTCTCTCTCTTTATCTCTATTGTTTTCAATTATTCATTAAATAAATAAATAAATACATAAATTAAAACTCTCGGGTTAGCCATGCACGTGGTGTTGAATGATTCCCAGGGGGTCGAGGACTATATTTTCAGCCAACCTCGCTACGTCCTTAATGTCGATACCTAGTTTCTCGAGGAAGCTCCTTGTTCTTTTTGGGATAGTTCCGCGAGACCCAAACCAGAGGCCTCTCACGGTGAACTCTCTCTCTCCGAAGGTCTCACGGAATTTTTCTTTTAGGAAAGGGATACATTTATCGTACGTGTTCTTCTTTTCCCTTTCCACTTCACCCGCCTGATCGCGGTCATTGCTCTCAAAGCGGACAGTTGGATCCAAGATCAGCGCTGTCCTTCCTGTCTTGGGAAATGCGACGATATCCGCGTATCTCGTAGAGCCTTCACTATCGATGCAATATACCTCGTCAAAGCAGGTGAATTTCCTTTCCCTAAGGAGCCCTATCAACTCGAACTTGACCCGGTGGTGACGACGTGTTATGAGGAGGGAGTTGTTGGGACATTTTCCCAGCACATATGCTGGTGTTTCAGACTCTCTGCCGCATTTACGGCAGAGGGACCCACCTTCTCCGACCTGTCCGCTGACTCCTGGGATTCCACGCAGGGGTTCATAATTAATGTTTAGTTTTTGGGCATTCGACCATTCAGACCCAGAAAGTACTTGCTTTTCGTAGATGTATCTATTCGCTTTCGGGGTAGTTACGATCTATCATCACTAATTATGACAAATCGAGACTGGATGAATTATGTTTTAAAGATTTCGACGGGGACATTAAGACCTGGTATAAGGTAAATGTACCAGTAATAGACACTTTTTCAATTCATGAACGATTAATGAGCCTTTTACGAACTTCAGAGATTTTCGAAACACCTGGAAAGATGATATCTGAACTATAGCTGATTTCATGCTTGATAGATCATTTTTTATCAAAACACTAGTTAGTGTTTAGAACATTGAGGTTTCCTTATCACTTTTGTTTAGGAGGTAAGTTTGAAATTGCATACATAATTTGAAACAAGTTTAATTTATTAGGCGCTACTTTTCCAGTTTTTAATTAAAAACCAGTGCAGAATTTACTTTCATTGTTTTATGTTATATAAAATAACCTATTAACCCCTAAACTTGAGTGCCCATTATTGAAACAGCATTTAAGCTGTAAAACTCGTAATAGTCACACGAGCTAATACATAATCATTTCATTAGTTTTATTTCGTTTTTAACTATTTCATTGATTGGTTAATAAATATTTAAAAAAATAGTATACCGGAATGTTTTATTTAATTCTGATCGCAGGAACTAGTAATAATAATAATAATTTTTGACATCCCAGGCCGTCTGATTCATGGAGAAATCATAAATCCTTCTGTAATAGTTCAGTTGATATGATATTTTACTTTATGTTAATGCTAACAGGTAAGCGCCATGAAATCAAAAATGGCGTTCCTACAGCCACTGCAACTAAAAAACATTATCTGCCACGAATACCTTTTTACTTTCACTTACCTATATATGCAATATAAAGTAAGGATGTAATGATGTAAAGTAAGGATAATTACTTTCACTTACCTATAGATGCAATATATACTAAGGATAATTATTTTCACTTACCTCTATATGTAATATATAGTAACGATAAATATTATGATCGTTAAAATTTTCGAATCTGAGTTTTCAACGGAAATACACTTTTTGAGATCTTCTGTGTCCAAATAAACAAGTCCCGCAAAATGGTCAGTGTTTCTGTTTGTGTGTATGTGATCAGGCTAGCTAAAAAATGAAAAGTCTTATGAAAGTGAAATAGCATATTTACGGTTTTTATAAGGCTTCGATGTTACAGCAACATGTTCGTCAAAATCGACAAATCTGCTTTATATAATTGATTTAACAAATGTTTACGATTTTCTCGAAAACGGCTTTAACGATTTTGATTAAACTCAGTATATTAAGCAGTTTTTATTATAATGTAAGTTTGATGCTAATTGGTGTTCTCTAACAGGGCTTAAATGGTTAATTTTCAATATTAGCTTCCTCTAAAGTACCTTTAATTTTTTTTATTTGAAAAAATTAACCATTTCATATTACTCTTTGGTAAAAAAAAAAAAAAATATAAAATATGAAAGAATTTTATAATCAACTAAAGGAGAAATACGAGATCATTACGGATAATAGTTGTGATAGAGGAATCAAAGAAATACGAGCGCGTCCGAGCTCATCCGAAAAATTACAACAGGATTACATATGTAACATGAGGTTAATATAATACGGACTCCGACAATATTATGTACATATACATATGCGGTTTTCATAAATGCTATCGGTGGTATGATTTCATATGATTCATATTGTATACAATGCAGCGATATAAAAATTAAAATTTGTACATTTTACGGTATTTAAACAAATAAAAATATCCACAATGAAATGTAAATAAATACAGCGTCTATAATTTTTGCTTTCACTTCCCCTTTGTCTGAAAATACTTATTTTTGTTAAGAAGAGGGTGGTAAGTGAAAGTCATATGATGCGCAAAACATTTTTGTTGTTGTTATGGTTTAAGATTTTAAACAGAATCCTATTTTGAATCGAATAAGTATTAGGAAAATCACAAACAAACCGAAAAAAGAGGCCTTATTATAATTCTATTAATAAATTTGCCAGTTAATAAAAATATATATATTTTTTAAACGTTATAATTTTATTTTTTGTTATAATATTTTCCTATAAAAAAGAGCCTGTCTATAACTGGTACAAAAGAGTGTCTATTACTGGATCTTTGAAATTTCCAAGTATCTATTACTGGTAAAAAATAATGTGTTTGACTTCTCCATTTTTATGTGAAAAATGATACGAACTCGCACATATTTCGATAAAAGACTAAATTAGCTTTTAATTAAATCCATTTGTGAAGAACCACCATCATAACTAAAGCTGTAGTTCACATTGATGTTGGAAAATTCTCTTAAAGTGTCTATTACTGGAACATTTAATTTAGTTCACTTTGAACTATACCAAGTTCTGAGTCTTTAAGCCCGCCAATGTACTGTCTTCATATTTCATACCTAAAATATCTTAGATGATATGATATCATGATATACTTATGATGTTTTTTTAGGTTATATATAAACTAAAATATTACTATTTATGATAGCCTTCGATAAACTAAAAACTTAATCGAAAAGGTAAATGGAGGAGAATAGATCCCTTTGGCAGTGAGGATAATATAGAAAGAGTAGAGATAATATTAATATATTCCTAGCCCTCTCATAAATATTGTTACAAGTAAGTATATACAAATTTCAAAAGAAGGATTATTTTTTTTAAAAAACTTTATTAGAAAATAAAATGTATATCTATAGAGAGTAAAACAAAAAAGAAATTAGTCAAAATGTCCACCTTTTGACTTGACACAGGCATTTAATCTCAGTGGTCAGTCATCAATAGCAGCACACTGCACTTCTTGAGGAAAACGCTTAATTGCTCGGACCAGAGATTGTTTGAGGCTTTCCAAGTTAGGGTGTGCTCTGTGTCATACCATCCTCTCCAGTTCGGACCAAAGCCGATAATCTAGTGGGTTGAGATCAGGGCTTCCTGATGGCCAATCTGAGGTTGAAGAAGTTTGGAATGTTCTTTTGCAGTGAACTGGAGCGGAATCCTGCTGGAAAACCCAATGACTTTAACAAACAGAATATCATTTACAGACTTGACAACAGGTTCCAAAATATCGTCTCGATAGTTTTTAGCTGCTGTTTTAACTCCTTTTTCACAAAAATAGAGCTTTGTGGGGCCATCAAAGCAAACTACCCACCAAACCATCACTGAGGAAGGGTGGTGACCTCTTTCCACTCTTCCAATGACTTCCTGGGCTTCTTTAGAGCTGTTTGCGTACACACGACCATTTTGCCGACTAAATTTTCCTTCGATTGTAAAAAAAATTCTCATTGCTAAACAAAATCATTCGATGAAGATCATTGGTGTAACGGCCGAAGAACACTTTGCATCTATCCACTCTATTTTTTTTAAGGCATGTGTTTAGCCATTATCCTGTCATTCTTCTAAATTCACCCATCCTAACGTCACTTTTTACTATGCGAGACATAGATCTGACAGAGATTCCCATTTCCCGAGACATGATTTGTTGTTTTCGAATGGGGTATCTTTTGATTCGAGCAGCCACTGCTCTCACTGCATTTGCTGTTCTCACAGTGCGATACACGAACATAGGACTGATACACAAAGGTTTCAAAGTTTTGAAAATCTCTGATCTACATTTGCCAACTTTGTGTAAGGCAATCACAGCTATTAGGTTTTTTTATCACCCCACTCCATGTTAACTGAGCGAAAGAAAAATACAAACTAATTGGGATTATTATTCTGACATGTAAAGAAAATAACCTGTTAGAGGTAAGGATTATCTATATAATACCCTAGGATGTAAACAAAGTTCGACTTTTGAAACAATATTTATGGCACAACTGGGTTTAAATATATCATATATCTTTCGCTATTATATATAAGTCAAATGCATTAGGAAGAAGGATAGCTATCTCAGTGTGAGAGTTCTCATTGGGATCTAATGGTTTGAAATCATCTTTCAAATTAAATAGATTTTTGTTTTTGACAGCCATCTTGTTAAAGTCTAATCCCTATCATCAATCGATCATAAGTGCGTCCAATTAAAAATTGTTTTTTAAAATAATTGCCCAAAGAAGAAACAATAGGATAAAGAGTAGAAGGATATGTAAGTATATTTGGAAGGTGGCCCAAGGTGGAAGGGTATAGGGTTTGGCATAGTAGCGCCCCAGACAGAAATACGATGCATTAACACAGTCACTACTCTCAGTCCCATTCTAGATTTCGAGTGTTCCGTCGGCTCTCCTTCAACCTCTTAAAGGCAGGGGTAAGTAGCAACACCCGCTTTTATGTACCCATTATTACAATATTTTATTTATATAATTTAAAATGTATTTAAAGAAGATTTAATCAATAAAGAAAAATGAAAAAAAAAAAAAATAATAAAATTACGTAGAAAATGATGTAATTTGTATCATACTTGTATTTGGTTTCGAGAAGATTTTTTTTACTTTAATTTTCGTACTCGTTTAATTTACCTTATAAATTATAGAGCTTAGTGAACAGATTTTAAAACGAAAACTGTACAAAATATTTCTGATGTTTTCTGTTATTACATTATATGTTTCATGTATTGTAAAAATAATAATATATATTTTTGCTTCGAATGTTAAAAGAGAAACCTGTTTTGATGGTTTTTATTTATAAATTGTTGTTTTATCTATCGCTGTAAACATCAATTCTGCCTCCCTTTTATTCTGCATGGTTCGTGATTTTTATTTATTTTTTTCATCCTCGACTAGAAAAATAAATAAAATGTATCAAGGATGACATATAATTAAGACGACCTTGCGGTTTATTTAAGTTGATAGCAACTTATGCATCCTTGGTTGGTTTCGGAAAATTTTGGATTAATGTTAGTTACTATACCATAATTAAATTAATAAAACGTATATTGTCCAAATAAACTCAATTTTTAAATGAGCCCGCCATTTCACACATAACAGTATCTAATCATATTCTGGTTAATATCTTAGGGATGCTTGATTCAAGTTCATTCATACGTAGCAGAGATTTATTGAACTCATACAAATATATATCATATATGTATATATTTTATTGACGACTCCTGCTCGATTCAATAAAAACAAAACTTGAAACCATCTAGTCAATTATGTTGAACTACAGCTAAAGGGAAAGAGTACGTTCACTACCATCAAGAGTAATCTAAAGCAGTGAACTTACCGCAGTGCTTACTTAACAGAAAGTTCGAAGGAGACTTTAACTCATATTTACTTGATGAAATCTCTGCAAATGAAAAAATATTTTAACCTGTACATGTCGAAATCCATCGATGATAGTTGTCTGTATTACATATTGTTAAAATATTACTCCTTTTAAAAATAAGTAAGCAACTATAAGTGAAGAAATTGTCTTTTCTTCGTTGTTAATAGTGTCAATAACTTATGTAAATATTGTTATACTCAATTAAAAGTTTATTCTCAAACTTTAGTTATCATTCACATTTAATACAAATTGATCGTAAAAATTAGATTGATTACATTAATGATAAAATTATATAATATATTCTATTTATCTATCTACTTCCGATAATTTCCGATGATCTGGATACACAATGAACTCCGTTTTAATCACTAATTTAGTTTAATTACTAATTTTAGGATTTTATTATATTTTTCTGAATTGGAAAAGCTAAAAAGATTTTTTTTTTTTTTTATTAAGACAAAAGGGGCTGAATTGTAAAATAGAACTGATATTTTTTACTGGAATCAAATAATATTTTAGTATTTTGGTTTGTAGAAATTAGTATTGTTTCACCTATTTTTTTATATTATGCGATTTCCATTGATATTAAAATAAAAAACGGAATAAATATTTTAAATAGAATTTGCTGAATGTAATAAAATAATCAACACTCGCAAGCTCGCACAAACATACACAGATATACATGTGAGTGTGCGTATATATATATGCATATTTAAATTTAAAAATCAACAATGTTCCCCAGTCACCCAGGATGTATCATTGTCACCCAATTTTACGGTATATATATCTATATATATATATATATATATATATATATATATATATATATATATATATATAGATGTCCCGAAAAAACAACAACATAATTTCACTTAACATACTTTAAATTTCTAGTACATTTTTAATATAATTAGTACATTTTAGGATAGAAATAAATATGTAATGTTTCAAGTAATTTTTTGGTTTGTATTTCTGAATATGTACGAGACCAAGATTGACCAGAAAAACTCAACAAAACCTTTGGTTGCAATAAACTTGTTCTTATTATTCACCGATGATTGAATTTTGTTGGAATCTCTTCAACGCCAATTATTATCTAATTTATTACATATTGTTATTAAATATGTTTATTTGAACCCGAAGAAAAGACTGATACCAAAAACCTTATAAATACACACACACACACACACACACACACACACACACACACACACACACACACACATATATATATATATATATACACATAAACACATACACATGATCGATCGATCCTATTGTTTATTTGTTTTAACTGAAAATAAGTGTTCTGTCCCAAATCTTAACCTCCTCCTTCCAGATGTTGAGGGGACAAGAAATCAGCATTAATTCTATCGCAAATAATCTTACAAGTTTGAAGTGGCCAAAATTTTCTGTTATTCAGCGTCTTATCGTCAATTAATAATTTTTTTATGTCTAGCAGTTTATGCCTGCAAAAGATATCAAGCAAAAATGATGCGGCGCATAGTGGGACGATCATAACAAATTTCGTCGGTTTGTGTAAGCAGAATTTCAATTTAAGCTATTTGATCGACAAGATGAATGTAATGAAAGAAACTAATAATTTATTATTTTTCTTATCATGAATTTAGTTTTTTACGCTTTACACTTTTTGTTTAAATAATATAAAAATGATAAAAGAATAAATTTATCCAGTAATATGTAAGTTTACAATTTCGTAATATAAGTATTGTCATGTTCTGGTGTTATATTTTACAATCAATCTAGTTAAATCGTAGAGTTTTTAAAAGCTTGAGGGAATGTTTTAAGTTTTTGCTGTAGTAAAAATGATTAAAAAAACCCTACATAATAAATAGAAAATAAATAATTAATATAAAAGAATTAAATAATAAGAAACTGTACTCATTTACACCCATGTCATTAATAAATGTATATTCTTACATGTATTACACATGTGATCAAATAAAATACCTGAGACTAAAGGACAGCTATCGTATATAACATTATTGGTGATGGTTTAGTTATTGTTCAATATAATACAAAATCGTACAAAATTATTGTATATCTCCGTGAAATTCGTTTGCAGAAATTTCCTGTAGTTTAATTTTTCAAATGGAAAGGATTGTTCACACGGAAGAAATATGTGTCTGAGTATATAAAGTGTCTAATGTTTGGACTTCTAAATCTGTCATCTTGTTTTTATTCTTATTTACCTGGTGGGATCATTAATGATTCGTATGGAAAGATTTTACATCCTATTCAATGGCATACCTGGATTTTTATGGATTTGTAGATCTTTTACTACCTTAACAAACCTATTCCATCTTTGCCTATCTTGGGCCATTTCTTTCCAGTATCTGCATGCAGTTGTATTGCACCTTTGTTGATTTGATCTATCCATCTGCTTTTTGAGTTTACACGTGTTATTTTGCTTACTATTGAGGCATTCATTGTCGTGTAGAGGCTTCCAAATGGATTGCTCCGAGCTACATGCCCCGCCTATCTTTACCTCCGTGCCTTCATATCATGAGATATTGATCGACCAGTTTCTGTAAGCATCCTTCTACTGATCTGTCCATATTTATATATTGTTGATAAATAATAAAAATCTTTCTATTAATTATTTCATACTATTTTTCATGAAATAGTTTGTCATATTCTTAAATAAAATTGATGAATAGTGGAACCAATACAAGACCAGGAGAGAGGGCGAGGAATTTATGCTTAAAAGCCCCGGGTACCGATACACGAACTCGTAATTGTTTTATATCATGTGTTTGCCGTGTTCTAAACACGCGTCAGTCCACACATCCTCTCCCCCTCCATTTAAGCTAAATCTTATACGTGTTTATAGAGCCAGAACTAGGATTTTTCCAGGAGGGACATACATAACTTTGCTATCTTTTCTTTCACCCCCTCCACTCACCAATTAAAGTCTAAAGTATTTTAGAGAATTTATCAATAAAATTATACAACATCTTATAACATTAATTCATTTTAATGACTTCATTAACATGATGAAAATCCGAAAAGCATAAAGAAATATTTTTATGTAATTTGAAGTAAAATTTCATTAGAAATTTACGTATTCTTGCCATATTTCAAAACATGTCTATATATTTGCCCATGCTTCTTAACCCTTGATCATTAGATTAGATTTAAAATAATTGTATTTAAACTTTAAATACAAACTGAATAATATATCGTTACTGTTAGTGCAAAAGGTCGTAGGTAAAAATAGTGTTTTTCAGAAGAGCATTAAAAACTGATAATTTCTGTATGATTTATTAGTATAATTTCATATTTTATTTCCCTCTGCTATTTTCTATGGTAGCAGACTATACTAGTTGCAGCCTACAAATTTTCACCTTTAGCATAAATAGAATAAAAATTGGAAAACTTTTACGTACGACCTTTTCCATTTACGGTAGCGATTTTCAATATATCAATGGAAAATAAGTTTCATGTTTGCTGAATCATTACAACCCAATCTTGTGTTGGCAACAATATAATTTACGTTCGCTTTCATTGTAACAAAGGGAATTTTAACGACCGTTTTACTGTTTGAGGGGAATAGTAAATAAACATTTTCAGCAGTAGTTACTGAAGCCAATAGTGCAACTAGGATTACTATTAAGGAGGGAGATTCATCGTTTTATACACAAACACACACCACACACACATATATATTTTGGGAATCACTTATATATATATATATATATATATATATATATATATATATATATATATATATATATATAATAATAATAATATATATTAATTAAAATTTAATTCTTTATGTACATCAAAATATTTTGAGTGGGGGTCATTTCCACAGCTTTCACTATCACCATGCTATGCATATAAGATAAATTCATTTCTACTCAAGTAGTGTTATTTCATATATATTTGATTCTGTTATCGGGTCTTAAGATATTGAAAGACCCGAAAAAAACTATTACCATATTTTTTCCCAAAAGAAATTGGTACTCGAAATATTTTCAGATTTTTAAATAATTGCCATTCTGTGCTTATATAGGTTGTCTCAGTTCTTAATTGCAAAACTCTGGGAGATAATTCTAGACAAAAGTTACAACAAAAAATTGTATTTGATATACGGATTTCGAATGGAAGAATCAAGCCCAATTTTTCTTTTCTTAAGGTGGTTACGTTTTCTCTTTCATTGAAAGCGAAAACACAAAAACTATTTATTCTTTTTTCTTTTTTCTGGGAAGTTGTCTATTTATTTTAGTTATTGGCAATAATAACTTCCAATTGGTAACAATTGAGTATATTTCTATTATTAACGTTACATGTTAACAAGTTTGTTGACGTTTCGGGATATTTATTCCCATCTTCGGAACTGCAGTACCAATACTCTTGTGGATGCAAGGCTAAACATTTTTTGAGTTATAATATTGTGCTTGTTACATTACATGTTTGAATTTTGTTGATACAATAAATTTGTAATTACCTTAAATTTAATAATAATGTGCTCCATCGTCAAATTTCTAATTCATGTTCTAATATGTATCATCTAGAGCAACATCCTGCTTTTGACCAATAATTGGGTATCTGCGATAGTGAACTAAAAAAAAAAAAATAATTTAATTCAGGTAATTAAAAATTACTTCATAGTAAACTGGAAAAAAAATTTACTTGAAATTACAAGTCTATGTCAAAACCATTTATAAGGGACTTTTGAGCGGCCAAACTACGCTAAGTTGTGTTTTCCATTAAATCATGTAAATAAGAAATGTTAATATATAAATATAACGAGTCATTACTTTAAAATGGTATTGATGCGTTTTATGTGAAATTAGGATTTTTATTTCCTTGATTTTCTGAAATAAAATGTCCTATTTCTTGTAAGTGTCAACATATTTTATTTTAATTTTTTATTTTAATGAATAAAAGTGTATTATCATAATTAATTTGCTAAAATAGACGCCAGGTCACAAGATGAAGAAGGAATTAAAACATTATAGTAATTTCTCGGTTTTTATATTTGCTGAAAATACAGGTAATCTAGGTTAGGTAAATTTAGGTACTCCTCCCCAAATAGATAAAACATAACCATGTCTTTTATGAAAAAAAATTTTTTTTTTAAAGTATTATTGTTCGTGTTATTACATTTAAAAAAACTTAAAGAATTACTTAAACACCATTTAATATAGATAGTAAGTTTCTTTATTTTTCTTCAAAAGTAATTATCGTTATAAACATAAAAAAAAAAAAAGTTCGGGCTAAAGCCTCCACAAAAAAAAAAAAAAAAATTAAATCCTGAATCTGCTAATGCTATGGGGTGACACAATATCAGATTACATAATTTTTCACACAAATGTAAGTGAATCTTAACTCCATTCCTAACCAAACCTCAAAAAAATTGATATCAAATTAAAGCTTATTAAACAAGGAATTTTGTATAAAAGAGCAGTATCTGTATTATAGTTGTAGGATGATAAAAAAACATCACCAACAATATCCATAATTTTATAAAAAACACAACTTAGCGTAGTTTGGCCGCTTAAAAGTCCCCTTTAAATGGTTTTAATAAAGAAATAATCTGCGTGAATTTGAAGGAAATTTTGTCCAGTTTATTATGAAGCAAATTTTATTTACCTGCATTAAATAATTGTCGTGTTATCGATTTATATGAAAGAGAAAATGTGGCCACCTTAAGAAAGAAAAAATCTGGTGCGCGCAACACACAACTTTCACTTACCAATTTACTTTGAACAGAAATTATTTTCTGGCAATGCTGGGCTATTATAAATTTTTTTGAAGTGCATTTTAAACGGAGCTAAAGCTTAAAGCTTACAGATAACAAGCCATTAAGACCATTATAATTACAAAATGTCTATTTAATATATCGACGATAGGCAATGAAAATCTAGTCACTCCATCTGCTTTTATAAACCACACAACTTTCTTTGCTTTTATAAACCACAGAATGATTAAATACAATTTCAACATTTTTAAGTGATGTCATTTTAGTGATATTTTTAGTTGAGAAAGTTATCTATGCAGACAATGAGTAAGTTGATTCCAGAGGTGGTGATTGCAGTGTTGAAATATAGAACTGAGAATAAAGGTATAAATTTAGGTACTTATTTCTTATGAAAGATGTTCTTAGGAAAGATATTTTATTAAATATCTGTAGAAAAAAGGTGTTTTTAGTCTCAACAACAGACATATATGAACATTAGGCATTTAAGCACTGTAAAGTGACATCAACGGGGATAAGACTTAAGTGATATTAAAGACCACTTAATTATACAATGATACACCGAGTTTAATCTAAATCGTTTGAGCCGTTTTTGAGAAAATTGTAAAAATGTGTTTAAGCGTTCATATAAAGTGGCACTTCCGGTTAGCCGATTTTAACAAAAAAGTTGCTGTCACATCCGGCCCATATACAAACGTTAGATACATAATATCGGTTTCGTACTACTTTTTGTTTATGAGCTAGACTGTTAACACAGACACACAGACCATTTTGCGACACATGGTTATTTGGACTCAGGGGACCTCAAAACATTGAAAACTGAGATTCGAAAATGTTCACGATCGCAATACTTACCCTTACTATATATTACATATATACGTAAGTGAAAGTAAAAATTAGACTTAATTCTTCCGTTCGAATTCAGCCCATACATTAAATGAATTTTTTTTATTGTTTCGGTATATGGTTTTATCAAAATCATTGGGACAGATGTGTTATCCATTCCTTACTTACTGGATCCAAAGCAAACTGAGATAATAAAACCATTGAATATAATCCACTCGCTGAATCGTAAACAGCTTATTTACATGGGACACCTCATCATCATAGTCTTCTGCTTTTTACCGCGTGGTATTGTGAGATTCTTGTTTATGCAGCCATCTCTCATGTACCTCTGTCCTCCACCAATCATCTCTCTTCCCAGCGTAGGTTCCTATATGAAAGGCTTCCTTGTTACTCTTTTCCAAAGTAATTCTAGGCGTACCTCAAGGCCGCATCCCTTCTACTTTTGTCTGAATGGCCCCTCTCTGCAAGACGATAGTTTGGTTTATAAGGAGATGATCAAACCACTTTGGCTGAGATTCCTCAACTATTGTTTGTATCGGATTCACAATAAAATGAGAATTTATTGCAGTATTTCTGATTCTGTCTCGTTGGTTCTTCCTTCCTCCTTGCTCAGGCACCGCTTTTCAATTGACTGGATCTGTTGAATTTGTTATACTTTTCTACCGTTCTTCTATTAAGGAAACCTCTATCAAAGGCCAACAATAAACGTCCTGCGACGCTGACGCATTTCTGGATTTCGGAATCGCTGTAGCCCGTCCTTTATGTTAATGAACATCTACATACTTATATGTTTCCACCTGTTTAAGTCTGACCCCATTAATTTTGGTATGCTCATTGCTCTAATGGCTTTTTTTGTGCTAATCCGTATCACTTTTACTTTTTCGCCATCAATTTTCATACTGATGGTGAGTAATTCGTGTTATGTATTATTTATATTACATTATTGGTTTCGGTCATTACTTCTTAGTATTACCAAATCATATACAAAGAGAAGCAGGCTCTACTCTATTGATCTTACATCTATCTACTCTATCGCAGAATCCCAGGTGAAAATGTTTCTTAATTTAATTTAGAGACAGAGAGTTTATTACGGCTGTGTTATATTATTTTTACGTAAAGTTTATAAACAGTATTTTTGCGTAAATATAATTACTAAATGAAAAAAAGTGGTGGTGAAAGTCCAGCAGAAACTCCAATCATTGTTTTCTATCGACAGAGGAAAATAACTCACTAAAGTCGCAAATGATTTTGAAATAAAAAATAAATCTATTTTTGAAGGAAAATATATTTTAAATTTTGGGTGTCAAAGTGGATATTGAAGTCAGTTTAGAAAACAAAGAAAAAATTTTAGAAAAAAAAAAAAACAGAAACGAAACTTAGGACGAGGCTTTGTACCTTCTCTTGCAAGAACATTTGTATTTCAGACTTTAATATTCCTTTTTTTTTAATTCTTAATTTTTACATGTTAACATTAATATACCGTGTTTTATTTATTTCTGTACCGTGAATAAAACAAAATTAATCACAAAGAAGTTTGTTAATCCTATTTTATACGTAGCTTAAAACTAATACTCTCCATAGTGATTGCGTTGTATTTAAAATAAAATCAAGCTGTGAGAAAAAGTTTATTTATTTACCTCGCTCCGGTATCGTAAAGTTTGAATTAGTGGAAATCCAGTGTATCTTTTCTTGCTATTTATTATAAATATTTTTTGCTATTTTATTATATTTATTTATTTATTGTATAAATTTCATTAATATAATGAAGCGTAAAAATGTGATACTTATCGCATGTGTTTATTATATGTTATTTTTATAGTACGGCGTTTGGCGAAATGTCCTAACTCCTCGCAATTTTAAACCAATTTTCTAAACTTTGTTCCTAGTTCTTCAATTAATGAGGTGGAAAGATCTCACGAACCAATGCTTTCATAATTTATCGTCTTAAGCAACTAATAGACATCGTGTCTTTTCAGCGTATATGTAACAATGTTCATTTTTTTTTTTGTTTTAAATCCTGTTCTTACAAGTATTTTTCAACTTGTAGGCTTCCCCAAATTAAGAGTGTAATGGTCTAATTTCCCGCGGAGACCAGCCGTATTGGGAAGTATGGCCGGGATTCGATCCTATGATTAATTTTCATTTAATATACTTTAAATACTATAATTTTAAATAATTAATATAATCGGCAGTTAAGACATATATATATATATATATATATATATATATATATTTCAATAAACGACAATTATTTCAGTGTTCTGTCTTTTTATTCCTTTTCTCTTATTATATCGGTGCTCAAGTAGTGAAATATTGAAGAGGATCCCATTCTTTGTATAAAGAAAAACAGTGTCGAAACGTCGAATAAAAGGAATTAACTCTTTTTGAGGTGTTTTGAATTATTTCCATATAGCCCAATTCTCGATTATTATAATTATTTTAATATATATATAAATAATTGAGATCTCTGTATCCTATACAAATTCCTTTAAATGATTTATGATAAATAAAAAGGATATATTTGAATCACTATCAAAAAAAGTAATTGATTTTTTCTTCAAGATGACACATCAAAAGATTGACGCGATACATTTTAGCAGTTTCGTCTTGCCAAAAAGTCTCTATTTAACTCTGGCCTGATTTAACAAATCGAATTCTTGAAGCTCTATTATTATTTTTGTTTGTGACTCGTTTATTGATGGAATGCGTTCTATTCTGCCTTCTACCAAGTCATGACCCTTAGCTTTATTTACGACGGTCTTACGGTTTGGGCCAAGTTTATTTTTCAAATATAGGTTAGTTAAATTGGGACTATTATTGTATTATCGTTTGTTTTAAGAACCCAAAACAAGGCTGCGAAGTTTGACTTACTTGAAAAGAAAAAGAAAAAAGAAATCGGAAAACTTTAAAACTTTCATTTCGTTTGATTTTATCCTTATAGGTAATTATCACTTTATCTATTTTCGTT
Source organism: Nezara viridula (assembly GCA_928085145.1). Lineage (NCBI taxonomy): Eukaryota > Metazoa > Arthropoda > Insecta > Hemiptera > Pentatomidae > Nezara > Nezara viridula. The sequence continues at coordinate 82,393,669 of OV725078.1, forward strand.
CCCTTGCCTTATGTAAAAATATTTCAAGAAAATTGGCACGGTTTTCTAGATTAAGGAGAAAAAATTGCTAATTAGTTTCAAGGAATCTAGTTGATGATAATGAGTCTATTTATATAGATTTAAAAATATTTCGCTTTGAAATGAGGAACATTCAATTCAATTTTGAAATAGCTTTTCTCAACTAAACGTTTATAGTTATTTTGCAGTAGCCGTAACTAAAACCTTTTTTATCATATATTTTTCTAAATGAGAATTTATATTTGTACACCATGTCCTATTTATTTTTAGGTACCCTAATTTTTTTTTATTTGCTGTTGTAAAAACTAGTAACTTGTCAAATATTGTTTCTATTTTAAAAATTATTTTTGATTTGGAAAATAAGATATAACTCGACGATTAAAGAACTAGTTCTTTTTTTTTAGAAATACTTGTTAATGATTTTTTCTATCATCAAATTATAGATTTTTTTTTTAAATAAAAGGAATAATAATGGGTTATTGGCCTTTAATTATTAATAATGAAGACCAATGTTTCTTGGAATATTCTTTGTAAAATTAAAAAATCCCTCTTTTAACCAGGACTTAAAATGAACTTTTATTTTTTATTGATCTATTCTTATTTTCAATTTATTTCCTGTTACTTCGGAATAATAACTTTTTCCCTTGTAACTTTTCATGTAAACGTTTTACAGAACTTTTATTACACACACAAAAAAAAAAAACTGTTTATTAAAAAGTCCCGTTGAAAAATCGATCTTAAAAATGAATTTTATTTTTAGCTACTCAAACAAACGAAATATTAGAACCAAGTACTTCATTTAAGATAAATGATACTTCTAAGCTAACCCCACCCAATTAGTTTTTATTTCTCGTTTAGCGCAACGTTTTTTGAAAAACATAAATAAATAAAAGATAAACGTTTACCATAAACATTGAACAGTATTACAAAACAGTTCCTTAGAACTTTTATTTTAAAAAGGTTATGTTTTAAAATGTACTTTTTAAAAAAGCTCCATGAAAGTTTCAACCACTCATTTTAACAAATAGGTTATTCACAGAAATATTAATAATATGAGTTTTTTTTTGGTAGTTCTTTTTTATCATAATAATGAATAATCATAATCAATTTCATAAATATTATTATCTGTCTCAATTTAGGACTTTTATAATAAAAATTAATATGAGTAGGTAATAACAACTTCAAAACACCAACATACGTAATTAAATTATTTTATTTTATTTTTTAAAAATAGAATTACATATATATATATATATATATATATATATATATATATATATATATATTTATTTTTATTTTTTATTTTTTTTTTTTTGATCTCCATTTCCTCACCTTTTTTAGATTATACGGGGGTTTTCCAGGTCCAAGGGATGAGAGTGGGGAATTTAAAAGACCCCTAGGCACCGGGACGCAAACTCGTAATTTTATTGTATTCAACGTTGGTATCAGGTTGCCTGCCAAGGCGCGGTGCTGTGCACACACGTTAGCCCATTCGGCCACCCTGTCCCCAAAAAGATTTTATGAGAAACATACTTACTTCATTACAGGTAAACTTCGGTTTATCATATGTTTAGTTGCTGGGCAACGCATGTTTTGCACACGCGTCAGCCAGCTTAGCCATCATCCATCCCACAAAAAATTAATTTGAAATATCATTATTGAACTGGGGACCTTCATAATATGAGGATAGTACGCTAGCCACCAGTCTATTGCAGTCCTTAGAAGAAGAATTACATTAATTGTTTAAGAAAAACTTATCCCTTCTGGCTTTCCCAGACTTGATTCTGCCACCGCGCCATCGGCAAAATAATCGATAGCAATATTCCTCTGCAGCTTTTCCTCCCCATTTGTCCAAACCGCTATATGTTGACACATCTCTCCGCTACTGGAGCGAACAATAAGAAAACATGAGTTTTAGCCGGATAATTTATCGTGAATAATTACGTAAAAGATTGTCAAGTATAAAAAAATAGTTCTAAACTAAAAAAAAAAGTTTATTAGGCTACTAGTATTCAAAAGTTCAACCAAAAAAAATTTACTTTGCCAAAAAACAAAAAGAAGAAATAACATATTTTTACTCCAGACGTGATACGTTCAGCTCTTGGGACAGAATTAATAACGAACAATACTAAATTTTTCCGACTTATTTCGAAGAATCAATTTTAACAACCGTAGAATCCTTGGTCGTTATTTCTCGAACATATTTAATGCAACATAAAGGCCAAAATATACAAAGCCATAAAGCAAAAATTAAAAACGATAATGACCAGATTCTTCACTCAAGACACTTGTTTATACTCCTCTCGTTCCATCTCCACTGGGTTTTGTATATAAATATATATATATATATATATATATATATATTTTTTTTTTTCGTAAGTTAAAATTTCGGAAATAAAGATGTTCTGTTGCTATTAGTTGACAACAATATTCTTCACCTACTTCACTAGATTCATAGAGATTACAAAAAATATATATATTTCTGATTTAAAACAGTATTATTCAAGAATTATTATTATTGGTAATTGTAAAAATTTTGTTCAAAGATTATGATCAGGATATGATTTTTAATACTCGATCTTCATAAATATCATCAAATGATTTTTAAAATTTCTAAATAAAAATTTTGATGAGATATGATTTTTATTTTTATTTGTTTAGTTATCGATTTCAAACCCTGGTTTGAACTCACTCCCGAGCGCTTTCTAATCAAACAATGACGCATACTTGACTCCTGTCACTCACCATCTGTTTCTTTAGCGTACGCTAATCAACAACTAGACAAGCGTCTCCACAGCCTAACTCTTATTATATAAACTATAAATTATAAAAATACTTAATATCGCGTTTTCTATTCTTAACAGAGATAAATAGTTACATTGAAAAAACAAAATGAATTTGGCTGGTAAATAAGTCATTTCGTTTTTTCGGGAAGAAATAAAATCCGTGTATTATAGACATAAAAGTTATTTTAATCTTCATTTTATTTATCATTATTCAGTATGACCTGTTCCCATCTTTCCACTAGCTGCAAAGTGCCAGGTTCATAGAATGTCTGGGGTTTATAGTCAAAGAACATTTTCCTGTTCGTTTTGGAATTGCTTTCGACACATGGAGTTATGCAGAGACCGGAATAAGTGGTAATCGCTTGGAGCTATGTCTGGTGAATAGGGAGGATGGGGCAAAAGGTCCCATCCAAAGCTTAATAGTGTGGGAGGGGAGGGGGTTGTGCTGATTAGTGAAAAACAAAACGCTTCCGATTTGCCAGTTCTTGGCGTTTTTAAATAAATTAATTGACTGATCTAGTTTCATTAATTGAAAGCAATATAGTATTGAATCAATTGTTATGGCAATAGCTCATAGAAAGTAACAATCTTGAAATCCATGGAGCGTCATTGATGTCAAAATTTCCTGAACAAAAGTTGGCAAATTAATTTCGAAAAGTAGTTCAATTATTGTTGTCATATCCATGAGCCCTGCATTTTTTTAAAAAGAGATATAGCAAAATATGTTGATAAATATTTTCTTCCATATTCACAATGAAATAGCAAACACAATACTAGAATACGCTATGGTTGAAGGAGTTTGTGCAAAAAGTGAAAAAAAAAAACTATTTTATTTCAAGCCAACGTTTCGATCCCACTTTGCTTGTTTTAGCCTTGAAGAAGACCTGGTCTGTTGGGGAAATAGTTTTTTGCCCTATTTTAAGTCTTTTCATGCCCGTCACTACGGACCATCATTAAACCATTTCCACATTAAACTAATTTTAACAATGGTTTACAACTATGTTTGTTGACGTATTATAAATAGAATAAAAAATCCACCTTCGGGATTAATCCATCAAATAAAAAGTTTATGGCATGAAAATAAACAGAAAAACCGAAAGTACTTATTTACGAACCCAATATTTATATTATGTCTAACTATGAGTTGATAAGTATATACTCAGTGTGTGTAGCAACCCAGCGTATTTCCATAATATGGTTTAAAAACATAGTCCGCGGTACCAACTCATTTTTATCAAATTATTAACATCCGTCTAAAACTTCGTGAATGGCTTCATCTTATATTAATCTATCAATTTTTTTATTTACGAAAATTCTCAGAAAAAGGGCGTTTTCAATTTGAATTTCGGAAAACTTTTTATTTTTATTTCTTAATGATATTTACAACTATATAAAAGAAATACATTTAGGAAATTTGAACAAATGGATATAATGACGTGAAAACACTTGTTGAGAAACTAGCCAATGGTAGCATTCTAATGATATGTTTACATTAGGAGATCAAGGAGCCATATTCTTTTTATTCGCCTCGGAGGGTTATGAGGAATTGAAGAGGAAGCAAGGTTAGAAACTAGAGGGTTGGGATGATTCTGAAGTTTAGATATCTGGATTGGGCCACATCTGAAACATAAGAAACATTAAGATCATTATGGATGGTTTTATTTGTAACAAAGTAGGGAGCGGGCGGGGTGGACGAATAGGCTAAAGCGTGTGTACAACACCGCTAGTTGCCTGGCAACCGGATAACAGAGATTTGAGATGATATAAAAAGTACGAGTTCGCGTCCCGGTGCCGGAGGGGATTTTAAATTCCCCGCCCTAAAAAAAAAAAAAAGTAGAGAGCATTAAGGATTTTGGATTGTAAGGATTGGATACGAGAGGAATTCGATGGTTTAGTGGAGCCCCATACCTCAACTCCATAGTTCCAAACAGGCCTTATTAGAGTCATTTATATGAGTCTTTTGTAATTAATTGGAAGTTTAGAGTGTTTGTCTTGTAAGTGCTGAAGTAATCGGAAACTTCGCGCGTTTTCTAGTCGTTTCAGTCTGGTATGATAACAAAATCTAGAAAAAAGATGGCCTACAATTAGACATTTTGGATTGACCTCCACCCCACACATGCCAAAATATTTAATTTATACAGGCCAAACGGCCTAATATTTTTATAGCTCGATTTTGTCATCAAATCATCTTACGATTCAAATGGCAAGCAAATGGAGATTCATGAGATTTCAGTACCTCATTCAATTAATTAATTAAATATATGTATCCAAACATGTAAGTTAGGACTTCACTTTAATAGTAATAATAAAACCACATATTTGATCACAACAGCCCTACTTTATTTCTTTTAAACACCAGCGTTTCAGCCCTTAAGCCATTTTTAAGGGAAGAAACCTATTTTAAACAAGTAAAGTCATATAGACTGAATTGCCATTGTCAAGGTAACTTAATTATTGTCTGACTAATTAATTTACGCTTTATTATGTATATATTAACGTTTGACTAATTAAGTTATGTTGACAAGGGCAATACAGACTATAAGATTTAAATTGTTTAAAATAGATTTCTTCCCTTGAAAATGGCCTAAGGGCTGAAACGTTGGTGTTGAAAAGAAATAAAGTAGGACTGCCGTGATTAAATGTGTGTTTTTATTATAACTATAAATTAATTAATTTAATAAGGAAACGTCCCATTTCTGTGAATATTCATTGATAAAAATGTTGTAGTTTACGATAAGATGAAGCCATTCACGAAGTTTTCGACAGTTAAATCTTCAATTAACGAATCGGAGGCAGTGAAGACTTTATAAGTAATGGTTTTATTCATTATGTCTGTTACAAATGGCATCTAACATACTGGGTATAATATACTATGGATATATGGTTTGACTACACGAGTTCACTCCAGGTCTCCTAAAGTGAAGAGTGTGACTTCAAGAATGTAACTGCATGAGTGATTTGTTCTTAGGAGCATGGGGTTTATGTACCCAAGAATAGTGAGGGGTGAAGGGAAGAGTGGGAGAAGTCGAAAGAGGACGGCAAAGGAAGATATCAATAGTTAATATTCTTAAGATGTCTGTGAGAAAGTGCCCTTTTGCTGAAATGGTCATTGTTCCCTAAGTCTTGATAATCAGATATAGCTTGACCTGGCTATCTAGGGCTTTGTGCTTTGAGTCGTGAGAAACTAAAAGATAATACAAGATTCACCAATTGGGATATTTATCAAAATAAAAGTTAAATTAATATCATTATTATTATTATTATTATTTGTTACGGATTAAGTCCATTCCTTAACTTTCGATACTCACTCGGACTTAAAAAAAAAAGTGTATTTGGCAAAAATGTTTGCAATGAACAAAATATATATATTACAACAACTACACTTTCTATGGCATCTAACTATCTACTATGAATGACAATGTCTTACTACCGCTATACTATTTACTACTAGGTGGGTAAGGGAGGGGTATTTATACAGAGTTAGGAGAAAAATGCTGACTCTAGGAATTTACCATTATTTGGCTACCTTAAGTGACGAATGTTAATAATTTGATAAAAAGAGGTCTGCACAGCGGACTATTACCATTATTTCTTCTGATTTTATCAAGTATTGGTACTATGATAATTAAGCTCATTAATTATTTTAGCTATTTTTTCTTCTTTTATAATTGAATATTATATTTATGTATATGTGGTGCAGAAACGTTTATTACCGGATAGAATAAAATGTTTTTTTCTAATAACACCGCTCGGAATGAGGTCCCCTTTGAGAAAGATTTCCATTTTGCCTATTCCACATTTATCGCTTCCATTAACTACGGAGAATTTATATCAAAGTTGTAAAAGGTCCCCGGGGTGTTAACAACTCTTTGCGCGGATGCCAAAGGGTATATATAAAATGAAAGAGGGAAAGTGAAGGGAAGAGGTGTAAAGGAGGATAAGCCGAAAATATTTCTCGTGAGGGGCCCCGCGGCAGGGCAGTTAGCTCCTTTTGTAAATAGTAGCTTCTTCTCTTGCTATTTATACTTTGCTCGCTGGATGTTGATAAGCCTTAGCCTTGTGTCGAGAAACCCATTAAGCGATCCTCTTCCTTAATTTCCAGAGCACTCTTGGTTAATTTCCTTTTTTTTTAATGGTACAACACAGAGGTTATAAATATACAAACAGTGACTAACACTCAAAATGATAGACCTGGATATTGATAGAAATTATTGAGGAAGCAATAAGCAACATACTTGAAAAACTCGGTAAATAATCATACAGACGTCTAATATAAACAAATTTTACGCGAGTTCAATTGAAAAAAAAATCAAAATTTGAAATGAATTAGCTAATATTACTCAAAATAGGTCCGCATATAATATTGGGAAAAGGGTGTCGAGAAAATGACTTTATTGAATGAAGTTTTATTGAAATCGGTACATTCGTTTAGGCGCTACAGTCAATAGCAACGCGATTTTCTGCATTTTTATTTTTTTTTCTCCTTTATTATTATTATAAATTTTTTTCAAAAGTTATATTTAACTCTGAATAATGTGAAATGATTGACTTTTTAAAATAAACCATATTAAAGGTACTTTAGAGGAAGACGTATATGAACATTGGGCATTTAAGCCCTGTAAAGTGACATCAATGGGGATAAGACCTGATTGATATTAAAGACCACCTAATTATACATTAACACACCGAGTTTAATCAAAATCGTTAGAGCCGTTTTTGGGAAAATTGTGAAAATATGTTTCAGCGTTGATATAAAGGAAACATCATCGTCTACGATTATAATAAACAATCTTCCCCTACTCCTATAAGAATAACCAGTCACTGAATAGAAATGAGACCGATGACATGTGGGTGACACATGACAAGGTAATTTTAACATAATTGAAAAGTTTGATAAGAAAGAATTGAATAATAATGATTTCATGAAATAATTAAAGGTGGACATGACAAGAATAAAACATTTTAGTATGAGTAGACGCATGCAATTCGCATAAGTGAAATGGACAGGTACATTGGATGGGTATTTATGCATATTAAAAAAATCTTTATATTTTGAAATATGTAAAGTTTAAATATGATTGTAAATTAAAAAATTTCTTTTAGACTTGAAAAAATGGCTCGACGAGGCGAAACGTCGTAATTGAGATGTGCAGTCATTAACTTGACAAAATTAAAAATTGGTGTAAAATGAATAAAATGGAAAATAAATGATATGCACCGAGGAAGAAGAGTGAAATATTGAGTAAATAAATAGCTCAATTTATACTACATAAAAAAAAAATATTCTAATCAATAAACATCCTAGTAAAGTGTTATTTTCTTTTATTCTTTTTCTTGTTATAAGGTTATGTTATGTTTTATGTTCTTTTCTTATGTTATGTTTCTTAGTATGGGGACGTATGCCTGATCCCGGTGTAGGAAATCTTCACATGGTATAGTGAATAAACATGTTTACATAGACATTTGGAGAAAAAAATGAAAGAAATTGTGGAAAATTTGGGATAAAAACAAATTTAAACGCAAACACTCCGCCATGTTAATTAATGAATGGATTCTTTATTACTCTATCAAAGTTATAACTACCACAGACACCAGGTCATAATGTGATAGAACAAGCGTGGGAAAAATTGTAAGTGGAAATTATAAAACTAAAAATTTCTAGTAAAGAAGAAAAAACATCTCGACAGTCTAAGCCACGAATCACCAAAAAATTGGTCGACTCCATTTCAAACAGACTGAAATGTGTGGTAGAAAATAATGACTTATCTACAAGGTTTCGAACTAAATTAATAGTATTTAAAAATTGACAAGAAGTGAGGTGAATCATTTTGACTATGAGGTAAAATTATCCAGTTATTGTTTTATTATTGTTTTTTTAAATAATAACATGTTTATGATTATCCTGATTCAACGAATAGTTAACCGTGAAATGCTATTTTACTTTGAAAAGCTCTTTTCTCACTTCTAGTCCGCGGTACAGACGCCTTTTAATCATATTAAAAACTATCGTCTAAAACTATATTAATGGCTTTATTTTATCGTAATATACTACTTTCTATTCTATTTTATTTTATTTATTTATTTATTTTTTACGAAATTTCTCGGAAAAGAGTCGTTTTCAATCTGGAGATCGATAAACTTTTTCAAATCAATGAGTTAGTAAAATCGAGAATTTCCGTAGATAAAAAGGTTGTAGGTCTTGATAAAATTAAGCCATTGAGATAATCTTGGCACAATTGACAAAACAATGGCTAAACATGTTTTTTTTTGCGACTCAGCAGAGGGCTGTGAGACTTATAAAAAAAATCTGTTGAAAACTGCACATCAAACGTTTTACTCGATTACTTCTCTTTCTCAGTAAAGGTAGAAACGAAAGATAATGGATACGTTTATAAATTATTACATTTTCCACCTACATGCAAACGCGAATGTATATTATGAGCTCGCTAAATGCACTTTATTCCGCAACCTGTTGGACCATAGCCCAGCACTCTCTAGAAATGGAGCGAAGGGTATAATTCTTGTCGCTACGTAGTTCGAGAGAGCGTAGTTGATCGTTATTTGTTATTGCAAGGGAGAATGTATTATATTTATGTTAAAGAATGAAATAATTATGGTGCCAAAAAATATTTAGGCCATTATTTTTTCATGATTTATTAATTAATGAAAAGAGGAAAAAAATCTGGTACACAACTTTCACTTACCACCCTCTTCATAGCAGAATTAATTATTTTCAGACAAAGGATAAGTGATAGTAAAAATTATATACTCTATATTTATTTATGGGTGATAAATATTCAAAACGCAGTCATTATAAGGTTTTTATTAGTGCTGACGTTTCAACCCAAACATGTGGCTCATCATTAGGGCTGAAAATTTTTAAATACAATCCGAGATATAATATTATACGACTGATAATGGTTAATAATGAAAACATATAGTGATTGATGGTACATGAATCTTAACTAATATTACAAATGAAATATGTACAAAGTTATAAAAATGTATATAATTCATTTACAAAAATTGTAATATTTCCTGTTACTAACCGTGGTTCGAGCACTGATGATACTCAAATACTAACACATTTAGTTGGTAAATGTGAGGGGTCAGGGGAGTATTTCCCAGTTGTCCTTTTTCCGATAGAAAAAGTTGGTTAAACATAGTCAGAGGGAGGAGGGAGGTAAAATTTCTGTTTGTAGAATGTAAATAATTTGCTGACTAAATATTTAAGATGTGTACAAGATATATAGATAAATATTTAAGATAGTACAAGATTTGCGTAGTTTCTTATGGTTACAAAATTGTGACAATGAAAAGAACATATGCAAGAGATGTCAATCAATAAAAACATAACATAGTATGATTGAAGGTATACAATATTTAGCGAAATAATATTCATAATAAAGACACTTGTAGTGGATTACAATGATAAGTAGGACAATATATTGTACAATATTTTAGGATGAAGGATTACATAATTTTAATAGTATATATATAAACATATATGCGCCTGTTTATAGTATATATTTATATTGAGAATGGACATTATATGTATATATAATAAACGTAGGAGTACTTACCTATACTTACCTAAGTTGACGGGGAAATGGGGAAAATGAAAAACAACTTTTAATTATTATAGACTATTGTTTTAGGAGGCGGAAAATAATCGAATATGTGCTGCAGATCTTTTCTTTATCTACTTTGTGGTTTACCGGATTATTTTCTTCCAAATAATGAATATAGCTTCTGAAAGTAGTCGTTCTTGATGATTGGGAAATGTGGCAAGTATGGTTGAGTTTTCAAAATCATATGTGTGGTCAAGTGTTATGGCGTGTACGGCTAGTTTCGAGGCGAGCGGATTTCGTGTGGAAATGCTGTATTTGTGTTGATATATGCGTTTTTAAAAATAGTTTTGGGTTTCTCCTATATAAGAAGAATTGCAGTTTAGGCTAGAGCATGTGATATGGTATACAATATTTGATTGTCGTAGGAGCGGAGTTTGGTGTATAGATTTCTTAGTTCACTGTTATTTTTGAAAACTATTCGTAAATGGGGGAATTTGGAAGTTAAAGCTTTTTTGATTTTTTGAGATAGGACCGAGATGTTTGGAATGGATCTTTATTGTCGAATCGTGGTGGGAGATTGAGAACAGTTTGTGGGAGACTGGTGAAGATGAGGTATGGATTGATTTTTAATTAGGTTTTTTATTATGTGATCAGAAAAGGCATTGGGTTTCAGGATCTTGTGTAGTTTAGTTAGGTTATTGTCATGGAATCGCGGGTCGGTTAATGTTAGACTCCTGTGTATTTTTTGGTGGTAAGGATGATTTAATAATATATTTATTTGTATTTCATTGTGGGTATTTTTATTTGTTCAAGTACCCTTTTTATATTTATATACAAATTATAATATTTATATCGCTGTAATCTATACAATGAAATATTAAATAATACCAACAATAGGATTTATGAAACCCGCATATGTATATTTACATAATATTGTCGGTGACCGTATTATATTAAGCTCATGTTACGTATGGAAGCCTGTTCTAATCTTTCGGGTGAGCTCTTATTCCTTTGGTTCCTCAATTATAACTATTCTCCGTTACGATCTCTTATTTCTCCTTTAGTTAATCATACAATTCTTTCATATTTTATATTTAACTATCTTTTATATTAGAGATCAATGCGAAATGATCAATTGTCTCAAATAAAAAAAGGTGCTTTAGGGCAAGCTAGTATTAACAATTAGCCATTTAAGCCCTGTTAGAGAACATCGATCAAAATAAAACCTACATTTTATTTAAAACTGCTTATTTTTACATTGATATAACGAATTTAATCAAAATCGTTTGAGTCGTTTTCGAGAAAATCGAAAAAATGTTTTAAGTACACGATGTAAAGTGCCATTTCCAGTTAGCAGATTTTAACGAAAAATCTGCTGTAACATCCCAAGCATATAAAAACCTTGAATATGCAAGTTTATTTGCGTACGACTTTTCGTTTTTGAGCTAGATTGTTAACACACAGACCATTTTGCGGGACTCTGTTCTTTGGGCTAGGGGACCTCGAAACGTGTATTTCCGTTGAAAACTGAGATTAGAAAATTTTCACGATCGCAATACTTTCCTTTACCATATATTTCATATATAGGTAAGTGAAAGTAAAAATATTAATTCTATAAATATGTACTAATATTACACCCTTTTATTTGTCCGAACGTATGAGTGCAGAATGGATATGGGCCGATACCCCTAGGAAGAATTTTGTTTAAACATTTAGGATAGGAATTTTTGTGTCTCCCCTTACTTCAGAAAAATTCCCATTAAGAAAAAAAAAACCAAAAAAAAAAATACTGACCGGTGAAAAAAAAACTATGGGAAGAAAACATGAATGAAAAAGAGAGAACCGTATATCATTAAACCGAACTAGTGAACTGCGGTAATTTATTTAAGTCAAATCATGGGTGACCTCTTCGCAACTTGCGCCATCAAACTTTTTGAGGAGACATATTTTTAGAGAGTTTTGAACTTTTGAGAAAGGCACATTTCGATGGGTTAATGAATTTTCATTGTGAAAAGCTTCAAATCAGGGAACAAGGGAAAAACTGGAACAACAGCAGGCTTAATTGTATACGATATACGACTTTTCTAATTATACTTTCCTTTGCGCTGATTTTAAAGAGAGCAATAAAATTTCTTTGAAGGGGAAATTCACGCCCCATCGACCTTGGGAGCAATAGGCGTCTCTGAGTCAAATCTTATTCTAGGAATGGTTTTTGTAATTAATAATTCACTATTAACTATTTTATTTTTAATTTTATTATCCCTTCTTATTTTTTTTTTGTATTATGTTTTTACTTTCTTTGTTATACCGTTTATTATTTTTGTTTATTAAATTTATAATTGCATTAAAATGGAAATATAACCAGTAAGTGTGAACAGAGGTATATAATGACATGAAAAGGATTGAAGAGAAACGACCCATTGGTAGCACTCTAATAAAAGTTATAATAAATTAGATTGTCCCGAGGCCATCTTCTTTTCTCAACATAGGGTTAGAAACTTGAGGTATCGCATGGTTCTGAAGTTTATTATGGAAGGATATGTAAGGTTGTGACAAATTACAAGAATTTACGAAGAGTTTTGGATTTTAAGGAATTTATTAAGGCCCCAAAGCTTCAATCCGTAAGTCCAAATTGGCCTTATTATAGTCATTCATATGAATCTTTTGTGATTTATTGGAAGCTTAGAGCGTTTGTCTACTAAGTGCTGAAGAAACCAGAAGCGTAAAACGGTTTCTTGTCGTTTCAGTCTATTAGAGTATGAGGATTCCAAGGTAGAAATTAATCCAGTTGAAATCCTAGATTTCGGACCTACTTAGTAATACTTGAAATAATTTAGGGATGAATCTTTATTTTTTAATGTATCAGATTGTTATCTGTATTTATTTATTAATAATTTTTATTTATTATTATTGAAATTTACAACTGTATTAAATGGTAAATATTTTTTTTTTTTTTTTATTTCTTTATGACATTTACAACTGTATTACATAAATACATCAAGTAAATTTGGACATAATTGATATAATGACATGAATACACTTGCTGAGTAACTACCCAATGGTAGCACTCTAATGATATGACTACATTAGGAGATCACGGGGCCATCTTCTTTTCAGAAGCCTCGGAGGGTTATCAGGAATTGAAGAGGAAGCAAGGTTAGAAACGAGAGGGTTGGGATGATTCTGAAGTTTATTATGGAAGGATAGGTATCTGGATTGGACCAGATCTGAAACATAAGGAACATTAAGATCTTTATGGATAATTTTATTAGTGACAAAGTAAGGAGCATTGAGGATTTTACGAAGGATTTTGGATTGTAAGGATTGGATGCGAGAGGAATTCGATGGTTTAGTGGAGCCCCATAGCTCAACTCCGTAAGTCCAAATAGGTCTTATTATAGTCAAGTATATGAGTCTTTTGTAATTAATGGGAAGTTTAGAGCGTTTGTCTAGTAAGTGCTGAAGTAATCGGAAACGTCGAGCGGTTTCTTGTCGTTTCAGTCTAGTATGAGGATTCCAAGTTAGTCGTTTGTCCAGGTGGAGTCCTAGGTATCGGATTTGCTCAACAGGGATAAGTGGATTATTGTTAAAGGAAACTGTAGGACAGGAAGTCGTTGGTTTACGACGAAGGGTAAAGGTAATTTGGTGGGATTTATTGGAGTTTATTTTAATTCTCCAGTTTTGACACCATTATTCTAGATTTATGATGTGTGATTGAAGCATTTGGGATGCAATTGCTGGGTCATTGTTTACTGATAGGATACATGTGTCATCGGCATATGTGGTGATGACAGTGTTGGGATGGGTTGGGATGTCAGCTGTATAAACTGTATAGAGGATAGGACCTAGGATACTACCTTGAGGAACACCAGCGGACTGGGAAAAAAGGGATGAATAGGCGTTATTGTGATTTACTTTAAAGTATCTATCAGTAAGGTAAGAACGGATAATGAGGAAGTATGTAGGTGGAAGGAATTTTCGGAAAATGGTAAATATGAAATAAGTAACATGACATGTACAACATGAAGAGAAACTATCCATTGGTAGCACTCCAATTATATTTCTATATTATAAGGGCCCGAGACCATCTTCTTTTCAGACGCCTCGGAGGGTTATCAGGAATAGAAGAGGAAGCAAGGTTGGAAACAAGAGGGTTCGGATGGTTCAGAAGTTTATTATGGAAGGATAGCTATCTGGATTGAGCTAAATCGGAAACATATCGTACATTAAAGTCGTTATGGATGATTTTATTTGTGACAAAGTAGGGAGCATTGAGGGTTTTACGAAGGATTTTGGATTGTAGGGATTGGATAAGAGAGGAATTTGATGGTTTAGTAGAGCCCCAAAGCTCGAACCCGTAAGTCCAAATAGGCCTTATTATAGTCATTTATATGAGTCTTTTGTAAATAGTTGGAAGTTTAGAGCGTTTGTCTAGTAAGTGCTGCAGAAGTCGAAAACGTTGGGCGGTTTCTAGTCGTTTCAGTCTGGTATGGGTTTTTTTTAATCTTTTAAACTTCATTTTGCATTTTTAATTTTTATTATTCATATATCTATCCTATATCATATATTCAAACATCCGTTTGTTTCCCAATGATGACAGGATAAAGTGGTCAATAATGAAACAAAAACAATATGATAAAATTAATTTAAGCTCTTCTTAGATGCATAGGCGCCAACTTCGGGGAGCGAGAGGGTGATCGCCTCCCCAATAAAGATAGAGAGGAGGCGATAATATCGTCCCCCCCCCAATATTTCGATGAAATAAAATAAAATTTAATAACAATTACTTTGCATGAATGAATAAAATATGAAAACTAAAATAAATTAAGAAAAGTCGATTAGATGGCTAAGCTAAGAGCTGGAAGTAGTACGAATGTATTTTACCACGCCTATATGCCTTTCATTGAAATTTTAGTTTATATTCAAAGACAATTTATTTAGCACGTACTCTAGGATTTTATTATTCATTCATGAGCACCCCTCAATTTTTACGTTATGATTTTATCATATTTCCCGCGGCAAATTTAAAGCATCGGTAAATTTAGAGGTCATCTCACTGCCTCAATCCTTTAAATAGAATTAACATGGGTAATATATTCAATTTATTTGTTAAAATATTTTCAAATATACCCAAACGTTAAAAAAAAATATATTGCATAAACACATGCACAGACAGGGTGTTTATGTGTTTCAGAGTTAAGTAGCCAAACTGAAAATATGAACTAAGGACCTCAAAACAAGAAAAAAAAATTCTCTGAAGGTATGTCCGCAAACGCTTTGTTTAGAAGATATTCACACGTAAGGATTTTCATTGTTATGAATTATATACGTTATATTGAGTAAATAAAACTTAATTATTTATTCTAATTACTTTATTAATTAAACTTAAACATTAAATTCATATTAAATGTTGTTCATTTTGATTTACTTGAGCATTAAGACAGGCTCGGCATCCTTCTTCAACAGCAGCGGTGGCAGAACGGCACTAGATATTTGTTATTGTTTCAACCGTCGTTATACTTGTTTGGTAATCTTCTATTTGGAATCGCAGGGCATATTCACGGCGGGCAGCGATATCATTACCATTGCAAAAACCGTATACAAACACATATTCACCATTAGTATAAATGCTAATTCCAAATAGTACTAATCCTTATGTTGCCAATAGTTTTTATACAGTCAGGGATAAATGACCATATCAGTATTCTATATAATCCATCTCCTAAACAAAGCGTTTGCGGACATATCTTCACTTTGAACAACATTTAATATGAATGTTAATGTTTACTTTTAAATAATAAAGTAGTTAGAACAAATAAATAGGTTTCATTTATTTAATATAACGTAAATAATTCATAAAACGAAAATCTTTAGGTGTGAATATCTCCTAAATAAAGCGTTTGCTGACGTACCTTCAGAGGAATTTTTTTTCTTGTTTTGAGGTCCTTAGTTCATGTTTGCAGTTTGGCCACTTAACCCTGAAACAACCTGTATATATTTTTTCTTTTTCTTAAATATTATATTGTTTGTTCTTCAATAATTACGCTGATTAAGCTAATTGCCACTCATAATTTTTATACACAATATAAATTTCCAAGTCTTTTTTTTTTTAGAGTCCATCGCTCCCCTCCCCAACCAGAATGGAAAGTCTGCTTCTATGCTTGGTTGACTCTCTAAAAAACATACCCTAAATGCCTGGCCCATTAGTCTAAAATAAAATCGATGATGTTCTCTATTTTGTATATTAACTTTTGTGATCAAAGTTTGAAGATTTTTAAAAATACATTGAGAAGTTTTAATATTAATATTTTTGCTTGAGTTATCGATGTATAATAGGCGGTTAAATTAAAATATCCTCATGATAAATAAGAATTTGATCGATTTCATCATATTAAAAAAAAAAAAACGAAATGGCCAAGGGAAATTCCTGAATCAGGGGATGAACTAGGCGCCTCAGTCGTATAAAAGTCTGTAACTTGAGAAACACCGAAAATAATAAAGTACGCTGACCTAGATTGTAGACACCACGGCGAACATGTTGGGTCTAAAACGGATACTGAAAAAAAATTTCAGTCGATTGCCAGGAGAGAATCGAACAAAAAAAAAATCAAAATAGTATCTTGAATGAAATCTTTAATATTACAAAGAGCTTATTTTCAATTAAAAAATAATTAGGTAATTAAGATTAATCAATAAATATATTATATTAATCTTATTCCATTGTTTTTTATTTATAATTTTCAATAAAGAACCTTTGTAATCGACCCAGGGGATATCATTGTTTTTATTCTCCATTTGAGGTTTTATTCTCCATATGACAAACGTTGAATACAAAATCATATTTCAAAAAATTCGTTCGTATAATATTTTAATTTTTTTTTTCAGATTTTCTCTGATTCCAGGTTATTCTCTGAACTTCAGGTAACTATCCGCTGTTCTGTTCCGAAATGGTGGTCAATGTATGTGAATGCCAAAAAAATTTAAGCATTATTTAAAACATCTAACAATTAATCAATGCTATTATTATTATTTTTTCATGGCTAGAGTTGAAATAAACCGTTGTGTAAAAACTGTAGCGTTTTTTTTTTAATTAAAAAACTTTAAAAAAAGGATTTTTTATTAATGATAGTATTATATAATATTTCAGAAATCGAGACATGTATTCGACTTTAAAATTAGCTCGTGGAAACATTCCAGTCTATAATTGTTTAATTAATTTGATTGTTTAATTTTATTACCCATTCGATCACACTGTTTCGATTCTATATATATATATTACTCTGTTAAAAATCTTTATATGAATTAAACATAAAAAATAAAAATTCATTCTGTCCGAATTATTTTAAAAATTAAGGGCGCGTTCTGAACTCAGAGCAATACACATACAACTTAAAATATTTTTTTATTTTCGAGCCATTATCTCTTTTTTTGATTACTTGAACATCATAAAAATCGAGTACACGTTGTGTTAAAGGCTCCTTCAAACAAGTTCTTTATGTAATTATATGCTATAAAGCTTTGCTTGAATTCGTTTATAGAGGCAGAATACCAAGGGACACTGGCGAATCATACTGAAGCCCCCCGCCCAAATAAAAAGAATCGGTTTGGTTAATACTTACTTATAAAAATACTTAAAAAATCACAATGAAATGAAAAATTACTTTGTTATTCTGGGACAAAATACCTTAAGAATACAATTAACATAGTGGCCAAAATAAGTGTAGTCATACTCATTAATATAAATAAAAAATAGATGATAAAACAGTGAATATATTTATTAAAACAACAAAACTGCATTAAAAATAAATAAACAAAAAAAAAATGAAAAAGATTATAATCATAAGAATAATAATTAATATGTATGATTATGCTGGTTCTGACATGTGAAAAGAATGACACCTGAAAGATTGCCAAAGATATGTATGGAACTGGAAGTAGAACGGAGAAGAAAAAAAGGCCGGAGGTTAAATGGAAATACACGGTGGAAGAAAGACTGGCATCAGAGAAGAATAAGCCTTAGATAGAGAAGGATGGAAGAATATCTTAAATTATATTTAGATCAAGGATAACCACAAAGTAGTGGAAAAGTCGTTAATTAAAAAAAAAAATAGTATGTGAAAAATGAACTATGGCAAACATTTGAAATATTGGTATAAATTCGGTATAAGCAATTTAGTATAAAATGATAATATTAATTAGACTGAACGAGGAAAGGTAGGTGAATAGGAGAGGCTTGAAAGAAGAAACCAAAAAAGCATGGTGGATGATACGTGGGATAGAACACTAAGGGATCCAGGATTTCATTTTGTGGGGAGAGGGGGAGGGCTTCAGTCCAAAAGATTTTTTTTTTGTATATATTACGGTAATTACTTCGGAAGAAAGAAAGAAACTAAGTACCTATATGAAATGTTGTTTAAGTGATTCTTTCAGTCCTATTAAATGTAATTAGACGAACAATAATACTTTTAGAGATAATGTTTTTCATAAAACATGGTTATATTTTACCATTTTGGGGGCACGAGCTTCATCCCGAAAGCCCCCCGTAGGTCCACCTGTGAGACAGAGTTACAGGAGGAGGCAGCTCGGATTAGGAAGGATTTGTCAAACGCAGTTCGGTGGGGAGGAGTGTAGAAATCAGAGGGACGAGATCGGGTTGAATCAGGTTTTGATGGATGTGGGATGGATTTAAATTGTAAGCTCAGTAGTAAATTGGATTGGACGCTGAGTTCTGATTACCTGATATTTAATATAATATTTAATATTTTAAAATAACAATTGATAGATAAAGTATTCCTAAATAGCAACTAATACATATCTAATACTGTGAATTTAGATTTCTATGCTGATCATCTACATTAATTGCAAATAACAGTTAACACATAATGTAATTCTGGCTAGCACCGTCTCTATTCTTTTGAGTGTTATTAAATGTGAGCATCTAAACAAGATAAGAATATCAAAAGATTGTTGTTTTTCATCTTAAACTTCAGTTAACTATAAAAGGGGAAATAGTAAAAAAAAACAAAAAAAAAAACTAATATTTAGTTAACAGCTTATCTATTGTTACTTTGATCGTATAATTAAAGATTTTCTTTATTAGATAAAACCTGATCTTTATTTATCAGGAAGGTTCATCAATTTTTAGAATGGAATTCAATTGGTTTATTGGAGTGGGGATAATCAATAGCATTATCACAAAGACTTGGTTTCTATTTCCGTAGTATTAGTGGCCTCCCTCGATGGGATGTGCCAGATACATCTTCTCAAATCAGATGCAATAAAAATAAACGAAGGTCTGTTTGTTGTACAGGCTGCTTAAAAAAAAAAATAACACAGCACTATACCAAAGGCTTTTAGCCCAAGCGAATGGAAAATAAGCGGATAAGCGAAATGAACAAGCGTTATTTTTAATATGATCGTTATGTCACAACTCCTTTTAAACTCGTTCTATCTTGACAATGACGCTCGATGATATGATTTATTCCATATCTATTGAAATATATAAATCTCATCACGCTATAGTTTATACCAGGGCTTCAAATACAATTTTAAGTTTAATTTTTTATCAGTTCCGGTGTGACTAGAATCTTTATTTTCTATATCAGTTATTTCGGTACTAAAGCTTTTTTCTTGCGACTTTTCAAGCAAAGATTATACAAAACTTTTACTTAAAAGGTCTGTTGATTTCATTGAAAAGTCTATCTAAAAAATTACTTTTATTCTTATCTCCTCAAATAAACGATACAGAAGAATCAAGTAATTCGTTTAAGTTATCCCAATTACTCTTTATTTCACATTTAACGTAACTTTTTTTAAAAATAATTTAAATAAATAAAACTTTTGCCATACAGCTAATACTTTATTACAAAAACGTTCCTTAAAACTTTTATTTTAAGAACATTTTCCTTAGAAGCTTCTCAGAAACTGTTGAAATGAAACTTTTTAAAGACGTTTTACAAAAGTTTCAATCTTCGGTATATAAAGATGAAAGATGGTGACATTAAAAACATTAATAATAAAAAATAAAATCAAAAAGAGTTACAAAAAGTATAAATTAGGTTATAATTGGGAAATTCCAACCACAATTTTGTGTCTCTAAAATACTGGTCAATAACAAAATAACTCTTTAACGTTTCACCAATTCAGCCAACATTAAAACAAAAAAAAATAATATCACATTAATCCAAGTATTAGGTTAGCAAATAAGTCCTTTCGGTTTTTCAGGATGAAATAAAACTCAATGTATTATAAATTAAATTAATTTTAATTTAAAATATCTTGACCGTTATTTAATATGACTTTTTCTCATCTTTCCACTAACTGCATAATGCTATGTTCATAGAATGTCTGGAGTTTATTGTTAAAAAACTGATCCAAGTGGTTTTGGATGTCCTCTTCCTTTTGGAATTTCTTTCCGTTCATGGAGTTCTGCTGAGACCGGAATAAGTGGTAGTAACTTGGAGCTAGGTCTGGTGAATAGGGAGGGGGGGGGGCAAAAGGTCCCATCCAAGGCTCAATAATTTATTGCGAGTGATTTGGGGCCTAGCGTTGTCTTGGTGGAACCCGACACCCTTCCGGTCATTCATAACTCTTCAGGATGTTCTCCACATTCGATGTTGGAAAGATGAATTATTAATCTTAAAAGTCGTACGAACCGGTTTTCGATTTAATGCCTACATAAGGAATAAATAAACAAAAACTCCTTATTGGTTTTTATATTTTTCTCCATTTGTAAATTGTTTACTAAGGTCCTAACAGTTTTTGCACTGTTAAAGGACTATATATATTAGTAAATATTTTATTCTATATGGTTATATTCTGGTGAAATATTATTTTTTTATCATGGTGCTGTTTAAAAAAAATCTGCTTAATATTATAATCTATAATATTGAATACTTAATAGTTGACCGCGGTATTATTAAGGAAGGAGATGGTCCGGTGTGGTGGTCATAAATAGAATAAATAGTATGGCAAAACTATTTTGTTAAAAGCCAACGTTTCGATCCAACTTTGCAGGTCTTCTTCAGGGAGGTGTGTTCAGAAATGAGTTCTAAGTGAAACTCCTTGCTGCACACACCTCTCTGAAGAAGACCTGCAAAGTCGGGTGGAAACGTTGGCTTTTAATGAAATAGTTTTGCCAATATTTAATCTACTTATAACCGTCACCCCGGATCATCTTCTTCCTTAATCTATAATATCTTTGCTATAATATTATATACTATAATATCTTTGCTAATAATATTATATACTATAATATCTTTGCTAATAATAGAAGAAAGGAAAACGGCGATTAGACTGAAAAAAACATGATTTTAATTTATTAATTTTTGTACTTTAATAATTTGTTTTATTTTAAAGACAAGATTAAAAAATAAAATAATTTCCTCCCAAGCAATTTAAATTCATACCAAACATACACATATTTATATTTAAATACTGAATTATGATGGAGTAGTGTAATTTATAAATAATGAAATATATCATAAAAAAAAAAAAAAAAAATCAAATCACGCTAATACCGATGGCTAAAACGAGAGAGAAACACTTTATTTTTATATCAAATATAAATTATAAAAATATTATTTTTCTTTAAAAAATAATTAATTACTTGATGAAATAAAGCAATTTGATAAATCATCAGCAAGATTCTTCGAACGTTGTCACTTAGTCTTTTGCCAAGGCCGGTTTATTTTCTTGGCAAAACGTTTTACAAACAACTCTCAGTTTAAATGATGCCGGCAACTTATTACTTAAGATACCAAGAAATGTGAAATACCCTATCATAAATTTTAAAATAATAAAGCGGGAGAAATTAATAATTTAAATTATTGGCTTGTTTTTCAAAATAAACAATGGAAAGCAAGAAAAGCAAACAAGTTTCGAATCAAAACATCTCGTGTCTAATTATCTCTGTTTTACTTATGATGAAAATGGAATAACCAAAATTTAGAATGGGTATACAAATTGTAGTTTTGACCTCTATTGTTATATCATAATTTTAATAACTTGATAATTAATTTTGACTTTGACTAAAAGAATTTATTCCAAGGATCAAAAAGTTGGTCTAGGCGATACAAACTTTCTATCTTTGTTCATGATATGAATTAAGGTTCAAAGTCATTTATCATGAGTATATTATTAATTATATTATTATTATTATTAATTGTTTACATTCCTGTTTCCCAGCCCACCTCGACTACAAGCACATATGGGAGACCTTACATAAGCTATGGACGCGAGTGTATAAATAGCCAAAGCTAAATACCACTTCCTGTAGGCAGCATTTAGCTCCAGCCAATAGCAAGGGGTGACTGAACCATATTAGCCTAATCATGCCTGATTCATTTAATTTGCAATTTCAAATTTTTATTTTTTTTTAGTTTATTGCATTATTAATAGTGATAATTAAAATTACAAAAGTAATTATGAAAATTTTTTCGAAAGGTTTATAGAGAAGCAGATTTTGCTCCCTTTTTTTTTTTCTAGTTTAAGAATATATCCTTACAATCCAAAATCCTTCGTAAAATCCTCAATGCTCCTTACTTTGTCACAAATAAAATAATCCATAAAGACCTCAATGTTCCATATGTTTCCGATTTGGCCAAATCCAGATACCTATCCTTCCATAATAAACTTCATAACCATCCAAATCCTCTTGTTTCTAACCTTGCTTCCTCTTCGATTCCTGATAACCCTCCGAGGCGTCTGAAAAGGAGATGGCCTCGTGATCTCCTCATGTAGACAAATTATTAGAGTGCTACCAATGGGTAGTTTCTCAACAAGCGTGTTTCATGTGATAATATTCGTATGTACACATTTACTTAATGTATTCATACTAATACAGTTGTAAATAGCATAATAAAAGTTTAAAAAAAAATAAAAATAAGAATATATCCATTTAGGTTTTTAAAAATTCAGGAAGGTGCCTCAAGCAAGCGAGAAGTAAGCAATGGGACCAAAACGACTGCCTACAAAAATACTTTCCTCCCCGTAATGATCAACTCCAGTGAGTCGTGGTCCCTCACAAGAAAACACAAAAGTTAGATTCAGGCCATGGAGATGCGATTCGCAGGGTCGAAGTAAAAACCAAAAGAGGTCGCATTAGAAACTCCACAATAAGAAAAAATCCTGAAAGTAAGACCAGCTGAGACTGTGATTGAGGAAACCATTTGTGGGTGGTTTGGTAATGTCTCTCGACTGGAAGGGAACCTACTGACCAGGATAACGTTAGGAAGAAGGCCTCAAGAATGGGCCAAGAAGAATTGGGAGAAAGGTGTCATGGAGGCCTTTGATACATGAGATATTGACAGAAGGAAAAGGCAGCGATTGGCACAGGATTCAGCTCTACAAGAAGTCTCTTCACACCGCTAAGCGGTAGAAGAGGAAACCATTAAAAATAAGTAAATAAAAAATAATTATATTTTATTTATCTCACTCGTATCTTTGGCATATTTACTTATCGGCGCCACGTAATCCAATAAATTTTGGATACCTTGACTTGTTTCTTTTTCGCCTGTAGATGCCCCTTGCAAAGCCACAGAGGCGTTCCAATGATCCTCCAGGTGGCAAATATGACAATTTTCAAGCGAACCATATTTTGATGGGCTTTTAATTTTTATTAACTTTCTAGCCAGGGTAAAAGAGAAGAAACATTGAACATACCACATTAAGGATAATTGCAAACTACAAATTTAATATTATATTTTCTTCAGAACAGTTTTTAAGAAAATGATGGTTTTGAAAATTCTTGTGAGGGAGAGGGAAAGGGAGGCATTATGCGCCATAGACCTTCTGAGGAATGGATACTTCTGAGAATTGGGCACCCTGAAATAATATTTTCCCATTTTTGTCAGTGAAACAGCTCATATGGCATTGCCTTATCCAGTCCTTACCATGAAAGAGAAGCTTCTACCACGGCCAACCCGTATGTCTTTTCATTTCCAACAATCAGTGGTGTAACTAGACCTTTTGAGGCCCGGGAAAACATTAAAATTTGAGGCGTTAAAAAAAAAATACATCTTTTAAAAATAAAATCATTAACGTTCTCCTTTGATTAAAGACAAAAATGTATCTCATATTTTAAAAGAAAAATGATCAACTATTTAAGGAAAAAAATCATAAAATATAAAACTAGGCCTTTCTTGTGAGCCACCATTAGTCGATGGAGGTTTATTTTTAATTGATCACACATGTATTAACATTTCGTTTATCGAAGTCGTATTTTAATAAATTTTCGAGAATTCCACAATTGACTTTTAAATATTTGGATGAAAAATTTCCAGATGATGGGATAGAATTGGTGAAGGTGGCCCTATTAGTTTGGCTCTAAGATCTCGAGACCTCACAGTACTGGATCATTGTTTATGAACCTTATTCAAAGATGAAGTATACGAAGTTAAAGTTGACACTTGGGACACAGTCATTCAATGTATTAAAAATGATGTAGGCACCAATAAAGGAGAATATGAAACAAACAGGAGGGCAACTGTCACATTTCGAAGACGAAGCCGAAATACTTATGCTTTGGTAAATGAACTCTGTGAGGCTGTGGTGAAAAAATAATCAAAAATGAAATTGAGTTTAAAGAACAACTTTCAATGCTTTCCGATCCTTGATTAATTAAAAATTAAAATCTTAAAAATACTTTTTGTCTCAGAAGAGAGAGCCGAAGGAACTTCGATGAGGCATGGAGTGTTGTTGACCACAATCCAATGAGCAGAGGATATCAATGAGAAGATTTATCAAATATATCTCGATACAGTCGAATCCCGGCAGTCACAAATTCAGCATTGATGAGAAATTGGTTGGAATATTGTCTTTAAATCCTTGTGCTTTCTGATCAATGTATATCTAAGATACGACCAGAAATAAAACACGTTCCTGCTTACAAAGAAAGGCAGAAATTGCTTTCAAATGAATTGTAAAGAAGGGTTGAAACTTTTACGGAACTTTTTTATCACTTCAGCTATTTCTCTGAAAAAAAATAGGAAAAAAAACTTCTTAAATTGAAAGTTCTAAGGACCTTTTTTGTAATAAAGTTTTAGGTTTTTGGTTAAAAGTTTAACTTTTATTTATTTAAGTCTTTAAAAAAAGTTCCGTTTATTGGAAAACAAACTGTAATTGGACTTAGATTAGGGTTATAATTTGTCTTAAATGAATTACACATGATTCTAATGTGTCTTTTTTAAAAAAGTTAAAAAATTGCAAGGTAAGAAGTCATAGTTCCACAAAAAAAGGAAAAATTTAAATTGAAGATTTTAGGCATACCTTCATATGATTAAAAAAAAAAGTTACATTTCATTTTACGTTCTGATTATAACTGTTATTATTATAAGACAAAACTCAGTTCATATTTCATTTTAAAATCTGTATCACAATATTTTGCTTATAATAAAATCTAGTTTTAAAATGAACGTGTTTAGTATGTTCTAATTTATCCAATAGCTTTTTTTTTTTATTTTTTGAACGAAGAGCCATTTGATCATATGAGCGTTTCTATAATGAATATTTTTATTTATTTAATGAAATTTACAACTATATAAACAATACAACTAGTAAAAATGAACACATAAGAAATCATGAACAGACTTGAAGAGATACTGCCCAGTGGTAGCACTCACTATTTAATTCTAGGTGAGAAGGGGGATTATCAGGAATCGAGGAAGAAGCATAGATAGGACTAATATTTTTTTTTCTCGATTAACCACTACCTTACCATTTCTAGAATGGGAGAGGGGTTGTTCTAGAGGTTCAACCAAACCTATTCTAACCAGAGTAGGAAGGTTGAGATTCATTCCGTTGGTCGGCCTCTAAATATATTTCAACTAGACTCGAGTATGTTTAAATTTACGCTTAAACACGCTTGGCCATCACAACTTTCCCAGCATTATCAGCAAAAATCATAATGATAATTAAAAATTTTTTTATTTAACCTTATTATTATATCGTCTAGGGCAGGGTATGAAATCGATAATTAAACAAATAAAAATAAAATCTGGTCAAAATCATTATCTGGAATTTTAAAAAATAGTTTAATGGTTTTTTATCAAGTGCGATTTTTATTTTTTATCATAAGTGATATCATATCCTAATCATTATTTTTCAGCAAAATTTTTACAATTAGCAATAATAATAATTTTTGAGTAATACCTCTTTATATCAGAAATATACATTTTTTTAAATCTCTATGATAGCTATATTTTGAGTCTTGATGAGTAGGAGGAGAATATTGTGGTTAACTATTAGCAATAGAACATCTTTATTTCCGGAGTTCATTAGAAATTTTGCCTTACAATGTATATGTATATAATAGAATACAATAGAAAATAAACTTTATTCTGTGACGAGTCCCTAATAAGAATAACAATTATCAACAAAAAATAAAAACCACATCTTGCCAAAAATTATATTAATCAAAATTAAAGAATATATACAATATCTTCAATGAAAATATATAAAAACAAATAAAAAAGTAACGCCATTTTGAAGAAAACAAACGTTATTTAAATGAAAAGAAAAACAGAAATCAGGTAAAATAAATAACAAAATCTTATAAGCACTATGGGTTGATTCTTAAAATTAAAAGTCAAACGATTTCAACAACAATTCACCTCAGTCAAAATTTGATTCATAATATTTGATTCATTGTACAACGTCATTTTGGGATGTGAGAATGAATTGGTAGAGATGATATTTTAATGAGGACAAGGAAGAGGCATGGCGGATATCAGATGGCAAATAATTCCCGAAGACAGTGGATCGGGCAATAAAGGAATTTCAAATATCTTAGTTTAATGGGAAGGAATATAAAGGACGGAAACACGGGATCTTGTTTTCTGGGAGTGGACCGCGGGTTTGAACTGTAGGAGACTGTAGATGTAGGAAGGGTGTCGGGTGTCGATTGTTTGGAATAGGAAAGATAAATGGAAATATTGTCGGTTGGGAGAAGGGAAGAGCCACTTTAATTTGTGGCAAAGGTGGGACAGATGAGACCGCCTCGAAGTAACGAAAACAAATCTTAAGCAGGAATTCATAAGTCACTTCAATCTATTCTCGAGTACACCACACAGCTTTAGTCAAAGTGGAGGAAAATAAGAGAGGATACAAGAAGCTTGAGAAAGGTTGTAGTAGAAGGTGGCGGGTACGGAGAAATAACTTGAGGGTACCTATTGACTTTCGGGAGATGTGGGCGATATAGGGTTTCCAGGAGGGATTTTCGTCAATGGTGATTCCTAGGTTTTTAACGGAAGAGCTGAAGGTATATATGAATGATAAAATATATATATATCGTATGGATTTTAGTAACTGCTAATAAAAACCTTTATATAGAGCATCCACCCAACAAATAACTGCTAGAGCTCACAACTGTTAGAGTTGTTTTCTAAGAAAAAGTAAAAAAGTGTAAAATCAGCGATACAAAGTGCCACTTTGGTTTCAGCTAAGTCGATGAACTCCCCAGAGTGTAACCTGTATCAAATCCAATAACTGGCGGAAAGATGGGCCAAAGTAGTTGAAAACAATCGATTTTTCTTTGAAGAATAGTGTTAAATTATGTTTAAAATATGTAATATGAAATAAACTTACGAACAAGCAATTTTGTAACAATCTTTTTTTATTTATTTAGAAATATAATAATCTGTCACGTGGACAGTAATTATAGTGAGATATGAACACATTCACCCTATATATACAGAAAACATAAAATTAACAAAAGTAAAATAATAACTAAATAATAATAAAAAATTATGTACAATAAAAATAAAATGACCTAAAGATAAGTAAATTAAAAAAACATAAAAATGCAGTCATACCTATATACAATATATACACTAACAATCTAGTAAAAAAGAGTGTTTTTAAATGGCTGTACTTTTTTCGTTATGGAAAGACCAGTTGGCAACAAGCGGTCTGCAATCACTCAGCAACATTGGGAACAGTGTAAATTAGCGGCATTGAATTCTAATCGATTTCTATTGTATAGGGAATTGAGTCATGATCTTAAAAGTTTGAAATTCGTGGATGGCTGCTGTTGGGATTTGACAGGGCGCGAGTTGAGTTGGTTGTTCAAGCTCAGGTGTGAATTCTTTATTTGAATTACATCCCAGGCTTGACAGGGAATATACGGATTGTCAACTCTGCAACCTATCAGTAAAGGAGGACCTGTTCCATTTTTCGGTTGAATGCTCAATGCTTGGTCAAATTCGTATCGAATTTCTGGCAACTAGTCCGGTCCGAAATGATATTTCCCTTCTAAATGCTCCCTCTGTGAGCGAATGCCGTAAAATTGTCGGTATTGCTTGACATGCGTGGAAACACCGTTTTAATTTGCTACATCCAGCATAAACAATGGTCCGTCTAATTTATTTTTGGTCAGTTTTATTCATGTTATTGTTTATTATTTCCATTATTATCCTTTATTATTATTTCTTAGACATAAATTATTCGAAATATTTATTGTTTTATATTGTGTTAGTTGTTTTGTTATTTAGTAGTCATTCATTATAAATGCAGTTGTTTTAAGCTCTTTATTTGTACTGTACATGTAAAACATTTCCGGCAGACTAGTAATCATGCTGTATAAATGTTTTTTGTATTTTGGAAATTTATAATTTATACATATTTAATACAGCATATATATATATATATATATATATATATATATATATATATATAAAGGCTTATTAAAAAAAAAATATTTTATTAAGTATTTATCATTCGGCACCACCTTGTAACGGTGGAAAGAAGAAGCTTTTATCGCGCTTGGCGCAACACCGTTC
This sequence comes from Nezara viridula, assembly GCA_928085145.1. Taxonomy (NCBI): domain Eukaryota; kingdom Metazoa; phylum Arthropoda; class Insecta; order Hemiptera; family Pentatomidae; genus Nezara; species Nezara viridula. Next base: position 82,422,820 of record OV725078.1, read on the forward strand.
GAATTACATGGAAAATTTTATAAATAGATCATTATATCACCTATTTACATTTCTATTATATATAGATATTGTGGGTAGATATATTTGGTAAGTTAACGGGAGTCGACTCAGTGACTCTGATTCAATCAGTTATTATTAGCTAAGGGACTAGCTGTTAATAAGCGCTGACACTGATTTGAGCCTCAGTCTAGCGGTAGTGTCACCGCCAGGTGAGTACCTATCAACTCCTCAACTGTCCATAGTTATATCGCAAACATTTCACGACCTATGTAAACCTTGGATATTAGCCAGAATCTCCTATTCGCGGTGCAATAACACCGTTCCTTACGGCCATACGTTATTCGGCATGCATATGTATATTTTTTATAAATATAACTCAAATCTTTATCTATGTATACTATTCATCGAGAGTGGTCAACATCTATTTATTTCTCAAGGTTCCTTTCTTATAGACGTGTCGGGATCTGCTGCTAAAATATCGATATTTAAAATGTTTAAACTTGTGTCTTGTGCACCACCAAGAAGCGAAGGATTCTTGTGTATTTAATTAAATAAATTAAATTAAAATTGGTTAATAAAATAACGAATAATGAAAAATTATAAGTGGAGAAGTATGTGAAACATCCAGGAAGACATGCCAAAACCGTAGCTCTCTTGGAGCTGATCAACACTGTGACCTTACATCCAAAACAGACTCGGACGTTATTCGATTTAATACTTATTCAAAATGGAATGATAAGTTTATGCAATATTTTAGGTATTCGTTATTCAAAATAATCGTTATTTGTACCTTATTAGGTTGTAGCCATATCGGGTTCGATGCCGGATTATACGTATAGTCAATGAAGGCACACATACAAGGCCTTAATAGCATTTTGGAAAAATACCACAAGAAATCGTAAACCGAGGCTTATTGTTAAAAACGTGGAATTGAAATTTCTTGTGAAAGACGATAATTACAAAAATAAATATGTCTCTCCGCCCAAACACTAATTGCATGATACTTAAGTAGTAATTACACATTTCTTTGTTTTATTTATTAAAATTCACAACTATTTTAACTAATTACAATTAGTAAATATGAACAGAATTATAAACAATTAAGTTATCACAAACACCCAAAATAATGGCACGTACAGACTTGTCGATATACTACCGAATGATAGCATTCCCTAAATATTTCGAAGTAAGAAGGTCCCGAGGTCATCTTCTTTTCAGACGTCTAGGAGGATTATCAGGAATCGAGAAAGAAGCAAGTTTCGAAACAAGTGGGATCGGATGGAGTTTTTCATGAATGGATAGATATCTGGATCGGGCCTAATCTTAAGTAATTAAATTTAAATATGGAAATAGTGAAAATGGAAAAATTCAATCAATAGTTTCTATTTTCTTCTCATTCACATATATTGTATTCATCAGCTTCCATACGATGCAGAAAACCAATACGGAAGAATACGTTAAAGACACTTATAGATAAACATAATAAATACTAAACCCACAGGCCTAAACTTCGGGAGGGCAAGGGAGGCGATTCCCTCCCCCCCCCCAATATATAGAAGAACAAAATCAAAATAATAACAATAACAATTAATTTACATTAATGAATATAATACGTAAACTAAAAACAATTAAGAAAATAGGAAAAGTCGACTAAATAACTAAGCTAAGTCCTTCAAGTAGGTACGCAAGTATTTTACCCTTTCCTGTGTTCCTGTTATTTAAATTTTAGTTTATATTCTAAATTTTAGTTTTGTAGCAACACATCCTAGGGTTTTATGATTTATTTAGGCCCACCCTTCCATTTTTACGTGAAGATTTTATCACATTTCCTGAGGCAAATTTGAAGCATCGGGAATAGATAGTTCATCTCACTGCCACAAACCTTTAAATATAAACATGTAATATATATTCAATTGCTTTGTTACATATTTTCAAATATACCCATACGAAAAAAAAATAACGATACATATATTTATTTTTGTATATAGAGTTATATTGCTATTTTTACAATAATTATATATTGATTTTGTTAATTAACACTCATACTTTTCAGAAAATAACAGTTATAGATATTAAGAAGGCGAAGCTTTTGACTAGATGGTCTAGTCGAGGCATTCACAAACTTAAAATCCTGAAATTATTTGGATTTTATCAGCATACAATAACAAAAAAAAAAAAAAAAAAAAAAAAAAAAAAAAAAAAAAAAAAAAAAAAAAAAAAAAAAAAAAAAAAAAAAACTGAAATGTAAATTGCTATTTTCGAGACTATGAAAAATATCTAACTTACATAGAAATATATCAGCTAGTGGAAAGAAATCTTAGCATAATATATATATAATGGCTTTTAAAAAATCTCAGTGCCAGGGAAAAAAAATCTTTACGCATGTTTATATGTATGCACTTTTTAATTAGGTGAATATATAACTTTATTCTTAAAAATCGAAGATGGCCACATTCAACATTTTTCCTCATTAACATTCTTCAGGTCTATCTCATTTCACGGTTCAGGGTCATGTTTATTCGTTTAAAACTTTAAAATTTTGTCATTTTTTTTTAATGATTTATGATGATCTTTGTTCGCTTCCTAACTTTTAAACTTTATTTGATTTATTAACCACTAGATAAACCCAATTTCTCTTAAGGTTGAACTCCTCGAACCGACTAGTTAAAAGCCTAGAATCTCGAGAAGTAAGAAGCATTGAAATTCATACTATTTTTAACCACTAGAAAAAATGGTTTCTTGTCTTGCCAGACAAGCAATTAATCTGGGATTAAAAATATGCCAAGGGTGAGAGCCACTTAGGAAAAATTCTTTTATCTATATAAATTCTAAAATGTATAAATGTCACCATGGTCTTGGGAGGAAGAGTTAGTGTGAAATAATATTAGTTAATCTTTTTTTATTTTTAATAGGTTTGTTCAGTATTCAATAGATTCCGTACGATAGTGTTATAAAAACAATCTCATCAAAGATTAGTCATTTGTTGTGTTCTGATAATTGTTTGGATCTTAAAAGAATTGCGAAGGATGTTTTCCCAGCTCATACTATCTTCCGAAGTACATATTCGTCGTCACGGGTGCCCAAGAAAGTTTCATGCCGCAAGTTGTGCCATCAAAATTTTTGAAGGGCCTATTTTAACGTGTTTTTTTAATTTGTGAGGGGGTCACATTTTTGGAATAAAAAGTTTTAATCAGAAGAAAAGAGAAAAATATATAGCAGACTGAAGAAAATGTAATTATTTAAGATCTACGTTTTTTTTATTCTACTTTTGTTTACAATGTTCTTATGAAGAGTAGAGCAATAAAATATCTTGGGATTGAGTGGGAGGTTCATGCGCCATCGATTTTGAGAGGGGGATGGTCACCCCTGTTTTTCGTCATTATTGAATAGAACTGCTTTATTTCTTATAAGACTGCCTTTATTAATATATTCTTTATTTTTTTTCATTACTTCCTACCTGGCCATTTCTTACAGAGGTGGATTGTTCTAGAGGCTCAACCAAACCTATTCTAACCAGAGAGGGAAGATCGGGAATCATTCTATGGGTCCACCACGTTGTAAATTCCAACCCTCCTAGCCGGATTCGAACTGGCGCCGCTAATACTCGAGAATGTTAAAGCTATTTTTTTTTTTTTTTTTTTTTTTTGCATTTATAATGGTTTATTGATAAATATTACAATCTGTCTCAATAAAGGACATTTACAATAGAGTTCTGAGAGCACATTCACACCATATTTACAAATTAAAAAATATAAATAAATAAAAAAAATAAGCTAACTTCAAATAATATAAAGCTACAAAAGAACAAAATAAAATATCATAGTGAGAAAAAAATAAAAAAAATGAAAATAAACATCTTAGACGCAGGCATACCTATTACACTATTTACAGTCGGCCATAGGAACTCCGAACCATACTTATCCCCCCACACGTGGAGGGAAAGCAAGGCTTCAGAGATCCCTGCGCTTCTTCCTCAACCATTTCACTGGCATTGAAAGCCAGCGGAGATTGAGTAAGGGCGCTACAACCACGGACAATTAAAGCTATTAACGGCTTTAACACCCTCTGTCAACACTGCTTTTAGTAATATATTACTATTTACAGTATCGAAATATGAAGAATAACACTGCAAAATTTCACTTAATTAACTTAAACCTCTTTCATACAACAAGATCATTCCCATACGAAGTATTTTTTTTAAAATTATTTTTATAAATTTAATTCCACATGTTTTGTTGTTTGAGGTTATCAGAAAATGTTTATTCACCCTTCTCCCACTTTGTTGGTAAAAAACATTTTTTATGAAGACATTATAGAATTACCTATTATGTCTATTATTATGACGAGATTTCGTTACACGTAAATTTATTGAGAATCCCGGATGAGAGTAAAAATGTTTCCAATAAATAACAATAAAACCTTATGTATTATAATACGGTAGGACCTCACTTAAAGAGCCTTCCAGAATAACTAAACATTATTTTATTTCTTTCTTTCTGCTTTACATACCGCCTCGATCAACCTTCTCCATCTCTACCTTTCTCGGGCTATTTCTGTCCAGTTATTTGCAAGCAGCTCTATTGCGTCTTTGTTCTTTTGATCTATCCATCAGATTTTTTGCCTTCCACGTGGTCTCTTGTCTACTATTGAAGCATTCATTGATGTGTAGGGGCTGATGAATTGCTTCGAACTATATGCCCTTTCCATCTTAAGCTCCTTCCCTTCTTATCAATGAGTATTGATTAGTTAGTTTCTGTAAGCAGTTCTTTATTGGTCGTTCTTCTCCGTCCCAGATCGCTCCACTTACTGCACGGAAGATTTTTTCTCAAATCTTTCAATACATCTTTTTAGGGTGCTGGTTAGTATCTGAGATAATTTGAGATATCTAGAGATTTTTTGGATTTTCAGAAACTTTGAAATGGAGAAGAAAATTCTGTTTGCATTTTTTATACGCTTGTCTAATTCCGACCATTGACCATTCTTTGAGTTTATTGTGGAACCGAGGTATTTGAATTTGTCTACTATATGAAATAATTTCTCTTCAATACAGATCCTATTGTGGGTTGGAGTTTTCGGCTTATTATCATACTTTTTAAAAAAGTAAATAAGAAAAATGAGTAAGTCGACTTTATCACTCAGTTAACTACTTTCAGCATTGGCTGTATGATCAGAACAAAACAATTAAAAGTCACTCACTAACTTACAATAGAGCATTTTGTTTTTACTAAAGTGCATCTTGACCTGTGAACTTATGGGCAATAAATTCTGTTATTTAATACTCCGCATCCCGGTTTCGAGTCCTGCTGTGGCAGGTAAGAACTTTTTATTTACAACAGCCGTGGATCGGTCCTGAGTTTGGGAGATCCTTCTCACATAGCCTCTACAAAGTGAATACAGTTGTCAATATCAATAATTAAATCAGTTGATCATCAAGAAAATTCGCAGAAAATAAACAGTTACGCCATATTTGCTAGATGCGTTAGCGCGTAGTTTCGATTGGAATAAAAATAAAACTCAATTGACGAGATAATATTAATATGTGTGCAAAACAATATTAAGAAATTTCTAAGGTGAAAGGTTGATTGGAGTTGCTTTATATATTTAAAAAAATAAAAATAATGTTTGGCAATTGGTTCTAGTAAGATGACAATTGTTGAACTGTTTACACGAGCGTGTGTTCTAATCTGCGAGAACTTGATTTGAGAGTTGTTAGTCCAAACGATGCTTAAACTTGTGCGAACTTGGCCGGTTAGTTATAATTTTTTTCTTGACAGACGAAAAGCTTTGTTTGAAATTCTTCAAAAACCAAATTAATTTAATCGAGAAATTATTGAAAGATTAAAAAAAAACAAAGCCTTAAGTTTCTCAAATACCATTAAGTAACCAGTAAACATTTAGCTAATCTAGCATCAACAGGTTAGAAAATATACGATCAAGATAAGATTGAGGCAAAGAGTCTTGTCAATATGAGATGCATTCTAAGTTCTGCGTCAATGTGATAATATATTTTTTTTTCTGATGCCTCAATTAGCGAAAAATGTTTAGTTGGTTAGTTATTTACTGGTATTTGAGAGATAATTTGTTTTTTTAAATATCCTAACAATATTTTTTTTGTTTTTAGTATTAACATACTTTAAAGAATTTTCTTTTGCATTCTTTCTATCATTATTTATTGTGTTAAATTAATTTAAAGAAATCAGCTTTCGATAATTTAATATCTATTAATCGGAATGTGAATATCCCTACACATCTCTACCCACCATAGGTGTTTTATTTATAAAATATTTATGTTCCACGTGATTATCGTATAGATTGGTTTAGTTTCATCTTTAAAAGATAACTGTAGATTCAAGAAAGTATTATCGTATGATGGTGTTATGGTATGGCAAGGAGCTTAAGATGGGAAGTGCATTTATCTCGGAGCAAACCATCAGGAAGCCTCTACACACCAATGAATGGCTCAATAGTAGGCAAGACAAACACGTGGAAGGCCAAAAACCAGATGGATAGATCGAATCAACAAAGATGTACAACAGTTGCATGTAGGTAATTGGAAAGAAATAACTCAAGATAGACAGAAATGGAGAAGATTGGATAATATGGGAAAAGATCCACAAGGACTGCAAAGTCAACAGAAAAAAAAAAGATTAGAATAATTTAAATCCCGACCAAAAGTGATGTAACTTGAAATCATTATATTGGCTTACACCACTTGTGTATCATCCTTGTCCAAATAGTTTTTAAGCTGAGGAATGGAATGATGAATTTTCAGGAGTCACTGATTGTTATTATTTGATTGTTGATTATTAGTTGATCGGAATTCAATTTGTGCTTTTTATAAGGGATTGTGATATGGAAACCCGATAGGTCTAATCCCCTACTCGATATACCTCTCGTGTTGCTGGTTGACCTTATGGCATAAATAAAGGCAAGGTCCGTTTGGTAATTGGCCAGTGTGCTCGGTGGCAAAGTGCCACCAGCTCTATATATGTCTGTCACCCGTCGCTACAACTATTTGATTGAGCTACCTATCGGGGAAGATGATATTTGTCACATTCCTATGATTTGTCGTATAAGATACAGTCACTTTATTCTAGTTTAAAAAAAAACTTCAACGAGCATCCTGAACATAAATGTCTAGTACCCTGTCGTTTCAACTTGGCGTTATTTCTGTTTTATCCCAGGTTCAATGTCATTACTAAAAAAAACGGCTAGTTCCGTCCTCAATCTCATTCCAATGTTTCTGGTCTAACTTCGTACTAATAGCCAACGCACCGTACTTGACTATTTTTATATTCATGGTCTAGAAAACATTATTAACATCAGGGCCTTTATGGAACGTTCCAAATTAATAGATCTGCGTGCGTCTCTTTAAATTTGGTTCACAAACTAGCCGACGTTTCGCCAATTAATTCATCTCCAGAGAAAAACATACTGACTTTATTATAAAAGTCTTATTCTTCTTCTCTGACAACATGACTCATTATAAAGAATAAAAAAAAGACATGTTATAAAATTAAATTACAAAGCAATTTTTATTCTTCAGTTGGCGTTACAGACCTTGAAGATGTTTTGCCGCCTTAACCAACCTTCTCCATCTCTGTCTATTTCTTGTATATCCAGTTATTAACATGCATCTTCATGCCATCTGAATTGATTCGATCTATGCATTTGTTTTTTTGCATTCCACGTGGTCTTTTGCCTAATATTGGGACATTCATTGTTGTAAAAATTCTTCCTGATGGATTGCTCTAGCTAGAGCAATATGGTATGTATCTTATGCCCCACCTGTCTTATCATGTGATATTGAATGACCCGTTTGTGTTAGCAACCCTTTAATGGTCTTTCTCCTCCACGCGTAAGTACTCTAATCTCAGAATGCACCGTTTATCTTGCGGTGGATTAAAAAAAAAAAAGTTGTTTAATGGTGCTCGTTAGTGTGCAGGTGTCGTAAAGGTAGATTTGAATCGGCTTTATCATAGTATTGTACACCATTAATTTGAAATTTCCTGAAAATTTTCGGTATTTCAATATCCTTGAAAGAGAGAAGAATGCTCTTTTTGAGCTTTATTAGCAATTTATTATTTTTTTTTTAAATATAAATAAGTCTAATTCAAACTAAACATCTTATGATTAATTTTATTTATACTTTTTACCTCAAATTACAAGATATATCACCTTTCATAAGAAACCTTGAATATTGTTTAATAAACTTTTAGGCCATTCCATCTTCCATCTTCCACGAATAACCTAGCAATTTGATATTATTTACGTTATTTCCTCCAAATTTATAATTTATTAAAATGGTTTATTGTATATACACGATATATATGAGTGCAAGAAACGCCTTTATTACCAACATCCAATGTCGTAAAATTCAAATGTAATAATTACGAATACATTTATGCTTCGGTGGAATGAACTGTGAATACCGTTCCCTCCTAAATATCCTCGAAACCTGCGGCTATCTTTGTTAGGTCTACTGATTTTGTGCCAGAATACATTAGGGACAGTGACCGCAAAATTTATTTTTGACCCGTTTGTTTACGATTTCAACAATCATAAACGAAATGTCTGTCAATGATCCGTCGTGTCAATGACTCGCAATAATAATGATTCGATCGAAATATATTTCTAGTCGATAATTAGTATATATATATATATATATTGAACAATAATACAATCTGTCACTTTTAGAGGGAAATAAGTATTAAGGCTAAGTAGTCAATTAATAATTAGTATTGTGTTAAATTGTATCACAAAAAGAATTATTTAGAGCTTTTTCTTTATTCATTTTTTTTCATTCAAAGAATTTCCGGTCAATGTTGTGAAGGCCATTGAATGGGATATGTGACGAAGAAAATAAAGAATTTTCTCTGGAATTAAGTGTGACATTTATTTAGCTTCGGATCCAGGCAAACACAGAACACAACTAATGGACTGAACACAATTTTATGAATATTATAAAAACACTATATTTACTCCATTTACCAGAAGCTGCTGTGAGAAGCAATACCGATTCTTGATTATTTTCGGTTTTTATCGTAATTCATTATTTATGAACCGGAATTAGAAATAACTTAGTAATTAATATATTTCTTACCATCATCTCTTTCCATAAACTATTAAAACGTAAAATTCATAGAACTAATAATGATACTAATATAATTATATTTCCTGCTTGTAGTGGATTCGGGATTTCATTTAGAAGGGCTTTTTTTAAAAAAAACTGTAACGGTAATTTTTTTAAAATACAAATAAAGAAACTATATAAAATAAAGTTTAAGTAGTTCTTGAAGACCTATTGATACAATAAAAAAATAAGATAATCAAGGGGAAAAAATGCTTTAAGAAATTTTTAGTTTTTTTTTCTTTCTTGAAACGTGCTCACATTCAGTCGATGTATTTTTGTTATAATTTTAAAAGAGACCAAATTGCGATCGTTTAAGTTTTGCATATTGCAGCATGCAATATTCATAAAAATATATTTTGATAATCAATCTATAAATTACTTTTTAAGTCCACTCGCGTCCAAAATAAAATTATATGAATTGTTGAAGATTTCGTTGACTTGGGTAAAAAACCTCTTTAAAAGAAATGAAAATAATGTTTCAGTTCGTAAGAAAAAAAGTATTATTTTTTTTTTAATTTGTATTAATTTTTTATAATAAGTACTTGAAAAGTGTGATTTATTCTCCTAATGAAGAAGGTATACTGCTAGGGAAATCTGAATTAGCCTTTCTCCTATTCTTAGCCTGTCTGCCTCAGGCCAACCGCTTCCATTTAACTCATTTCCTTTACGGTGTTTGGAATTTATTTTGGGGAAACGATTGTGTACACGGCCTCATGCTCTTGTCTTTGCACGCACATTCCCCTGTGAATTGTTTGTAACAATGTTTCGGCATCATTATTAGTCTATCAATAACAAAAAACATTGATATAATTATGACAGGTGATTTTAATGCAATCATATGACCCAATCGGTATTTATTAGGGCATTTAAAAAAATATATATATTTATTGAAATTTATAACTGTAAAAAAATACAACAAGTAATTTTGAATTGGTAATATGACAAGTACAACATGCAGAGAAACTACCCATCGCTGGCAATCCAATTATAGTTCTATGTCAGATGGTCCCGAGGTCATATTTTTCTCAGATGCCTCGGAGGGTTGTCAGGTATCGAATATGAAGCAAGGATAGAAACAAGAGGGTTCGGATGGTTCAGAAGTTTATTATGGAAGGATAAGAATCTGGATTGGTCCAAATCGGACACATAAAGATCATTAAGATCATTATGGCTAAACATCGAAAAAGACGGATATTCAAACCCTAGTTGATGTACAGTGAATATTTTGAAATTCAAAAAGAGAAGTTGGTTAACCAGGTACCAGAAAATGATTGATTTGAACCCTACACCGACCAAGCACAAAACAAAAGTTAGCGAAATTAAAATATATTTAAAGTAATTATATAGAATATAATTAAAACAAATTGATATGCTCATGGGCAATCTTAAAATCTTTCTTATTTTCAAAAGCGATGCCTCTGATACATTTAAATGTTGCTTTATATTGAAGAATTTCCCTACTTTATCCATATTTTATATCCATGAATTTCTATCACCAGTCACAAAGCATTATGAGTAGGTATAATTTGTTTTTTTTTAACTTCTACTTTTCCTATTCATGAAATTGTATCTCTTTGAAATGGATTTTATTTTCTACTTATCTTTGACACATTCCTCTCTATGTGTCTATATATATGTTTTATTTTATTTTTTTCTTCTTCTAATATTTATGTGTATTCACTTAAACATCTTATTTACATTAGTCATTTTTTAAAAATTTTATATTTAAAATGCTTTGCTTATAAAATTTATTTAGCGTTCCTTTCTAATTTCATTTAGTGATTATTATGTTATTGTTATAGCTACATTATTGTAGTATTGCAACCCTATTACCCAACTGTTTTCGTTAATATATCCTAAGAGCTATCTATGTATATACTTATTTTATTACTTGTATTTTAGTTATTCTTTATTGTAATAGGTCTTTTGACCAGATTTATTGTTAATTTATATGAACAATATTGTTATTCTTATATGATCTAGCCCCAGAATAAACATGATTTTCTATTATAAAAAAAAAAAAAAAATCTGAAAAGTTAATAAGAGTTATATTCCTTCATCATATATTCAAATTATATAGGGATATAAATATATCCCCACCTAATATTGATATAAATATGGTCATTGCTTAAATATGATCGTAGACAACTTAAAAAAGATAAGCAGTGTGAAAATAGCCAATGAAACATTATCCTCTTTTGGGTCTCTAAATGTCAAGGGTTCAGTTTTCATCGACCTTTGTTTTCTATATTGCACATTTAATATCCCTATTTCTAGTCATATTTACTATAGTCCCTTTTTATCAAATTTTTAACAGTTGTCTAAAACTTTTTATCGTACCGTACAACTTTTTTATCTACGAAAATACTAGGAAATGGAACGTTTCCAATCTGAAGATCGGTTATCATATAAATTTAATGAGGTACTAAAAACTTTAGGAGTTCCGTTTGCTTTTCACTTGAATATCAAGATAATTTGATAACGAAATCGAGAAAAAAGGTGCCCTACAAAAATGTTAAACCATTTGACGTTACCTCCGCCACCAATATGTCAAAATTAGGAGGTTATATACCCCAATCAGTCAAAAATTTTTGTAGGCAATTCAAGTGTAAAGCAAATGGGTATTCATGAGTTTTTAGTAATTCATTAGAGTGACGTATTTTCCAATCTTCAGATTGAAAACGCCGCATTTCTCAGAATTTCGGTTAAAAAAATAGTCAGGTTAGGAGATATAGGTTTTATAATTTAATATACCTCTGTATTATATACAAATGTTTTTAGTGACCGATATTATATTTAACATATAAGGTGGAATATCCCCAGAACACCAACGCCGTGCGGGTTTCCGGATACTGCGCCCTAATCCCATCATATAGGTAACATTTTTTCTAACTGTTCAGGATGTAAGTTTTCAACTATTCTCTTTTTCAGCAATTTCTGTCTTTCATGCACCTTTTTAATTTGCAAAACGGGGGTTGGTGCCGTTAGGCGGAAAGGGAGTACCCCCCTAGTAATTATAAATACAATTATTTATACTTATATTATGCCAACTACATAAACTAAATACGTTTTTATATATTTTTTTAATTAGCTGGTAAATTATATAATTTCCAAACAATGCATTGTTTTTAGTACAAATACAATATTTGAATTAGAAACAATTTATTGATAACGAGAATATTTTTCCAATATTTATTTTACATGAAATAATTATTTAAACATAAATCGTTTAGTTGGAGACATCATGGAGAAAATAATCTTTTTAATACTAATATAAGCAGAATACATGTATTAAATTATTAAATTGAGTTCAGAACTCCATATATATATATATATATATATATATATATATATATATATATATATATATATATATATATATGTATATGCTAATATATCATTCTTTTAATAGCCAAAGTTTAAAAACAACTTTTAATAGTCAAACATGAAAAAGTTGAAATATCTAAAACATTATTAGTAGGTAGGTCAGATTTTACTCAGTTAGTTTATTATTTAAAAAATCAGAGAAGAAATTCTATGTGGAGATCCGAAACGTTTAAATTCTTAAAGTTTGATAAATTCGATGAAGCGGTATTGAAACGTAATCAATAAAAAAAAAAAAAAAAAAATTGCAATTGATTATTCTTTAAACCTAATAAAATAATTTGAATTGTTTTTAGTATGACAAGGATGAAATAAACAAATGAACATGATAAATTAATAAATCTCTACCGTTATCAGATCGGTATGTCTCAGATGTTCGAGTATAAATCTATATCATAAAATATTTCGTTTCATGTATTCGGAGTATTGTTCTTTGATACAGTAATTTGCTAATCAATTTCATTATTATTATTATTATTGAACTAATATTTAAATGTTGAAATTCTTTATTATTCGCTCGCATTTGGCATTCGGTCTCTCCTTTACGAACTCCTGACCAAGAGTGAAAATGTAGTGTGGGTCGCCTGATCTATATTTGCTAATGACCATGAGTCACATAGCCGAGAGAATCCCCGTTCCCTGTTTTCATCCGACCATTTTTGTTTGTTTTCAACATTTATAAACCTCCTTGCCAGCGCTATTTACACCTTTACACTATAAATAAGTACGTCGTTGCGCAAAACTTGTTTTAGATTAAGAATTTCTTGTACTTGGCTTGGGATTATAAACAGCAAACATGTAGAGTCTAGAGAATGCAGTTGGTGCGCCATGCCTCACAGAGGATTCCGAACCAAAACATAATTTTCTTAAGCAAGCTCTGTAACGTCTTATAAATCTAAACATTAATAGTGATTTTTACCTTTCTTCATTGATTATTTTTCCTAACTTGGTGATAAAAATAAAAATAAAAAAAAACTTATTCATAAAGAATATCTGAAACAAACATTAGATATAATGAAGAAACTAAAGTTTATTTCGAATACATGAAACCAAATTATATTACTAAACTTTATTACTGTTTTTTAGAAAATGGTTTTAGGAAGACAATTATTGAAATTAAAATTTTAAAAAATAATTATTTTAAATGACTGAATCAATATAGAATCTATAATGTGCTGCTTATGTAATTATAAATGCTGAAGAGGGGGACAGAATATCCCAAGAAAACCCAAATAAAGAAAATACTATATATTCAATTGTTAATAATTGGAAGTAATCATTGCCAAATAACTAAGAAAATACTATAAATTAATCGTTTATTTTGTTAAACTAGACCTACGGGCAACAAATAAGGGAACGAAATAATAAAATAATTTTAATTTTAGACCTATCTCAAAATCATCTAAATCTAATTTATCCATTGACATAAATTATTTAGATTACAATATCTAGTACAATCCAGGTATCCTATGCAATACCTGAAATAGTACATAGTGTTCTTTTACGGTAAGATGGCGGACAACATTGGGTTGACACGTACGCAATACTCACCATTAAAATGAGCGCCAAGAGGTCACAGTCAGTGGGTCACCGATTTCAGCCAATGTTTTTTTTGCCGATTCTAAATCCAAAAATATTTGACACATTTCCTGGCGTTCGTTCCAATGGGCTTAAGAAATCGAGGAAGAAATTATTTAATATTTAAAAAAGAAATTATTATTTTTATTTTTACTTTGCACGAACTTTTATATTATATATATAAAAAATACAACAGTACCACTGCAGCCAATGAAGAGCCTTGGGTTTAGTACTTTGCAAACAAGTACTGTTTCTTTAATTACATCCACTTTATAGAGGCTGGGTGTGCCCCTGGAAGGTCTCCCGACCAGGGTCGATCTATGGCAGACCAAAAAGAAATATCTTCTTTCAGCCGGATTCAAACATGGGACCTTGAAAGTATGGCGCTGATTGCACTGAGCTGCCCCACTCCCTTCTAAAATAAGAAAAAAAATATTATTGATGGTATTAATTAAGTTCAAATTTAACAGAAAATTATAAAAACTTAATGTAACTTCTAATGCAGCAGACCAATAAATGTTTTTTAACATTTATTTATGATATTTACAACTATATTCAGAAACAAAAATACATTCAGCAAATGTGATAACAGAAAGTAATGACACTTAAATGTATTTTTATTGGAAAAACGAGCTAGATTCGTTTTTAGCGTTCTTTAAAACTCTTAAATGTGAGTTTTTATAGGAATAAAAAAATTAATTTTAATATTCATGGAGGATTTTTTCCCTTACCGTTATCTAAATCATTTACAACTTTTCAAGATTTTCTTCCAAATTCAACGTTATTAAAACCGCTGAAAAGCTGAATTATTGCCTTTCCAACCCACTTCAACAGCTTTATGACTTTATAAAGTAGAAATAAATAAAATGTATTACAATCATTTTTTATTTTTTAACATTGGTTCTGATTTGTCTAGGGAGGTCGGGTTTGTGCCAATTTATCTAGTTTATATAATCCTAAATTTTCATGTGGATCGGTGGAGTACACTTGAAATTATCACTTTTTTTGTAAAAACGAAAGATGACACCCACCTGCGCAAAAATTTAAAGCGAAAAATTCATTTCTTCGATTGCTATAAAAATTAGTTTTGAAACTTTTTGGGGTGAGAAAAACGATTATCAATTGTATTTCGCAATAAAATAATATTTGGCCCTACATTGTTACATTAGTTGTTTTGTTTCAATGTGGAACTCATATTAAGATAAACTCATTTGAGAATAAAGAACTCATTTTCAGTTTAAGATAAACCGAAACAAATGATTAAGCAATGTGAGGTAATTTTATTTTTTGTTTGAGAAACATATTTGATGTTCGTTTTTTTCCACTTAAAAAACGAATTTTTACAGCAATATAAATATAATTTCTTGATTTCGGATTAAAATATGACTTTTCTTTCTTGATTAAGTATGGAAAAAATATGTAATATATCATCCGAAAGTGTAAAAATATGTAATATGCTTCCAATATGTAAAATATAAAAGGCTTTATTTATTAGCTTTTAAATTATATGAAACATTAAATAAAATATCGAAGAGGTGTGAAAAAGGCTTAGAAAAAAATATGTAAATAGATACATATCCGACCCCTACTTATCATCGATTGGTCTTAAATAAGCAATGACCGAGAAAACTATTTTAACCTTCACTTTGTTTCTTTCATATAATCGTTATGTCTAGACTAAATAGAAGTTGTGTTAAAAAGCTTAGTCAATAATTATAAAACATTTGGGACGTTACCATTCCGTATTAACGAGAATAAAACTATGTCGTGTTCAACCGAAATAAATATGCGCTGGAGGTATGTATATTTAAATCAGACTGCAATATGTATATTTGACAAAAAAAAAAAAAGATCTTTCGCTTATGTTTAACATCTATGCATGCGTGTAGGAGCATATTAGTAGTAATTCACATATACAGTTTTACAATTAAGATAGATTGTATCTGTACCCCGGAATTAAAGATTAAATATTTATATTTGTGCTGCTCAACACAGAGGTATATATGCATAGAAAACTACTGTATATATATATATATATATATATATATATATATATATATATATATATATATATACATATATACATATATGTTATAGTTTTAAGGAGTGCTTCCATTTGATAGC
This sequence comes from Nezara viridula, assembly GCA_928085145.1. Classification (NCBI taxonomy): domain Eukaryota; kingdom Metazoa; phylum Arthropoda; class Insecta; order Hemiptera; family Pentatomidae; genus Nezara; species Nezara viridula. The sequence continues at coordinate 82,439,039 of OV725078.1, forward strand.
AGTCCGTGGTACAAATCCCTTTTATATGCGTTGATGATCTACCGGTTTTACCCCTCTAAGCCCTAAACAACAACAAACTCCTTGTTATCAAATCGTTAATATCCACCTTAAACTTCGTGAATGGCTTCATATTGTAACCAACAAATTTATATCTACTAAAATTCTCAGAAATGCGGCCTTTTCTCATTAAATTAATGAATTTAACAAGGTACAAGAAACTCACAAATACCTATTTGCTTTTCTCTTGAATCCTAAGATAATTTGATCAGATAATCGAAAATAAAGGTGGTCTACAAAAATATTGAGCCGTTTGGCCTGTATAACGTTGTTATTTTGACATATTAGAGGTCATGCCAAACGGCCCAACATATTTGTAGGCCACCTTTTTTCTCGATTTCGTTATCAAATTATCTCACGGTTCAAGTGGAAAGTAAATAGATGTTTATTTGTTGTTTGTACCCAATCAAATAGAAAAGGTTTGCCGATCTCCAGAATAAAAACGCCCCAACTTCAAGAATTTTTGTAAATGAATAATTTGTAGGTTACGATGTGATGAAGTTATTAACCAAGTTTTAGGCGGATGTTAAAAATTTGATAAAAAGGGGTCTTCTGTAACACGGATTATAGTATTTCAATAAGTCTGTTCACGTCATCATTATTATTCTGTTCGTATTTACTGGTTGTATTTTTTTTTAATACAGTTGTTACTTTTATTATTATTAGTTTTTGTATTATTTATTGTAAACAGAGTGTGAGTGTGCTCTCTGAACACTATTATGAATGTCCTTAATTGTGACAGGATGTAATATTTCTGAATAAATATATATATAGATTAAAAAAAAATACAGTTGTAATTTCAATAAATAAATAAAATAAAATAAATTAATATAATTACTCCTAGAAATGGTTTGGTTTAGAGGTGGGGACTTTTCATCATAATAGGCCGCATTTAGGGGCATGAACCCTTCGCGAAAGGGTCCGAACCAACAGACCAGGTTCTACTTTTTAACATCCAATTCACTCAAAAAAATAAAAGTTGCATATAAGTGAATACACAGCTTTAAGTTATAGTTCTGAAAAAATCCATAGGGCATTTAAAAGTATTGTTGCCAACATTGCATGGGAAAATGTTGGGCTTCAGTGGTGAATTTCATATTTGACGGTGGCTCGAGAAAATTCGCCCCTGAAATCTAGAATTTCTCCTCACAGCCATGCACCTTACATCGTCAGTGGCGTAGCTAAGCTTGGCTGTACCCCAATGCAAGCATTTTCTTCTCCCCTCCGTATCCTCCTAAAAAATACCAGGTTTATCCCTACTCTTGGGTACTTCACCACGCAACATTTTTCAAATTCTCTTCTCAATATACTTAATAGTGGACCGTTGTTGAAAACCATTTTTAATAAATATATATATATATATATATATATATATATAAATTGAATATCAAATATTTGTTTGATAGAGATTTAAAAAATAACTAGAGTAAGAATCAAATCAATTGTATTTACTTCATATTCTTACAGAATGATGGACATATACTCGTAATGTTTATAATATTACAGAATATTAAAAAATACCCTGGTAATTTACTTTAATATTCGTGCTTGAAACATGACATTTACTTTAACATGAACATAATATTTATCAAGCTGTATCCATAGCTTTCGTTTCCACGACCGATGACGATCAAAGCTTGTAGTAGATTCAGCCAAGCAAAAATTTTGTAATAAATAATAACTTATATTATAATTATTTTAACAGTTCTTTTAAAATCTAAGTATGACAAAACCAGCCTTGAGTAAGAAGTTCATCACAAATAATTTAATTCTTTCAATCCTTCTATTTTTTTATATAATTGAAATTTCTTTAGACTGTTTATGCACCGTATCGGTTGCATTGGCATTAACCATGTCGCTCTCAGTAGCGAATCCAGGACTTAATATTGTTGAGTGGGACTTCAGCCCGAAACTTTTTTTTAAAATTCATATAATGATAATTACTTAGCAAGAAAAAGAAAGAAACTAACTACCTATATGATTCTTGAAGTCCTATTAAAATCTAATTACACGAACAATAATATTTTTAGAGATAAGTTTTAATATTTTTATAATAAGATATGGTTATAGTTTTCTATTTTGGGGGAGGCTTCAGCCGTAGATCCACCGGTAGCTACTGTTAATGGTTTTAATATTAAACTAAATACACTTTTATTCGGAAGGAAACAGTTCAAACTTGAGTCATATAAATTTAGGGAAATTTGATATGGTGTCCTTTACTTCCAATTTGCACATATAAAGTAAGTGGCTTGTCTGACATACTAGAAAACTTATTTTCATTTTTAAAAATAATACTCTAAAATTAAAAGGTATATACATGAATTAATATACTAAGAGAGTAATGAGTACATGAAATTAGAGTAATAACAAATACATTAGCAAAAAATAATTGAAACCTACAACTGAATATGGGCATTCTTCACCTAAAATACAACATGAAGCCTACAGCGCTTCCTATAGGAAGCTCAAGAAACTACCTCTCAGCTATGGTTACACTGTTCACCGACAGAGTGCAGCGCTGCCTCTGATCCGATATACCTTTGATCAAGCTATTTCTATATCGTATTACAAGTTGTTTAGAAATCCACTTGTGAAATATGAAAATATTAAAACGTAATTATAATGCATGAATTCTAGCGAATTTAATGTTTGAAAACAAAAACATAAATCAAATTTTCCAAAATATGCATAAGTTTCAATTCAATGTAATTCTCATAATTTATCATAAAAACTTGCAGTAAAAATAAATGAATACTTAAAAAGAATTTTCGATTTGAATATCAGTATGAATTATTAATTATTTTTTAAGAAAGTATCTAATTTCCTGTATAAAGATATCAGAAATTCGTCATATTAATGATTCAATAATTTTCATTTGATACGATTTACCATAATTACCTACCAATTTAAAGTTAATTACGATGTAATAATTAGATGCTTAATCAGAAATTTAATTAGAATATGTTTTTATGCTTTTTATTTATTTTTTTTTTTTTTGTCTTTCTTTCTCACTTCCTAAGGTAGGGAAGCTTTGAATTTTAATGATCATACGAAGTCTTTTTTTAGTATCTTTGATATTTAAATCAATGTTTAGTTAGCTTATTTTGAATATCTATACTTTAATCATTATTTTTACAAAACCAACTTATTTTGTATGGAGTATTTTTTAATCTACTTCAAACTGAATAATTTTCTTTTCCTAACTAAGCTGTTTTATTCTGGTCTTGTTCAATTTTGCTATAAGAACATTTACGCAATTGTAACAGTGTCAACTTACTCAGATATTTCAACAGTTATAATGTAAAAATTATAGAAATAAAATAACTTATGAGTATTATAAAATATAAAAAGACAAGATATTGTAATTTACTTAATTTAAGTTGTGTAATTTACTTTTGTGTAGAAAAGAAATCGGAGTATTTGATTGGAATCCATTTGATACACGTTAACACTACATTTGTAACTAATTAAAACAACAACATTTATATTTATTAAAATAATAATATTTATTCACGTCAAAAACCGATTAGTTTAATCTTATCTCTTTCAGTAAAGATTTTACTTGAAAATGTTTCTTCTCATACCGAATTTAAGATACAATTAGACATTTCACAAACTATGGGCGACAAACAAATATATAAACCGTTATTTCACTATGCTGATATTTTCGTTTCTTGTTATTAATATTTTCCATCTGCTATCGGTATCGAGAGAAATAATACAAATTGTTTTCCATAGTTTGTGAAATGTCTTAACGCACTTTTAAAGCCGAATCTGGGCCAGTTCCACCTTCGACCGCTAGAGATCGTTGATGAGACTAGTCTTTCCTCGGTTTCAAAATGTTTTCAATGTATAATTTGTTAATTGTAGTAGTTGATATGAATGGAAAATAGAAATGAGTTAAAATTTAAAGTTTGGTGATTTTAAGATTATTAAAATTCTTTTTACTTTCATTGATAGTCTTTGCATAGTTGATAAATTAAAATTTATATTAGTGTAATATTGGAAGAGGGAAACATTTTAGATTAAGAAAACATCATAATATTTAAATATTCGTGTTTGTAACTTTTTTTGAATATAATTAAACATTGTTAAAGGTAATTATCCTGCTAATTTAGATTGTTTGATCCTTTCCTTAAAATTGTTCCTCATTTACTGTGATGTTCTTTCAATATGTTCTCTTTATAATTACTTATATCAATCTCAAGTGGATAAGTTTATGTGACCTTGTAATATACAATTTACACTGTCTATTTGTTATTATTTTATTGTCAAATGCATGCGATTGAATGGATATTCTGTATCTATACATATGTATGTGCACAATGTCTCTTGTGATGTATTGTTTGAGTCTAATGGCATGTTTAAAATGTTCTATTCCAGTTGGGTTCCAGATGAAAATTTTGGAATTTTGAGACTCACTCCAATAAATATGTATTCGTCAACGATCACTAAAGAGTTTTCTTCCGTCACCCATTCCAAAGGTAACATTTCACAAAATATTTTTTTTATATGCAATATACTCTCATTAAAATATTCTTGAAGACATTTACTACTCATTAGCTTCTCAGTTATACTTTTTTTTTTCATTTACTAAAGACTGACAGTAGACACTTCAATTAAAAGATTTTTTTCTAGGATAAGCCAAACTTTGTTTTGTTATGATATTAACTGACAACATTTTCATGTTGTTGTTTTGGCTAATTGCATTAATATTTAAAATAAAGATTATACTACTGATTATATACTTGTTAATTATTGATTATGGTTTTTATTGTAGAATGTTCATAAAAATAAATCATTCATTCAACTTTGCAAAATCCAATTTGCTTTCATGAAGTACAGTTTATGACGGATTCACTTACATTTCTCCTGTCATAAGTTGTTAATAAATAGTAGTGGCAATAATGAAACCATTGATCCACTATCTATCTATATATTGGTGCAATAGTTCTTTTTCAAACATATTTTATTTAGATTTGATTTAATAATAATTTAGCAGAATATATTATATTTGTTTATGATATTCCTCTATGATAATATGTTCTAATATTTATTTACAAATGATATGTTTTGCGATAATTCTAGCCATAGACTAATGTTCTATGATTACCTTTATTTTATTTTAACTGAAATACTTTTTATATGATATTTTATCTATGAAATTCTCTTTATTTATAAAACATTTATTGAAAACTTAAATTATTCTATAATATTGATGTCAATACTAGTGAATATGGTTTCAATCAACATTAATTTAAAAATGCTTTCTTAATTTAATTGATTTGAACTTTATTTTATTCTTATCTTTATTTATTATGGTTTCTAATAACTATCTTGTAATAAGCCACTTGAAGTTTAATATGTTCTTGCTAGTAAATAATAATTTTGAACTTATTATTTACAATATACAGTTAATTATTTTCTTTGGATGCTTTTTCTTAAGAATTGTTTAATTGATTTTTTTTTAATCAAAAATGGTTGTTATTTTTAAAAGATTTTGACTTTCCTACTAAATATTTTCTATCTATATTTGTTAAGAATCATTATGATGAAACAAGTAACTGTTTAATAATAATTTTTTTTAAAGAAAATTATTAATCAAGATATACTACTACAAAATACAACTATTACTACCATTATTGTAATCATAAAGGTTTTATTGTGCATATTTTTCATTTATTCAATGTTTCGGTATATATTCTATCTTTATGTACTGTACATTTAGAATATATTTATATCATGAAAAAAATATTATTGTCTTATTAACACTTGACTTAAACCATTAATATGAATTATATATTTTTTAAATTTAATTTTTGTTTTTTCATGAAGTATAAGTTCTTGTTTGGCATTTATTGCTGTACTGTCTCTATGTAATAAGGTCTATGGTCAATAAGTCTGCATGTCTATATTGGCAATGTTTTTGTACTATTGTCCTTATTTCTTTGTGCACATGTGGTTTGCCAAAAGTACATCCGTCTGTCTTGGCCCATTTTATTCATTTTTAAAAAATATGGTCTAAACCCTTTTATCAGCATATTTCTCTGGTTAATAAAATTACTTTTATTTATCTACGACAAAACACTTTTTTTTTTTTCACTTATTTTAAGAATGCTCAGATCTCGTGAAAATGAAAAAAAAAATAATAACTCAACTTGTTTTATCGTTATCAGCAACATATAAATAAATAATACATCAAACCAATAACTTGATTTACAATATTGAGCCATTTTTACATTGGATTTTTGTTCTATTAATAGTAATATAACCAGTTAATGAGATATCTATTAACCAAATGCGTTTTTGATGTTATAATCAAGTAACTTATAGATAGTTCTTTTAGGATAAATCTGCTACTTGGGGAATATAAGTATTTTTTATGAATAATTCATTATGGAAGTCGATTTGAATGTTATGTGGTAACCAAAGGTTCAAATGATTATTTCCTACTTAATAAGTCAGGTATAAATCTAGCATGTGGAAGGTGATAAAAAAAAAATCGTGAATCATTCATAATTTAAAAAATCTTTTGTACCCTCTCACACGACTTTCCTACCTATTTCAGAAAAGTTTTTATATCTTTAAATATGTCCATCAAGAAACAAAAAAAAAAAAAAAAAAAAAAAAAAAAAAAAAAAAAAAAAAAAATGAATTAGATTTATCTTCCTGAAAATTGATCAAAGAAAAGATTTGAGTACGATTTATTTGATAAACGAAAGCAATGTAAACCGGCTTAAGGTAGATCAGTGTAAAATTTTCAATACCCTCTAATATTATTGATCAAAAACTTTTTGCCGTAGCCTAATTTTGTTAAACAATAATTTCTGTTAAAAGTAGAGGTAATATTGAAGCTTGTGTGATGCAGGCAACAGATTTTCTTACTTTCACTAAGTTATATTTTTTCTCTCATTCATTCCTTTCTGACACCAGGATATGTACCCATAAGACAGACAAACAGGCCAATGGCTAAAAATGTGTTTTTCGGACCCAGGAGGCTCTGAAACAGGCAATCCCTACAAAATAAAAAAAGAAACAACAAAATCGGTTCAGTAGTTCCCGAAAAAATCTTGACACAGACAGACAGAGCTGTCTGTGAGACAATGGCTAAAAATGTGTTTTTCGAACTCAGGGGGCTCTGAAACGTATAGATCCGTCGAAAACCGCATATCGGAAATTTAACCCCATCGCAATACTTTCCTTACCTAGTATAGGTAGGAAAGTAATAAATTAAAACAAGTGAAGAAAATAGAATACGCTGTATCATCCCTAATACTGGTTCGATACCGATGATTTTTTTTTGTTATGTTGGTATTTTAATTATCTTTCAAAAATTTTCGAACTCAGGGGGCTCTGAAACGTATAGATCCGTCGAAAACTGCATATCGGAAATTTAACCCCATCGCAATACTTTCCTTACCTAGTATAGGTAGGAAAGTAATAAATTAAAACAAGTGAAGAAAATAGAATACGCTGTATCATACCTAATACTGGTTCGATTCCGATGATTTTTTTTTGTTATGTTGGTATTTTAATTATCTTTCAAAAATTTTCGTATAAATTTTACCATAGAATATATACTAGCGAGTTAAGCCCCATAACATTTTTCTTTTCTTTATAACTTTTTTTTTCTGATTTTTTTTTCGGGAATTTAGTCCATGTACGAAAATTGAAAGGACAATTATAAGAACATTATAGGAAAGTTTCATCGAAATCGTTAGAGCCTTTTTTCGCGCAACAATCTATAGAAAACATGTTATTAATTTATTGCGCAGCAGCTATTGCGCATGGAGCACCCAATTTCTGTCACAGGCATCAGTAGTCAAAACCCAACGAAATAAAAAAAGAAGAAACAAAATCAGTTTAGTAGTGCCTGAGAAAATCTTGGCACAGATCGACAGACCAATGGATATTTTCTTTATAATTTTTTTTCCTGAATTTTTTCGTGAATTTAGTCCATGTACGAAAATTGAAAGGACAATTATAAGAACATAATAGGAAAGTTTCAGCTAAATAACGATAGTTTAATATTTTCGCTCAAAAGCCCTCTTTATATGGTTAAACAATGACGAAATCTACTTTTATTTGAAATAATTTTTGTTTAGTTTGTTTTTAAGCAATTATTAGTTACCGAAATTAATCTTTTTATTTATCGATTTCTATTCATCAAAAACGTTACTTAAAAAAAGTATAAAACTTCCCTAAAAAAAAAATTCCCTACTTTTCCGAGGAACGCTTCGGACCAATGTTTATATAATTTTTGTAGCTCGTGAGGTCTTCTACCACTCCTTTAAATATTATCCTCTACTTTCATGACATCCTATACATCAATACTATAACAAAATTATCAAAAAATAAAAATTTAAAACAAAAAAATAATTTTATATATATAAATGGAAATATTACACATCCCCCAAGGTCTGGAAAATTTTCATTCGAGTATTTATAAAAATATTGTTAAGGATTAATTTTTTCTTGCCAACTCTATTATTAGACAACCGCACCAAAGCAAATTTCCTCAGTCAGTATTTCCTTTATTAATGTTTATAATATTTGGGTATTTATAAATATCTTGGAATATTTATAACAGATTTACAGCACCTAGTATTTTAATCGTATTTTTGTGCGTGAGAAGCTTCACACTTTTTCCGCTGTTAGCCGCCCACGCAGGAATAACTTAAATCTGCCCACACAGCAATAAGTTTAATTTCCTTTTTATTTGCCCTTCAACCCATACGATAAGACCGATTCTTGATGGCGTCGTGTGAAAGCGCAAACTCATATTTCCGAAGTATTTTTACTTTGTTTCTTGAAGGCTAAAGGGATAGTGGTAAGAATTCAACAAACAGAGTTTTGTTGATCCATTTAGAAATAAATAATGATTTATTAAACTTATTTTTAATTTAGTAAATGGAGTTACTTAAACGTCATTAATTATTTTTTATTCCCAAAATAATTTATTCACCACTTTACCAGCACTTCCTAAGTTTGCTAAGCCTGCTCTTAAAATTGAAACCCTTTTATTATGCCCATTTTTTTAAACCAGAATGACCATCGGTTATTCAGAGTCAGAAAAGCTTAGTTTGTAATAACCTAAGTTTTTTTGTTTACTGATATTTTGATATATTTTTTTTTCATCTGATTACATGTTGCTTTTCAGTTTTATCCCAAACGAATTTTCACTAGACTACATATGTATTATGATAAGTGAACATCAGCAAAATAGGGATTTGCGTAAAATCTTAAGGTAATATAATAAAAAAAAAGTAAACATCAACACTTTTAAAATTAGAAATAAGTGTCGTTACTGTGGGAAAGTAGCGGGTCCAGGATTTAATTTTGGATAGGGAGGCTTTAGCGCCAAAACTTTATTTTTTGTATGTATATAACGATAAAAGAAATAATTTAAGTACCTGTATGAAATTTTGTTTAGGTGATACTTGAAGTCCTATTAAAAATGCCTAAATAACTGAAATGAATGAAAAAAAATTGCTTCGTATTAGTACCACAACTCAATATTAATTTATTAGTTTAACTTAAGATTAAAACCTCATTTAATAAAATTTGGAGTAACTTAGCATTTATGTTATTTACTAAATTTCATGATTTGTAAATGATTTTTAAAAATTTACCGTATAATAAAACAAAAAACGTGGGCGATAGTTTGGAGACACTCGGTTTAAAAGATAAACATTTAATTAACAATAATGCAAAACATTTCCAAAAGTATTTTGCCATACGATTATTTTGGTTACAGACTTCGTAAGAAACAATTCGAAATAAACAACCGTATCTCATTAGGTAACTTTCTTCCACCAACTAATCGAACATATGATAGTACATTCCTGAGAAATTCAGTTTTAATATAAATAAATTAAACAAAGACTTTTTGGACTTGTACAAACTAAAATCATAAGTATTTAGTTACAGAAAGTAGTTTACATAATAAGGTAGGACACATTTCTTATAGAGTAATATGGTGGATGGACCAACCGCTTAATGGTAGTTGGTCCGAACTACTCTATTGACTAGGCCAATGACGTCACTGTAATATTCCATACGAGTTTGTAGACCCAAGTGGGTCCTTAGTATTTATTCACCTTGAGTTACATGATAACTATGATCAGTAGTAGATCCAGGATTTAATTTTTGGGAGTTATTTTTTTAAAATTATAACTATAATTACTATGGATGAAAAAGAAAGTAACTATCATTTACAAAATTATCATGGTTTAAGTGGATCTTGAGGACCTATAAAAATTACTAATAAAAAAATAATTAAAGATCAATAATACTTTTATTAATATAGTTTTTATTTATTTTTTCTTGACACGTGACTTTTCAAGTATTTAGCTCTGGTCACTCATAGAAACAAATATGAACCAATAAAAAAAAATATAAATTTTGGTATTTTCGTGGGGGAGAGGGATTCAGCCCGAAAGCTCCCCCTCTCCCCGTGGATCCGCCAGTGACTATGATTATAGTCCCGCGAGACAGCTTGCGAATTTTCGACTTATGAATATAAAGTTAAAACCTTTTTGGAGCGCTTCCAAGTGTTTCTTCAAAAATAGTTTATTATTTATTTGGTAGCACATACATCACCTTCTGAACAATATGTCTTGGATGTCTAAATCCAAGAATCATACAATAATATTACCATCGTTGCATTAAAATACTCAGAATATTATCAGTCACAAAAGCTGTTTCAAGATTTAAAAAAAAAATCATATGAGCATAGATTATTTAATAAAAATGCAAAATACTACTTAAAATAATATTGATTAATACAAATAAAATATAACATAATTAATTACAATTTCATTTTATGAACTGAATTATTTGAATTTTTGGGCTCGCTTTCAGTCACAAGATTTTTGTTTCAGAGTTGCAAGATTTTTAATTATGTCCTTATCTCTAACAGACTAGCAAAATATAAATAGATTGAAATTATTTAACCGTATGACATTTTTAAAATTGGAACATCTGAATCATTTTTATCTCTTCACTTTTGAAATAAATATTTTACTTATAGGCTATTTTTGTAGGGCTAGGACTATTATGAAGCCACTCTGGAATTATTACTCTGGTAATTACTGTGGAAGAAACAGAAAGAGAATAATAAATAACGTTTAGTATTAATATAATATAAAATAACGTTTTATTGGTCGTTTAGGCCCTGTCAAAATTTCTTTTTTTTCCTTAGGAATTTCTTCAATATGAAGTTTTTCTCAACCAAATTTCCTCCACCGACAGTCCCCTATCAGTCATACTCTTCACCACTCTATCTTTTCATCTAACTGGGGGTCTTCCTCTCCTTCTTTCTACCATCTGTCTCCCTACCAATAATTATCTTTGTTATTCTATCGCCACCCATTTGCAGGTGTTCCCCCTAAAAAACAAATATTGCTCCCTCACTTATATATTTAATATGTATGTATATGAGATGATATATCAACTTTAGTTTTAAAGGTAGTAGATATAATATTGTTTTGCTTCTCGAGAATATTAAAGGCACAATACATTAGGCAATTACAATCAACAAGTAACATCGATAAAGTCACATAGGACTAACATTTGGAAGACCACCGGACGTAGAAGGAGTATAAGAAGATGAAGGCCGAGTAGAGTATAAATACTTTTACCCCTCATAAGCTGTCCATCCTGATTCTCTCCTAGCATCAGACGCTTATCTCGCTGGTGATGCTATGGAACTATGATGTGATTTTAGAAAATTTGTTATTGATATTACACAGGGAATAGTGACGTGCAGAAGGGAGAATAGGTAGGAATTAAACATGGAAATCAATAGGTGGCTAATTTCAGATTTAATTGTTGCAGTAATAGTTGTAGGAGCTGCGATTTGCGGGATGTTTGGTTCGTTGTCACAATGGTCTGGCACGGCGTTATAATGCATCAGATCCGGGAGATGGTGAGGTAAAGTATTTTCATCAAGAATTCTGGATGACTCGATTAGAGAGGAGGCTGTCCAGACAGCTTGTTGGATGATACTAGTAAATAGTATCTAAGGTCATTTTTGTCAGAAAGGATTTTACGAAAAAAAGATCCAGCTAACTAGACTTGTAATGAAAAATGGTGGAAAAGGTTTAGGAATGGGAGCTAGTAAAAGTTGGGGAATTAGATGTTTAAGATCAGAGCAGAGTTCGTTTTGATGTGTAATTGAGGGAACCAAACCCGTTGGATACGGTGGGAAAGTAGGTAGGAGAGCTACGAGATGGATGGTTGAACGATGTGAAGTACATAGAGCAATGTTTGTCCACGTGAATTCGTGGTCAAGAACCCCTCTGTTGATTTTTGGTGTTTAAATCTGCACCTAGAATGATATGATGTCCTAAGGAATTGAGAAGGACAGTGACCTGTATATTGGGTATGGATTGGTTTGGAGGGAAATATGTTGAGCAAGTGTGAATGAATAGCAGCAAGTCTGGACAACTACAGCGGTGGCTTATAGGAAATCAGGAATAGGCTTCGGGAGTAGACGATGAGAATGATGGTGATGATTAATGACAGCAGTGCTTGACATATGGTGACCTTACGGATGTGACCGGCATGTGCTTTCCCGTAAGGTTGGTCGGTTCGGTATCCCAAGTATTGCGGCATTTTGAAGAACAGTTTAGAGATTAGTCGAGTTCACATCAACGATTTTGTCCAGTAATAAGGTTTGGGAAGTTAGTTTGTCGGTATGATTTTTAACACAATTCGCATGAAAGGAGGATGGATACTGATTTCTTTGAAGTAATTTAAGGAACGTTTATTCAAACTACATTTTTTATACTATACCTTTCACCTACATGCTATTTTTTCTTTTTAAAGTTAATAGTTTTCATACTCATTTTTATTTGGTGTTTCTTTTTCTTAGCCCTGATGAAGGCCTTACCGTTGGTCCGAATCGTCGGCAAAAATAAAAATTAATATAACTTATTTATTTTTACATTTTTTGACTGATCACCTCAACCAATCTCCTCTTCAACTTAATGAATCATTGAATATTTTAAACATCACTTCATAAAAAAAAATCAATGACTCCTTTGCATTAATTAGGCGAGATAACCAGAAATAAAACACGTTGAGTGAAGCGATACCCTACAAGAAAAGAGTTCGAATATGTCTCAGTTAAAAATAAAATTATATCTAACAAGCTTATTTATTTACATTGCGTTAGTAGAATTTTAACTCTATAACAAAAGAGTTGGTCAAGCTTTGTGTTGTTAAATAGATTTTTTTCACTAAACAACATAAAAATTTGGATTTTTATCGTTAGCATAGACATGCGGCTCACCCATTAATATCATATATGTACTATGGATGATAAATATTCAGGATGCAGTCATTAAAAAAAATTTTATCTGTGCCGACGTTTCAACCCAAACATGTGGGTCATCATCAGGGCGTTGTTCGAGCACTGAAGGTTTTCAAGAATCACGCCCTGATGATTGGGTTGAAACGTCGGTACAAATAAAAAATGTTTATAATGACTGCGTCCTGAATATTTATCACCATGATATGTAGAACAGGCGACTCGCTTCCTTTAATAATTATATATGTACGTTTATTTATTTATTTACATTGCCTTAGTAGAATTTTAACTCAATAACAAATGAGTTGGCCAAGCTTTGTGTAGTTAAATAGATATCGTCATAGCTAAACTTCAATTAGCCGAGTACGATGTGGGATTGTTTAGAATTTTTCTTAAAAATTACACAAGTGGAAGTATAACAACTCTATTTTCACTTGGACATTTTCTAAAGCTGTTAATATGAAGAAAATAATTTACACAGTAAATTAATGCGAAAAGCGCGAAAGAATAAACCACTCCAAATACAAATCAGAAATGTGCTGTCAAATGTCTCAACTGTCAAATCCCTGACAACATCTTAATACTTGTTTACTATTAAATTAAGCCATGACCAATTGAAAAATGCCGAGAATCAAGAGCGTACGCAGCTGCCATATTAAGGGGGAGGGAGCAGTACGGAAAACTTTTTTTCAGAAAAGTTTTTTGTTATTATCTTTTATAAATATTTTTATATGAAATACAAAATATAAATAGAACAACAATTGTGGGCGGGGTAGCCGGATGGGCTAAAGCGTGTGCACTGCACCGCCGTTGCCCGGCAACCTGATATATGAATCAAAGATATAAAAATAGTAACGAGTTCGCGTCTCGGTGCCGGGGGAGTCTTTTAAATCCCCGCCCACACCCCCTGGCTTGGGAAAATCCCGTATAGCCTTAACGGCGAGGAAGGGAAGGACCCCCCCCCCCAAAAAAAAAGAACAGCGATTAATTAAAAATTAATTTTCTTGAATTTTCGGTAATACGTTTGTATTGTTTTATTTGCTTTCAATTTATTTAGGGGGGGAGGGCAACACCTCCCACCCCCTTCTCTACATACGCCCATGCCGGGAGTTCATTATTTTGTTTATATATTTATACAATATTTTTGCCTTTTAAATAAGAATCTCATCTGAAATGATCGCAAGAGAGTTGTCAAGAGAGGGGGTACATTTTTTTAAATACAGAGGAGGGGGGGGGGCTAATTTATTTGAGGATGGGGAAATTGGTTCTTATTTCCTAATTAGTTTCTTTCAGAATGTTTAAATACTATCAAGCAATGATGATAATTTTTATTTTTTTGCTACTGTATTTGGAAATTTGTTCCGTGTTTCATAGCCAAAGACAAGGCATTAGTTGTATTTATTATATACACACAATAAAGATACCGCATACCGGTATTTCAAACAAGCGGCGTCCTTTGGGTCCCCTGCTTGTGTGTTGAGTACTTAAAATAAAGTCATATCTGCCGCTCTTCCACGTATGCGGTTTTCATAGATATATTTTTACATAGACATAAACCTCATAATTTCCTTTTTTCTTTATCCCCCCCAAAAAAAATTCTAATGGCGCAACTTGCGCCATACAACCTCTTTCTGAGCACCTCTACCCATTCGTCTCACATAGCCATACCATCTGAGTCTCGTTTCTTTCTACACCTCAAGAATATCTTCTTTTACTTCCAATCTCTCCCTTATAGTGATGTTTCTTACCCTTTCGATCCTGGATATCCCGTCCAAAAATCCTTTTCATCTGAAAGGAATTTTTTTTCCCTAAGTCATACTGAGGGGCTACGTTTTCGAACCATATAGCATTAAAGTTTGTTACTATGTACAAAGCTTTGTATATTAGCTGTTTAGTTTTTATTAAAATATTACTACTCCAGAGTACAGAGTTAAACATTCGCCCTTATGTTTTGCCATTTGAGATCCTTTTTTGGATTTCTGGTTCTGTTCCATCATTCCTTTCAATTATGGATCCCAAATCACAAAGTTGTTCTACTTTACTTAGGTTGCATAGTGTTGGGTCGGTCCTCTCTTCTTTCTCCATGTACATAAATTTAGTTTTGTTGTAATTTATTTTGAAACCTCCTCGTTTATAATGATCTGTAACTTTTCTGAGTACCTTACATCCTCTCTATCTTGTTCATCAGTAAAAAAGCATAGGTTTTTTTTTTCTTAACTCGATGCCCATTTTTTCACACTTCTTCATCGAACCTTTTAAGCAAGGTATATTTAAATAAAGTGGGGAACATGCAGAAACACTTTTCTGTTTTGAAATTCCCTAGATAATAATGGGCCTATCTTTATCTGGCATCTATTATTCCTATAAATTACTTTAGTTAGGCTCACGAATCCTTATTCAATCCCAGCCTTTCTTAATAATTCTCATAGAATTCATATATACATTCCTGTTAACAGTTATACAGTTTTAAAGCAAAATAAAGTAGTTTTCGTTTTATCAGAAGCGGATTCAGTATTTTATTTTGCAGGGCTTTTTTAAATGTTATGTATTTTTTTTAATGCAGGTATTTACTCTGTAAGAAAAAGCCCCGAAAAAAACCTATATAAAATGTTTTCTTTTATTATTTGCTCGGTTAGTATAATATACGTCATACTCTATTTCGTACCGTCAAATCCTTTCTTGCTGAAAATTTCAATTTTTTAATATATATTGTTGAACTTCGTTCAACAATCTTAGCTAATAAATAATCCACCAAAGTATTAATTTTAACCATGAGATGTCTAAACAAGATTGGGTGTGAAGGGATTCCCTGGTTCCTATCTCCAACAACAAACTGGGTGAAATACAAAAGTCTCGTGAGTTCTGTTTTCATGATTTGTATATTGGAGCCTTGAGTATGGTAGCTTCTGGCCTTCATCTCTTCTTTGCTGACTCTTTTCTTTCAACCAATTCAAACTGTTATTATCATTATTTTCACGATAGTTTTATCTGAGGCATATATCATTGAAAGGCTCATGTTAAGTTTGGCGTTTTTATTGACTTCAGTCGTAAATTGAAGTCCTAATCCCTATGATTTATTATCAACTCTAATGGTCTTGTGGGTTCTAAAATTAAGTTTACTGAACATTAACCTTCTAGCCTAGACGCAGTTGCTACTTTTAACTTTCACCACCATTTCTTTTATTTTTTTAACTTTACTGGCGTTATTACATTTTATCTCTATAAATTATTTTTACATTAAATATGAAAAACTATCCCTCACAGAAGCGATTTCCGACCAGGGAGGCGCAAAATATTGTCAAGGGAGGCGCCTAAATTTTTATAGGCGAGATTTAAAATATAAAATGTCCATATTGTTGTATCAAAACCTTGTCGACAGAATAATCCGTCAATTTTAGTTTTCAGTATTTTTGTTCTAAAGTTTTTTTAGATTACTTCATTTTATTTTTGTAGGAAGCCGTGTTAACAAAGAAGTTGGAACCTCTGACATATAATATGCTAAAAAATATTAATGAATGTAAACTAGCATTTATCTTAAACTCTCAATAATATATTGTATAAATATGAAAATACAACTTATTAGTAGTAAACTGCTATAAAAAACTATAAGAATTATTATCATCATCATTTTTAATAATATATATATATATATATATATATATATATATATATATATATATATAATATGTTATACAAAAATGACGTGAATTGAAGAATAAATCTGTTACGAATTTTGATTCACTCACTGGACCAACGAGCTTAGTCGTAAAAGTGTCTCATATCCATATTATACCGGATGGCACCAAATTTCTAATTAAATTAAGCTTGTTTTAGTTAAATCTCGTTAAAGTTACCACCATTTTTGGTTTTAGCGATACACATTATTATTTTTTTTTTTTTAATCTTATTTATTGAAAAATATTACAATCTGTCTCAAGGACATTTATAATAGTATTCACAGATCACATTCACACTCTATGTACAGTAAATAAAATAAATTATACAGAAAAATAATATATATACAATAAATAAGAATAAAATAACCTAAAAATAAATGAATAAAAAGAACACATACATACCTATATACAATATTTACAATGCACATTATTATTAAGTGTATAATAATAACAATTGTGATAATATGGAAATGAAGTGATTATAATAAAAGAAATACTCGTAATTATTACAATGGGAACACATAAATAATGGTTTTTATTAATATTTTACTTTGTTTATGTTTCTGTTTTATTTATAAAAAATAAAATAATAATAAGGATGACTTGAATTATATTTGTTAATTTCAGTGCTCTGGTAGCCAAACAGCCTGGTAGCTATTGACAGTGAATCGTTAATCTATAATCAATTATTCGCTTTTGATAATTTTTTAATGTTTATGTACGAGTTGTTAGATATTTTAAGTCAATTGTACAAAATCAAATTTCTAAATAATCCATATTATTTATCTGTGTATTTCAAATATTTGCCTAAGTCTGTTTAAAAAAACACTGTTATCGTAGCCTAGCATTGTCCATCCTGTTTTATTTAATGAATATATTTTTTTTTCACTTGAGCAGATTATATTATATCATGAAAAAAATATTATTATTAAATATTTTCCTTAATATTTTTTATTTTTACTATTCACATGCAAATATGGTTTAGTTTAAATAATATGGAAAAAATAGAGGAAAGTTTTGTTGTGGTCGTAAATCTTGGCACAGTCCTATTGTTGGGTCGCTAAACTCGATTTTTGAAAAATTTTGAATTTTTTTTTTTTATCGGTTTCTCAAAAATTATTGTTTTTTAGTTTTTTTTTCAGAATACCACTATGTATAAAATTAGAATTATCAAAATTCTGTACTTTTTATCTCTGTTGAGTTTTTCGTATGATTTCAGAGCGCACTGTGAAATGTGCCATGTATGTGCCCTACACGGATTAAAAAGATATATTTTACCAATTGATTTTTGTTTTATATAAAATAACAATATAGATAATTGATTGAGTTTAAATTCATTAAAAAAAACATACAAAACCAAATTTTTTTTTCTCGATTACTATGAATATTTTGAACATTCTTTGAACGTGAATGTCCTTAAATAGATGCATTGAAAACCGTGACCCATGTCCGTAGCTTCTTGTAAGTACGGATCATCTGTATTGGTCATTACTACAGAGGTGCCAATCCCTCTCCTCAAAGTCTATGGTGAATGCACCCCTCTCAAGAAATTGCATTACTCTCCTTTTCTTAAAACAAGTCATGCGTAAGTAAAACTAGGAAAGTTGTTGATCGAATAAATAATAAAATTATAATTTCCTTTAAATTGAATCTAACAAAACTATGGTTTCTTCAAAAGACTTATTTTTTCTATTAATATATATATACACACATGTATTATTACAGTAAGGCTCGAAATCGGTTTTGTACCAAATATAAGCTCTTGTCAGGCTCAAATACCATGAATGGGGTACCATTGGATTCAGAATTTCACGGAGGGTTAGCGAATCGTATTCTCCGCTTTTGTTTTTCTTTCTAAAATAAATAAAGTGGATACAAACATTTTACTAGGCTTCAATACAGGAACGGTGGTAGGTCTGTAGATCGGTACGGGACAAATTGGACCTTGAAGATTTTGATGCGTACAGCAAGACCCGGATAGTTCCACTGGAACTATAGGATCCTGCGTTTTTAAGCCCAAAAACGTACTGTTTTCGAGATAACGCAAGGCATAGGGTTCGCATCCACACAACCTTACATTAATTATAGTACTGTCGTTGAATACAAGTCCCATTTCGTCGACTTGAGGCCTCTATGATCGAGAGAGGAGTTTATATTATTTATCGATGGTGTTTTTGATCGGCAAGCCATATCATCGTTAATTCTTCACCAAATCTCAAGATTGAGTCACCAATTTCGAAAGTTTTCTTCTCCTTCTGGCGGGCAAAATAGTCCCATCAACCCAAACATTCAGGCAAACAAGTTATGAAAGAAAACACACTTTATTTGCGAATAACTAAAAAATTACACACTTTTCCCTTGGTTATGCCTATACTTATATAAAAGATTACTAAATTCCCTACAAAAGGAAAAATAAATCATCGAAAACGTTTAGAAATTTTTCCAATTTTCTTTTTTTTCATTTTAGTATTTTTTTTTCTTATTTTCAATTAATATTCATTAGGAGAGTTCTATTATAGTCAATTTTATTTGAAAATAACTATATATTTGGTATATAGCTATAGTATCAGTATGACGTTGAAACAATTTGAACTGACCGAAGGAGGAAAGTTGGTTCAAATATTTTTTTAAGGGAAAATAGAGTTGAGATTGCAAAGATACAGCTTATTGAAATTTGTAAACATGTTGGTTCCAAACATTAATGAAGATTCAAAATAATTTTTGTTTCCTTTGTCATTTATATTTATCGATAAAGTAACAATTGATTTTCTTATCTTTTGATACGTGGCATTTTTTTTTCTTAATAATTAGGCATTTGAAAACAATATACTGAGCGAATTTTTCGCACGGGCCTACTAGTATAAATATATTTCTACAGGGATAAATAGATAATATATTTTTCCATCGAATGCCGCCAGTTCGTCTGCCTCGATTCAAGTTCCTCAATTAGCTTTGTCTTCAATAAAGCCTTTGAAAAGCTGCCAGTTCATTATGCCGTACGCACGTAGTAGATTGTCTTGGCTTTGTTGTGTAAACATATGACAATTAGATTAAATAAAGGTCTGTATTAAATAACGAAAAGATTAGTCGTGTCTGCGCCTGTTTTTAGATAAGACGCGTAGAGTTTATTATCTTTGGCTTCAAGTGTTCCTAATGAGACATTTATATATATATATATATATATATATATATATATATATATATATATATATATATATATATATAAAATGTAGATTATTTTTACTCTTTTGTTTTTCTTGAAAGTTCTCGAGAGATTGAAAATAAAGAAATAGGACGAATTCATTTTTATTCTGTTTTTGTTTTCGTTTCATAGCTGAATATTTCTTTACTCGTCTTGGGATCCTGGGAAATTAAAAGGTGTTACAAAAAAATAATAATTTCTCCTTCAAAGTTCTTCATTTCAAAGAACTTAAGCTACCTTTCCATGAAGAACGCTTTGAGTTTAATGAAATACCTATTTTTCCGGAAAAGGTACGCCAAATAATTTGTTTTTATTCAAAGTGAACTCTAATCATTATTGATAAATTTTGAGGAAATGCGAAAGATTATATTTTCAATTCTAATTGTAATATCAAAACCAAGAATTTTTCTTTTTTTTAAATATACAAATGAATTCTTTACATGTAGCATATATTTCCAAAAATCACAGATTATTTCAATAGTAAATTTAAAAAGTTAAATTTAAATAGGGACGCTTTTGGAAAGAATTAAACTTCAAAGCCCGTTTTTGAACAAAAAAAAAAGTGATTAGGATTCAGTTTGAAGAGAAAAATGGTTCGATGGAAAAAAAAGTTATGAAAATTCTACTACTAATAATAATAATATATTAGTATATTATTTAATTGCAAATTATTTTTTTTAGAATAATAATACAATAAAATAAATTTATTGTTATTTTTCATTTGAATAAGACAAAAAAAAAACTTTTGATGAATAATTTTTTTAAGGAATATTTAAAAAATACAAGTTAAATTACATTCCTTGAACATTTTTTTTTAAGATTTCCATTTAGGTTCTTTTTAAAAATGAAATGTCGTTTTTTTTTTAAACATTGAAATCTATTCTTATTTCAATTTACAAAAAAAAAATAGATTATTGTTCACTTTGAAAATGTTTTTTTTTAATTTAATTTTTACATTTTTATATATTTTAAAAAATTAAATTAATACCATCTATTATCTGCTATATAACTCTTCTTGATAATTCCTAACTCACTATCATTAAATTAATGATTCAATATAGCTATAAAGTAAAACCTATGCTAACATGCTAAAATATTCGGTACATATAACAATGATTAAAAAAAGTAACAATTTATTATTTTTGCGGCTCTAGTGGTAACTTGAGATGGATGACATTGTGTAACGGAGACATGACACACCTAGGTCGGAATATTCAATTATTATTTAAATTATGTATTTATTTAAAAATATAACTATAATATTTAATTTCTTTTAGTTTAAATAATAAATTTCAGTGGTGAATGTAAGTACTTGCCAACGTGTTTGGGGATATGAGCAGGTACATATGTTTTACTAAACCACTAGAAACTTACATGTTATTCTAACCGAATTCAGATGCGTGTTTATTAAGTGTTATTTGCGATATTAAAAGTCCTGACTTGCCGACATGTGTGTGGGAGGATAATGTGATGGCCAATGGTGAATTTTGGTTTTGATGGGGTTCAGTCGAGGCTAGATTGTTTAAGATATTAGATCGAACGGGCGGGTCAACCAAAACTTTATTGAATATTAATTATTATAGATTTTTTATTGTGTTGTAAAAGGTCTTATAACATACAAATTATATTATAATATCGAAAATAATCTATAAATTTGAGACATAATTTAATGGCGGATCTATCCCACCTAGCCTTCCCAGTATTTTATTAGTTTTCCGGCTTTGAATAAATTGTTTAAAAGCCACAGAAGAAAACTCCCCAGTTCCCAAATATAAATACAGCTAAAAATATACATATAGTCAAACTAGGAATTAGTTGGAATCCTAAACCTTAGAATTCTCGTCTTGTATGTTTCTCTGAATTCGGAGTTTTCCACTTACACAAGATGTATTATATTTTACAACGTTCCAAGTAATTTTAATATATATTTAAATGTACCAATCGAACCTTTGGCGATTTCCTCTCAAGTCTAACAAAAGTATCTATCAAAACTGTGATTTTTTTTTCTAATTCTTCTTAACGTTCTTTAATTCCATAAATGACTAATGTTATAAGTCACATAGGTAAGTAACAATTGGTTATTGGTATTTATAATTCTCGTTATGCTGAATCGAATAATAGCTGAGGCATCTTTGTGTGATATAATTTTAAGGGCATAGGTAAAAAAAAAAAAAAACGTAAATAATATCTGGCAGAGAACTAATTTTTGTTTGAAGTCTGAAAAATTTAACTTTTTTATATTTTCATGAAATTTCAGGATGTGGTTTGCAATACTATTCCTGGCTCCATAATTTAAAATAATAGTAATAATAATGTAATTGTAAAGCCTATAAATAACAGATGAATATTTCTTATTTGGTTGAAATACAAATGTTTTTTTTGTGGAATGATTATTTTATGCAGTATGTCACTGGAGTTGTATATATATATATAGTCGGTTTCTGATTCATTAAACAAATACTAAAATAGCAATATGGTTATTTATTTTTGTTATTTGTAATTCTACATACGTATTCTATTTTGACAATTAATTAAAATACTCAACATAAACAAAACAATGAAAAACCACGACGCACATAGTGACTTTTTGTATACTATCATAGTTAAACAAAACACTAACTTTCTTATTTAATCTTGTAATCATATTGAACGGGAATTAGACTTAGTTAGATTTATTTATTAAACATCTGATCAATTTAATCCAATAAAAGAAGTCATTAAGTACCGGATAGTGAATTTTGGGAATCTATTTTACACTATTTAGAGAACAAGAGATCATTAAGTACCAGATAGTGACTTTTTTCTCTGTAAAGTCAGAACATTGTGCACTTTTATACTTTTTACGTATAGAAGGATTTGTATTATTTGTATTAACTTAATGAGTTATCTTATCGATAAATATGGTTAGCAAATTAACAAAACGAAATTAACAACTACACACCTTCAGGTAAAAATCCACCAAAAGTGTACTTGGTGACTTTTTGCAATAAACCGGTATGTTGTTGACGGTATGTTGAAAATGCCACCAACAATTCTTCAGGAAAAAAAACAAAAAAACTGGAGTATATTTGTAACATATTAGACAAACATTAGAGTGGCTGGAACTTATAGCTCGGACCAATCCGTCAGAAATCCCTTATAAAACAAACCATGAATGCTTCGATAGTTGGCAAGAGACCACCTGGTAGGCCAAAACCAGATGGATAGGTAGAATTAACACAGATAAAGCAGGGCTTCATCCAGATAAATGGTAAGAAATATCCCAAGATATGCAGTGGGGGATAAGGAAGCGAATGATCTAAGAGTTCTGTAAAGACAACATAAAAAAAATTAGATTCACGAAAAAGGTACACGTTTTAGTTACTCTAGTTGTAAAATAAAATATTTAATAACACGTGTAAAAAGGGTGTACTTAAAAAAATTCTGAAATAACTCCTGAAAAACCCCACTAAAATACAAATAAATACATTTTTAAGTGTGGTCACTTTTTGCACTGATAAGTGACATGATCATAGACATTTCCATTTGTGCTATTGAGATTTGAGCTGTCTGGATCATTATATAGTTGAAATCTTCTACAATTGTATTCCCACTATTTTTTTTTTTTCATTCAACTTAACAAGAACTATCACAAACTAAAAGAATTGGTATAATGCACATATATATCATTAAATCGTACTTAAAATAATCACAACGAAAAGTATAACGATGGAGTTAAAAAAAAAAAAAAAATAACAATTACACTTGTACTCAAATATTTCTGAAATAATTACTGCATGCAATTGAACTTTAGTAATAGACCTATCAATGATTTCGTAAGGATTTTTAAGATGTAAGTGGACGCAGCTAAATTGCATCGGAAAATGTTTATTTACTTCCCATCAATGATATTAAACTGTAGTTAAAGGGCCCTAAGGAGGATAACATCAGTTTAATCAAATCTATAAAGTGTGTACTAGATAGCTTAAAATACCAAAAACTTTAAAGCATAGCTGTTTTTAGACATTTTCTAGACCTTATTACTGTTTTCGAATCTTATTGACAAAAAGTATACTGCACAGTCATTTCCTTTGTATTTCTGCAATAACATAAATCATGATCTTATTTCATCCAAGTTTACTCTACCAGTAACAAAAATAAGAAATAAATTTTATCATAAGAATAACTTTCTGGCAACCGGGACTGCTTTACTAAGTCCGTAAATTCCTACGTTCTACATACTCTCTCATACTCCTTTCCTACCTTACTCTGATAGACACATCAAAGTAAACCAAAATAATGCCTATTCATCATTCTTTTTCCATTCAGCTATTGTTCCTCGTGGTTGTTTCCTAGGTCCCCATCCTTTACACAGTTTATACAACTGACGTCCCAACCCGTCTCTTACACTGCCATCACCACTTATGCCGATGTCTAACTTGGAATCTCATACAGACTGAAACGAGAAACCGCAGAACATTTTTGGCTACTTCAGCAATTACTAGACAAAAGCTCTAAGCTCCAAAAAATTACAAATGACTCATATACATGACTATAATAAGGTTTATTTGGAATTACCTAGTTGAAATTTGGGCTCAACTAAACCATCGAATTCCTCTTGTATCCGATCCTTCTTTAAATCCTCACTGCTCCTTACATTGTCACAAAGAAAATCATACATAACGACCTTAATGTTTCATATATTTCCGATAGGGCCCACTCCAGGTACCTAAACTTCAAAAGCATCCAAACCCTTTCGTTTCTAACCTTCCTACCTCTTCAATCCCTAATAACCCTCTGAGCCGTCTAAAAAGAAGATGGACTCGTGACCTTCTAATGTAGAAATTTTATTAGAGTGCTACCAATGGGTAGTTTCTCTACAAGTCATGTTATTATATTTCTCTGTATCGCCTTTAATTGATGTATTTTACTTTAATATAGTTGTACCTAAAATTCATGAATAATAAAAAAAAATTGAATCTGTTACTATGGCTTTTACCATTTGTTTTTTCCCAAAAGTAATTGCTAATTGAAATTTTTTTTAGCAATTTAAGCATTTCTTCACTTCTTCTCTCACAGCGTACAATAAAATAATAGAAGAGAAAAATAGTTGGGGTGGTCAGTCAAAAAGGAAGGCAAAAATAAATGATAAAATAATAGATTTTGAAATAACTGCATTACTAAAAATCTTATATATGTTTATATATAAGGCAACTAAATAAAAAAGTAAAAGAACGGTGGAAATATATAATTAAATTTTTTTTTCTATTTATTTATTGAGTATTACAACGATCTGTCGCATGGACATTAGTTATAGTGAGGTAGGATAACATTCACACTATATGTACAAAAAATTTAAAATAAATAGAAGCAAAATAACAATAAATAATAATCAAATGTATATACAATAAATAAAATAAATTAACCTAAAAATTAAAACTAAGCAAAAAAACACATGCATACCTATATACAATCAGGCAAGGGAACTCCAGCAGAACGCTGCGCTACTCTCTCAACCGCATCACTGGATTTGGTACCAGCGGAGATTGATCGAGAGTACTTTAGCCTTACACATGTACACATTGTCTTGAGTGGAGAATCTGGCCATTGCCAGAACTCTAATATATACAATCTACAAAAGGTCACGAGGCCACTGCCGTTCAACCTTCTTGGAGGATTATAGGGATGAGCGGTGCTTTATAGGGATTGTGCAAGATGATTTGTATGATATGTAAGGTTCTGGTAAAATTTGGAGAATTTTTCTGGGATGAGGTATAGGATAAGTGGGATGTTGAGGTCATGATGTAGGGTTTTGTTGGTTACATTGAAAGGAGCATCGACTATTGATCGAAGGACTTTTGACTGAATGCGCTTGATGTTATAAAATTTTGCTGTTCCCCAATTAAAAAATTAAATAAAACATTTTTTTTTATCAGTTGTTATTTAAATAGATACAATGAAATCAATTTAATTCCTCAGTGTGCTTATAATAATTATCTATTGAACATTCGATCTCTTCAACTATCTGTCTTCAATAGGACATAAACTCTTTGCTAAGACATAAATAAAATCGTTCCTCGATTGCTTGGATATTTTGATAGAACGTATATTATTTGTTTTGAAATAATAAAAAGCCTAAAACCCTCCTATATTCAACTCAGTATTAAAAGTCCTTTCGAAATACGATAACCATCTAATATACTCCTGAAAAGTAGGCAGTAAAAGTCAAGCGTTATACAAACAAAGATGATCTAAATTTAGATTTGCGGATATTTATCCTCCCAGGGCGTTAACCTGAAAACGTTTCCATGTTACCAGCGGGCAAGACGTAAACAATGCAACGGAATAAATGAAGTCTGCTAGGATCTGGTTTAGTCTATTTTCTCTTTGCGCTGATTGATCTGAGGCCATTAAGCGAGTCTCGCTGAGCTAAAACCGCGTTGGCTACTTCCACTTCCCTTCATGTTGTGACACAATTTTGTTTGCTTTACTTCATCAAAGTATTTTTAAACTCTTTGATATCGCCATATCCACCGTTATAGTAACGGAACCAACGAGAAGTATGATTTGTAAATAGTTATTTCAATACACTAACGAAGAAATTGTTGTTAATTCTATCATTTAAATCTTATTTTGGTTTTGGCATAATACAGGCTTTTCAAAATGAAGTCATTTAAGGATAAAACAATACTATAAAAAGTAAACGTAATGAATTCTTGTCATTCTATTCCGTGAAATTAGAAAAGTGAAAATTTTGTACAAATCTTTTTTAGATCATTAATTTAAATTTGGAATCACCATCACCTTCTGTAAGAAGACTTCAACCTATACATTTTAATATTGCATTGGAATAAAAAAAATATTAAAAATCTAATATCATTGGAAAATATTTGCTTGAAACGAATATAATATATAAGAAGGAGTTAGTCGAGGGTGCGGTCAAATAAATAAAAAATTAAAATATATTAATTATTTTAATTTTTGCCGACGTTTCAGGTCGTCATTTTTGCAGGTCGTCTTCAGGGCTACAAAAGATACAAAACATGTTGAAAATAAAAAATAAATATAAGTATATATAAAATAAGAAGAAGTCAGATACAGAAATAAAAGATAGTTTAAGAGATATAGTGGGTGACAATGTAGTTAAATATTAAGAATTATATATGTAGAAGATACAAATAAATGGAAAATAAGTAGGAATAAAAATAAAGGAGAATATAGCATGTAAGTTAAAAGTAAACAGATTGCGATAAAAGATAAGGAATAAGTGTATAACAAACTAATAGAGATTACATTAGATAACTGTGGGTTAACAAATAAAGAAAATAAATACATGAATGTTAACGAATATTAGTTTGTTTATTTGTATCTTCTACATATATAATTCTTAATATTTAACTACATTGTCACCCACTATATCTCTGATACTATCTTTTATTTCTGTATCTGACAACTTCTTCTTATTTTATATATACTTATATTTATTTTTTATTTTCAACATGTTTTGTATCTTTTGTAGCCCTGAAGGCGACCTGCAAAGTGGGTCGAAACGTCGGCAAAAATTAAAATAATTAATATATTTTAATTTTTTATTTATTTGACCGCACCCTCGACTAACTCCTTCTCATATTATATCAACGGTCAACCATCTCTACATCATTACGAATATAATATAAGTAATATTTTATTGATTTTAGGTGGTCAGTTTAGTTATTGCATCAAAATAATTGTAAAATTATGTTTGACTAAAAATACTTTTTTTTTTCTTTTTTCAATTGAATGTTTAAACGAGTAATTTATTTTCATTGGATTGACGAAGGTGGGTGGCTGGGAGGAGGGAGGAGTATACCTTTTAGTTAAACGTGAATGCTGACCACATCATTTCCTTGTATCAAAATTGGTCATGGGACATTATCTTTTATCCAAGTACTGAATTCTGCACTCAACAAGGATACTTATGGTTTAAGATTTAATATAATATATAATGTATTATATACAGATAGATAATTTAATATTTTACACAGATTTAGGTACGATATTTCTTCCCATATGGTTAATTGTCTTAAGAACCTGATTTGTTTAGAAAAAAAAAATCATAAAGTCATAATATAACTGTGATTTTTTACAGAAATCTCTTTTACAGTTATTGATTCGTATTTATAAGTGGCCTAGTAAATGTTTCTAATATTAATATTTATTTTCTAAATAAAGAAACCTACTCTTTTCTTGATTTATTTTCATGAAAATGTAAATATTACGATTACGAACAATTAGTTATTTAGCTAACAAATACAGACAGCTCAATACCTATAATAGAGATCAGGGTAAAACCACAGTTGGGTTATCAATTTATATGATAAATATTCGAAAAATGATTATTTTTTACATTTAAAAAAATATGCATTTATGCAATTATTTTTATCAAAATACATCCCAGGACAAGGGAAAGAAGAAAATTAATTTATTGAAGTAATTTTTGCTGAAAACATGGGTACTTTTAGGTGACAAGATATCCAAACACCGTGTTTTTTGTACACGTGAGGTGTATCTCATCTTATTTTGTTATAAATCTCAAATTAATCATCAAATTAAGAATTTAACTAGAAGTAAAATATAAAACAAATCACTTTAGCTGTTTTGTTTTTTTACGAATTTAATGCATCATTAGTGAAATCAGATCTCAAATTCGGTAAAACAGGGCGGTTATTTGTCAGCATTCTTAGAACGCTTATTGTAGATGTTCAATAGGATTCACATGTAAATCAGTTCAAAGTTTTAATCTCTATAGGAAAATAAGGGATTTTTAAATATGAAGAGAAGAATAGTTGGGGTGGTCAGTCAAAAAGGAAGGCGAAAATAAATGATAATATTTATTTTTACATATGCCGACGTTTCGACCTGAAGTTCAGGCCTTCATCAGGGCTAAGAAAATAACCAGATAACAAGGTATGAGAAACATAAGTAGTGATGGTAATATATATATATATATATATATATATATATATATATATATATATATATATATAAATAAAATAATAAAAAATAAAATAAATAAATATAAAGTAAAAAGTTTGGTTATTTTCTTAGCCCTGATGAAGGCCTGAACTTTAGGTCGAAACGTCGGCATATGTAAAAATAAATATTATCAATTATTTTTGCCTTCCTTTTTGACTGACCACCCCAACTATTCTTCTCTTCATTATCCACGACAGTCAACCAATTACCAATTATGAGTTTTAATTATATCTGTTATATTTATTTTTTAATAATAGGAGGCCGCGGATTAAATAACCAAAAAAAAGATAAAAATATAAATAATTAATAATAAATAAATAAGTGACCACTGTGATTGCTTGGACCACTACGGCGCTGGTTCGATTCCCGTATGGGATTCACAGGAAGGTGAGAGCGACCCCTGTGTCTAATAACACAGCGGCGCCTTTGGCTCTCCAAATTTTTGGGGTTGGGCACAGGGCTAATAACCCTATCCCGTAAAAAACAACAACAGGATATAGACGTATTCAAAAGGTTGCCAACCATCCTGATGAAGAGGGAGTGATTGTGATCGCGTCAGGATATTATAAACCACGAGCTCCCTGGATATCATCTACATAAGAAGAGAACCAAACGGTTACAGCTAATCGCCTAAAATAGCCCCAATGCTGGGAGAAGACTAATGGCGGAAGTCAAAAAAGTCAAGTCAAGTGGCGTAACAAAAAAAGAAATAGTGGAAAATTGTTGACTGTAGAAGACATATTGGAGATAAGTTGGATGAGGTTTTCAGTCAATGAGAATACAAAGTAAAAATAAATAAATTATAATTAAAATTAAATATAAAATATATTATAAAAATTATATATATATATATTTTTTTATTAGGAGTTCCTTAACCTAAACCTTGGATGGCTTCTTTCCATAGTATCCTATATAAGGTCCATTCTTTCCGTAGACCATGATCCGTCATAGATTCCTCCACAGCGTTACCCTTGGTCTTCCTCGTCATCTTCTTTCCTTAGGTTTCCATAAGTGGACCTCTTTGGGTAGTCTTCCTTCAGGGATTCTTTTCAAATGTTCATACCAGTTCAGGCGTTTTATCTCAATCTCTTCCAGAATGGTTCGTTAGCCTCCATCTTTTCTCTGATGGTCGTATTTCTGACTTTTTTCTGAATGTTCCGGTTCCATAATACAGAGTTCAGCATTGATATGGTCTTTTTGGCATCTGAAATTTTTCTTTTTATTTCCACATCACATGAACCATCTATTTCAATTATGGAATCAAGATATTTAATTCTTTTTAGAATCCCTCCTGGATTCAGTTCTATATCCTTATTATTGAATGTCATGTAATCTGTTTTCTCTGCATTAATAACTAGTCTCCACAGCTAATATTCCTCGTTTAATTTTTTTAACATATATCCAGCAACTTCTGCGTCCTGTGCAATTATGACCTGGTCATCTGCGAAGGATAGGTTATAAAGGAACACCTTTTCTTTCAACTGAATCCCCATGGGTTCGCATTTTATTCTCCATGCTTTCAAACAAATGTCAAGATAAATCTTGAACAACAATTATATATTTATACAATTATAAAAATAAAATAAATTATAATTAAATATAAAAATAAATATAATTTATTTATTTTCATTTTATACACTGAATTATTTATTTTTTCGTTCGTGGTTATTAATATTCCTTGTTAAAAAAAAACAACTATTAAATAACATTAAATATTTTATTTGTTATCTTAATTAGGTTGGTAATGGCCTCTTGAGTGTTGTTGACCTTTTTTTTATTTGAAAGAGCAAATTTATTTTGAATAATAATTATAGTAAAGTAGGTAATAATGTTGAAAATTTAATTTTAGGCAAAAAAAATCCTTTAATTTAACTTTTATTTTATTCATATATTGTTTCATACTTATTTACTATTTTTAATAACCCATTTTTGTTATAGAGTTTAAATCCGAGCTTCTTACCGCCGTTGGTACTAGAAGGAAAATCAGGATGGATAGTGACGAGGAGGTGAGTGTATTTTTATTATTATTATTTCATAATATAACCCTTATATAATCATTATTTGATAATATAATATAATTGAGTATCTTCATATCAAAGACGGACATATGTAATTTTTAAAATTAGAGAAAAAGCCAATTTTTCTAACATAACTTCAATTTAAACCAATTCTAATGATTTCTTTTCACGATTGAACTTGTGCAATCTTAAATAATACCATCAAAAACAGTTTGAATTGAACTTAAAACAAAATTATTTTTTTCTCTGCTTTCTGAAAACGACAGATGCACGTTTCTCATATGAAGCCACTCAATTATTTAATATAATCATATAACTTATTATAAACCCTAATTATTACATATACATCCAGTCTTTGACCAATTTTTAAAATTTCTTTCTTATATATTATATTGAAATTAAAAAAAAAAAATTATTATTAATAAATGCAGCTCAAATCTGAATATAAAAAAAAATACCGGAAAATTAATTATTAATTTAAATATTTGAAACTAATGAGCAGATACTTTAATAAGAACAAAGTAACATTATAAGAAAATTAATAAATTTATTTATACAGATGTTAAATAATTAACAATAGAGATAATTTTTCTGAAAAGTCGAAAAAACCTTTTTGGTTAAATTTTAACATCTTAATCTCTCTATTGTATAAATTAGGTTTTAATGACCGTGTCATATTTTATTTTACATATACAAAGTGTAACCACATTTCTTATTCCAAGGATCATTTTTCACTTATTATGGTTACAATTGACTATAACAATAAATATAATTATATAATAATATAGTTTGGTAATAATATGGCGAGATGTATAATACAGAGTTTTAAAGAAATTAAAAATTTGTCTGAACTGTTTCATTCCGTTTATTTTATATGGATAAAAAAAAATAATACAATCTGAACTACAGAATACATGAATTGTGATTAACTAATTACAGTTTGATTAACTAATTCAATAAATTAAGTTAATGTGCATACAACAATTAATTTGAGGAATGAGTAATTCAATTAAATGAATAGTTGTATGATTTGTAAAATGGGGGAGGGTACCTCGGTATGACTGGTTTTAAATAAAATAATTTTAAATCATTTAATAAGGTGTAAATGATAATGATTACAACATAGTTTAAACTAGCTAATTAGCTGAAACGTGGCAGAAAAAGCTTTTATAAATACTTATATTTTTTTTAGTTTTGAAACTAATAAAAAATAAAAACATATTTATAGATATGTATTACGAAAAAACTTAGAATTTTTAATCTTTTTTTTTTCCTAAAAAGTACTGCTGCCCAAAATAGGTCTTGGTCTTGCTCTTATTACTACTATTAGTGTTGCCCAAAATCGGTCTTGGTATTGCACTGTGCAAGACCAAGACCAAGGCCGCCTTACTGTTGCAAGACCAACACCAGGACTGATAAAAAAAAAATTAAATAAAAATTAAAGCAAAATAGTTACTAATACTCGACAATTTTAGGCACTATGTGTTAATAATTGGTATAACCAATTTACTTTTCCATTTAGCCCCTCTAATTTTTCATTCGGGCTTAGTTAGGTTTCTCCTATCTAAAAAATTACAATAATATTTTTATAGTAATAAGCTAATAAGTAATTGCAAGACTGTTGTGAGACTCTTGCACAAGACCAAGACTATGACTAAGACTGAGTTTGCAAGACCAAGACTCGTCTCGGTCTCGCATTTGGGCAACACTACTAAAAAGTTTCACAAAAACTGTTAAATTGGAACTTGTAAAAATGTTTCAATCTCTGTCATAAGGATGCAAATTATGCTACTAAATGAAGCAAGTGTCAAGAAAAAAATTAAACATTTTATCTCTGAAATAATTATTGTTCCTGCTATTAAAAATGACCGCTATTAAAAATAAAAATGAATAAAAGTTAGCCATTTTCCCCACCCTCAAAATTGTTGAATCAGCTACTTCCGACAAGAAGATTTAATAGCAACATATTTTATAGTATATGAGTATCACCACATTGGACTTATTTAATACTATTATAATGCTTGTTATTCATTGTAATTGTATTAATTACAACAAATTATGAAATAAGGAGTCTCGATTAAACGACCCATTTCGGAAATATCTTGAAGAAACTAATAGCTCTACCAAACGTAGGCCTCGTTGAATCCTTTCCAAAATTTAAAAATAGCCATAAAGTGGCTGAGGGGTACTTCCGATTCAAATCAAAACTAGCCGTACCAACATCACATCATCAAACTTTTTCTTCTTTCATCAAAAAAACATTTTATTGTTCGTTGTTTTCGAACAGAGCGCTATTATTTGCAAGCGTCGAAACATTTATGGAACGTTTTTAATAAGGACTAAAGCATTAGATTAAAGGATTCATCTTACGGAGTGACATTCGTAACAATTACGGTATCAATTATTTTTTTAAAAAACGGAGTTCGGTTATTAAAACGTTTGGAACATTTGGAGGATATCGGAAGGATTCAAACCCTTAGTTTGATAGGTTCGATAAAGCTGTATTTAAATATGATTGAATTCCACACATATATGAGCCTTTCAATTGACAGAATGACTCCAATTTAAATATTTGTGTATAAAGTCATTTTAGTGATATTTCTAGTTGGAAAATTTATAATATGTGGAGTACGTTTATTCCAGAGTGGGTGTTTGAAGTGTTGAGATATAAAACTGTGAATAAAGGTATATGTTTTCTCACTATAAATATCAATCAAAAATTAAATAAAATTACTTTTTTTTTGTTTATTTATTTAGAAATATAATTATCCGTCACGTGGTCAATAATTATAGTGATATACGAACACATTCACACCATATATACAGAAAATATAAAATTAACAAAACTCAAATAATAATAAAAATTATGTATAATAAAAATAACCTCAAGATAAGTAAATTAAAAACACAGAACTATATACAATCAGGGAGGGAACCCCAAGCCAGGCTTCTCCATCCAACAATAGAAGGAAAACCAGGACTCCAAGAGATCCCTGCGCTACTATCTTAACCGCGTCACTGGTGGTGCCAGTGGAGTTTGAGCGAGAACACTTTATCCACATACACTCATGTATTAAGTGGAGAATTTGGCCATTGCCAGAACTTCAACATATATACTACAAAAGATCTCTGGGCCACTGCCGCTTCAACCTTCGAAGAGGATTGTAGGGACGAATGGAACTAGATAGGGATTGTGCTAGAGGATTTGGTTGATTTATAAGATTCTGATGGACTTTGGAAAATTATGGAACGGAAAGGTCGAGGACAAATGGGATATTAAGGCATTAAGAGATATTAACTGCTCTAATGTACACTAGAACTATATTCAGTGAATAATTATGGAGATTCCGCTGAAAAATAGGCAAAAACTGAGAGACAACCATCGCCTCAGCTGATCCATTGCCTTCTTCCACTAAAATTAATAATACAAAATTTTGAAGTTGGTGTTAGTCATTCTGTCAACTGAAAGACTCATATAATAATATGCTTAATATATGTATATATATCATTAAAGTGAATACATACAGCATTAAACTAACAAAGTTTTCGCATTCTTATCAAAAACTAAAGCTGACTTAATGTTTATTCCATTGTCATTCTTACAAATTCATTTGTGGTCACCATTGGCGGATCTACTGGGAGAGGGTGTCTTTCTGGCTGAAGTATAAATAATAATAAATAGAATAAGAAATATATATATATTTATATTTAAAAATATAGGTCCATATTTTTTACTGTGAGTAATCTGAACTAAATACTTAGTACAATTACTATGTGTCTACTCTTATTAAATTATAACGCATATACAGAATTATAATGTAAAGAGTGTCAAGAAAAAAATTTTAAAATTATTTGTAAAAGCATTGCCATTATTTTAATTACCATTTCTAACTGTTCTTCAAGGACCATATAAACATAATTTTGTATAGCTTCTTTCTTTTTCTTCCAGACTAATTAAATCGTTATAATAAATAACTCCACACCACACGCACATAGTATACATAATACATATTTAATTAATTCGAATTTTAAAAAATAATTTCATGGAATGATTTTTTGGTATTTGGTTTCACGGAATAAACTCTAACTTTGATCTCCTCGCAAACTCATGATATTGCTTTTATTTACTTTATAAAATTGATAAATAATTTAATTTATTTTTTTTGAACAATAGACATCTCGTATATTTATACTGCTTCAACTGTAAAAACTCTTTAAAGTACAATACTACCTCGCTTATCAGTTCTAATCGTGTTCGGGGCATTACCAATTAAAATTGAAATCTGAGCGTGTTATTCCAGTGTTTTTACAGGAAAACTCTAACATTCTGTAAAAATTAAAAGTGACTACGAAAATTAATTTATAGTTTGTATATGTATTAATATATGATGAATCTAAATTGATTAGAACAGCTTGCTGTAAGCTTTATTGAATATATGATTTAATTTAAGTGTATAAACAGTTATTCACTAATTAATAGTCTTCACAAGTTCCAATAATTTTGTTTTCTTTTACCGATCCTAAGTGTTTTCATCAATTACAATAAAAGTGTTGCCTAGGCTATTGAAAAATGTAATAATTAATCCCTCTTATTTCACACTATGGCCAAAAAAAGGATAAATAAAAGTTAATAAAATAATTTTTAATAATTATAATTTTCCGTAGGAATTTTTATTTGTAGGGCGCCTGGCTTAAGGACATAAAGTACTTACCCTTTAATGGCCATCATTAAATATTTACTCTACCATGCTAGCTCAGGTGAGAAGGGGTTAGGTTGGATAATTTTTATAAAGCAGCAAAAAGGTTAACAGATCTATTTACAGAAAGAAATATTTACAGGATTAATACTGTGTACAATAAAAAGAAATAAAATACAAGGAAAAAGAGGGAACTCAAACATAATTACTATATACAATTAAAGTTAAAAAAAAAAGAAAGATATTTAAGATAATAAAGATAATAAAAATAACAACAAAAAAAAATACTTATTTTATATACAATATTATGGCATGCAACATCCAAAGATAATCAAGATACAATAAGATGTAAGAGTACATGCACATGCTAAAATATCAATTAGTCATCTGCTTCAGGAAACAAAAGAGAGTAGAGTTTGTTTTGTTTCCAGTGTTTTCTTAAACTTGGTTACAACACTTCAAGATTTTCGCTATTTGTTATCCTGTTAATTTTCCATTTATTAGTTTGCTACCCGATAAATTTTATTAATCAATTGATCAAGATTGGTCGTAATAAAAACAAGTATATCGTTTTGAATATTTGGACTATAATATATAAAGATTTAATAAAACATGGTAAATTCAGAAACTTCAGAAGTCAATATAGGTATTTTGTTTTAATAAGCCGTAAAAATAAAGATGAAATGTTTCGACAAATTTTAGTTAATCAGCATATTATCATAAATTTATTGTTTCATTTTTTGAGTATGGTACAAATGACGATCAGTCAGAGCAAAGTTTACCAGATTAATTTATACACAATTATAATTGGATATATTGTTAATGTTATTACTTGATGAATATAGAACAGAAAATAGTTTATACGCAATTATAATTGTATATATTGTAGATAATTTGTGAATGTAGAAAACCAAAAAATATTTATATTTCGTATAATTAATCACGCCTTGTTGATGTTTTGACTTCTATCGCGTGGCAAGCAAGCGCGAACCCTAGTTTTATATTTATTTTATTTTTCCCCGGTCAATTGATCTTTATTAACAGTTAACCGTTATTTTAAACCCGGTTTAGAAAGTTGTGTAAACAGGGCGGGGCAGGGTACACCATTCCGCAAGGCACATCAATCAGGACTTCCAAGGAAGCAGGGGCTTATTATAGCACCAGGAAGTTAAACCGCTTTTAGAACTGGCTTGTCTGCAGGGACCAGGCTATTGTTTTCAAAACTGCAAAGTAACGATAGAATTATCCGAATTCAGTATTACCATTGAATATTCCCTCTTTTTGTTGACAAGGCAAACACTTACAAAGATCATCAAAACGAACTTTAGTAAGTAATTTTCAATTTATTTAGTGAATAATTGAAAACAATAGAGATAAAGAGAGAGAAGTGAGAGAAAGGGAAACTTAATGTTAAATAAAAAAAAAAAAAAAAGCATGAACAATGAGAAGAAGGAAGAAGGAAAAAAAAAAAAAAATTATAAAAATAAATAAAATAATAAAAGTGTATATATATATATATATATATATATATATATATATATATATATATATATATATATATATATTACTAATATTAACTAATACTTCTGTATATTTATATATAAGTTCATATATTGTCTTAAGGATAGAAGAGTATGCTGTGTATATAGCAACCCAATATAATTGGGCAGCAATCCTTTATATTTTATGAAAATAAAGTGTTTCTCTCTATAGGCGTCGATCCCTATGGACGCGTCTCCACAATCTTTCAAATGTTCCCGTTCGTCTCCACCAATATCTTGAATGGTCCTTATGTTCATATTATGCAACGAGCGCAAAATAAGTTAAAATCTTACATAAATGTATTAGTTCGTGGCACAGACCCTTTTTTTTTTATCGAATTATTAACTAAAACTGCATGAATAGACTTATCTCATATTAACCTACAACTACTTTATTTACGTAAATTCTCGGAATTGGAGTGTTTTAAATATGGAGGTCCGTAAACTTAATATATTTAATTAGGTACTAAAAACTCATAAGCACCCATTTCCTTTCCATTTGCATCGTAAGATAATTTGATAAAAAAATCGAAAATAAAGTTGGCATGCAAAAATATTGGGGCGTTTGGAGTGATCTCCGCCTCCAACATGTTAAAATAATATAGGCCAAGCGGTCCAATATTTTTGTAGGCCACCTTTTTTTTGTGATGAATTATCATATTCTATTCAACTGAAAAGAAAATGGGCATTTATTATTTTTAGTACATAATTAAATTAATCGATTTAACTAGAAAACTCTCAATTCCGAGAATTTTTGTAGATAAAAAATTTGTAGGTTATGATAAGATGAAGCCATTTACGAGGTTTCAGGCAAAAGTTAATAATTTTGAAAAAAAATGGGGTTCAGTACCACGAATTATATTCCCAAAGGCATAAGAAAAAATAAGTTCAGTATAATTATTATTACAGGCACGTAGTATTCCTTAATATAAAATCAATACCTGTTTATCCATGTTTACACATTATCCAAAACATTGCAAGAAATGTTAAAAAATGTAGTTTGGCTCACGTATTTTTTCCTGTACGATTAATTAGTCCAAAGTACATACCCGTTGTTATCAAAGTATTAACATCAATATTATTATTTAAATAATTAACAGAAGTGGGGTGTTTTCTTATTAAATTAATTGGTTTAAAAAAATTGGAGGTACAAAAAATCATGAATACCAATTTAATTTCCACATGAATCGTAAGATAATTGATCCCAAAATCAAAATAAAAGTTGGCCTACAAAAATATTGGACCGTTTGTCTTGGATAACCTCGTTATTTTGATATGTTGGGGATGATGGTCACGCCAAAAGGTCCAATATTTTCGTAGGGCATCTTTTTTATTTGATTTTGTCATACGATTTAAGTAGAAAGGAAATGGGAATCATGAGTTTTAGTACCACGTTTAGTAGACAAAGTTTACTAATCTCCAGATTGAAAACACCCCATTTCCGGGAATTTTCGTAAGTAAAAAAGTCGTAGATTAAATTAAGATAAAGTCATTCACGAAGTTTTAGACAGAAATTAATAATTAGATAAAAATTTGTCTGTTTCCGAGAAATAGTTGTTCGTATTGAACAGATCCTCTGCCTAGCATTTCTTTCTGATAAGATCAGAAACTTCTCGTTGTTTCCGACATCATCCGCAATCACTAAAGAAACTCACTAAGCTTTACATGTATTTTTAAAAACATATATTATACATTCCTGTGACCATGCCTATTTAAACTAAGGCCAGGGCCAAATCGCGAATATGAAGACACCACTATTCCACTCGCTTTTTGTCTGACCACCACACTCTTGTTTAATTGTCGATTTAAAAACTGTCTTCGGTCTTTGCGTCTAATACTAAAGTACTCAAAACCCAATAAGGGCAAAAGAGCTTGGTAAAAATGCGTTTTGGTGCATTTAAAAAATTACCAAAAAGGTCCAACAACGCAAATTTTATTGCGTGATGTACTTTACATTGGCGCAAAGACCAAAATAAAAGATTAGATTGAGTAAATACGTTTACTGTCGTTTCTATTTTTATCAAGTCGCCTTGTGGGTAAAATTTTTGGGTCATTAGTCGATTGCGAGTAACATGCAAATTTTAATCAGAAAAAAAAAATTAAACATCTATGGCTGATATGAACATATATGAATAAATTGAAGAGACTATTATCTAATGATCAAAGTAGTTTTATACCCAATTTTATAATAAGGAAACATTTTAAAAAGTCAGTAATAATAAGAAAATATATATTAAAAATTTAGTATCGAAAACCAATATTTCTCTTATGAACTAATATTTCCTCCAAATGAAAAACAAACAAATAAAATTAAAAATATCTATTAGGAAAGCCGTGTGTGTGATGAGCACAACAAAATTAAATTGTTCTGGTATATATATATATATATATATATATATATATATATATTAAATAGTTCAATAAACTTATTTCTACCTAAGTATGCATTTAATTATTCTTGCTGATTTATGATGAAAGTATTAATAAATTTGATATATTACAGTCATTTTTTATTGTCATCTTTTTCTTCCCTTATTTGATTATTTATTTATTTTGAGCAATTTTAGACATTTTCCTCTTTCTCAAAGTATTTTATTTTTAAACAACAAGTGTTTATACGTTTGTAGTAATTCATTCAGTATTGAAAGAATTATATTCTTAAAAAACATTCCTAAAAATATAGAGATGGGTAATTAGCCGACTGACCAATTATTAGGACGGAATAAAATTATCAGGATTTTACAGTAAAGAATTTTAATTATTAGGTAAGCCGACGTTCCGACCCAAATATGTGGTTCATCCTCAGGGCTATCGTCTGGGAACTGCCAGTTCTTGTCTCGACTCCCAAGCGATAGCCCTGAGGATCACCCACATGTTTGGATTGAAACATCGGTTACCTAATAATAAAAATTATTTACTGCAAATCCTGAAAATTTTGTTTTATTATAAAAAAATATGGGTGTTAAGGAAGATTTAAATATATGAACGTTTTTAGAAATACCTATGATTTTATTCACTTTCATATTATTTTTCTTCCTTAAAGTTCTCAAGAAGTAGTTAATATTAATAGTTTCTATAATAAACGTTAAAAAAATTATTTCTATGCAATTGTAGGCTGTAATGTTGAAATTTACCTGAATAAACTTTCTCAAAATACATTTTAATTTTAGTACATTATATTTTGGTTTTTGACGTAAGATGAAACAAACTGCCCAGGTGAACCGTAATATTTTTAGGTTTCAGGTTGTTTTTAGCGATTTATATTTTTCTTTCTTTCTTTTTTTTTTTTTTTTTTTTTTTTGTCAACGTAAGTGAATTCATGTTAGTTGATGTGTTCGACTTTTTTTTTAAAACGGGTTTTTTCCAATGCTTTTTCTTTATTTATAAAACAATATATTTAGACCGGCTGATGTATTGGCAGTGTCGCAAAATTGACGGGGCTCTATTCATAGTTGAAAATGGCTAATCGACTTTTCCAATCATTGAAGTCACTGTCGTAATTTATTTATAAAGCTTTTGTAATTTTAAAATAGGACAACTGTTTTGTCTTTTTATAAATTCTTTTACGCATATTTGGTTGTCACTAAAGAATATTAATGAATTCGACACAATACTTGTTTCGAAATTGGCATTTCTGTTTAAAGCATTGGCAACCAGCTCGAAAGAACCACACTCGCTAAATTTTCTTTTACTGCAGTCAGGTCCATGCTGGTAAAACTAAGTATTGTCATCTTGTT
This sequence comes from Nezara viridula, assembly GCA_928085145.1. Lineage (NCBI taxonomy): Eukaryota > Metazoa > Arthropoda > Insecta > Hemiptera > Pentatomidae > Nezara > Nezara viridula. Next base: position 82,480,277 of record OV725078.1, read on the forward strand.
CTATTTTAACTGATGCATAAGTTAATTTTATTTTAAAGCGAATTTAGGTGAAACGATAAAAAACTAAATAAACGTGTGCTTTGTTCAACTTCTCTGAATTTTGAAAGTCTCCACTACTATGAGTTTCCTTGAAAATCAGTTTCAAAATACTATATCCGATTTGTGAATGTATAATATTTTTTTTACATTAATTATGCATATAATAGGTTTGTAATATATATTTTTTAAAAATATTTTCTGTATTCCTAACACTGTCATCACCACTTATGACAATGACACATGTGTCCTATTAGTTAATAATGACCCATAAATTGCATCCCAAACTCTTCAATCGCACATAATAAGCCTTGAAGAATGGTGTCAAAACTGGAGGATTAAAACTAATTCCAATAAATCCCATCAAATCACATTTACCCTTAGTCATAAATCTATGACTTCCTGTCCTAAAGTATTATTTAATAATACTCCACTAATCCGATACATAGAACTCCATCTGGACGAACGTCTAACTTGAAATTCTCGTACCAGACTGAAACGACAAGAAATCGCTCGTTTCCGACTTCTTCAGCACTTACTAGACAAACGCTCTAAGCTTCCAGTTAATTATTATTATTAAATGGCACTACATCCCATTTGTTCAAGACTTGGCCTGCTCCAGCATGGATCTCCAGCCATGCTTTACACAGTCTTTCCAGCGCAGTTAATTACAAAAGTTAACTTTTTTCTTGAGTCTTGCTTCATTTAGTAGCTGAATTACATCCTTATGACAGAGATTGAAACATTGTTACAAGTTCCGATTTAACAGTTTTTGTGAAACTTTTTATAAAAAAAAAGATTAAAAATCAAAATTCTAAGAAACTTTTTCGTAATACGTATCTATAGATATGTTTTTATTTTTATTAGTTTAAACAAATATAAGTATTTATAATAGCTTTTTCTGCCACGTTTCAGCTAATTAGCCAGTTTAAACCATGGTGTAATCATTATTATTTACACCTAATTAAATTATTTTATTTAAACCAGACTGAAACGACAAGAAACCCCTAGACGTTTCCGACTACTTCAGCTGAAACGCTCTAACCTTTCAATTAATCACAAAAGACACATTTACATGACTATAATAACTCCTTTTTAGACCTAATAATTGTTAAAAATAAAATTATTCAAAAAGACCTTAATGTTCCATACGGTTTGGCCTAATCCAGATACCTATCCTTACATAATTAACTTCTGAGCCATCCGAACCCTCTCGTTTCAAGCAATGCTTCCTCTTCGCTCCCTGACAATCCTTCGATGTCTCAAAAAATAAATTTTATTCTTGTGTACACACTTATATGATGTATTTTTATTTTTATTACAGTTGTAATTATAATGAATAAAAAAAAAATGTTTGGTATAACAAAACACAAAGAACTGTTTGTTAGGATTATCTTTTTGTGTGTGATAAAACAATTTGCAATCACCCACAAAGGGGCAAGGTAGAGCCCCTCCCCCATCCAACCTGAAAAAAAATTAAATCATTAAATCAAAGTAGAAATAAATATAAGAAATGAATTTTTAAATAATCGATTAACTTCGACAGATTCTCTGTCAGTACACAACCATTCTTAAATAAACTAATCACATAATAAACAATTATTCTCCTATTGTTGAATTGTCTGCATTTTTTTTATTATTGTCATTATTTTTAAAAGTCAGGCGGATATGAAATGAATTCGGTATATTATATTCAAATTAACACCCTAAATTTTCATATTAACGACATGTCCATTAAAACGGGCATACTGTCGTTTTCAGCGTTAGTAAATTAGCCACCATAACAATAATTATAAAATAATAAATTATGAATCGAGATAGATGGCTAAATATTTTTAGGTTTATTTTATTGTAAATATTAATCTTATCTCAATAGTAATATTAACATACCATTCTATTTCAACCAAGTCTAGTAAAATATTGATAAAAGAGTTCAATCACAGCACATTTATCGAAAGTATAAATAAAATAAATAATAGAAAATTAATAATTAGGAAAAAAACTTATAATTTTAAAAACTTTAAATATGTTTGTTATAATGTTTAACTTTATTAAGCTCGACGTTTCCGCTTACTCCAACACTTACTGGACAAACGCTCTAAACTTCAAATTAATTACAAACGACTCATATACATGACTATAATAAGACCTATTTGGACTTATGGAGTTGAGCTATGGGGCTCCACTAAACCATCAAATTCCTCTCGTATCCAATCTTTACAATCCAAAATCCTTCGTAAAATCCTCAATGCTCCTTACTTTGTCACAAATAAAATAATCCATAAAGACCTCAATGTTCCATATGTTTCCGATTTGGCCAAATCCAGATACCTATCCTTCCATAATAAACTTCATAACCATCCGAATCCTCTTGTTTCTAACCTTGCTTCCTCTTCGATTCCTGATAACCCTCCGAGGCGTCTGAAAAGAAGATGGCCTCGTAATCTCCTCATGTAGACAAATTATTAGAGTGCTACCAATGGGTAAATAAGAAATAATAAATATAATATAATAAATAAGATTTAATAACAGTGTTTTACTCTCCCAACAATTTTTATTTATTTTTATGACGTTTCGGGATCCACTTTCTTATCCCGTCTTCAGACTAGAAATTATAAATTTTTTATTATTTATATTTTTATACTATCAATTCAATATTTTTTTTATTATAACTTTTAAATTTTTATATTAATTGACTTATACCTGTTAGTTTTTGAGTTTATTTTTTATTTATAAAGCAGGGCGGATGGTTGTTTTAAACTATGACCTACTTTACTATTCAGAAAATAAATAATAGTTTCGTAAATAAATAAAACTGATTCCATTATTCCTTTTTTTAAATTTGACTTCAATTGAAAAAGGCGAAGTTGGCTTGATTCCACTTCCATTCTCGCCTTATTACTCTGAACAGATTTGGCTTCTGAAGTAAATAGAATCATTTATAACTATCTCGTTTCACTAAATCTTCTTTAACGTAAATTAATCCTATCTAGCCGGTTATACACGACTACTGGTATATATCTTGAAGGGGGCCGGCAGATGTTTTCAGTTGTGCGTTTTATTAATTCGTTTTACGATTTGAGTAAAAAATAATAAACAAATATATATATATATATATATATATATATATATATATATATTTTTGAAAAAAATGTGTAAAGCGCGTGGGTTTTCAACAGGACTAAATATTTTATAAAACACTCAATAAAATCATGTAACTGATGTTATTACATCAGAAGAATGATAAATATAAAAGTATTAGAGGAGAAAAACATGAAACGTACAAATGAGATAACGGTTATATAAACATAACAATAATAAAAACAATATGCTAAGAAAATGTTTCTGTATTATAAATAAATGAAAATCTCTAACACTTTTATTAATCTCTATTTCTATACTTTTTTTTTTTAATTTGTTAAGTTTTATTTATATAAGTCGTTTTTCCATGTTTCTTATTTATTGAATTGTTTTATTTACACTAAGTATTTGGTTTATTTATTTTAACTTTTGATATACTTATCTTTTTCATTTATTCAATACAGACATTTTCTTAGTACTTTTCATAGATTTTATTATTCTTATAATCATGTAATCGTTATCACATTTGTACGTTCCATCTGTTTCCTCTCTTACACCTTAATACTTATCATTATTCTGATGTCATTTTTTAAATTTCTAGTCTTGATGATGACGAAACGTCGGAAAACTCAATAAACAAATTTTTGACCGCACATCCTGACCATTTTAAATCCCGATTAATTAAATATTAACCCAACTAATAAACCACGTTGCTAAAACTAAACATATACGGAAGATTTATAATGACAAATCCTCTTAGTATACCCAAGTCACTTTCATCATCGCTGCTTGCAAATGTTGCTCTTATTTAGGATCTACATAAGTTCTCTGGGATATTTAGTAGGGTCATGAAGGCTGAATTTATTTCGAATATATTACATAGAAGATATCACGGCATTCATGGTTGGTTCTATTAATTAATTTTCGGATCTTTAAATAAATAAAGAGGTCACCCATTCTAGTCAAATGTTTCACAACTGAAATGAAATATATTATATAAATGATTTAGAAAAATGTATAAAAACTTTAAGGTGTGAAATTAATTAGTTGTTGGGAGTCCAACAAATGTACCTTATTATGAATTATATGCTCTCAATCCTCAATGTCTCAATTTAATCATGTAAACGAATGATGGTCCAGGATTTAATTCTGGTGGAGGAGGCTTCAATCCGATTTATATATATATATATATATATAGGAACAACCTATATGAAATAGTGTTTGAGTGGTTCTTAAAATTCTATTACAAGAAAAAGAATTAATAAGGAAGGAGATGGGGTGGCGATTAAGGTACAAGGTACCCTTGTATCCATCCATATCTTCAAATTTTAGATACTGTAATTTTCCAGGGTTTTTTTTTTTTTACTTTTAGTACTTAGCCCCTCACTATTACCCAACCAGGTGAACAAATTTCCCCTATACCTACCTTTACCCTGATTTTCCAGTTCTAAGTGAAACTCCTAGCTGACCACACCTGTAAGTCTCTATTTCTATTCTTCTAATTTTATTTACTTATTTTTTTATTTCTTGTTTCTTTTCTTTCTCCACATCCCTTTATGTCCATTATTTCATATTATATTATTTTTCCTTTTCTTTCAATCTCTCCTGTAGGTCTGTAGGAGTATATTCACAATTGCATATATTTTATTATTTATTATACTATAACAATTGTTACCATCTATTTACTTCAGTTTAGGATCTTGTTACTTAGCTTATCCTGTTTATATTTTAATGTACTTACTGTTTATAGTTTTAGCAAGTTCACATCCCCACATATATTATTACAGTAAGGCTCGAAATCGGTTTTGTACCAAATATAAGCTCCTGTCATGCTCAAATACCATGAATGGGGTACCGTTGGATTCAGAATTTCACGGGGGGTTAGCGAATCGTATTCTCCACTTTTGTTTTTCTTTCTAAAATAAATAAAGTCGACACAAACATATAGCTAGGCTTCAATACTGGAACGGTGGTAGGTCTGTGGATCGATACGGGACAAATTGGACCTTGAAGATTTTGATGCGTACAGCAAGACCCGGATAGTTTCTCCTAGTTATATTATTTATCGATGGTGTTTGTGATCGGCAAGCCATATATCCTTCTCCTACCCGGCGGGCAAAATAGTGCGATCACCCCGAAAATTCAGGCAAACAAGTTATGAAAGAAAACAAAGTTTATTTGCGAATAACTGAAGAAGTACACATTTTACCCTTATTGGATAGGGTTATACCCATGATTATATAAAAGATTACTAAATTCCCTACAAAATGAAAAAAAAATCATCGAAATCGGACAATTTTTAGGTGAGATACAGCTTACTGAAATTTTTAAACATATTGGTCCCAAATAAAAATTGAGATTAAATTAAGTTTTGTTTTCTTTGTCGATTATATTTATCGATAAAGTAACATTTGATTTTCGTAATGTTTTGATACGTTGCATTATTTTGTTTTATTATTAATTTGGCATTTGATAACTATATGCTGTGCGAATATTTCGCACGGGCCTACTAGTTGTTTTATAATTTTTTGACTAAATATTATGTAACTTCAACGATTCTCTATATCTTTTTGTATCTTGTCCGTTCTAGCCCTGAAGAAGACCTGCAAAGTCGGGTCGAAACGTTGGCTTTTAATAAGATAGTTTTTCCACTATTTAGTCTATTTATGACCGCCACCCCGGACCATCTCCTTTCTTAATAATGCTACGGTCAACTATCAATTATTCAAAAAAATTTAATGTATACTGCATGAAAAATTATACTTTTTTTTTAAGAAGACATGGTCGTTTATAGTAGCTATATGTGCATCATAATTTAAAAAATATAACATGATTGTTTAGGTATTTTACTTAGACTAGTAGGCCCGTGCGAAAAATTCGCACAGCATATTGTTATCAAATGCCAAATTAATAAGAAAAGAAAATTATGGAACGTATCAAAAGATAGAGAAATCAAATGTTACTTTATCGATAAATATAATCGACAAAGAAAACAAAAATTAATTTAAATTTTCATTTTTGTTTCGAACCAACATGTTCACAAATTTTAGTAAGTATCTTTATTAAAAATTGTCCGATTTCGATGATTTTTTTTTCCTTTTGTAAGGAATTTAGTAATTTTTTATATGACTATGGGCATAACCGAAGGGGGGAGGGAGACTTGGGTCAGATTTGGTGCACAAATTTTTTTTTTTTTAATTTCTATGAAAATTCGTATTTGTGGCCTTATTGAGGTGTGAAATACAAATCTCAACTCTGTTTTCCCTTACAAAAAATATTTGAACCCACTTTCCTCCTTTGGTCACTACAAATTGTTTCAACGTCGTACTGATATTATAGCTATGTGCCAAATATATAGTTATTTTCAAATGAAATGGTCTATAATAGAACTCTCCTAATGAATATTAATCGAAAATAAGAAAACATAAATGAAAAAAAAAATATTGGAAAAATTTCTAATCGATTTCGATGATTTTTTTTTTCATTTTGTAGGGAATTTAGTAATCGTTTATATAATCATGGGCACAACCAAGGGAAAAGTGTGTAATTTTTTAGTTATCCGCAAATAAAGTTTCTTTTCTTTCATAACTTGTTTGCCTGAATTTTCGGGATGATTGGACTATTTTGCCCGCCTGTAGAAGAAGGAAGCCTTCGAAATTGGTGGCTCAATCTTGAGGTTTGGTGAAGAATTAACGATGATATGGCTTGTCGATCAAAAACACCATCGATAATTAATATAAACTCCTCCTGTCTCGATCATAGAGACCTCAAGTCGACGAAATGAGACATGTATCCAATGCCAGTACTAAAATTAACGTCAGGTTGTGTGGATGCGAACCTCATGCCTTGCGTTATCTCGAAAATAGTACGTTTTTGGGCTTAAAAACGCAGGATCCTATAGTTCCGAAGGAACTATCAGGGTCTTGCTGTACGCATCAAAATCTTCAAGGTCCAATTTGTCCCGCATCGATCTACAGATCTACCACCGCTCCAGTATTGAACCCTAGCAAAATGTTTGTATCGACTTTATTTATTTTAGAAAGAAAAACAAAAGCGGAGAATACGATTCGCTCACCCACCGTGAAATTCTGAATCCAACGGTACCCCATTCATGGTATTTGAGCATGACAGGAGCTTATATTTGGTACAAAACCGATTTCGAGCCTTACTGTAATAATATATGTACGAATTACTCATAACAAATATGTACCAATTAAAAAAAAAAATCGTTGTGGAGGAAAGGGGGAGGGGCTTTAGCCTGAAACCTCTCGGGAAAACCGCCAGTGGTATTACCAAGATTTTTTTAAAATAAATAATCTCTAATAAAGTATTTCAAGGATCACTGTAAGACCTTGCTGAGTATATCTTGCAAACTGAATTTTAAACAGATAAAGGTGGTCGGTAGACGTCTTAAGTTGCAAGAATGAAATATGGTTTAGGAGACTATAACTCAGAAGGGGGTAACTGATGCTTTACCTTGACGTCAGTCAGACTGATTTGTTCCCTTCTTATTTTCGCAACTTGTCTTCTTATTTCAGTTTTAAATTATTATGTTTAAGTTAAACAATGCCTTTCGAACCCCAAAATAGCATGTTAAAACAAAATTCAAACCCTATTTCAAATCCTCGTTGATTAATAGTAATGATGTTGTGAATTACAGTGGAATATTTTCATCTATGATCGGTTTAAAAAAAGTGAATCGTAACTAATTATTTAATAAATATTATTTCATTTTATTTGTTTAGTTCTTATCGAATCCTCTTATTGAAAATTGGTTTTACTTAATTAAATATTGTTAAATATACCTACGAAACAAAAATTAAATGGAAGAAAATACTAAATAGGAATGGAGGGACATTTTCGCATTTAATATTTCTAGTGTGAATGTCATCTTACCTCACTATAACCAATGTCCAAGAGACGGATTGTTATAATACTCAATAAAGAAATAAAAATCAAAATATTTCGTAATCCGATTTAAAATTGAATAGCAATTTCATTAATCAAATCAGGAGTGTCCATTTCCCACAAGGACGATCGTGTACACTCCACCACTCCCAGAAAACTGATTACATTCGTTTTCTCAAAAAATTGAAAATAGAATGGTAATTTAGTTTTTCCGTCTTGACGCCCAAATTGGAACTCCACAAGAATATGATTTCCTCCGCAAACTCTCCAATTAAAAATAAAATGTGCTTATATCAAAAATTTTGACGGCGCAACTAACCAGTTCTGGGTACCCCTAAGGAAGATAAATACAAAATTTGCCAAATAATGCTGCGCAGGCATCAGGTTGCAAAATAACACAACATGCTAGTCAATCCCGATCGCTTTATATAAGCATATATTATGGACAATATTAATAAATAAACACTTTTCTAAAACTTTACAACGAACACCGCAATGATACAAATAAATGTGAAAATCTTTTTATCAGCGAATACCTAAGGACATACTATCAGTTTTTTTAAAAATTAATTAATTAAATTTATTTTATTCTGCATTGTTTTGGTTTTTTTTTTTTTACAATTTCATCCAACAAATCTCTTATCCAGCTAGTCTTTTTTAATATCTCTTTTTTTTTTTTTTTTTTTTTGCCTTAATCGTCTTGAGCTCTTTCGGCCATGCGACTTCTAGCAGCCCAGTAAATTTCACCTTCTGCCCTGGCTTTATTTCTAATGTCCTGTAGTCCGGAACAAGTCAGTAGATGCAGAGCAGTCATCGCTGTCGACACAGTGGACATGTTGCTAATTCGACAACTCCAATACGGTATAGATGGCTTTGGAGATAGTCATGTCCGGTTTGCATCCTGAACTGTGCAACGGTCTCACTTCTAGGGAGATCCACTGGCACTCTTCCATTCTCTTCTAGCAAAGAAGCCCATTGTTTCTCTTTTAACTCCAACTGCCGTTTCTGTTTCAGTTCTTCAATGATTACTGTTTTTTTAATATCATAGTATACCAACATTTTATTTCTTACGACGTTAAATAAAAAAATTATAAAGCTTTACTTTTGTTCGAACACCTCAAATTATTACCATCATCGTAAGCTCTAGAATACATTATTGGATCTTGGCTTCTTCAACATTAGCCTTCCACTTTTCTCTTTTCTTAGCAGCTGTCTACATAAATCGAAATTGTAGAAACAAAAAAAAAAAAAAAAATCAGCACCTTTATAACCTACGTAGGCTTCAGTACTTTGTAAGGAAGCAATGTTTCAATAAGGCCAACGCTTTCGGAGGGGGGCGATTGTTTCTAGATCACGCTTACCCGCCAGGATTTTCTACTTGATTAATCATTCAATTGAGAGTACCCAATTTATTGAGACTGTGTGTGCCCCAGGAGAGTCTCCTGAATAACCAAAGATTCCTTTAAATTGTTATATTTATAAATTAAACTGTTATATCATTCGATTAGTTAAACTGATTTAAAGTTAGTGTAAAGAAAACAAAATGAATATATAGTTTATTTGTTTGGGCTTTAAGGCGTATAATCCTAGGGTCATCAATGCCTTTAATTAATATGTATTAATATAAGTATATTATAAATATGAGAAGGAGTTAGTCGGGGGTGCGGTCAAATAAATACTAAATTAAAATATATTAATTATTTTAATTTTTGCCGACGTTTCGACCCACTTTGCAGGTCGTTTTCAGGGCTACAAAAGATACAAAACATGTTGAAAATAAAAAATAAATATAAGTATATATAAAATAAGAAGAAGTTGTCAGATACAGAAATAAAAGATGGTATCAGAGTTATAGTGGGTGACAATGTTAAGAATGACAAATATTAAGAATTATATATGTAGAAGATACAAATAAATGGAAAATAAGTAGGAATAAAAATAAAAATAAAGAAGAATATAGCATGTAAGTTAAAAGTAAACAGATTGCGATAAAAGATAAGGAATAAGTGTATAACAAACTAATTTTTTTTGAAACTACATATTTTAAATAATATGTAGTTTCATCAGTTATTTTTGTGAATTTTAGTATAAAAAATAGATATTTCCTTTGGTTCTTCTTATACAATATGGTTCTACTTTATTAATTAAATGTAAACATTAACATTCATATTAATGGCTAAATGTTAATTATCCCAATCAATGGATTGGCCGTGCAGGACCAGTGGCTTGACCTGCACGCTCTCCAGACCTGACACCAATGGATTTTTTTTTTTTGTAGTGACATTAAACATTTAAAGTCTATGCAAGTCTGGTCAATGGCCTTAATTCCTTGCGAAGAAAGATAATTGAATCTTGTGAAACAATAACACATATCCAGTGCCGTTCTGCCACTGCTGAAGATGCCTGTCTTAATGTTCAAGGAAATCACTTTGAACAACATTTAATGTTTACGTTTAATTAATAAATTAGTTGGGACAAATAAATAAGTTTTATTTACTTGATATAGCGTAAATAATTTGTGACAATGAAAATCTTTAAGTGTGAATATCTTCTAAACAAAGCGTTTGCGGACATACATTCAAAGATTTTTTTTGTTTGTTTTGAGATCCTTAATTCCTTAATCCTTAATATAGAACAAAAATATTTTTTTCCATAGATTTTGTTAAGAAATTAAGGCTTCTGTATTCTAACAGATTCAAATCCCGATCATAGAAACAGTTTTTTATCCTACCTGATGAGTTGCAGTCAGCAGTCTTCTTCAGTACGGTGTATAACTTCAGACCCCTCCCCTTCCAATGTTACCTTGACAGTGCCTCCTTGGACGCTCACGCTATGATTTAAAACTTCGCTGAGCATCTGCCAATGCCTTTTGTTATTTAGATGCAGAGTGAATGTGAAGCATGAGTTAAAACAAAAGATGTTTCAACTTTAAGGTTGCTAATATTCTCTTCCTGTGTCCGTAAAAGTGAAGAAGGCTGAATCACTGTTGTCATTGGATGATGACAAGGCAAAGACTGTCCGCAGAGGTAACGAATGTGGTACAGCCACGTCTAAAAGTAGTCGGAAAGGTGATGGGAACTAGATTATACACAGGCCAAGGGCATCACTAAATCTATGTCACAAGTCAAAAGGATTCCGAGATCCCTCTCTTCTATTTATACCTGATGTCAATTCGGATATCATATCCATTACTGTTATTACTTATTTGTTTTATGCATAATGTGGTATAAGTTTGAAATTAGTAGGTGAATATCAAGAGTCAACCGAAAATCACAATAACATATTTCACAAAATTATTTGATATTCGTGAACTTTGAAACAACTTTCAATATATAATGCAGCATGTGGAATTATATTTAATTTCTTAGTTGGTGTGCCCCATTCTCCCCTCTCCATCCCTCAAAATCACCACCATTAAACAAAGTCCAGAAGAGAAACAGTAGTTATCCATAAGGACCTACGTCTGTACTGGGTACACTACATCAGCTACATTGTGGGGTCCCCAAAGGAACTCCATACTCCCAATCGATATCATCCACTGTATATAATCCACTTTTTCTAACTGATCTGTAACATTAAATAACATATAATTATAAAGGGCAAAAACAAAAAAAAAAAAACAAAAAAAAAAAAAATATATACCAATGACCAACATTTCGTCGATTCAGTAAACCAGAGATAGCTGTAGTCCCAACAGCTAAAAAATACGTTTAACAGGGACAGTACATCACCCCAATACATTTAAACTCATTCTAGTTATTTCAGGATAGGATTTTAAATATTTTATAATCAAATTCATGACAACACAACACCTACCATAAAATGCAAGTTGTTAACTTTAAAATATTTATTTAGGATTCTTTAAAAAGTTGAGATGAACTCTGTAGGTTCCTAAAAATGGGTAATAGGCGCATTTATTAATATAAGTTCTAAAATATACGAAATTTTCTTTGTTTAATTCTGGTCTACATTTCCATATTCTTAAAATATTCTTGAATAAGTTTGGTTCGTTACTTTTGATTCAGAACTGGAGTTGAGACTAAAAACTTCTTATTGATTCCGACTACTTCATACACTATATCCCAATTGCCCGGTAAATAAAACTGCGATAAGACAATTATCATATTTATACATACGGATTTATGATCATCCATTTCAAAAACTATTTGTATGAAAGTTAATGCTCTATTAATCTATATTCCACATAAACTAAACTCGTCTTACGAATAAAGATTATCCTCCAAGGTGTCTGAAAAGAAGATGGCTCAATGATCTAGAGAGATACACTTAATTTATTAAGTGTTACTGCCCTAATGAATCAGTTTGCTATATAACAAAAAATAATAATAAATCGTACATAACAAGCAGAAATATGTAATATAGAAAATATTAATGAAGCTTTAACTAGAAAGAAAACAATAATTGTAAAAATATCACTTACAAGGAGAGGATACAATCTGTGGGTCACCGATTTCAACCAAATTTTATTTGGTGATAATACATTGAAAAATATTAGACATGTGTCCCAGTGTTCTTTCCAATGGGCCCTAGGAGCCGGGAAAAAAGATATTTTATATAATTCCAAGCAAAATTTATTTTTCCTTTGCTTTGATCAGATCTTAGGTTACTATATTTTTTTTGTTTTTTGTTCAGAATAAGAATAAAATAATAAATATGGGTGATACATATTCAGGACGCAGTCTTTTTTAATTTTTTTTATTTTTATTTTTGCCAACGTTTTATTAGTTAAGATTCATGTGCCATCAATCACTATAGTTTATTATTTATAATTAGCGGTCGTATACTATTATATCTCTGATTGTAATTAAAAAAAAAAAAAATTTCAGCCCTGAAGATGACCCACATGTTTGGGTTGAAACGTTGGTAAAAATAAAAAAATAAAAAATTTTTTTAAAAAGACTGCATTCTGAATATTTATCACCCATGATATGTAGAACAGTCGACTAACTTCCTTCAACAAAATAATAAATAAGTTACTAATATTATATTATATTATATTATTATATTATGTTATAAATATAAAAATTAATATTTTTTAATATTAATAAACTAACCAAAAGGTGCTTCCAGCAAAGCAATAAATAATAAATTTTTGTTATGAAAAAACAAATTAGATTCCTTTTTAGAGCCCTCTCAAACTCTTAAATGCGAATTGTTGTGTAAATAAAAAAATAAAACCTTTAGTACTTGATTTTCTTGGATGAGTTTTATTACGGCCGTCAACTAAAGCATTCATAACTCCTTAGGATTTTCTTCAAATTCTACTTTAATATAACCGTTGGAAAGCTGAATTACTGCTCTTCTCACTGAAACCAATAACTTTTGGATTTCGTTTTCAATTTTTCATTTTAATTTTTCAATCTAGAAATTAAGAAAAACTTCTAACCGATTTTTATTTTATATCTTTAGTTTTAGTTTCAGTAATTTTTTTTTTATTAAAAAAAAATACATTTTGCCTCGATTAAGGGCATTGAGTATTTGGAATGTATGAAACACAATCATACCATATATAAAATACAAGAAAAACAAATTTATAACAAAAGAAAAGAAAATTTGGAATAACAGAATAAATCAAACATGAGACATTTAATAAAAAAAATTAAAAACACATTAATACTTATTTACAATATTTACAGTAAGCCGAGATAGCTCCGAGTCGGGCCCTTTCTTTCCCCCACGTGTGGAAGATAAGGCAAGACTCCAAGAGATCCCAGCGCTTCTCTCTCGGCCACATTCGCTCATGACTTGTGTGGAGAAGCTGGCCATTGCCAGGACTCCAGTGACGTATACAAAAGATTTCGAGGCCACTGCCGTTTCAACCTTCTAGGAGGGTTGTAGGGATCACTGGAACTGGATAAGGATTGTACTAAGAGATTAGGATGATGGATTAGGTTCTGATGAAAATTTGAAAATCGGGATGGAATAACGTCAAGGACATAAGGGATGTTAAGGTCGTGATGAATTAGAAAATATTTAAAAAGTTGACCATCTTTTGAAGAAATTAAAGCTATTTTCTAAATATTACTTTACGATGATTTAGATGTTTTTGAAGTGGTTTGGTAGTGGCACTATCTCAATTGTATTATTATTTGTTTATATTATGTAACGTGGTCTTGAATAATCAGCTAGCAGAAACGTAGTCTTTGGTGTTTTTTTTCTTTATTTTTTTTTTAAATGTTTATATTCTGGGAAGGGGTTTCTGGAAAGGCTATTGGCCAGTTGCCAGAATGATAAGGAGCGATCTGAACTAGGTCGTTTAACTTGTGAGGAAGGCCTGATTTAAGGCTATTGCAAATAATAATGGAGGCAGTAGAATGGATTGTGATGTTCTCATGTCTTCTTTTTTATTGTAAACGAAATAGTTGGTTTTGATTTTAGTCTTTCAAACGCGATTAACGAGTCCGATAACATGACAATCTAAAATTTAAGAAAAAAGGTTTCTTGAAATTATGTACTTCATAACTGCTGAATATTTGAGGGAACATTTAATATGCTCTTTGTGAATATATTTATGTTTTTTTATTTTTAATTGCGAGGTTTGGATTGCGTAGTAAACAATACCGTGTACTTTTTCTCTCTTTTCCTTCGAAAATAATACACATTTGCACGGTATCGAAAATCATCAAAGGCGTGGAAGCAGTATTGTGTTTCTTATCCGTTTTAGTAGAACTCTTTAAACTCGATAATAAAATTTGTAGAGATGTCAGTTACATATATTTTTCCCGCTACATTTTGGCAATCCCAGCGGCCCCTGTTGGACCAAATTAGCTGAAATTCGAAATATAGAGTTTGTTTTCATACTGAAAAATACCATTAAACTGTGGATAAATTTCGTATAAAGCTCCGCATTTAAGCACAGTTTTTCACTATTTTTTCTCAGTTTTTAAAGTATTGCACACCTCTACAGATACTCGGAATTAAGTTGGAAGTCAGAAATGTTTCATATTTTTTTGTATATTAAGTTGGTGTTACGGAAGTGCCTATAGAGTTTCTCATCCCAAGTCACCATTTCGTTTCATGATCATTTTATTTGTTGATTAATTATGTGTTGTTTTAAAAAATAAGGTATTTTCCTATAACAAAAACAAAATCATTGAAATCAGACCACTTGTCCCAGAGATATGGCGTATTGAATTTTTAAATTCCAAGTTCTCTAAGACCTCCATTATTTTTTTTTGTTTTTATACCTAAAAATTATAAATCTATCGTTAGATTCCTAATGCGGATTTGACAGCTACTTCAATTATCTAAATAGCTAAAAAAATATATTTTCAAAACGATTTAATCTCAGCGAACAAATGTTTACCTACGGGGTGAGTAATTAATTAATAACTTTTTGAAAACAATAAACCATTAATAATAATAATTTTCAAAGTTTTTATTTTTCTATTTAGCACTAATTAAATAATTTAATCCATTTTAATCTTTTTTTAATAATAAAAAAAAAGTAGGAAAATAGGACTTCAGTAACGGAGCTTTGCTACTCAAGCTTTTTTAATTTAATATAGTTTCAATTCTTACCTTTGTTGATTACCTTAATTTAGCTCGGAGCATCGAAATCAAGATGTTGTAAAAAGGAGGACATATACTATTGATGACTATAAACCTTTAGGAATTTTTTAAAGACTTTTTTCAACAACAATAGAAAATGAATTATGTTCTCCTCACTTCCTGCTCACAGGTCTAATTTAACGACTAAACAATGGTAATTTATTGTGTTTTTTTAAACATTTTTATTTGGACGTTTTGGGGATACTTCATCCATCTTCAGAGCCTAGAATTATATAAGTAGTACGCTGTAGGTTCTATATTGTACCAGTCATTTAAATCATTCAAAAATTAATAATATTTTTAATTTAATTTAAATATTTTTCAACTATAAAATAAATTGTTTAAAACAATGAAATCTACTTTCATAATTTAACCAAATATTGGGTTAGCCCTAGGACAAGTTTGGTCAGTGATTAAACACAATTTCAACTAAATAGAAAAAAGTACATTTAGCGATGGCGAGTATAAGCATTAAATTTATAAGAAAAAAAATAAAATTGTTTATTAAAAAATATTATAAACAAATATTAAATTTAAAGGAAGAACTTGGAATCAAATTACAAAAATCAAATTTAATGCTTATGCTCGCCATATCTAAATATACCTTTGGCCTGGGGCAAACTGTGTAAGCAGTTATTATTGTATAAATAAATGATTTTAAATATCAAATTATTTAAATTAAAGTAAAAACGATATTAATTTTTAAACAAATGTGAATGAATGGTTCAATACAGAACTTATTATGAATTATTTATGCAGTACTAGATGCTAAAGAGGAGGACCAGGTATCCCCAAACGCCCAAACAGAACTTTTGAAGAAATAAAACACTATAAATTACGAGTGTTTATTTGTTTCATTAGACCTATGGACAAGACGTGAGGAGAATATAATTTATTATTGACATATTTTATATAATTGTTGAAAAAAATATCTTAAAAGCTCCTGGGAACTAAAAATCTCAAATATGTCCATCTAATCCTTGGTACAGTCTCCTTTTTATCAAATTCTTAACGTCCTTGGTACAGTCTCTTTTTTATCAAATTCTTAACATCAGTATAAAAGGTTGTGAATCATCTTAACCTACAACGTTTTCATTTACGAAAATTATCCGAAATGGTGCGTTTTCAATATGGAGTTCCGCAAACTTAGTCTATTTAATGAGGTACTAAAACCTGACGAACACCCATTGGTTCATTGAATCGAGAAAAAAGTGGCCTATAAAAGTGCCTTTTGGTGTGACTTCCACTCCCAACATGTCTAAATAACGAGGTAATATAGGCCATACGGCCCAATATTTTTTTAGGCACTTACGATTCAAGTGAAAAGTAAATTGGTATTCATGAGTTTTTAGTACCTTATCAAATTAATTAATTTAATGATAAATCGCTCCGTTTCTGACAATTTTCTTAGATAAAAAAGTAGTAGGTTATGATAAGATTAATCCATTCATGAATTTTTAGATGCATGTTAACAATTTGATAAAAAGCCTGTACAGCGGACTATCGTTTTTAAAACATATTTATTCCAATTTTCCAAACTTGCTTAGGGTTATTGTCAGGTTTAGCAATTGAAAAGATATACATTTTTATTAGCACTTGTTATGTGGGTGGCCAACGATTTGTTAAATTAAAAAAAAAGAAAGAATTATTTATATAATCCTAGGTGCTGAAGTGATGGATAAATTATCTCCGAAACACCCAAATAAAGTGCTCGAAAAAACATTATAAGCTACGAATGTTTATTTGATAAATTAGACCTATGAGCAAGAAGTGAGCAGAAAATAATTAATAAAGAAAGGTAAAGACTATTAATAAAATTATGAGAAGGAGTTAATCGGGGGGTGCGGTCAAATAAATACTAAATTAAAATATAGTAATTATTTTAATTTATGCCGACGTTTCGACCCACTTTGCAGGTCGTCTTCAGGGCTACAAAATATACAAAACATGTTGAAAATAAAAAATAAATATAAGTAGATATAAAATAAGAAGAAGTTGTCAGATACAGAAATAAAAACAATTAACTTAATAATTAACTTATTCAATTTTCAATCTATTTATTCGTTAATATTCATTTTCTTTATCTGTTAACCGACAGTTATCTAATGTAATCTCTATTAGTTTGTTATACACTTATTCCTTATATTTTATCGCAATCTGTTTATTTTTAACTTACATACTATATTCTCCTTTATTTTTATTCATACTTATTTTCCATTTGTTTGTATCTTCTACATATATAATACTTAATATTTAACTACATTGTCACCCACTATATCTCTGATATCATCTTTTATTTCTGTATCTGACTACTTCTTCTTATTTTATATCTACTTATATTTATTTTTTATTTTCAACATGTTTTGTAGCGCTGAAGACGACCTGCAAAGTGGATCGAAACGTCGGCATAAATTAAAATAATTACTATATTTTAATTTAGTATTTATTTGACCTCACCCCCCCGATTAACTCCTTCTCATATAGTATCAACCATCAACCATCTCTACATCATTATAAATAAAATTACTATGATTTAATAACAATAAATAAAACTAAATGAATAAACATTTCTATTCCGTATCTTATCTTTCATGCGTAACAGTTTTATACCCTTTCGGCTCAGAATAAAGACTAAAATATCCTCGAGGGCTGCCCGAAGTAGATTCCTTTACCCTTTCAAATTTAAATTTTATGTACGCTTTTAAATGTGTACGCCCTACTTTCTTGTTTGATGTGGTGTATATTGACGGGATCCTTGGTTGAAGAACTAGCCAGATCATGGAAGCTGTTGGAGACAGTAGCGGACAGCTGGGGTTCCTATTCCTGTACACATCCATCATATCCCTGTCATCGGGACCGCTTCTTCCTACTTCCTAGTCTAGGTTCAGCGACACTTTCTGCAACAGTACACTTCCCAACAACTGGCCATTACTTCTTCACCTTTAACTCCTTTTTACTTATTATTAGGAAGGAATGATTCCAACTTTGCCACCTCTGCTAATTTTATTTTTCTCAATTTTAATTTGGATTAAATTTATTTATTGTTTTTGGTAAGGGATTCCTTACAAATTTGATCAAGTAATGAACAAGCAAAGATATTAGTTAGTAATAAAAGTAAAAATAACCTTTTATTTATTCTGGGATGAACCCCTTTAGAATAATTAACAAGGACAGAAATGTGGGCTTTTGAACCTCGGATATATATAAATGTATATACAAAGTAAACTAATAGATATAATAGAAAAAAAAATTATATTCTAACTTAAATCGATTGAGAAAATGTAAATAAATGAAAGAAACAAGAAATGAAATTAAACAAATAATATATATACATATTTACAGAAATTTCTGTTTACAATTTTATAGGGACTGGATGGAAAGAATGTGGAAAGTAGTTAAGTTAAATATTATAAGTTATTTACTTAAAGTTAGGTTAAATCCATAATGTTACAATCTAACTCTAAATTTAAAGTACCAGTAATATTATTATGATATTAACTATTTTTTATTTTTGTTTGATTCAATATTATCTCTAAAAACCACTATAACCCTTTAGAAATCGTGGAATTGGTCTTCGAGCTCAACTAAGCGGAATATCAACACTGATCTAGGGTAGAAGAGGAATCGATTAAGAAAAAGAAGAATAAATCGTTTAACGAAAGTTATAATTACTAATTAACACATAAAAATCTATAACAATATTCGACGTTTGAAGGAACGAACATATTTCATTTATTTGTCTTTAAGGAAGCATACAACACAAATTTGGTTTTATATCTAACTAACGTTAAAAAATAATGATCAATAGGCATTCACACACGAGTCTCTTCTTTCCAAAGTGAAGGCCTATTTATTATTAATTATAATTATAAATTATTATTATTTACAATTATTTCATTTCAAAAACGAACTTAAATATTAAAAAATATGGTAAGAAAATAAGTTTATTTCTGAAATTGGCCCTTTTTTTTCAAGGGCATGGAACTAGCATTCCTTACCTATTCTTTTTACAAAATCATAATCGTTTTAAACATTTTAATCGAAAGAAGATTAAAAATAAATTTATTTCTTGTGCTACTATTTTAAACAACAATTAATTTTTTATAGTACAATTTTTATAACTGTATTCCTCCCGAATCATACACCTTTTTTTCTCTCCAAAACAATCCTTAATCAACATTTTTTTTTGTTTTTCAAAAACAAGCCTTAAAGTTTAATTATTTCAAAAAGAGATTCTGTTTAGGTTTCGCTGGATAATTCAGTGATTTCCGTATAATGTTTTATAAATAAAGAATTTCTAAATTTATTTATTTTTTTAAATATTGTTTTTGATATTGTAATTAGTATTGTTTTCCGTTTTCTGAAAAATTGTTAAAAATTATTGGGGTTCGCATTGGAAAAGGAACGACTCATATGTTCTATCTCTTTTCTTGTCGTCAAATCCTCCATGACATTCTATATCCAGAGCTTTCTAAGTCTTCCATTCATTTTCTCTAAGCATTACTTAAAAGCATTCAAACGGGTCAACGCGTTTCTTCCATTCTCATGATGCCCCATGCTCATTCAACATCATTCTTATTTCGCTGTCATACCAAAAATCAAGTTCAACCCCTTCTTTATTTATTACTTTTCCGTTCGGAATCCTCTGCAACCTGAATATTTATCAATTTTTTACATATTACTTTGTTACCATCCACAACTCTCAGCCGTATTAAGTTGTGGCCATGGTGAAGGAGAGGTATTTTCATCTCCCCTTCTTTTTTTTCTTTTTTTTTTATGTCATATTAACTTTTGTTTCGATCGTACACCGTTGAGAGGACCGGTTCAATTTCAAATTTTTCACCTACCAGTCATCCTAAAATGTATGTATTGTATATTGCATATATACAATAACAATTATATAGTATATATAAAAATATTGTATTAATATTTGTATTATCATATCATTTTGAAATTATTTGAATCATAAAATTACCATTTTTTTTTTTTTTTTTTTGGCTTAATATTGTGTGGAATTATCCTTTTTAATTAGCAAATACTAATGAATTTAAAAACTTCAGAAAATTTAAAAATAAATATTTAAAAAACTTAATATAGTTAAAATTTATACTAGCAATTAGTACTTTTAACATTTTTTTATTGGTTTATTTTCCTCAAAATATCAAACTTAACAACAGCTGTCCTAAAAAAATAATCTGCGATATCAATTGTTACAAAAATGTATTCTTGAATTCATCTACTACTACAGCCCAAGAAGGGTCTGTATAAAGACTCTGTTAACTCTTTGTCGAGTGACCCCATTTAATGATTGCTGTGCTTGGTTGTGCCCCAGGAGAGTCTCTCGGTCCTAGGGTCGATCCACGGCTGATTTAATAGAATAAATTATTACTTTCTACAGCCGGACTCGAACATTGTACGGAGAAAATAAAGAACACATGACCTTACTCATTGTAAGTTAATTCTAAAAAAAAACACTAATGATTTTGTATTTAAAGAAATATTAGTGGATTTTAGTTGTGTTATGATTATTATTCATTATAATTCCTATTTTGTTTATTTATTTTTTTGATACTGTTGAAATATTTCAATCCATACATCTTAACCTTTCGAATATTTAATAGTTGACCGTTGCATTATAAAGGAAGGAGATGGTCCGGGGTGGCGGTCATAAATAGGCTAAATAGTGGTAAAACTAAGATCTTCTCGACTCAACAGTTTTAAGTGAAACTCCTAGCTGAATCTATCTCACTGAAGAAGACCTGCAAAGTCGGGTCGAAACGCTGGCTTTTAATAAAATAGTTTTACCAACGTTTAGCCTATTTAAGACCGCCACCCCGGACCGTCTCCTTCCATCTTAACCTTTCCAGTTATTTTATCCCAGAGCGTTCTTATTTTAAATAGGTGAAGAAGTGCCCCGGACGGAGTGGATTTAGAACGATCTATCTAGGGAGTGCAAGTGACCCACCAAGTTTTATTGTTGGGTCAAGTGCAATTGGCTGTCATTCGACACCGTATCAAGCTAAATGAGTCCTTGCCTATGGCCGTCTTGGGTGCTTCATCTCGAAATAAATGTTAAGAAGGGAGACAAAAATAAAACTACGCTTTAATCGTGAAATAAATACCTTGCAAGTAACTTGAACTTCAATTTGCCTTTAATATGAATGGATCCTATTTGATCCTTGTGAAATTTACTTGTCTACGATTACTATTTTGTTCTGATCAACCTCCTTAAATTTTTTTTTTTATGAGGAAAATTTAATATGTGTTAATCGTGACGAGACATAGAAATTTAATGTGGTAATTTTCCATTCAATAAAATAGATAAATAAATAGAATAAAACCTAATGTTGATAAATTATATTCAAATAGCTATGTCCAATCTCTATTTTTTATTTATTGAATTAATTTTGTAATGTTTCGGATTTTTTTTTTAATGCTGTATTTTATTTTATTTGTATGTACATTGCATCATGTCATAATGATAAGTTACATGTTTGTGGTTGCAGTAACCTTACACATGACATACTAGTGGTATGAATGCTATTTAGAAAATTTAAATCCGTTTTTAGAGTTAAATTAATTTTATATTACATTTTCATAACAACTTATTTTTCGTTCGATGATTTAACTTAACAACGAAACGGTTCAACTTGATTCGCCAATGATTGAGCTCAGGAAACATATCAACGATTTAGAGACAGAAACGAAAAGATGTGGGTCAATGAAACTTTTCTGAAATAACTTAATAGAATTTAAAAAAAAAAAAAAAAATTTTATCTTTTTTATTGAAAAATATTACAATCTGTCTCAAAGGATATTTATAATAGTGTTCAGAGATCACATTCACACTCTATCACATTATATGGAGAATGACTTCTTCATCAACACTTTTGGAGACAGCCCTAATGAAGGCCTGAACTTCAGGTCGAAACGTCGGCAAATGTCAAAATAAATATTATTTATTTTTGTCTTCTTATTTGACTGATCACCCCAACTATTCTTCTCTTCATTATTCACAAAAATCAACCATTCACTCACAATTATATATTTTTAAGTTTATAGAACATTCAAGTTTCGAACCATAATTTTTAATGAATGTAGGGTGGTGAGGAAAAGTATTGACACAGCACCTATTTTATCTAAGTATTGAATTCAGCTTCATTTGAACTTATATCAATACTATGAACGAGGGGGGAGGGTACCTCCCAATGTATTGGTGGACCAACTCCCATTTTAGAAATTATACAACTGTCAGTTTATTTGTACTACTCGTTGCTCAAATTGAATAACTGTAATTTACATGTATTCTGTAGTTTTTTTTATTTTTTTTTCAATATAGTATAAGCAGGAAAAAAATAAAATTCCAATCTTTATCCCTGCATTTTAATTTGTTGAGATTGGAAAATAAAATATGACAATCATTAATTTTTTTTAATGTAATTGCGGGATATATTAAGTAACTGAACACAAAATAATGTAAACATATATGTTGTTTGGTAAAACCAGCCTTGAAAACTACAATTATATAAGAAAAGCACAGAAATAATTCGTTTGGTATTTATCCGTTGATTAAATGTCCAAAGATTGCCATGGTTCTCATCTTATTGTTGATTTATAGCAAAATGTCTTCAAATAAAAGTTCATAAAATTAAATTAGCTAAAACTTAATTTTGACTAAAAACTTTGATGATTTTCCCCTCTGCGAAATAAAAACATTGCCCAGTTTGTATAACTTTTTTTGATATATAATTAGAGGGTTTGTATCACTTCGATGCACTTACAGTGTTTTTGTATCGATATGTAAGGTCGAACTAAACTTACTTTTTGTATATTTAGCTCCATCAAACACGTGCTTATTGACGTTTTGCAATATACCAGCGATATTGCATTTATACAATAGGACTTATCTGTGATCATAAAATAATGAAAGTATTGGTGAATTTTTACTTGAAAAAGAACTTATCACGATATTATTTTCGCTTCACGCCATCGATATAAATTTCTTTTATTTAAGTTCATGTAATATTGTCTAAATAATTTATTATGAAAAAAACGTTTATATTGCACACTTTATGATTGAATTGGGGAAATCCAGTCACATTCTGTCATATATCAGTTTGATGAACGTAAAATTAAAATTTCTTTTTGACCTTTAAAATGACCCGTTATAAATCTATTTATTTTAGGGCCTTTTTACAAGAACTCAAGTGATACTATACAGAATTTTTAACGGCAATTAAATTTATAAATCTCGTTTTTTAATACAACTATTGAGGAAATTAGATGGATTTGTCATATTAATAATTGACATTTAAGTTACAGTTTTTTTTTTCTGTTTTACATAGGACGTTACCCTCCAATAGCTCCATTCGGAGAAACATCTGCGCATAAATGAATGGGTCCAACGTTGTCTATTTCGTGCTTACTTAAGGAGTACGATTCCAAAGATAGCTGGTTCCCTAGTTATTTTTTTTAAGGCGGGTGGCCAGTCTGCCAAAGCGTCGGCAAACGGAGTGTCAAAGTACCGTGCGACAAGCCAACCTTCCGAGTGTGTGTTTGTGTGTATGTAAGAATAATTTTTAAAATCTTTGACAGAAGTGGTAGAATTTTTATTTTTTTAATTTAGCAACCTAATCAATAATTTTTTTTATTATTCTCTATTCCCATATCATTCGATTTCGTATTGTTACTCGGTCCCCAATAAAGCTTTATATAGCAATATTAAAAAGGATGGTGAGGATCACTATGATACACTTCTTATCTGATGAATTAATAGCTAAGGTGGATTGTTTATCCTGTTTGTAATATGTCAACAACTATATCTGTTAACGCTTGTTGAAACTAGCTTAGTATTGTGTTTGCTATTGCACTGTGAGTATGGAAGCAAATATCATTCACGGCATAATTTGTTGTATTGATTTAAAAAAGGAAAGCGTGCTGCAGAAGCTCATAGAAAAATTTGCAGTGTTTGTGGGGATAATGCCTTAACCGAACCCACCTGTCAAAATTGGTTTGCCAAATTTCATTCAGGAAATTTTGACATCAATGATGCTCAACGGTCTGGTCGCCCGCATGAAATTGTTAAGGCCATTGTTGATCAAACCCCCACCCAATCAGTGCGAGAGATTGCTGTGGCCCTAAATGTGTCACACACAAGCGTAGAAAACCATTTGCACAAGCTCGGCTATGTTTCCAGGCTTAATGTTTGGGCCCCTCACTCTCTAACCCAAGGCAACTTGCTTGACAACAAGCATTTCTGTTCCTGATTCACTAAGGGAACGGCAACAAAACCACCCATGATTCAACTCTATACTACTCACAATTAACAAAATTGGATCAATCAACTAAAATTAAACGCCCAGAACTGGCAAATCGGAAGGGTGTTGTGTTCCACCGAAACAACGCTCCAACTATGCAAAAGGCCATTTTATGACCGATTTATTTGTTTATTTTATGTTTCTAAAGAGGATCTTTCGGATAAAACTAGAGATTGCTAGTAATTATTTGACAAAAAAAAAAAAAAGAGAGAGAAATACGTCTTATCATTTAAAGAACTAGAAGTTGGGTGAAAGAACTGTTTTAGGTTGACCAAACAATACTATCAAAAGGCAAGAGGAATAAGTGTAAATAATTCAAAAAATTAAATAATAAGGGCTAAGATTATAAAAAATAAATTTTAAACTACAAAAATAAATAAGAAAATATTAAAGAGTCCTTTTTATCAAAAATTTTGTAGTTATTGATTGAAAATAATTAAATAATGTTCTTAAAAAAAAAATTATGGATAAAGATTGTCGTATAATATTACATGTAATATAAACAAAAAATACTAGTGCGTGCAACACACAACTTTCACTTACTTCTCTACTTCGAATAGAAATTATTTTCTGGAAATGTTGAGCAATTATAACATTTTTGAAGTGGACTTATAACGGAACTATATCTGAAAGCTTACAGCTAACAAATCATTAAGACCACTAAAAATAACAAAAACCCTATTAATTATATCAACGTTAGACAATAAAAACCTCGGTACTCCATCTGTTCTTGTAAATCTCCAGTCTCTGAGTGACCTTTTGCCCCATCCTCCCTATTCACCAGACTATAAAACCAAAATCAAACCTAATAATCAAATTCTTATAAAGACAGTAGAGTATAGTTTCAAAAATTAAATAAAAAAATCTATAATAATATTTCATTTCATAATAAAATGAAAATACATAAAGGTATTTATGAATAAAATAAGAGGATATTATGACGCGTATAATATGTTTTAATTTCTGAAGAAATTGATCAGTTGATATTAAAACTATTTACATAAATAAAACAAATGAGTAAATAACATAAAATTAAAATAATGTCGGTTAATTTTTTAAAAATTGTAATGCATATAAATTATAAATTTTGAATTCGGGGTTATTATTTTAAGATAATGATATTTTAACTTTTAATGATTTTTTTTTTCGAAAAATTTGTTTTAAAATTTTTGATATGAAATAGATAGATCAGATACTATAAGTATGCCGGAGTATTAATTATGAATAAAATAATTATGCGAAGAAAGAAACCTATTCAATTGTAATTATATATGAATATTAACCTGAAAGTAATTTTGGGTGTAATTATTGTTTAATAGTGCTATTTTAATGATACTAAATATTTTCAAGTTTATTTATTATCAGCCAATTTTACACCATTTTTTTAATTTTGTCAACTTAATAACTACACATCACAATTACGACGTTTCGTTGAGCCATTTTCAAGTCTAAAATTTTTTTTTCAATTTACAATCATATATTAACTTCATATATTTCAAAATATAAAGATTCTTTTTATATACCTAAATACCCATCATGTACCTGTCCTTTTCACTTATGCGAATTGCATGCGTCTACTCATAATAAAATTTATTATTCTTGTCATGTCCACCTTTAATTATTTTATAACATTATTATTACTCAATTCTTTCTTATTAAATGATTCAAATAAGTTAAAATTACCTAGTTCATGTGTCACCCACATTTCATCCGTCTAATTTCTATTCAGCGACAGGTTATTGTTATAGGAGTAGGGGAAGACTATTTATTATAAACATATACAATGATGTTTCCCAATATTATATGTGGACCTATTTTAAGTAATATTAGCTAATTTATTTCAAATTTTGAATTTTCATTTGAACTCGCGTAAAATGTATTCATATTATCCACGTCTGTATGATTATTTACCGAGTTGTTTTAAGTTTTTAGTTATGTATATTGCTTCCTTTATTCTTCGTTTATTCGTATTTCTTTCATTCTGTAGGATTTTAAGGTTTTTGAAATCAAATTCATGTTTTGTTTGCATATTATGTAGGGAGAGTCGTAGTTAATTTAAGTTTTGTGTTTTTTGAATTACAATTTTGTTAATTTTGTTTAAGCCTTTTTTCAAACCATTGTGATGTTCATCCAAAATATGATTTGTTGTTGCAATTTTTACAATTTATTTTATAAATAATATTCGTTAATTTAGCGGTAGGTACTTTATCTTTAGTTTGGGAATAAATTGTATCTATTTTATTAATTGGTTTGCTTGCAAATTTAATTTAATTTACATCGTAATGTTTAAATGTAAAAAAAATAACAGATTCATTTTCTTGATAAACTAAATGATACATCAGATAAACTTAAATACATGATGGAAATTGGGAATAATAACAAAATAAGATATCTTGGCATGTATATCCACAGAAACGAAAGTGGCGATCTTAGCACGTCATGGTACAAAAAAACAATAACCAGTAATAGAATCCTAATAGAGTCACATATAATATTGGGAAACATCATTATATATGTTTATAATAAATAGTCTTCCCCTAATCCTATAAGAATAACCAGTCACTGAATAGAAATGAGACGGATGACATGTGGGTGACACATGAACAAGGTAATTTTAACTTATTTGAATCATTTAATAAGAAAGAATTGAGTAATAATAATGTTATAAAATAATTAAAGGTGGGCATGACAAGAAGAATAAATTATATTATGAGTAGACGCATGCAATTCGCATAAGTGAAAAGGACAGGTACATGATGGGTATTTAAAAAGAATCTTTATATTTTGAAATATGCAAAGTTAATATATGATTGTAAATTTAAAAAACAATTTTAGACTTTAAAATGGCTCAACGAGCCGAAACGTCGTAATTGTGATGTTTAGTCATTAAGTTGACAAAATTTAAAAATTGTTGTAAAATTGGCTGATAATAAATAGTATGCACCGAAGAAGAAGTGAGAAATATTGTGTATATTAAATATGTTTTCATCATCCTTTTTCTTATTATACGAATACTAGAGAAAATAGAGATCTGATGATGCATCCTGTTTTTAAACTGTTAATTATAAACATTAAAGGCCCCTCATGACACGCATAACCTTGTGTGCATAAACACACTTCTATTTTATCTCTCAGCTGGTTCGGAAAATACTCCGACATTACTTCTGGCCATCGTGATTTATATTTACTATTTTTTCAAAGATCTTTTGACTAAGTTTTGTCCCACATTGGTTTAATGCCAACAGAAATTAAATCAAAGACTATCATCGACCGAGTTGCTTTTGAGTTTGTTCCAAACTTGCATTTGGGCCAGCCGTTCAAAACCAACCGAATGGCAGAATTATGATTGATTGATTGCCTGTGATCATGTATTGGTACGCTTCAATCAAAACTATTATTAAAAAAAATAAATAAAAAAAAACTTCCAAACTAAGTTATATTTTTTCCGATTTCTTAAGTTGTCATTGAGCATAATTACCTATTCGTTTGAGTTATTAATATTGTTCACAAAAGATATTATTACTTATTTCTCTGAGATAGGTAATTCCTTGATCTAGATTCGAGCTATATCTAGATTTAAACTACATTAATTTAATTCATACTTTATTTGTGTTTCTTTAATTTAAATTGATACTTATCTATCAAAAGATTAATAAAATAATTGTTTGTCTAGTAATCAGGGAAAATCAAACAACAAATATATTTACAATTAAATGGACAAAACAATATTAAACGATTGATTTCGCAAGGTAATAGTTTAATCAATCTCTCCATTCTTATATTTCTCTTAGTATTATTTAAAGAAAACTATTAAAAGCATTACGCGTTGTAACATTTCCATAGCTTACATATCCATTATTATTTAAACCGTAAAAATATAAATGTATTTTTCATGAATAAAGATAGGTTGATTATTATACTGTTCACCAATGACGAATTTCTAAATGCTCAAAAAATATAATTTCATTATATCTTCACCTCAAACGAAATGATATTTTTAATTTGTACTAGAAATAGTACAGAGATTAGTCTCTTTGTTATTTTTATTTAATTTATTTTTTAAAAATATTTTTGGCTCATTACATATTTTCTAAGCAGAAGAATATCAGCATTCTCTCTCTTCGATGAGTTGGATTTAAATATTATTCCTGTGATTAACTGATTTTTACTATGGGAATATCAATATTGTCGGACCTTATTTTCCCATGATCTTATTACAATTCTATATAAAGAAAAACTGACGCAAAACTCTCAAAAGAGGTTCCTAAAATGACCCAAATGGCAATAAACCAGGGAATATAGAAGAAGACCACTTCTGTAAGCTAGCCTTGAACAGATATATAGATAAATTTTTATCAAAAATCTGAACAGATATCTCTTGAAGGATCCACCAAAAATTACTTAATATATAAAATGAATAAAAACATTATTTAAATCATTAGCATAATAATATATTAAAAAACTAGTAGCGTGCCTAGACAATTAATTAGGGGCCCAGGGCGGATATATCTTTGAGACTCCCTTAAAAAAAAATTATAATAATAAATAAAATAATCGTATAGGTAAAGGATAAACAAAACAATAAGTAAAGGAAAAACGAAATGTTTTACTTTGAATTTCCCCTTACATGAAAAATATAGTGAGGGAAAGTGTTGTGATCGAACAAAAATCAAATCTGAGTTTTCAACGGAAATACATTTTTCAAGTACCGTGAAAAGGTCTGTGTATGTATGTGAGCTCAGTAACAAAAATACGTTCGACACTCAAATTTGTTTTGTTTTTAAGGTAACCCCCATACCAGACTGAAACAACTAGAAACCGTCCGACGTTTTCGACTACTGCAGCACTTACTAGACAAACGCTCTAAGCTTTCAATAAATTACAACCGACTCATATATATGACAATAATAAGACCTATTTGGACTTACGGAATTGAGCTTCGGGGCTCCACTAAACCATCGAACTCCTCTCGTATCCAATCCTTACAATCCAAAATCCTTCGTAAAATCCTCAACGCTCCTTACTTTGTCACAAATAAAATCATCCATAAAGACCTTAATGTTCCATATGTTTCCGATTTGGCCCAATCCAGATACCTATCCTTCCATAACAAACTGCAGATCCATCCGAATCCTCTCGTTTCAAACCTTGCTTCCTTCTCGATTCCTGATAACCCTCCGAGGCGTCTGAAAAGAAGATGGCCTCGGGACCTTCTAATATAGAACTTTAATTTGAGTTCTACCAATGGGTAGTTTCTCTTCATGTTGTACATGTCATGTTACCAATGTCACATTTACATATTGTATTTTCCATGTAATACAGTTGTAAATTTCAATAAAATTAAAATTAAAAAAAAAAAAAAACTTAAGGTAGATCTCTGCTATGTCACGGCAACGTTTTCGCTAAAATTAACTCGGAAATTTATCTTTATAATATTGAATTGGCACATTTTTACAATTTTCCAAGAAACGGCACCAACGACTGTGATTAAACTCGTCATGGCCATGTGAAGTTGAATGATCTTTAAAATCCACATTGAAATTGAGACTGACGGTCCGAATTTTCGATTTTTTTTTCCTCGAAAGTAGATTTATATTATTTACTTCAATGCCAGACATAAAGGGATACTTCGACTCTTGTGAGAATTCGAGTCAAAATAAGAACAAAAAAATCTTTATAACAAAACACCTTATTCTCGGAAGGCACTTTTTTATTCTTGTCCAATACTTCAAGCAAGTTCTATTCCAAGAATATTCTCCACCTGTGTTTACTTATTTCTTTTTAACCTTAAATTCGAACCGTTTCATGTCACAAAACTTTCGCTTCCTCCTATTTGTTTTCTTAAATTATAAATTTAATATGGACAAGATAATAAAATATAACGATAAATATATTTAAAGAAACATATATATTTATAAATCATCTAATCCAGCTCAAAAAAAAAAAAATGCAAAAATGTACAAAAAGAACAAAACGTGCAATTTCGTGCTGTATATATTAATACAGGTTTTCAATATATTATTCTACAGATCGTAAAACGGATAAATGATCGGGTTTTGAAGATTTTACACTCAAGTGAATAAAATGTGCAGCAAAATGAAAATCCAGTCTCTACTCATAACCCTACATTTCATTTTTCCGTTTTATCAAAGTTCATGTTTTCTTTCACACATAGTCCATCCACCCTGGATGGATGTTCTATTAATATAAAAATATTTTCCTTTTCTTTGTTCGATGCCTCTTATTGGTTATCTCCCCTTAGCTATATTGTTTAGACAGCTAAACCACATCAACCAATGTGATTGAGGTTATCGGTTTGTTGATGAACCTTCTTCGTCAAACACCACAGTCTTGGATAGTCCATTTTTAAAACCAGTTTACGTTAAAAATCGTAAATATGTATTTTTTTAGCAGCAGAAAACAATTTCTTTTTTTTAATTTAAGGTTGATAATAATGAAATTTGATAGTTTTTCATTTTAGTTTTTATTAAATAATAGAGACGTCATACGTGTGAATAAAAATGAGTAAAGAAAAATTGAAGTATTTCTGTTCTGCTTTTAATTTTGGCCATTTATATATTTAGAGTACACCTCTTCTCTATGATGAACATGATCCTCTGCTCACACACTATATCCTGTCCCGCATAATATTTCCCAGACCTTGCCTTCAACTGACAGTTATTAAACCTTTGTCGATTTTCTACAAAAGTTATTTATATCAAGCTTCAGAATTGGAATGTTTGGCAATGTCATTGGAGCTGGCAGTAAACAAATATACCTGCCTGTTTTTATATAAAGTAACTCAGCCCTGGCACTGCATAAATATCTCAAAAAAACTATTTCTAGAATTTATATTTTGTTATGAGCGACTTCCTTATCATCCTTTGAGCGCCATTGTACTATTTTCCGTTCCGGTCTCTTTCCCGTCTTGTTTTTCGGTAACCGATTACTGCTATAAATGGAACTGGTACCTTGCATGGGAGGGAAAACATGTTTTCTCGAATAAATAATCGCTCCCAAAAGCACGTGTTGTGACTCACCCCAACAACAAATACCTCCTCGTCTTGTCGCCCCGCCAGCGTTACTTCACAAGTTCTATTAATGTGTTCACTTGGCAGGCACTTCCTTCCGGGCAAGTTATTCCTTGTCTGATTACAATTAGAAATGGTTCTTATGCAACGATATTATACTTCCCAGACACCAGTGAGACCAATCTCATTGCCGGTAATAGGTCCACTGCTCAATTGTCAAAAGTGTGTATACAAATGCGGCTTAATTTAATAGATACATGTAAACACAATTTAACGTTCGCGAGTAATTGTCCAATCAAGAAAGCGAGAATGATGGGATATGTACATGGAGAAAAAGAGATTATTTTCTTTCTGATTACGTTTGCTTGGATGGATGGCCACCACAAGCTCCTTATAGCAACGCTATCCTTGTAGTAGCTGGAACTTTTTTAAAAAGTTCCATTTTAACAGTTTCAGGGAAACTTTTCAGAAAAAAATGTCCTGGTAAAGTTCTAGGTTTACAGAAAAAAGTTTAACTTTTATAGATTTAAGATCTTAAAAATAAGTAATTTTAAATGTGGAATATACAGTAGTTAGGCTTAGATTTGAGTTATAATATATCTTGAATGAATTATTTGATTCTAGTGTGTAGTTTGTTTGAGTAGCTAGGAATAAAAGCAATTTATTAGATGGAACGTTGGGTGAAATCAACAGAAATTTTAAATAAAACTTTTTTTTTTTTTAAAAGATTTTTCTTTACTTGAAAATTTTGCAAGGAAAAAATTTCTAGTTGTGAAATATCATAAAACCGATTAAAATTAAACATACCGAAACTGATTAAAAATAAGAATACAAATTTTCATTTGAAGCCCTGATTAAGGTCCTCAGGAAGGAAAGATTTAGAATAATCACATAATTTTTTTTTTCACTAAATCAATACATCTTGAAGTAAGAAAGTCTACCACAGTTTATCTTGTAGTTACACAGTCAACTATCTTTGTACTTGAAATATTGCACGAAGCAGTTGTTCTATACTTTATTAATAGATTAGAGATGAGTCGTATGTTTAATTTTCGATTAATCATATATTTAGGCTTCTTTATTTTTGTCAATTTCCTTATTTTCTACGCCTGATTAGCGTCAGCTTTATGTAATCCCGCCATAATTTTATTCTTAATATTTAGTTTATATTATATTTAAAAAAATACTGAAAATAGCTTCATTGTTAACTTTACCAACGTAGTTTATTATGTTTAATTTAAACGTAATTAAAACGAAATTCTCATCATGGTCCTTAATTAACTAATGTACATATAAGTAGCCTTTAATGAGGATGAAGATAATTTTTGATCTATGTTTAGATAAATAGATAGTTAGTAAATTAAAGGATAGTAAATTGATATAATGTAATGCTGAGTAATTGTCCATAGGTGTGTAGGTCGTTCCATTATTAATAGCTGTATAGGGCAGTGGAAGGGGGTCGTAGTAGGGGGTTGAGCCAGTGCCAGGGGCCAGTGCACTAGTGTTCGCCGTAGGATGGCCACCTACTGCAGGATCACAGGCAAGAGCCGCGGCCTCCCCAAGCCCAACTACTTTCCACTTCTGCCTCCTATATCACCAGCGGACGCCAAGCGATTCTGCCGCATTACTGGAAAAGCTTACGGTCTGCCCAGCCATCATTATATCCCCGTACTTGTCGGTAAGCCCAGAAACAGAAAACAGTCTAAGCCACACATCATCATCAACGGCTACAAGTACTTTTTCCCATGCCTCCAAGATGCCCCTAATCTCCAAGAAATCTTAGAAACTAAAACTAAAAATGGTAAAAATGCTCAATACGTTTACACTGTGAAGGAAAAGAAATGTAGTTTAGTTTTTACCGCTGAATTAGAGGCTGCAGTTAGAGATGGAGATGTTCGTGACGTGATGCTGGCTAAAGACAACGATACCGTTCTTTTGAAGTTGAAGCAAGGTGATGTTTCTCTTGAAATGAAAGAGATCGATGTTGAAGATCTTTCTTGTGACCTATATGAAGGGGAAGGAGTAGCTATTCGTAAGGACAATACAACTACCGGACGTATAAGAAAGATTTTTGAGGACAAAGAAATAGTCGATGAACCTGTAGTTCAAAAGAAACCCAAAAAAGAAATGAGGAGCTGGAAACGAGCTGAGATATCAAAAGTAAAAATTCCTACAGTATCGTTTGAATCTTGGGTGTGGGATCAGTTTGAAGAAACTGGAGCTTCACCTGTTATCACGAGATTACCGACGCCGGTTTCTGTTGCTCCTATCAGTTTGGATTTGAGCCAATCTAAGCCAGGACTGATACAACAGCCTTACATGACTGAATCGTATATTGGCTTGGAACCTGCTTCGGTCGTTGCTCCTTTTAAGCCTTTAATTATTGAACCAGATTCAGTTGTTCAAGAACGATTGAAATCTTTGTCTAATGAAGAACTTGCAAAAACGATGAAACCCGAAATCCTTTTGGACAAAGATTTGCTCCCACGCCTAGAAGAGATATCGCAGATCACCCCCTTGCTCGATAAAGGTTCGATTACATTATTCGAAAATGGTGGAGAGACTGTAGAGGGTGTTGTTATAGATATTGACGGTAAGAAGCGAATAGTCGTAGGTCAAGAATTGGTAACGGAAGACGGAAAATTATTTGTTCCTGGGCAAACGATTCTCACCCCCTGTGGACACAGTTTCGTTCCTGGTTTTGTAATAGAATCCGAACAAGAATGTAAAATTGTTCCAGGAGAGATATTTGTTGTTGAAGGGAAAAAGGTGTTTCTTACTGGTACGACAACACTTACTAACGCGGGTGAAAAGTTTGTCCAAGGTCAATTTATGTCCACACCCGAAGGAACAAAGTTCGTTCCAGGACAAACTGTGTACTCTAAAAATGAATTGCGATTTGTAGCCGGCCAGATAACTGCAGATGATAGATTTTTACCAGGCTTAACTACGACAACCTCGGAGGGTACGGAATTCATTCCAGGACAATACGTAATAGTTGATGGTAAAAAAAGCTTTGTTCCGGGCCAGAGTATTTGGACTGAAAAGGGATGGGAGTTCATGCCTGGAAAAACAGTTGTTACTGAGGAAGGGAAAAAATTTGTGCCTGGGAGAGAGACGTTAGAAGGCTTCATGCCAGGCCAATTCGTAATAGAAAATGGTAAGTCCATTTTTGTACCTGGCAAAACAGTTGAAGAAGATATTTTGAAATTCGTACCTGGCATGACAGTTGAAACCAAAGACGGTTCTAAGTTTGTACAAGGTCAAATTGTAACAACAGATTCAGGTCAGAAATTCGTTCCAGGAAGAACTGAAATTTTAGATGGTGAAATAGAATTTGTATCAGCTAAAAATACAGACGAAATACTGTTTCAAAATACTAAATATATCGAAAAAAGTACTCAAGTTTTTTCGGAAGGAGTTTTTGGCCATATGGTGCAATCTAAGCTTGGTGTTGAATTTTTTCCTGGTTCAGCGGTCGGGCTTCCGGCTGGAAAAGTGGTGCCAGGAAAACTCACTAGAGGAGAAGAAGTCAAATTTGTGCCAGGTCTTATTATCGATGGTGTATTCGTACCAGGCCAAGTTGTTATGACTGATTCAGGAAAAGAATTCATCCCGGGACAAGTAATTGAAACCTCAGAAGGTCCAAAATTCGTACCAGGCCAAATAATACAGTGTAAAGGTATTTCAAAATTTGTTCCTGGGCAAACAGTGCAGACAGCTGACGGACCTAAATTTGTACCCGGACAGATCGTGGAAACTAAATCCGGTCCAACTTTTATTCCGGGACAAGTAATTTATACAGAAGAGGGAGGTTCGAAATTCGTTCCTGGTGAAGTAGTAGAGACGTCAGAGGGACCGAGATTCGTTCCCGGAAGAGTTGTTGAAGCTGGTGATCACGTCACTTTTGTACCAGGTCAAGTTGTAGAAACGAATGATGGCCTGAAATTCATCGCTCCGGATCTTATTGGTGACAGCGAGGAAGATCGTGAATTTACTGTTCAAGGATTCGAGATAAGTCCAGAAGAGCTTGGGCTTCTTCAGCCTAGATCATGTGTCCCATCAGTGAAATCGTGGGAAATGTCAATTGACTCGAAAATGTTACGCCAACTTTCTGAGGCAGGTATGGGGATAGGTAGACAAGTGAGCATCGAAGTACCTGCTGTCGATGTCAAAACTGCCCCAGCAATGTCAGCAGCTTGTGTTCTTTCTAAAAAACTTGCTCTAGACCCAGTGACCACTCTGAAAATAAGCCAGATAATTGTTGCTGTAGTTCAGCTGGGTAAACTAGGAGAAATTCCAGGATCCTCTGAGGAATGCAACACATTAAATAGAATCTTAGAAAGAGTAGTTCATTGCAAAAACGACGAAGAGGCTTACAAATTAATATCAAATATTATTGAGAAAGAATTTTCCTCGAATATGTTACAAAGCGTAGATAAGCTCCATTCGTATATAACTTCTAAAGAATCGCCATTAAAAAGACTAAACAAGTTAAATATTCTCAAGGAACTACTCAACTGTCATTCAAAACCATTAGAAGTCATAGACAAATTAAATATTATTTTAAAAGATGAAGAAGGCACTGTTTGTTGTGCGTTACAAAAATTATCGGAAACATCTCCTGAAATAGTTCCATTAATAATGGAAAGATTATCGGACAGTATTGAATCATTAGGGACGGAGAGGGAAGTAGTGGATATTTTACACAAAATTATAGTTTCGGCTGTTCGCGAAGCTTCTGAAATGAATATAGTAGATCTTCTTAAAGATACGGAAAACCTAAATTTAAAATCTCTTATATTAGAAGCTGTGGGATTGGCAAAAGCGCTCGATATGCATGACACAGCTGTAGCTCTTTTAGGAATACTTTCGAATCCAAAATGTACTGATATTCTGGCAGGAGATCGGTTAACTTTGGAAATTCTTCGAAGGCTTACAGTAATGAGGCAACTTGCTGCACGTAAGCCCGAATTGATAGCTGCTCTAAAGAAGCTCCATATGGACCCCTACGGTGCAAGGAGTGATCCGTCCCTGAGACAGTTGGTACGGGAGAGTGGTGCACTCCTGGTAGTTCCTGAAGACGGGATATCATCAAAGAGTGTACCAACTTCCTTATTCTTTTCGCAAAACTCTCTAGCGATGGAAGAATTCTTGACTCGTACTAAACGGATCTACAGTATCTTAGTAATCATCAAAAACGGGATCCAAGCTGTCATACCGAGAGAAGCTGCCCACTCAGTACTGACCGGTTCTGTTCCCTACGTCGTCTTAGACGAAAAAGGTCTTCATCACTTCCAACCTAAACATGTATTCAGTGCCTTGAAATTACCGAAAATCGCTACTCATTGGTTTTCGTCTTATAAATGTGAAATGGTTGATGCACCTCTAAAAAGTATAATCGAAACCTAATAGAGAAAGTGCTGTGATAAAGAATTTTCTTAAACTTTAAATATTTTTTATTTTGTATAATTATTTTCAGTATATTCTGCATTTTAGGTAATGTTAATATGAAACAGCTTATTATATGAACCTCGCACTCTGCAGCCTTAACAATTTTTTTTTTTGTACTAACCAATAATTTACTTTAGGTATACCTTTAGATCGTTACCTTCATGTTAGCTTTAAAACTCTTGGCTGTGATCGGATTAATTGTATATTGAATCGAGTGCCATAGATAATGGTGAGATTTATTAGGGACCAACTCTTTGGCAAACTGTACTATTAAGTGTCAGGCGTATTCTAAAATAAACTCTTCCTCTTTTATGACAATAGAGTTCATTCACCCAGTCTTCCATTTTCTTTTCAATATTTCGTTTATTAAATGAAAAATATTATGATCGATCAATAATATAAATTATAAGTTTCACGTGACTTCATTTAAAACAATACTTATCCATGTCTAGGTTAGCCATTTTGCCAAAGAGCCTATCATTATTAGAATATTGTAAATAAAGTGCTCGATGTTCCTAGTGACTGACTTAAATCGTCATTTAACAGATGCCTCGTGAGGTAGCTGACATCGTATGGTTGTATTAGGCGTGTGTTTTACTACCATGAGTTATTAAACTAAATTTTAGTTGTTGTTTTTTTAATTATTGTTTTCAATTCCATTGCGTTGCCTGGAAGTCGAATATATTTTTTTTATATATATTGTTATCAAAAACGATTTTCGTTATAACTA
Organism: Nezara viridula; assembly: GCA_928085145.1. Lineage (NCBI taxonomy): Eukaryota > Metazoa > Arthropoda > Insecta > Hemiptera > Pentatomidae > Nezara > Nezara viridula. The sequence continues at coordinate 82,518,406 of OV725078.1, forward strand.
TAAAACATATTAATTCTACACAGTTGGTTTAATGTTTCGATTTCTACTTTGTGAAACATTGCTTGTTGTTTGATTTAGACAAGTTTTCTGAGTTGTAATTATAATTAATATTTTATAACTAGTTAATGGATCTTTGATATAAAAATGTAATAAATATTAAATAAAATTGTTCAAATATTATCGTGTATGTTTATTATTTAAACCTTAACATTTATAGTTTTTAGTTTTAAAGTTATCATAGATGCATTGGATGTAGGGGGAGAATGAGCTTAGATCCTATAGTCCATTGTTTGTGTAAAATTGATAAATTAAGTAACTTGATATTCTGGACTTGCGAAATGTGCAGTACACAAATAAATTATTCAAAGGACTGCATGTATTTTTAGCGTTTAAACAAAAAATCATGATAGATTTAATTTTAAATAATCTTTGTTGGATTTGAAATAAATATTTTTATTTTTTTTAATAAATATAAATTAAATGAAATACTAGTAAATAATGTCATAGTGCAACAACTTAAGAATACCTATAATGAAACTTGCAATACTTAGTTTTTTGGTTTAAAACAAGAAAATTATTTATTTTGGTAGACTAAATTTTGAACTTTACAAAATAACATATTTTATTTATACTAAAAATGTCGATTTTGGTAGTATTGTACAAAACAAAACAAAAAAAAAACGCTATTTTATAAATATTCATCCTTAACTTAACTCAAATAATATTTAATTCATGTTTCACTCTTTCGTTGATGACATTTGTCGACCCTTGAACATTTTTTTAATTTTAAATACTTATTGTATTTACTGCTATTATTAGAGTTCTGAATTGTGGATAAGATAGAGAGATTTGAACTTATATTAAATATAGACCACATTCAATAGTTGCTAACGATTAAAAATAATATAAATCTTAATATATTATGGTACCACTAAGAATCCTTCGATCCTAACCTTCTCACTATTTTTTTAAATGGGTTTTTATTTTTTAAATGATGGGAAATTGTATTATCTTCCATATTTACATTCCTAAGAGAAACAATATATGGAAATCATACGTTAAGTCTTCAAACACCCTTACCCAATCAGTAATATTAATTTACTACATTTTTATTAAAAATATGCTTATTTTCAAATACACACACAGACACATATGTATGTATGTATATACGTTTAATTGTAATAGTATAAATAATTTGCCTTGATTACGGTGTTCATAACTTCTAGTTATGGAACTGGCATAAAAAAAGGCATGCGCATAAAAAAAAAGAAAAAAAAAAAGTTGCAATTATATACGAATGAAATTCTAATTAACGATGGAAAAGACTTGATCAACAAGTCAACAGGTACGCATACGATAAGAGAATTTGTAGAAAAAAAAAACACTTTGTAATCATCTTTATAAAAACTATAATGATACGGAGTTAATAATAAAATTAATAAAAATCAACTGACAATATATTATATTGTAGACCCACAAATATTTCTATTCCAGTACATATTATCCTTTGATTATTTTCATTATTATGTTCATAATGATTCTTACGTTTATTATGAAGATTGGATTTTATAGATACAGCTGTAATAATTTTTTTCTTTAAAAAAATTTAATATAGCAAATTTAAAAAAAAAAGTTATGTGATTATAAGTATTTATAATATCTATATTACACCTGAAAAATATATTTCAATAGTTCTCTAAAAACGATTCTTAGTCATCAATAATTAATTAAAAGCTCTGAAAAAAAAAACGATTTTATACAAAATAAAACAGACGAAGGAAAATGAACATTCTCTAACACGAAGAAAGCAGGCGAAAGTAAGGAATCTCCTAAAGTGAACTACGAATTCGTGAACTTTTATTCTTGTCTGAAAATAATCAACTGTTCAAATCTCAAATAAATATACGCATTTTAATATTGCCCTTCAACAAGAAGCGTCTCAATTTAAATTCAAGGTTTTCTATGTGATTCGCGTCTATTCCGTGCAATCCTTCATCAGGCAGCATTCTTTAAAATTCTGAAATTCATATATCTCCCTTCATTACATAGCCTAACATAATAAACTCCAACGTACTCTTGCAACTTCAATTTATAACAGACTAAAACTATATTTTAGGTTAATTTATGAGACTAGCTCCTGACATATTGGAGGCATGCCTCTCTTAACGTGGCAACGGTTACTGACTTAAAATGCTGTTTTTCCTTGTCGTATTATATTTCGCTCTGCCTTTAAATAACTTAATATAATGCCAAAAATTCTCATACGCCAACTCTCTCTTAGACGCTTACTAAATTGACATTTCAGAAGGAATTTAATCAGTGTTCAGGAAGGAAAAAGTATATTGGGGAGCAGTTGGTGTTCATAAGGAAAACTCTAAAATTGTACTATATCGGCCCAAGGCATGCATCAAATCCTTAAATTCACAATGATTCAATAATTCAAAAGAACAAAGTTTGATTAAAATTAGGAAATTGATTGCCATTTTTTCAAAATCTTTCTTTGTACCAATAGAGTAAGTTAATTTTAATCTCAATAGGAAAAAAAATTGAGGGATTACCACAAGGAGTTAATATTGTGAATAAAAGAAAACAGTTTATATTTTGTGACCCGCTTGTATATAACAACTATATATACGATATAATTTACTTTTGTCGGTGTATTATGTTCCTTCAAAATTATTGATCATTGAGGACCATTTGTACATAATTAAATAAATAAGGTATTACACATAGAATTACCTATTATTATGTTATTATTTTTTGGATATCGCTCTTTGTTGGCGGTTACTAGAAATATTTACCTCTGCAGACCAAAAGCAATGGTTAGGCTGCAATGTTTCGTCATGTTTTTAAACATGCAAATGACCCTCGTTGAAATGAGTACTTCGATTCCTTAACTTAATGGATACTATCGTCTGGAATGAAGCTGTTATCCAGGAATTTGTAATAAGAAACGTTATTGCAAGTTCCAGCTTGTGAAGATGGCGACGCGACTGGCCTCAATATTCGCTTTTATGATGTTTCGCGTATTTAGCAGGTTCTGAACTGGAATGGAAAGAATGTCAAGTGACCTTAAAATCTTTATTTTTAAATATGTTAACATTTTCAAACGATTCTTGAATAACTTGCTAAGCCCCATTTAGCACATCAAGTTTATTCGAAGCCACCTGGACATTCTACTGTTCGTGTTGGAAATAGCTGCACATACATACCAACAGATGTATTATAGCAATTATTGGCGTTACAATTACACTTTCTAAACAATGCATAGTTTTAGTTCAACCGCCATTTCTTTTCGGGATCTGAGGAATTTCTGTTTCCCCTCTACACTTAGCTTATATTTTTGCCAATAGCAAGGTAACATGAGAAAGTTGTACTGTTGCCTCCTCAAGTTCGTGTGAAGAAAGATCTGTTATAACAGTTTTCTCAGCAACTCTCTTATCCAATATGTTACCAACTTTTGTTAACTTATAATAAAAATTCATTGTTTCAGAAATCGTTCTTTTAGAACCATCATGTTTTTCACGACATGGCTACATCCTGAGAGGGGAAAAATAGTATCTGATCAAAATATCTTAACATATTACTTTTTTAGAGCACCGTCATAACTGTATAAGTAAGTGCTGCCAAAAATCGGTCTTGGTCTCGCGAACTTGAAAAATTGCAAGACCAAGACAGCTTAAATTGTTGCAAGACCAAGACCGACACCGGACCCGGCAAGACTTGTGCGAGAACAAGACTGACCTGCGAGACTTACGGTCTTGCAGCAAAGTCAAACTGAGACTGTTTTGAGATATAGTATGGTGCTTTAACATTTTAACCCTACCTGAAATCTAAACAGCGTTGTTTTTCTTGTGAAATTGTATATTCGAGTATAGCTCTCCAAATAATAAGAAAAAATTAAACATTTAAAAAAAAGTTTATATGGATAAAAATGAATGAAAAATGGTTGTCAATACAAGAAAGTTTTAGTATTTAGTACCTTCGGGCGCGCTCTGCCTTTTATTAGAATTGTTAAGAAATGATAGAATCAATATATTTTTGCATTCAAATCTTCCTATTTTTCATCGGGGTTTAGTAATATTTCCCCATTCCAACAGTAATATCTCTATAGTATGTAGTGGTAATCCTACCCCAATACCTACCCCACTCATATACATGACTCAAATACACCGCTCAAAAATGTTGAAATTAGAGTTGGAGTCATTCTGTGGTTTATAAAAGCAAAGAAAGTTGTGTGGTTTATAAAAGCAGATGGAGTGACTAGATTTTTATTGCCTTTCGTCGATATATTAAGTAGACATTTTGTAATTATAATGACTTGTTATCTGTAATCTTTAAACTTTAGCTCCGTTTAAAATACACTTCAAAAATTTTTATAATAGCCCAGCATTGCCAGAAAATAATTTCTATTCAAAGTAGATCGGTAAGTGCAAATTGTGTGTTGCGCGCACCAGATTTTTTAGTATTGGTTTTGATATTGTAATTAGTATAGGAAATATAGTTCTTCGTGTTTTCTGAAAAATTGTAAAAAATTATTATTGTTCGCATTGGAAATGAACAACTCACCTGTTCTATCTCTTTTCTTGTTGTCATATCCTCCTTGACATTTTATATCCAAAGCATCCTAAGTCTTCCATTTATTTTCTCTAAACATTACTTTAAAGCATCCAAATGGGCCAACGCGTTTTTTCCATTCTCATTCAACATTCAACATTCAACATCATTCTTATTTTGTTAATGTCATACCGAAAATCTAGTTCAACCCCTTCTTTATTTCTTACTTTTCCGCTTGGAATCCTCTGCAAGCTGAATATTTAACAACTCAACGTATCAATGAAACAGTTTATATAGTTTTTGGAGTTCTGAAAATTAAAAAATTTAGACAGATCCAAATAGATGTGAGTTTTCCCTTACTTATCCCAATGTACGGCGGTGCCGTTGCACACACGTTAGCTCGCTCGGCCACCCCGGCCCCAGATACACTCACTCCTCTGTCCATACCCTACACGTATAAATTTAACAAAAAAAATTTTAGTTTATAATTAATGTAAATTTGTTCTGATTTTCGGTATAATTTTCTCGTATTAGTAAGTTTTACTCACAAAAATAAAATATGTATGCATGTAATGAATATATAGTACAAATAAAAATTTCTTTCTATCAAATTTATTGAAAAACACATTAACGAACATCCAAAATATAAAACTAAGATGACAGCAGCGTTGTTTATAACCTCTAAATACCTAAAATAATAATACATGGTTTTATGAATCTCATGTGTGGATCTAACGTATATGCTTAAACTTTAACCAATAAAACTATACAAACATATGTACTTAAAGGTTTATATTACCAATTGTTCACTGACTAGTAATCCGTGAAAGTTATTCGTAGGGCCCAACAAGTTCATAAAGTTCATATTAATAGTGATACTCACCAATCCTTTTTGAAAGTCGAGTAGAACTTGAGATATAATACACCTTTAAACAAAACACACTGTTTGTGTATACTTATTTTAATATGTGGCAAGATTTTGGCCTATGTTGCTGATCTCAATCAGGTTAAAATTTTCAGAATTTCTGTTCAAAAGATGTAGGCCTGTAACTCTGGCCATAAGGTCGGCAAATATTTAAAATGTTTATATTTACTGTGTGTTTTCTTGACTGCTAAAAAACGACTTTTCTTTGAGTTGCGTCTATGGTCAAAGATATCTCCACCAGTGTTGCCCAAAATCGGTCTTGGTCTTATTTGATGCAAGACCAAGTCCAAGACCAGACCTTGCAAGAATGCAAGATTGACCTTCGATGCTCTTGCGCAAGACCAAGACCAAGACTGACTCGGTCTCGTTTTGGGCAACACTATGTATAAGGAAGCAAAAAAATGCGAAATTAAAATCTTGCAATTTAACCTGTGGCTTCCATAACGTCAATTAATCCGAATCTGTTTATTCAATCCTCCATTATGTAAAATGGATACTAATGTAATAAATATTGATAGTTATTGCTTGCACTATATATTTGATAAATGTGTCTTCTTGGGGATCTGACATAATTAGAAATAAATAAAAATCATACAGAATTTTCTAGAAAAAAATTTCTTAACGCCAGAGAACAATTGAGAAGAATAGAAACAATTTATCAAGAATAGAAACTGCCCCAAAGCCAAGAAAATGTTAATATTTCAGTTCATGCTGTCTAACGTCAATATTTCAGGTTAAAGGAAAATAGCAATCCATCTACTAATAGCTAATAACCTCAACTTGAAATGGAGTGTTCAAAAAATTTCATTTCGTTGTTATTTACTCGTACCTCGTATGATATTACAAGTATTAGGGTAGATTAAAAAAAATATTTGTTGTACAATAAATAATATTTCGATTATAAATCTTCGATAATAATTATTGACCTAGTATTAATAACCTATTTTTATCACGTTTCAATTGTCTACGATAATTTTTGTTTGATTTTTTCCCCAAAAATCAGTCAATCTATAAAAAAAAAAAAAATCACAGACATTATGGCTACGAAACAATTTTTTAAAATGTATTTTATGTAGCTATTTGAAGCCTATATTAAATTCTTCTTATACAGGAAATGTGTTTCATGAAAGTCTTGCCAAATGCTAAATGGCAGAGACTTTTGGAGGAGGCCCAGGGTCCTATAATGGCTTTTCGCGTCACTTACCATCGTTCAATTTATCCTTGTTGACCTAACTAATTCTTATTTCGTTGCTATAATTTTATCAGATGCCGGGACTTTCCTAATAACCAAAGTAACAATTAATATTACTACCCTGTTGTTACCATAAAGAATAAATAAGATCATAGGAATGATTCTTTTAACTTAAAAATTAAATGTTTTTTAATTAAAAATTTACTAAGGCTTTCCACTTTAGAGGCATTGCAATGTGAAATACACCTTATCAAAAAATTTTTTTTTGTTTCCGAGGAAGCGCTTTTTTATTTTCCTACCTATACCCTGTAAGGAAAGTATTGAAATCGAGTCAAATTTCCGATATGCGGCTTTCGACGGTTATTTCCTTAGAGCTTCCTGAGTCCTAAAAACACATTTTTAACCATTGGTCTGTCTGTCTGTCTGTGCCAAGATTTCCTCGGGAACTAGTGAACCGATTTGGTTGCTTCTTTTTTTATTTTGTAGGGTTTTGACTTCTGATGTCTGTGGCACAAATTGGGTCCTCCATGCTTAATAGCTGCTGCCCAATAAATTAAAAACATGTTTTCTATAGACTATAGCGCGAAAACGACTAACGATTTTGATGAAACTTGCCTATAATGTTCTAATAATTATCTTTTCAATTTCCGTACATGAACTAAATTCCCGAGAAAATTAAGGAAAAAAAAAGTTATAAAGAAAAGAAAAATGTTTTGGGGACTAACTCGCTAAGTATATACTCTATGGTAAAATTAATAATAAAACTTTTGAAAGGTAATTAAATTACCAACAAAACAAGAAAAACATCATCGGAATCGAACCAGTATTAGCGATGTTTCTCAGTAATAGCTTATTCTAGTTGCTACACTTTGTTTTGAAAGGTAATGAAATTCCCTACAAAAATGTGTAAAAATCGTTCATTTTCGACAACTATTAACGAAGTTATAGCTATTCAATTTCCAATGTATGATTACGGGCTCACATCCTGGTGTCAGAAAGGGTTGAATGAGAGTATTAAGTGAAAGTAAGAAAATCTGTTGCCCGCATCACACAAGCTTCACTATTTCCGCTACTTTTAACAGAAATTATTGTTTGAAAAAATTAGGCTATAACAAAAAGTTTTTGATCAGCAATATTAGAGGGCATTGAAATTTATATAATGATCTACCTTACGCCGGTTTACATTGCTTTACTGAAATCTTTTCGTTGATCAATTTTCAGGAAAAAAAATGTAATTCATTTTTCTTTGTTTCTTGATGGACATATGTATAGATATAAATACTTTTCTGAAATAGGTAGGAAAGTCGTGTGAGTGGACACACCATATTTTTCTTTATCTGAAGATTTCTTTAACTTTTGTACTTGTAACGGTAGAATTCTGCATAACATTTTTTTATTTTTTATTTTTTTTTATTTAGACATACAATATTCTGTCACAGGGACAATAATTATATTGATAAATGAACACATTCACACCGTATATACAAAAAAATAAAATAAAGTTAACAAAGTAAAACAATAACTAAATAATAATAAATAAAAACTATATACAATATAAAATAACCTAAATATAAGTAAATTAAAAACATAAAAATACAATCATACCTATATACAATATATACAATCAGGCGGGGAACCCAAATCCCTGCGCTAGTCTCTCAACCTCCTCACCGGTGCTAAAGCCGGTGGAGTTTGAGCGAGAGCGCTTTAGCCACGCACACTCATGTCTTGAGTGGAGTATCTGGCCATTGCCAGAACTCCAAAATAAATACTATAAAAGATCTCTGGGCCACTGCCGCTTCAACCTTCGAGGAGGGTTGTAGGGATGAGTGGAACTAGATAGGGATCGGGCTAGGGGATTTGGATGATTGATAAGGTTCTGATGGAATCTGCATAACATTAAGGAATTTATCAGTTGACGTGAGTGAGACACCAAGATCAGTGTAACTTATCTTCTATTCTATTCTATTCTATTCTTCTATTCTAATTTTCTTCATTGTACCAGTATACGAGTTTCAGTTTCTTTGTTTTTGTGATATTTGTGGAAAAATTTAGGTTTCCATGTATATTAGGAATTAGTGTATGGTTTTCACAGTACTCTTGTAAAATTCTTGAAGGAAGTTAGTCGACTGTTCTACATATCATGGGTGATAAATATTCAGGACGCAGTCTTTTTAAATTTTTTATTTATGCCAACGTTTCAACCCAAACATGTGGGTCATCTCCAGGGCGTGGTTTGAGCACTGAGGGTGTTCAAGTACTGACAGTAACACGCCCTGAAGATGAGCCACATGTTTGTGATAAAACGTTGGCATGAATAAAAAAATTGAAAAGACTGCTTCCTGAATATTTATCACCCATACTCTTGTAGAAGTTTTACTTCCTCTGTGCCTCTCTCCAATAATACTCAAAAGGATACCATCTACCAGAAGAACTATTACTTCCTCGTTTTGTTCAGTAATAATACCTGCAGCACAGTTGTATTAGAAGAAGTTTACAACTAACGGAGATAAACATTAAAAAGCGTAAAGCACTGAGACAAACATGAGATGGTGTCAACTTCTTCAGAAGAATTTCTCTAATTCTAATGTGCAATCGATGAGTAATGCAGTATTTATTGAACTAAATTAAACTTTAGTGTGAACATTTATTATTAATACAACTGCTGATCATGAGTTTTATCAAAACAAATTATCACGTTTCCTTAGAAGTGTTAAATTTTAGTTTAAACTTTATATTAGCGATTTTATAATTTTCTATTTTAAAAGAATGCCTAAGTCTCACATTTACAATGGAAGAGGAGTTAATATAATAAATAATAAATCATCTTGCGATGGGTGAATTCTGAAAAACAATAAAATACACAAACACATCAACGTTATATTTGGTGGGATCTAGGTAACACAAGCTTGATTCTCACCTCAGACCGGAAAACACACATCGTTCACGTGGTAGGTGTACTGGCCAATACATCCATCGGTCAAAACAAACGCCCTATAAACTACACCCACATCTTCCCAGATGCCATTATCCTAATTTCCCTATGAGTTGATTTTCATGGGTAAAATGGAATTCCTCACTCCCCCCCCCACACACACAAGCCATAAAAAATTTATAGATTTAAAATTACCTGACACTTTAGATTATCTAATTGCTTTTAACAAATACTGTCTTTATTAACGATTGTTTTTTTTTTTTTTTTTTTTTTTTTTTTTGTTCTTCCCTACCTCGCCTTTAAGGCTATACGGGATTTTCCTGGGCCGGAGGGTGAGGGCGGGGAATTTAAAATCCCCTCCGGCACCGGGATGCGAACTCATACTTTTTAAATCTTCTTAAATCTCTTATCCGGTTGCCAGGCAACTCGCGGTGCAGTGCACACGCTTTAACCCATTCGGCTACCCCGCCCCCCTAATATTAACGATTGTATCTCAAAAATGAATAGGAAGAGAAAAAAATGATTAACAATCGCTTGATATATCTAGATCACCTTTTTTTTCTAGCTACTCCTTCCCTACCAATCAAACATATCGAAATATAATTTATGTTTATTAATAAATTTAAATCATTGTAATGACCTTAAATTTTTTTTTTTTTATATTTGTTTATTTAGAAATATTACATTCTGTCACATCAAGGACATTTATAATAGTGTTCAGAGAAAGCACACTCACACTCTATTTACAATAAAAAAAAAAAAAAAATACAGAAGCTTAATAATAATAAATACAATAAAATAAAATAAAAATAAATACAATAAAATAAAATAAATGTATATAAAAAAAAGAACTAACCTAATCATCATAGGACCTTAAATTAACATCTATAAAAAACTTTCCGTCATTGAAATTAAAATTTCTAAACATTGAGAAAAAAATTTATATGAAAACTTATGGAAGCGCTACGTATCTATAACTACTGAAAATAATATATTTTTAGCCAAATGGTTTTGTTCGAATGTTCTGACGAATTTTATTATAAAACGTAGATTTCTTACTGTATACTATTCCTATGTCATGTATTTCTTGAAAGTGGTATAAATCCATTTTATAAATGAAGAGTGGATATTTAAGTGTTTGCACTAAATATCAATTTAAAAATTATACCAAATTATGGATTCGAGTGATGTTTTGAAGACTTTTAACTTATCAGAATTGCCTATACAATGTCCTAATAAATTATATCGTATCAAAGTAAATAAACTATTTTCATTCGAACTTAATATTAGAATAATAAATATTTTAATAATGAAATTTATTTTATTTAGGAAGTAGAATATTTTTTACTAGTCACATTTCGGCATATTAACAAGCTCTGCTGATAAATTAAGAATTTATTGAGACACAAGATCGAACGGAGGAAAGTATTGAAATAAGCCTGGATGGGTTGCAACATTTATAGAAATTTTTTAAAAATTTCCATTTTAATAGTTACTGTGAAACTTTTTAGGCAAAAAGTTCTCAAAATAAATGTTCTAAAGAACTTTTTTTTATCAATGTTCTAGATTTATTGTAAAAGTTTAACTTTTATTTATTTAAATTATTAAAAAAGTTCCGTTAAATGAAAAATGGACAGTAATCGGGAATAGATCAGAGCTATAATTTGTCTTACATAAATTACACGTGATTCTAATGTGTCGTTTGTTTGAGTAGGTATGAATAAAAATAATTTTTTAGATCGACTTTTCAGCTAAATCGGCAGACAAATAAAAGTTTAAAAAAATAAAAGTTCTGTAAAACCTTTATAGAACTTATATCTGTTTACGGTATTCTATCCCTCCAATGTTTCACAATGATTTATTTAAAATAGCTCATAAATGTTCGATAAACTGTCCAGATAATAATGACAACTACGTTGTCAGCTCTACGGACAGAAATCGAAGGAGGAGAAAATTATAGCAGTGAATGAATAAATTTAAAGTCCCACTGAGTTTTATCTCTATTTTTTCTCTCTTACTAAATATTGCCGATTAAGATTGACGAGTATGCTGGCTGTTTTAGCAACTCAACATAGTTGAGTAGCTGTACAGTTTTATTGTACTTCTATTATTTATTACTGGTTGGCCTTTGCGAGTATTTTTTTTTTTTTTTAGAACTTGTTTATTGAGATACATTACAATCTGTCTCAAAGTACATTTGTAATAGTGTTCAGAGATCACATTTAAACTCCATGTACAAACAAACAAAAAGAAATTAAACATCAAAATAATACATATACAATAAATAAGAATAAAATAACTAAAGATAAATCATAAAAAAAAAAACACATACATACCTATATACACTATTTACATCAGGCGAGGGAAGTCCGACCCAGACTTGTTCCTCCAACTGTGGAGGAAAAAGCAGAATTCCAGGAGATCCCTGCACTAATCTCTCATCCGCGTCACTGGGGCTAAATCTGGCCATTGCCAGAACTTCAATATATACAAACTATAAAAGGTCGCGGGGCCACTGCCGTTTTAAACATTTTAGGGAATTATAGGGATGATAGGTAAGGTTCTGGTGAAATTTGAAGAGCTTTTCTGGGATAAGGTCTAGGACAAATGGATTATTAAGGTCATGGTGTAGGGTTTTGTTAGTTATATAGAAAGGAGCATCGACTATTGCTCGAAGGACTTTGGACTGGAAGGATTAGATGCGTTTGATGTTAGAACTTTTTTCTGTCCCCCACAGTTCAAGTCCGTAAGTCCAAATAGGTTTCTATTAATTAGGCTAATATATTTATCAGTGAACAAATGGCAGTATAACATGGAAATAACTAAATTCAAAGCATTATAAGAGGAAAAAATTATTTTTTTTATTCTTGGTTAAATACAGCGGTTTGTCCCTAATAATAAACAAAAACATGTTTACAAAATACAATGGGTTGTGTCTTTGCTAAATTGGTCGGATTTGGATATATTTTTTTTTTTAATTTAAGGGATTGGGAACGTTATAAACTGCACAGCATAACATTCCCCTCTAATTGGTCTTCCCAAAGAAGAAGAATGACGGCCCAAACGTTGGAGTTGGTGAAGAATTAACGAGGATATGGCAAACGACAAAAAAAAAGATACCTTTGAAAACTAATATATTAAATTATAATACAGGTAATAAACTGATTACTGAGCTATTCTTTATACCTGGCGCTATTTACCCCTCTCTCCTCCTCTGCATTGAACACTGTTATGTTACAGTAACCTTCACTCCCTAAATATTTTTTAAGTAAAGGTACTCATGTTCGTGACAATAATTAAGGATTAAATATGAAATAGATAGATAAAATATAGTTATTTACTTTTATTAATTTTTCAGTATATCGTACGAATTAAAAAATAGTTAAATGAGATTTTTATTTTATAGATCTTTTCGCTGAATAAAACAAAACCATTCTCAACTCACTAGTTCAATTTTTTAGCAAAATAAAACGTCTTGAGTTTTATTTGAAACAAAAAGAATAAATTCAGATAGATTCATATTTTATTTAAATTTTATCTCTCAAAGATTATTGTTTTCAAATGATTTTTGTTCTGTAGTCAAATAAATCAGGGTTATTTTTAAAATACGAATTTAAAAAAATAAAAAGATGTTTTTTAATTTTTATTTATTTATTCAGAAATATTACAATCTGTCACAATTAAGAGCATTTATAATAGTGTTCAGAGAGCACATACACACTCTTTCTCTGGTGTCCCTTAAAAACGAATAAATCTTTCGCCTTTAAATTATAACAATTAAAATTTAGTCATGACTTAATCTTTTCTCCAAGGGAAAAATAATTCTCGAATTCAATCGAATTTTTACAACCTTTAGAGCTCTCCAATTGGATGCTCAGTTTCCATACGGCTCTGTTAATAACATATTATATAACTTTTGTTTTACCATATTATTCAATTTGAATACCTATTATTCCAGGGTGCTGGAGAGGTGTTCACTATAAGCCAAGACTTCTGCTCCGACGACGGGGTTAGCCTTCACAGAGGAGAGAAGGTGGTCCTCATCAGTACCAAAGGGCAGGACCCAGCGAAGTAAGTAAAGTCATCAAAGCTTTTATTACACTTAGTGAACCTAATTGCATCATCTTAAAGGCATAAAATCATTGTAAAGTAACCTCAACCAACAAAATGGGTTACTTGAAACGAAAACCGGAATGTATAAGTAAGGCTTTATTATTCTAATCTTCCAATTATATCTTGTAAAATATATTTCATATTCATTCTAAAATTCACTGTACATATATTTAGAAAATTACTGTTGTTTTTAGTTCGTTACCCCATGAACGTCCGTGTAAGGATAACCCATTTTATTCGAATCTCTCTAAAAATGGTTTGCATGGGTAAAAACAAGAATGGGTTGTTTCGGGAATTGCAGGATGTATCATACGATTGAATAAAACGTTTGTGAATTTATAAACATTTGTTCGTAAGTCTTAAGGGAGATATTTATTTATACAAGGTATATGAATAAAGTCAAGTAACAGTTTAACCCCCCCCCAAAAAAAAAAAAATTGTCTTTATTTTTATGACGCTTCAGGATCACTTTATTATCCCATCTCCAGACCATATCTCATCTTTTTATCATCTAATTTTTTTTAAAAACGTCTTTTCATTTTTAATTATTCCAAATTATCATATTTAATCATCCCCCCAAATTATCCCTAATTTATATTGTGGACTCGTCTAGGGAGAGCCTAGCCAGACACTAATAAAGTGATCCTTAAACGTAATAAAAATAAAGAATTTTTTTGGGGAGAGTTAACTGTTACTTTATTTTATTTATATACATTATTTTTTAAAGAGTTGATCTGTTAATTTAGTTAAGTTGAGTTTACTCCCCCCCCCAAAAAAATTGTCTTTATTTTTATGACGCTTCGGGATCACTTTATTATCCCATCTTCAGACCATATCTCATTTTTTTATCATCTAATTTTTTTAAAAACGTCTTTTCATAATTTTTGTTTTTATAAATTATCCCTTATTTATATTGTGGACTCGTCTAGGGAGAGCTTAGTCAGGCACTAATAAAGTGATCCTTAAACGTCATAAAAATAAAAAATAATTTTGGGAGAGAGTTAGCTGTTCTCATCTTTTTATCATCTAATTTTTTTTAAAAACGTCTTTTCATAATTTTTGTTTTTATAAATTATCCCTTATTTATATTGTGGACTCGTCTAGGGAGAGCTTAGTCAGACACTAATAAAGTGATCCTTAAACGTCATAAAAATAAAAAATAATTTTGGGAGAGAGTTAGCTGTTCTCATCTTTTTATCATCTAATTTTTTTTAAAAACGTCTTTTCATAATTTTTGTTTTTATAAATTATCCCTTATTTATATTGTGGACTCTTCTAGGGAGAGCTTAGTCAGACACTAATAAAGTGATCCTTAAACGTCATAAAAATAAAAAATAATTTTGGGAGCGAGTTAGCTGTTCTCATCTTTTTATCATCTAATTTTTTTTAAAAACGTCTTTTCATAATTTTTGTTTTTATAAATTATCCCTTATTTATATTGTGGACTCTTCTAGGGAGAGCTTAGTCAGACACTAATAAAGTGATCCTTAAACGTCATAAAAATAAAAAATAATTTTGGGAGCGAGTTAGCTGTTCTCATCTTTTTATCATCTAATTTTTTTTAAAAACGTCTTTTCATAATTTTTGTTTTTATAAATTATCCCTTATTTATATTGTGGACTCTTCTAGGGAGAGCTTAGTCAGACACTAATAAAGTGATCCTTAAACGTCATAAAAATAAAAAATAATTTTGGGAGCGAGTTAGCTGTTCTCATCTTTTTATCATCTAATTTTTTTTAAAAACGTCTTTTCATAATTTTTGTTTTTATAAATTATCCCTTATTTATATTGTGGACTCGTCTAGGGAGAGCTTAGTCAGACACTAATAAAGTGATCCTTAAACGTCATAAAAATAAAAAATAATTTTGGGAGAGAGTTAGCTGTTCTCATCTTTTTATCATCTAATTTTTTTTAAAAACGTCTTTTCATAATTTTTGTTTTTATAAATTATCCCTTATTTATATTGTGGACTCGTCTAGGGAGAGCCTAGTCAGACACTAATAAAGTGATCCTTAAACGTCATAAAAATAAATAATTTTTTTCGGGGAGAGTTAACTGTTACTTAATTTTATTTATATACATTATTTTGTAAAGAGTTGATCTGTTAAGTAAGTGAAGTTAAGTTTACTCCCCCCAAAAAAAAATTGTCTTTATTTTTATGACGCTTCGGGATCACTTTATTATCCCATCTTTAGACCATATCTCATCTTTTTATCATCTAATTTTTTTAAAAACGTCTTTTCATAATTCTTATTTTTATAAATTATCCCTTATTTATATTGTGGACTCTTCTAGGGAGAACCTAGTCAGACACTAATAAAGTGATCCTTAAACGTCATAAAAATAAAGAATTTTTTTGAGGGAGATTTAACTGTTATTTATTTTATATACATTATTTTGTAAAGAGTTGATATGTTAATTCATACAGAAATGAAACAACTAGTCAAATTACAAATTTTTCCCTCTTTAATATTCAAGTACTATATATATATATATATATATATATATATATATATATATATATATATAAAATTAATCGACTGCGTAATTGCATTTTCACACTTTATTTGAGTTAATTCCTTTATTTTTATATCTCCTTATTAGGGCAGGAAAATATGAAACATTATGTTGTATAATGTCCTGCAATCCTTAAAATGTTCTTCATTTCCGCCATGGCGGTCTTCTATGTACCTTCTTCGCCTCCTTGGAACCTAGAGGTTATAGCGAGCTAAGCACACCGTTTCCTTCAATCATTTCTACTGACAGTCAATTACTCTGAAACTCCTAATGTTTTTTTTTAATGGCCGCTTTCTTAAAATAGAGGCTGGCGCCGTAGGTGAAATTCTCTTAAGAATAAAAATAAAAAATTACCTTCCTATTGGTTTGGCCATTTTGGGTTTTTCTAATGGTATTAAAAATAGATAATAATATCAATTATAAATATATCTTCTTGGCCAGCTACCTGCTTTAAATGTACCTGTTTTTCTTCTCTTTTTTCCAATTAATTTAGTTAGGATTGATGATTAATGTTAAATTCTTTTCGCTAATAAAAACTTTTTTTCCAAAAGTATTCCCTGAATTAAGTTCTGACTGCCCCAAAAACATCAAATAATTTTATCTAGGTATGCTCAGGTATCTGTGTTTGTGTTTATGACAAATTATTTATTTTAACTTAATTTTTTTCATCTTAATTATTTTGCCATTATTTAATTTATATTGGTTTTTATTTATATTTTATCATTATGTTTATTACTTTGATTTACTAATCATTATTAGATTACTTTTCTTTAGCCAATATATGTTATTTTATATCATACATTCACATCAAACATTCATTTTTTATTTAATATGTAACTTGTAATGTAATGTGAATATGTGTCTGTAAATAAATATAATATATTTATAAATGTATATAAAAATTAATAAGGATCGTTTTGCTACACGCCAAAATATTTTTATTTATTACAACGTTTCCACCGAATCAGACTATCTTCTCGTATCTTTGTTATTTAATTTTTAGTGTATTATTATTTAAAGAGAATAAATAGAGTCTAAAATGAGATAATGAATGAAATAATTTTAGCTATACAAAATGAAATCCGCCAAAACATTGTGATAATGAAAATTTACTGGTGTGAAACAAAAAGAGCCATAAAAATATAAATACTTCCTCACATAAAAATTCAAAAATAGAATATAAGTCTTAAAAGAGCTTAAATGCTGAAAATTTGCATAACGTGTATAGTTCAGTCAATGAATGATTATAACAGGAAAAATGCGGCGACACAATTTTTGACTTTGAGAACAAGCTAACTTTTGACTGCTTCGTCTTTCGATTAAGTCATGCGGAAGAAAGTTTTTAATAATTAAATTTTCTTCAATAATATGTATTAATTTACTAGTTTATCTCCAATTGTTCAATGGTTAGACCAGTTATAACTTTATGTGTCGATTCCGAGAATTTGCAGAAAAAAATAATTTTTATAATAAATATTATTGTATGTTTGTGTATGTATATATATATATACATAGATATTTAGATATATTGAGACTTAGAGCAATGTAATAGTAACGAATATTATAAAAAAAAAAATGTCTGCCAATTCTCGGAATCGACATATAAGGTTATAACTGCTCTAACTTTTGAACCGTTGGAGATAAATTAGTAAAATAATATATATTCTTGAAGAAAATTTAATTATTAAAAATCTTTTTCCCCATGACTTAATCGTAAAACGAAGCAATCAAAAGTTAGCTTGTTAAATGTAGTAAAAAACATAAGGAAACATTTTTTTTTTTTTACCACATAAGCTATAGCTGAGGTCGGATATCTCGGAAACTAAGTGAGGTAGAGAAAAAAAGTATATGATCAATAACATTGCAAATTTGATCAACTTTAATCTTGCATAGAACGTCTTTGTTGATGTGATGGATAGTTTTCCTGATATAAGCGACAACTCGAAAAAAATGACCTACCAAGCACCCCCTCCCCACATCTGCCTCTCCACCAAGGAGTGGGGGCTTTTAGTATGCTTACCTCCTTACTAGTCCAAACAATTTCCTTAAGTCGAAAATTGTGTCGCCGCCATTTCCTTTTACACCCCCTTTTTCGAGCATTCATTAGCTGGACTAGTACTGGAGAGGCCTCGATCGTCGAACATTTGGGGCAAGGGTAGAGTATCCTGCAGGGAAAGCTGGAGATCTACTGGTTCAGCAGAGAGATCTACCTATAATATTTATTAATTAAGAGAAGAAGAAACATCCGGCACTTCTATAATCCCTAAACGGAAAATAGAGAAGGCGTATAAATAGTTAATTTTATAACCTCTATAACGAGCCTGATATAGTCGCAATTATCAAAGCAGGGAAATTAGGTTGGGCAGGACTCCTCGCACGGGTGTCAGATCAGTCAATCCCGAAGAAAGTACTGACGGAACAGCTATTTGGCCGGCGCACAGTGAAACAAGTAAGGGAAAACTCGCGACATCGGCTAAATCTTTTTTTTTTCAATTGAACTATTCAATAAAAACAGTGAAAATGTATATTCTGCCAACTAAAAATGTTCTCGGGAACTCCATCAACTCCACAAGGTATCAATAAAACATTTTATCTAGTTTTTGAAGTTTAAAAAAAAAATAGATTTAGCCAATGTCGCGAGTTTTGCCTTACTTACCACTGTGCAGCGCAGACTTGAGAGACCTACGATGAGATGGTCGGACTTCGTCCCAGGTGATTTGGGATACATCGAAGTAAGAAATTGGACAACAACAGCACATAATAGAGACACGTGGATGGCAATTGCTGTTGGATGTAGTCAAAATTCCCTTCCGGGTTAAAGAGCAAAATTGATTTAGAATTGAACTTTTAATTTGCACGGATTGGAAGAGTGTGATTTCTGAACTGAATTCGTTTTAATGGCATTATTAATATTAATTAATAGTTAATTTTTTTTCGTTTACCTATGTTATATAGTGTTGGCCAAATGTGAGACCGAGACGAGTCTTGGTCTTGCAAACTCAGTCTCGGTCGTGGTCTTGGTCTTGCACAAGAGTCTCGCAACAGTCTTGGAGTTACTTATTAGTGTAGAAATATTACTGTAATTTTTTAGATAGAAGAAACCTAAAGAATCCTGAATGAAAACTTAAAGGAGTTAAATAAAAAGTGTATTGGTTATACCAATTATTAACATATAGTAAATAAAATTGTCAAGGATTAGTAACCATTTTTATTTTAAAAATTGATTTTTTTTTTACCAGTCCTGGTCTTGGTCTTGCAACAGTTAGGTGGACTTGGTCTTGGTCTTGCAAAGTGCAAGACCAAGACCGATTTTGGGCAACAATAATGTTATATAAGTTGTAGTATTTTTTACCTACTTTAACTTTCCATATTTTTGTTTTTGACTTAAGAAAATCATCCGTCTTCCTTGTTCATAGTTCCTTGCTATTCCTAAATCTCTGCACGTAAAAAAGAAAGTGCGCCCTGTGACGCTAACGTCAAGTGCACCTAATAGGGCAAGGATTAAAGAAGGGTTAAAGATAACGTTTATCTTAAAATAGCTAAGGTTCCGGTAGGGTAAGGTCAGGCTAGGGTGTAACGCCTTGGAAAGCGGCCAGAGCTCACCTTGGCCCTTCCTCACCTATCAGCCCAACCGAAATAGTCCGGCTACCTGCCCACTATACTTAGCCCCTATTCTCCCTACCAATGTGTCAAAACACCTTCCGCCATTTGTACCATCTAAGCCCAAGCGAAGCCTTCTGTTGCCTATGTGCTTAGAGCTGATCAACACGTGGAGGAGTCAGTTATACAGATCCGGTTGATTTATGATCTTATTTCGGGAAGAGCTTTTCAGGTCAGCCTCTTCTTCCATTTCGTCTTCCAGTTCACAAAGAGATAGCGAGTCCATCAACCTATTACAGCAGTATTCAAGTTGTGTTCAGCTTAAAATTATTGCGTTTATCATGATAAGGGTTGTTGCGATAGCGGGTAAGTTCCGATATTCCTTATCACAGGCCAATCTACGGGGGGAGGGCTTTCGGGATGAAGCCCCCCCCCCAAATTGGTAAAATATTACCATGTTTTACAGAAAAACATATCTCTTAAAGTATTCTGGTTCGTGTAATTACATTTAACTAGTAGGCTCGTGCGAAAAATTCGCACAGCATATTGTTATCAAATGCCAGATTAATAATAAAATAAAGTAATGCAACGTATCAAAAGATAAAGAAATCAAATGTTACTTTATTGATAAATATTATCGACAAAGAAAACAACAAATAATTTAAATCTTCATGTTTGTTTGGAACCAACGTGTTTACAAATTTTAGTAAGCTGTATCTTTGCTAAAAATTGTCCGATTTCAAAAATTTTTTTTTCCTTTTGTAGAGAATTAAGTATTCTTTTATATAATCACGGGCATAACCATGGGAAGTGTGTAATTTTTTTATTATTCGCAAATAAATTTTGTTTTCTTTTATAACTTGTTTGCCTGAATTTTCGGGGTGATTGTACTATTTTGTCCGCCTGAAGGAGAAGGAAGCCTTCGAAATTGTTGGCTCAATCTTGAGATTTGGTGAAAAATTGACGATGATATGGCTTGCCGATCAAAAACACCATCGATAAATAATATAAACTCCTCCTCTCTCGATCATAGAGACCTCAAGTCGACGAAATGAGACATGTATTCAATGACAGTACTACAATTAATGTAAGGTTGTGTGAATGCGAACCCTATGCCTTCTCGAAAATAGTACGTTTTTGGACTTAAAATGCAGGATCCGATAGTTCCGGAGGAACTATGCGGGTCTTGCTGTACGCATCAAAATCTTCTAGATCCGTATCGATCTACAAACCTACCACTGTTCAGGTATTGAAGCCTAGCAAAATGTTTGTATCGACTTTATTTATTTTAGAAAGAAAAACAATAATGGATAATACGATTCGCTAACCCCTCGTGAAATTCTGAATCCAAGGGTACCCCATCCATGGTATTTGAGCATGACAGGAGCTTATATTTGGTACGAAACCGATTTCGAGCCTTACTGTAATAATATATGTACGGATATGTACGAATACGGATGTACGGATAGGGCTTCAAGAACCACTTAAACACCATTTCATATAGGTAGTTAATTTCTCTCTTTTTTTTTTGTAATTAATTATTGTTATATGTATATCAAAAAAAATCTTTTGGGCTGAAACCCCTTCCCCAAAATTAAATTCTGGATCCGCTTGTGTTGCTTATCGAAATCGAAATCAAAGATTGATATCGAATCAAATATCACCGATATCGAATGATATCTATATAAAAATGAATTTTTTGAGGCACTTAACAAATGTATGATCGGTCTATTGCAAAAAGTTACTTATTATAATCTTAATTTACAAAGGATTTTGATGATTTTTTCCTTTGAGAATTCATAAAATTGTGGGCTTGTTGTAACTATACGTAAATCCGATATAATATAAGAGTGTGTGCCATTTTAGTGCCCTTGCTGTGGTTTTTAACGACCAATAAGATCAAAATTCACAAAAACGTTCTTAAAAGCACAGCTCCAAAACAAATGTACCTAGTGACTTTTTGCGATATGCCGACGGACATGCACTGTTTATTGAAAGTATTGTAACTCCATTTATAAAAATATTGGTAAATGTTAATACGTTTATTTCATATTAATTTTTTTTAATCCAATGTTATCATTTTTCTTTCGATATTACGATAATATCGAATCCTTTTTTTGGATACGATATTGGACGATATCGAAAGGAAAATGTCGATATCGATATTATCGCTACATCCCTTATCATGACAAAAAATATGGTACTTTTTATTTTATTTTATTTTTTTTTTTGTGAGGGGAGCTGTATTTTCATGATAACTTACAGCAAATAACATACCGAGAGGAAACAAAATAAGTAAACCATTCCCGAACGTCTAAATCGCTTCAATCCGATGATTCAATTTAATTGTCCTGATCTTATTGAGCAACTAATTTGTAAGTGCGGTTGTGAGGACATGAAGACAATGCTCAAGACTTTTAACTGCAAGAAAGAAGGCCCTTGATGGGTTGTAGTGGTACAGGATTTAAGGTTTTTAAGGTTTTGTCACTTTAACCACTATCTTCGGCACTTGGAGAGGCAAAATATTGGAGGGGGGCGAGGTTAGTACGAAGTACATAAAGAAGTCCAGTCATAAGTTTATTACTTGTAATAGAATATTCTTAATTCAATGACTGAAACATTAGAAACAAGTAAAACTCGGACTCGCTTCATAAAATATTGAGGACTGAAAGTCATTTAAGCGATTCCATGCATGAGATTGTGCAAGATCATTTTGTAAACATCTTTCTCTCCAAAAGAAAGGAGTTAAGATAAATACAGCTAGGAAGGATTACCAACCAATCGGACGAAAACATCTGCCAAACCTTTTTTGAATATCGTTGTTGGTCATTTTAATTTTTTTTTTTTTTTTTTTGGCTTGAAACATTAAATGTTTTTTTTCCATGTTTGGCGTCGTGCGATGTTAAAGCGCAGTTCCTAGCGGATATATTGAATTTAATTTTTAATTTCTGATTATTTTAATTTTTACCTTTTCATTGTTAAAATTAAATTTTAAATAATCTATTTCAAAATATGTTGTATAGTTAATTTATAAGTGTGTCTTTCTCAAAACCTGAATAAAACTACTTCAAAATCAAATATTTTTTCCTGAAACCATGATTAAGGAGGGATACTGCTCAAAACGTCATGACTAGAAGTTCTTAAGGGGACTGTAAAAATTGACTTATTTAATGCAATTAATGTGTTTCATTTTTGTAGGAGGTTAAGTATATTTCACTACAGATTTCAAATCATTAATTTTAATTTTTTTTCTTTTAAGCTATTACTTAATAATATTTTAGTTTGAAATTTATTCTCTGACCATTTTATTGTTTTATGTTTAAATTAGAGAAACCCATCCGTGTATCTTAATTTTTCGAGACTTTATCAGGTGAATCTCTAGGCCTTGAAACAGTGACACATATCCAAGCTGACGTTTCCCAGGAGCTATCGTAGGAGAACCAGTATGACCAACCTACGTAGCAATGTGGTGATAAATATTTGTTTACAGAGAAACAAAGTTGATATTCATTATTAAAATACTCAAAAATTCTAAAATGCTAATTTTCATAGACATTGAAACATTAAATTTTAGCTTAGGCTGGAAACTTCGATTTTTTTTTTGTCAAACACCAAATTTGATAACTTCAGAACTACTCCACCGAATCACACAAAAATTATTAAGTACTCAGGGCTCTGTATGCAACATTAAATAGTGAAAACCATACCTCCATAAGCAAATTAGAACCAAAGATATAAAATAATTTTTTTTGAGAAGTTTATTTAAGTTCCTAGCTTTGAGAAGGAATGCAATCTAAAACTTATTGATGTAATTTGGAAGAGTAGTATTTCATCTTTCTAACGGTTGTACAGACGTTGAATTTGGAGTAAATCTTGAGAAGTTATGAATGCTTTAGTTAGCGACCAGAAAAACAATCCTCCCAGACAATCAAATACTAAATTTTGCAATTTTTGATCTCTATGAAAATTCGTATTTATACGATTTAAAAAACACTTAAAACGAATGTAACTTAGTTTCTCAAATCAAAAATTTACGTGTACTACTTTACTGCAAGAACCTTTTGGTTTTTGTTATGTAAAATTCTTTCTAACTAATTAAATACTGTAATCAATATTTTGTTCTTGTTCTGCACAAAAAAAGAAACCGATTGGTAAATAATACTCTAAAAATTTGGAAAAAAAATAATAACATTAATTTTATTTAAAATTATATATAATACTTTATTTCTCGGTATCTAGTGCGCATTGAACCCTAGGACATCGGGTCTAATATTTTTCGTTCTAGTTTCACCAAAAAAAGGATCATTGAAATTGGTAACCTTGGTAATCTAAAATTGTTAGAGAGATCTTTTTTTTTTCTTCTTTTAGAAATTGGGAAATTTTGATAGTGAACTCAATTTTTTACTTTTATAAGAGATATAAAATAAAGTCTGCTCTTATTTTTCGAGGTTCTGGGAGTGTGCTGGCGGCTAGCTTGGACACGTGTAGATATTTTAAGGTCTAGATTCACCTAAAAAAGTTTCATCAAAATCTTGGAGACACGTGTTAGAAATCCTGGAATCCTCTCCTTGTAATTTGGTAATAATGCATCGCTAGGAATAGAAAAATTATTCGAATATAATAAAAACCTGGTGTGCTAAACAAGCCACATCATAGTTCACTCAATACTTCCTCACTTTGTCAAAAATAAAATATACTGAGAGCTGTCCAATGAAAATGAAAACAAGTTATAAATTCCATATATTTGGCCATTTGATAAGTTTAAAGGAAAACTTTACGAAAAGCCTCATATTTCAAAACCGCTTTCTCATCAAGTAAAGTTTCCTTACTTGATACAATGTTGCTAAATTTTCAGACGGGTTCGTATCGATTCAGAAGAAGTGAATCTAGGATTGGATATCGAAGAATTACTGGATAGCAGTGCGGCCAAACACAAAATGGCTATACGACCGAAACGGAAATACGAAAAACGAAATCGACAAAACAGGTAGGATTGAAGAGTTATTGAAGCTTCTGCTTTCGTAAAACGCTCCTCAAATATAACAGATCAATTTTTTTTATCTTATTCCTTTTCCCAAGGCGTACTTTCTCATTCTTTATTCTAATTTATTTTAGATGAAGATGTGATTTAGGAAGCTATAACAAACTTACACTAGTCGATTATTCGTAGATATCACGTAGTTTTGCCTAATGCTCACTGTAGTTTCTAACCGAGAAATTGGCTCTATTCTTCATGTTTTTTTTTCAATTAAATGTTTATTAATCATATTTTCAGGTGCTTTCATATAATATTTTATTGATTCATTTGCTGAAATTCTAACCCGCTATAGCCATTAAGTCTGTAGTTTAGTGTTGCTTCATAGTGTACTCACCATTTGCTTGAATGTAAAAATTATGAATTATTGTTTAATACAATTTATGTATCATTTCAGTATAATTAGAAAAAAAAAAAACCTTTCATCTATACCATTCATATGAGCTTTGTACTCTCTATTATGGCACGTAGTTGTTCATTATTAATCACACCGAAATTATTAAGCTAACTTAAGGCTGCTTATACAAGAATTGATCCTGTTGGTAACAATAGAGTCGATTTATAATAGAAAATAGAATTGACTGGAATAACTAATATTTTAAGCGCTTATATTTAATAATAAATCTGAGGAAAATGTAAAATAAATACTAGGAAATAAATATATATATATATATATATATATATATATATATATATATATATATATATATATATATATATAATTCTATAAGTGATGTTCTAGCGCGGTAACTTCGGGCTAGTTAGATACATTAGGTGGTTACTAGGATCAAAACCGAAAAATAAAAGTAGCTACAACGTGTTAATGTGCTTCAGGATCTAGATAACGTTGCTGCTTATTCGTGAAATTATGAATTATGTATCAATTTACATGAGAAGAAGCCTAGGTGTAATTTAAAATCTTTTCTTCGGTTTGGATCCAAGTAACCCCCTACTGTCAAACTAGCCCGAAGTTACCGCGCTAAAATATCATTTATAGAATTATATATATATATATATTTCCTAGTATTTACTTTACATTTTCCTCAGATTTATTATTAAATATATCCTATTTTCTATTATGGATCGACTCTATTGTAACCAACAGGATCGATTCTTGTATAATAAATTTGTTCAAACTAAACGCATTTATAAGGTGTATTTTTAAGTCATACAAATAGATACGCAAAAGAAGAAGGTTTTCTATACGGCTTTACTAGAAAAAAAACTATAAACATTGGTGCCTAGATGAAAGACTAATTTCTGAAATTATTTCAACAAAGAGTTAGATATTTTTACTTCCATTCAAATGTTTCATTAAGTTGAAACCATTGAACGTTTTTCTTGTTATATTATTCTTTGAAACGTTCGCAGCGAGAAAAGAAGAAGGATTTTTTTCTATTGTTTCATATTCGGACTAATTCCGAACATAGTTATTTTTAATTTCAAATTAGTCAGAATAAAGTTTGCTCATAAATCAGCTGATTCAGTAAACAGTTTTTTTTTTTTGTTGACATTACGGGCCTTTTAGATCTTTTCGTCGCCTTAACCAGCCTTCTACATATCTGCCTATCTTGGGCTATTTCTTTCCAGTTATTCGCATGCAACTCTATTGCATCTTTGTTGTTCCGATCTATCCACGTGGTCTCTTGCCTAATATTGAGGAATTCATTGTTATGTAGAGACTTCCTGCTGGGTTGCTCTGAACTACATGCCCTGCCCATCTTAAGCTACATGCCTTCTTTTCATGAGTATTGAATAACCGGTTTCTGTGAGCAGTTCATTATTGGTCCTTCTCCTTTCGTTAGTAATCTGTTCCCAGATAGTCTCGCTATCGTGGTTCACTCAAATCTTCCAGTAATTCTTTCCAGGTTGCTGGTTAGTGTCCAGGTCTCACAGCCGTATATCAGAACTGTCTTTATCATAGCACTGTACATCCATAATTTGAGATTTTTAGGTAAATCAATACATTGGAATTAGATAAGAAAGCTCTGTTTGCGCTTTTTACACGCTGGTCTATTTACGACCGTTGGTCATTCATTTATGTTATTGTTGAGCCGAGATGTTTGAATTTGTCTACCCTCAAGAACCATTTTCCCTCCATGCAGATTCTGTTATTGATGTGGGATTTTTAGCGAGTCTCTCAATGCCCTCTTGACTCCAGATGTAATCATGGAAAATATTTCCTCATTTATTTTGTTTTATAAAATTTCTTATATACCCATTTAAACTAAACTCCTAATTATTTTCAAGTAAGGAAGAGGTATTTAAGAAAATATATCTTATGAAACTATTGAAAGAAGATATAATTAAGTTTTAAAAACACTTGGTTGAAAGATGACCGTTTCAGATTATGCTAAATGTTGAAAAATGCGTATTAATTTTGTCTTAAAGAAAATCTTGAATCCTACAATTATGGACTATTAATTTATTTTTAAAATCATGGCTAAGAGACAATATTATGAATATATGTTTTAAATTATTGTTCAAGGATTGGTTACCGATTAGTGACTAAACCGTTATATTTTTCTTCCTATCTAAAATCCTAAAAAATCCTACTTCGATAATGTGGTCCACATTAAGTGGCTTCGATGCTGACCTTCACTGATGAGGTGATTGTTGTGTTTCAATATAGCTTTATTAATTAGATATTGATGAACATTTGCTTTGAAATACATTCTCACTTTCCGAACCATTTATTCCTACTTTATTTATTTCCTTACGCCCTTATTATCAGCAATTGTCTTGTACCAATTTGGAACGGAGACCAATGGGAAAGGCAGGATCTTTGACCGTAATTGAAAAAGGAATAATCAAATAAACAGATATGAATAGTACCACCAATGCATAGTCGTTGTCTTTCTTGTATATCTACCCGTTTTGTATAATATTTCAACCCGATGTTACAGTTTATTGGTGTTTTAAATATTTTACTATTCAATACTGACAGGATTATTTAGGATTGTTTCGAATTCTGTAGTTAGATTCACTTCTGAACTAATTACAATGTACAGAAAACTCCAAGTATAAAAACTAATGAGTATAAGAGGCCGTAAAATTCGTTGTAAAAGCAATGATTCTGTATTTTATTTTTTCTAATTTCTTCATTTTTATTGTATTTTAAAATTGTTTTCTTTGTGTATTATAGATGGAATGTGCAGTCTCTTGAAGATCCATCGATTAAGGGATGGGTACCTATTGTAGTTCTTCAAGAAGAAGAACCAATTGAATTGTTGCAAGTCCAAGAAACGATGTTTCGTAAAGAGTAAGTAGGAAGAGGAACTTTATTGTTTGTTTAAGTATTCCTTAGAAATGATGAATGAATTCCATCAAGTTCATTTATTCTAAGTTATAATTTGTACAATCAGAATAATCAATGTAATTTTTTTAAATTATTTTTTTAATAACAGTTCACTAATTATGAACATGACATTTTATCGTATTTATTTATTAAGAACAATCATTTAAGTACTAACCTAAAATATGATTAAAAAAAAAAGGTGATGCTCTTATATATATATATATATATATATATATATATATATATATATATATATATATATATATATCTGAAATGTGTTGGTGCAATATAAAATACAGAAAAAATATTTATTTTATTTGATAACGTTAAAATTAAAAACATAGACCCAAATGATATAGAAACCTAAATTAACAAGAAATGGGTAAGATAAAAAGCAAGGATGCCCAACCTTTTTACAACATTTGACACAACAAAGGGTTCCCCATATTGACGCTTGCCACTACTGTACTTCCTCAAAGGTCTATCCTATACCCTGCCATATTCACATTAATTATATTTATATAATAAGTTCACCTGTTTTTAAGTATATATTATCCCTTATATATATATATATATATATATATATATATATATATATATATATATATATAGAGAGAGAGAGAGAGAGAGAGAGAGAATATACCTAAAAATACATTTTTATACATCTTATTACCTATATACATTTTCTATACATCTTATTATCTATAAATGTCTACTATTATTCTTATTTATTTATTTTATTCTATCGACCCATTTCTTTATTTAATTTTTTTTTAGTTTATTATTATTATTTTATTTTTTTTTTTTTTTGTACCAACCATCCAAATATTAAGTGATATTATTTAGTTGATCGGGCGCTTATGACCTGGATGTTTTGCGCCTAGACATCGAAACAAACAAACAAACAATACCTACAAAATGAAAAGTTTTAACTACAAAATAAAAGTTTTAACTACTAAATAAAAGTTTTAACTACAAAATATAGTAAAAATAATATACTGAGATAGTAACTTTGTTACTAATTCCAACATACCATATTGAGCACACTTGCCTTGGGAGCACCCTTGGTATAAAGTATGTAGCAACATCGAACAAAAAATAAGAGTAATGGAGGAAGCAGATGAAAAGATATTTGAAGTGGCAAAGGTGCATGCATATGAGGTACAGATCAGAAAGACTGAGAGAGAGACTAAATTAAAATTTATAGACTTAAATAATTACAGTATTGAATATATACAATAAAAGTGAATATCCATTTATTTATTTATTAGGTCTACAATTTATGTTGAGTCATGGGATCCTCTCTGAATTTCTCTCATATTTCACTATTTTGGGCAGCCTCTTTCCATTTACTGATAGGCAAAGGGCTATTCATATCAGCTGCCATCCCATCTGTCCAATGTACCTTTGTATGTTCCAATCTCCTGTTGCAGTGTAACTCTTCTCTCCATATTAGTCTTGGAATCTTTGCATCTGTCATTTGCATCCAGCTTAATATTCCTAGTTTAATGTCATGTCTCTGACAGTGTAAATTTTTTTTTAATATCTTTAAATTACTTCTTCCTATAATTTATTAAAGTTTAATAACTTTAATAAAAGCTCCCTATTCATTCTGCTTCTCCAGAAAATAAATTTATTAATTTTGATGTAATAAGTGAAGTTATCTTGTAAATATTAAAAATAATGTATATAAAATTTATATATAGTAATTCTAAGTGAACAGAACCAGGGTATAGAACATATAAGTTTTAAAAAATTAATGGTTTCATATGAGGTGGTACTAATGATTCTCATTTGTTTATTGGATTTTATGAATTACAACTATGTCCACAGCAATTACTCAACTACAAATTTATCATGAAATGAAGTTTATAATTGTTATACATTTTTTAAAATTTTATTTATTATTATTAAATTTAGTAATCCACCTTTGGGAAGTTCCTGAATGGGTAATTTGCTAATTATAGTCTTTTCATTTGAAATACCACTTCTGATTAGTACACTCCTGTATGAGTTTTTTTTAAGTACAGAGAAAAATCTTGGATAGACTAATTGTAAGTGGACTGATTTGGTCCAAACTTTTCAAGATTCATATTCAGTAAAGAAAATGAACTTTCTTATTCTTCTGTGCCGTCCCCATGTAACTACTGTGCTATCAGAGCATTACTTCTTGAGGAGGATAGCAAAGCATGTATGTCTTAACTGGACTGCTCTTTAAGCCATGGCCAGACCATCTGCCAAATCTGCTGTATAGTAATTATATTATAACAGCAATCAAGCTCAATGGCCATTTTCAACTAAAGTTTATACTAGATTTCTGTCTAGTTCTTCCTATTCTTCGGTGAAGTTTGTGGAATGAAAGAGTACCTGTTCTATTATATGCAAAAGTGTGTGTATATCTGATAATTTTCATACTTATTTAAAAACATATTACCGAATTAAACAAAATGTAAACAGTATGTTAAATACTCTCTTGTAGGCTATTGTTATATTTATAATAATCTATTTATTTTTTATTTCTAGGGCTGTTATTTCTGAACTCATTGAAACAGAAGAAGAGTATTGTAGAGATTTATTAAAAGTTGTAGAAAGATACCTGAAGCCATTAGATGGACCAAAAGTGCCACGTTATGTCAGTGATAAGAAAGATTTAATTTTTAATAACTTCAAGGAAATTGCAGTGTTCCATAATACGTAAGTATACAATTCTTTCATTATAAGAGGTCATGATGGCTGACTCACAGAATGAATCTCAACCTTCTCATACTGGTTAGAATAGGTTAGATTATACCTCTAGAACAACCCCTCTCCATATACCAGAAATGGCAAGGTAGAGGATAATAAAAAAAAAATTTCTTCATTATGACTTTAAGTTCAATTAAATTATATAAGCTATATAACACTATTAGAACACCAAAGGGATGTGAAACAAAAGCAGTATTTATCAATGCAATATTTCAGTCAGTCATCATACACATTTAAATTATAGTATTATACAAAAGTCTATCACTATGCATAACATTATAATGAACTTAGGTTAGCATATTAAATAAATATTAAAAGTATAAAGGTTAAATAAGAAAATTCCAACTCCTTAATTTCTTAAATATTTTATTGTTTTTATATTAATTAATTAATTACTTTTCATATTACAATAATGATTCCAAAGCAAATGAGGAAAAAAAATTAGATGGAGAAATTTCTTGTTCTTAAATAGAATGTATTTTAATGTTGTACCATTGGAGTGGAATACCCCAGTGAGTTAGATACCCTAAGCTCTAGGCCTCATGTTCGATCCTGTATTCGATTCCAAAATAGTTTTCACACAAAATGTTGAAAATTGATTACTAAATAGCGCATTACATTTAAATAATAGTAATAAACTCTTTCTTCAACTTTTTGGGGTGGATTTTTTGGATCGGAGTGAATTTGAAATGAAATGAAATTAAAATAGATTTTTTATTATCCTGGGACTGTTGTCCCTTTAGGAAAAATTATAGATACAGAGGAAATGCCTGTGTACCATAAAATTAAATTAAATATTTACAATTCACATCAAAATTAAAATATTGGAAGAAAAATAAAACAAAAACACTAAATACATACAGATATATATAATACAAACATGTAAAAATAAAATAACATAAGTAAACAAAATCATTTCTGGAGGAACTTAAAAAGTTCTCTTATCTACTTTTCATGATCAACCGTGTTGGGTAAGAAGTAGGTGCTTAAAAATGAAAAGACTGATTGTGCATGTCGGATATCGGGAGGGTGGTATTCCAGATGGAGACAGCTTGAATTACAAAGGATTTGTCAAACCCAGCAGTTCGGTGAGGAGGTGGATAGAGATCAGAAGTACAGGATCTAGTGGGACGGGATTGAATGGAATATTTAAATTGTAGGATGTGAAAAATATAGGAAGGTCGCTCAGTTCTGATGGCTTAGTATAGAAAGGTAGCAAGGAAGTACAGACGGCGGTTGGATGGATAGAGCCACTTAAACTTGGTGTAATACTGGGTTATATGCGTATCTCTTAAGGTTCCGAAAACAAAACGTATTTGCAGTTCATTAGGCATTTAAGTTTGGCCTCGATTTTCCAATTTCCGTGTTTTTGAAAAAGTCATCTTTTGCCAAAAAAAATTCACTTAAAAAAATCAATATTTTTGTTTTACAACTCAAAATTGGTTCTACAATGTTTTCTTATGTCTAAACTGATGTAAGTTTAAAAAAAAAAATTTGTTATAATTATAAGTTGTTATGTATGACTGACTTTGGGATCGTTGTTTGCACAGTTCTAATTATGGTCAATGAAAAGCGAAAGAGACGTCACCACCATTGCCACTTTCACATGAAATGTTAGCAGAGGGTTTTTATTTTAGTTCCAATCACATTATACTTACAAATACTTTATATTTTTGAGCCACTTTTTCAATAAATATTTTTTTCTCGATATGACTTTTATATTTGGGATAATACACTCCCCATGAACAAGGTTACATATGCTAATCTTCAATAAACTGTAAAAATTTATCTGTAGGCCACATGGTAATTTAAACTAAAATAAATCTGTTGGTGGAAGCAGGGGTGCCCAGAAGCAGGTTTCATGAAGTAAGTTACATTCAAAGTTTTTGATGGGAGCACATTTTGACGGGGTTTTAAATTTTTGAGAGGGACACATTTCAATGGGGTTATGAATTATCAAAATAAAAAGATTCGAATTAAAGGGATAAGGGGGAAGCATAGAAAAGACCACTGAAAGTATAATTGTAAATGACCTGAGATTTTTAAATTTGTACTTTAGTTTACACTGTTATTAAGAATAGGAGGGGAATAAAATATCTTGGGAGGAAGGAGGGAGGGTTCATGTGCCATTGACCTTGGGGACGGATGGCACTCCTGGATGGAGGTATTTTTCAGAACTCATACAAAATAACTTAAAATCTTGACTGCCACGTCGTTCTATGAAGTAATGGCCAGGATTGTCAAAAAGTTGTTTCATTGTCTCATGGCTCCCATTTCAAAGGGAAAAACAAACGTAATGTGATTTTGATCCAATGAATATATTCTAAAACACTTAAATTTATCAAATATATATTATTACTTTGATCAAATGCTTGTCTTTAGACATAAATTTAGCTCTTGATTGTAAAGATACAATAGCTTGACTTTGTATAAAAATGTTGACTCTATTATATTATTCAAATTAAACACATTTTCAATTAATCTAAAAATAAAATATTGTGTCAGAATTTGCCATCTCTTCTGCCACTCGGGGGAATTGCCCTCTTTAACTGTCCCCTCCCCCTACATCCGGCCCCGCTAGTGAGAATTATTGGGATCAATGGAGGTAACTATTTAAACAATTGGTTAAATTTTTATTGTTTTTTTCAATCGGTTGAAATTTTCTTATGAACTAATTATTTGTTCTGTAAACTACTAAAAACTACCAAGCCACAGTGTTAGAAAGTTTTAGAAATTATTATATGAATCATTCTTAGGCCATGCACTAAGGTTCTTATAACGTCACTAGGCACAAGTCATATTTTGGACAAAATACAATATTTTTCTGTTCCACATCCCAAACCATGTCAAGTTGTAATTTTATTTGTCAAAATTATAGCTTTGTTTAATAAGTTAAGACAAAAAAATAAGTTCACTAACAAAATCATTCATTACTTCACTGTTACCTAAATTAATTTTATAGGAACTGATAGTTTAAAATATCTATTCATAAGCCCTAGGGGATCCAGGATTTAATTTTGGGGAGCTTCAGCCTGAAAGCTTTATATATGTATTATACTGATATTATTTAAATTGAATTAACTAAAAAAAAATATTGAATTATAATTTTTATATGATATGATAAATTTAATGGACGCTGATGGCTTAACTGGCTTGTGGACTGCGAATTGCAAGGATCAAATAAATAACATCAATTATCAAATATTCTATTTAATATAAGAACATATTTAATAAAAAAAATAAAATTTAAATTAATACTATCTATTACTGCTTCTTGTTAATGTCTGTCTAGTAGCTCTTATTTTACAACACTCCCTATTCTTCATCTGCTAATGCGAATTCAATTAAAGATGGTTTTCATCTGGTCCATGCTCCCTTAACGACTGTGCACATGTTACCTCTATAACTTTCCGGAAAGGACTAACGATTCATCCTGGCCACTAACGGATCCAGGATTCAATTTTAGGGAGCTTAAGCCCAAAAGATTTTTTTTTTATAAGTATATTAGAATAATGACTTAGGGGGAGAGAAAGAAACTAACTACCTATATGAAATGGTCTTCAAGTGATTGTTGAAGTCCTATTAACTGTAATTAGACGAACAATAATACTTTTAAAGATAATTTTTTTTTTCATAAAACATGGTTATATTTTACCATTTAGGGGGGGGGACTTCAGCCCGAAAGACCCTCCCCCTGAAAATTGTTAGCTGTGATTAAATCAAAGATATCATGGTTATTGGTAAAAAAATAAAACTCTCAGTAAATTTATTAAATTCAAAGATATAGACCATTAAGGTGTTTATAATACTTAAAATAGAATATATAAATGAAAAAAATAAATGTGATAAAAACAAAGTAAATCTAAAAACACAAATAATTTCACTTTAAGTAATAAAATTTAAAGGGGTAATGGTAAGGTCGGAGGGTGGTGGTTATCTCAAACATTGGAAATAAGATGACTTATGAAGGAAAAGTAAGCAATGAAACAAATGTATTTATATACAGATTGAGGTAGAGTTTATTGATTAGGGCATTAAGTGGGTCCACATTAAATCACTTATTGATATTATGGTCAATCATTGATTATTTTCTTTAAAGATGCCATTATTAAAGTTATGTTTGCATTTTATGCAACTTTGTTGTATTTTAAGCTATTGTAACCATTATTAGAAACTAACATAAATTTAAATTGGACTTATCCTACAAATTTGGAAGGAGCAATTCCCCATTATTATAATTGTATCTGATCTATAAATTATTTGACTTAATGTATTAATAGATGGAATGGATATTTCATTATCTTACCAGTAAGAGTTTTGTCATATTACATCCTATATTTATTGACTATTCCAAATATTAAATGAATATATTCTATAATATTTAAATTTCTCAATAATGTTGAAAGTCGAGGAACCGCTCAAATTTTATAAAGTACTTGATAATCATTTGATGTTGAATGTACTGAAAATATTTCATTTAAATTTTTTATTTAATATCAATCTTTTGTTGCATTTTTTAGGGTTCTACTTGAGGGAATAAAATACTATGCTAAAGAACCTAAATCACTTGGCAGAACATTCTTAAGAATGGTAAGTATTAAAAAAAAAAAATAATAATAAGTAAAAAATAAACCTTATATTGTCATACAAGCATTACATTAGAGCACTTTCCAAGTTAAAAAATGGTTTATATTGAGAATATAAAATAATAAATATGAATTTTATTTATTTTTTGGCCCATACATAATCTTCCATCTTCTTCTTTTCTTCTGGTGAGGCAACAGAAGCTTGCAGCAAACTTGGTGTTCTCAATCTGCAATTCTTATCTGTTTCGATCCCGTTCATGTTTTACTTTTTTCCACCAAGATTGTTTTCTCCACTATCAGTCATTCTCCGTTTTATGCACCTATCACAGCCACTTTCATCTTTGTATAAAAGAGATCTACTTATTTAAACACGTTATTAGTACAATTTTGTATTCTTCTTTCCTACATTCTATTTTCCTAGGCTTCTGCCCATTTTTCTGTTCTGAAATTAGTCTAAAAATGTTTCTTAAAAATATATTCTGTTTGCCTTTCCATTTAGTACTTACGATTCACTAATGTAGACCATTGGAGACTGGACCTTTAAAAATCAAATGGAATGTAATTGTATTGTAAATGTTTTATGCGTGTGTGAAAATATTACTTTTAAAAACCTTGGTAACTGAAATAAGAATGATTCTCAGCTGAATTCCATTCTAATTCAGACTATTATTTTATTTTATTTTTTTAATCTTATTTTATTGAGAAAAATACATTTTGCCTCAATCAAGGGCATCAAGTATTTGAGATGTAAGAAACTCATTCATGCAATATATACAATCACAAAAATAATAGAAATTATAACCAAAATAAGAAAACGAAAGCTTAGTAAAACAGATGAAATAAAATATGATATAACACAAATTAAAAATAAATAAATAAATAAGAAAAAAAAACATTCATGCTTATTTACAATATTTATAGTCAGCTGAGGGAGCTCCAAGTTGGGCCCTTTCTCCCACATGTGGAAGATAAT
Source organism: Nezara viridula (assembly GCA_928085145.1). Classification (NCBI taxonomy): domain Eukaryota; kingdom Metazoa; phylum Arthropoda; class Insecta; order Hemiptera; family Pentatomidae; genus Nezara; species Nezara viridula. The sequence goes on from OV725078.1 coordinate 82,554,882, forward strand.
GCGAGACTCTAAGAGATCCCAGTGGTTCTCTCTCAGCCGCATCACTGAGACGAGGATCCAGTGGAGACTGCTCTTCTTGAGGCCACTGCCTTTTTAATCTTCGAAGAGGATTGTAGGGATGGCTGGAGCTGGATAAGGATTGTGCTAAGGGATTAGGATGATGGATTAGGTTTTGATGAAAATTTGAGAAATGGGTTGGAATAACATAAGGAATGTTAAGATCATTATGTACAGTTTTGTTTGTAAAATAAGGAGCATTTACTATTGTACAAAGGACTAAAGACTGGAAGGATTGGATGCGTTTGATGTTCAAAAATTTAGTTGTCCCCCACAGTTCAAGTCCGTAGGTCCAGATGTGTTTCAGTATGGTCTTGTATATTAATAGTTTGTTTTCAATTGAGAGGTTAGATTTTCTGTTAAGTACATAATTGTATAGTTGGCCCAATCGTCGGTTAAGTTCTTGTCTTTTAAGCCTGGTATGTCGGTTCCATGTTAGTCTTTTGTATAAAAGGAATCCAAGATACCAAACTGTGTCTGAGATGGGAAGAGGTACTGAGTTGAAAAGGATAGGTGAACAGGATCTGCATCAGAGGGTAAAGGTGATACGCTTGCATTTGGATTCATTGATTTTGATGCGCCAATTGTTGCACCACTGCACTATTAGGGAGATGTGTCTTTGTAGGTTTAGGGATGCTGTTTCAGGGTATGGGTGGGATGATAGGATGGCGGTATTGTCAGCCAGTGTTGATAGAAGGGTATCAGGATGGGTTGGTATGTCAGCTGTGAAAAGAATGTAGAGAACTGGGCCTAAGACACTGCCTTGTGGAACACCAGCCTCAACTGAATAATAATTCGAGAATTAGGTGCTGCAGCGGACTTGAAAGGAACGATTTGAAAGGTAGGATTTGAGGACTAGGTACAAGGATTGGGGTAAGTGGGTTTTGAGCTTGAAAAGCAAGCCATCATGCCATACCCGGTCTAAAGCTTGCGCTACGACCAAAAGGCGCTACTGCAATATTGCTTGTTTTCAAGCGCAGAGGATATATGGTCAACAACGCGAAGGCCTTGTTGAACAGTGGAATGTCTTGAGCGGAATTCAAACTGACAGGAAGGGATATTGTGGGTTTCGAGAATGGGTAGAATACGTTTGAGAAGGAATTTTTCAAAAATTTTTGAGAGGATCAGGAGCAAGCTTATTGGTCTATAGGATGAGGTATTATTAACAGGTTTACCTGGTTTAGGAAAGAGGATGATTATGGAGTGTTTCCATATGAGAGGAAAATGAGTTGTACATAGTATAAAGTTGTATAGGTATGTGAGGAATATGATTGCTTTTTTGGGAAGTTGTCTAAGGATCTGAGAAGTAAGGAAATCGTGTCCAGGGGATTTTCGAGGTTTTAGGTTGTTTATAAGGAATTTGACCTCAGAGGGGTTGACTGCTTTAGGATGCAAGGAGAGAGGAATCGGGGAAGAAAGGAATTTTTTAACTTTGCAGTGTGGGCGGTATGGAGTTCAGGGTAGGGAGTGAATGTGTTGGATAGGTGTTCAGACCATTATTAACAACCAAGTATGATATAGTAAGCTGTGAAAAACCTCTAAAGCATGGGTTCTTTTCTCGTTATACTGCTATTGCGCTTCATGTTTATTTCTTTCAACTATGAATGATTTCATTCTATCATCTCTTATTCCATGTTCTCGATGACTCTATTTTATCTTAATTGATTTCTCTCACACCTTTGTGAATTGTTGTTATTAACTGGTATTCTTCTGACTATGATATCATCGACATACACAAACACTTGAATTATCAACTTCTGGTTGATTCTGATCTTCCTACAGCAGTTGTCACAAATTCCTGAAACATTTGTGTCCTCTCACCTTTTAAGCATACCAAATCTATATTTTTGTATTCTTTTTGGGAGACATTTTATGTCTTATATTGTGTCCTTTCATTTACGTTTTGGTTTCTGTATGGCCGATCATTCACAGAATGCAGTACACCTGTTCTGTCTGGTTGGCTGTATTTTCATCAGGTAAATGCTCAAAAGTTTTTTGAGGCGTAAACAAAATTGGTGCTTATAACAAACACTTGCCGGATTTGAAAGATACCATGAAACCAATGTTTTTCCATATATGGCTTTAGTTGTTGCGGTTAAATCACATTACTGAAGCCATTTTGTTTCTTCAACAGCTGGGAAAGATTATCAACTGACAGTACAAGTTTTATATAGCACCATTTTAATAGAGTTGAACATGTCCAGCTTTGTCTCTACAAACTCCAATTTGAGCATTAGTTTTCTGTTATTATTTAAATAAAACCACTGCAGAGTTATATTGGATACTTGCCAAAGCTTATGGTGCTTGGTAAAGCACAGTATTTTGAATGGTTTTAAAAATACTAAATACTATCAACAACAAATGATTGATTTAAGTTGAATATTGATTGAAAAATGACCAGGATATCAAAAAAGACTACACAAAATGATTTCGCTTCATATAAATGAATGGCTACCCACAGAAAAACCACTGAAGAAAACAATTGAGGCATTCAGTTGGGATATTTGTGCATCTGGCTTACTCACCAGACTTTGCTCTGCCTGACTACTATTTATTTGCATTGATGGGGTACACACTTGCTCTACAGCCCTTCACTTCTCATGAAAATGTACAAAAATGGCTTGATGACTGGTTCACCACAAAATGACGACAGTTTTTCTGGCATGGTATTCACAAATTACCAGAAAGATGAGAAAAATTTATAGCTAGCGATGGACAGTATACAGTACCTGGTAAAAGCTGCACAATTTTTAATTTTTTTTCATTGCTAATTCCAATTGTAGTTATGAAGTTCGCTTCTTATTCCATTATTTATTCTGTCTCCTTCCTTTGCTCTATTAGTTAGTGTGTGAAGTCATATATTGGGGTAAGTCATAAAAAAACAAAAAATTAGCTTAGAAAAAATCTTCAATTTTAAAGCACCACTAATAATCTCAAAATATACTCAAATACCTGTGATAAGATTAATTTTATTTTATGTTTTTAAAATAAAATACTACTTTGAGAATTATATTAATCTTAATATCTCATAAAACAAGTTTGAATTTACATAAAAAGTATTCTATTGTGAACAGTTCTACCAATTAATTTTAATTAAATTTGTTACATATTACTTCTATCAATAGATAATAATAATTAAGGATTCTGATAAACAGATTTATACTTTCATATATTATACTATTAAGCATTCAGTATCATTAATATAACTACATAGGACCAAATAGTACTATAGTCTTAAAATTTAATATTGAACCTCGATTAGTCAATTAATGATCCTGTAACACCATGGATTGAAGGCCGTAGAACCACTTGTGTATACTACGTTGCCCTGAAGAGCAATAGCGAGAAAACTATGAAGCTTCCCAGACTCCAAGAATTTATTTGTTTTTTCATAGTTTTTTATTATGTTGTATTTTATACTAATGTTATATTTTTGTTATAAATAATTGTAAATATTATAAATAAACTTAAAATAAAGAGATATTATGGATCAGCTTGAAATAAAAACAGGTTTGAAATGTCTCTCATTAATCATATTCATTGTGGCTGAACAAAGTCAGTAGCTGTTCCAGAAAATAGCCAAGGTAAGCTATGGCTAGTTCTCCTCAGCCTGCCTATGCAGGGTCCAGTAGCTGGTTCTTACCACTTTTCTATGCAAAGTCTGGTAACTGGTTCTTACCACTCACCTACGCAATGTCTGGTAGCAGGTTCCTACCACTTGCATTATCTTTTACTTAGCAATATTTATAGTCTGGTTCCCAATGGTTACCTGCCAGCTAGTTCCTTCATTCTAATTCTTTCTTGTGCCTACCTCAGGTCCTATCCTGATGTAAATATGAGAGCATCCATTCAGGGCTTTTTGAAGACTGTAGATATACCGCCCTTAGTACAGTCCTAAAAACATTTGATCATTTGCTTTCTATGCAGATGAGATGCATACTTTAGGAAGTAAAATAACATTAAATAATTTTCAATAAAATTAATTATTAATATTCCTATTTCTGAAACACTAAAAGGAATTATTATTTGAAACCCAGATAGTAACTGTAAGTAGTGTATACTATTGTACTATATCAAAAATACAGGAGTCTCATTGAGGATATTAGCTGGTCTATGTTATAAAATATCTAATGACAGAAAGACAATCAAATGTTTAGACAGGGGATCACATGAATAAGTGAAAAAATAAACAATATAAATTTATTATAAATATTATGTAGTTAAATACCATTTTATTTAGAAAAGGGACATAGGGAGACTTGTTTGATATTCATATTTCATCTAAACATTTCAGTCTATGGAAGTGATTTTATCAATGCTGTGGTAATTGTTTTTTATGTATATGAAAAATTGAAGATAATGCAAGAGCCTACAATACAATAATACATCCATAATACAAAGCCTCTGTTTTACAAAACAATTTAATGTCTTTCCTATCAATTGATACTAGTGAACAAAATTTGATTCAATAATCAATTAGATAAAATAATAGAAAGGTTTTGTAGCACTTCTTGCAAATCCTTAATGCGTAAATGTAATTTTGTGTATTTATTTATTATTTCATTTGATTTCATGCTTTCTTTACTTGTCCAAATAAGATCACAATATTTTTTTAAGGTCAAGCTTGAAAATAAGTAATGAAATTTAACAAAGTTTTACCACAGTAAAAAAACCATACTTTTTTGTAGGAATACCATTTTGAATTGAATATTCAAAATTGAAAGTTTGCTGTAATTATTTTCTGAAAATTTCCTGACAGTGTTTTTTTCCTAAAGAGAGGCAAATTAAACAAAATGTTTATTTTATTTTGTGTGCTTTATCTTTAGAATAAAGTGCACCATTGCATATTAAAATGTAGCCATAAATAATATATATAAAATTATGTTTGGACTACATAAATTAGGAAAAGTAAATAAAAATCAAATTAACCTACATTTATATATTAAAGAAACAATATATTCCTAGTATACTATTGGCAACAAAGGCCAGCTGAAAAAAAAATTGTCCCAAAAAAGGAGGTGCAATTTATGTAATTTAATTGTTTTCTTTTAAAGGCTATTAATTTCTTTCAAAATGTTTAAATACTAGCAAACAACCACTCATTGTCATTCAGTTTTTCTATGTAGAGGGGCACCTTCGCCAGCTTGCTTTCCCTAGCTATACCCATTGCAAGAATCATAAAAGGAAGACGAATCATTATATAATATTATATGAATAATTGTTTGTGTTGTAAGGAAGGTTTTATTCAGTTGATACAGTACCTTTGGTGCTCCTTGACAATGTCGTCTTCCCCCAAAAATTAAATTTATTAATTTAAATTAAGCTGTTTTGTATTAAGTAATATTTGCATTTTATTTCATTTAATACATCTCTAATTCAGTTTTTTTATTAATAGATTAAAATTAATTATTCTTATACACACTTATATTTCATTCCTAACAAGTGGTGGGCAGCTTCCTTCAGGTCAGCGCAATTGCTCAGCACTGAGTTGATCAACATATAAAATAGATTTTGAGAAAGGTATCTCCCAGGTTGTAACAAGAATATATGTTGTTTATTAATGGTGATGTCACTGACATATTCTCTTTAAAAAATATATGTGTAATAATATAAATTACTTCTTGAATAAAACCATAGGTGCAATGTATTTTACTGTTCTATGGAACTTTTATTATTTTTCTACATGAGTTTAAGTGTTATCATATTGGTGTTAAAACATTAAATAGATCTAAGATAGGGTACATTACATATACCACTAGTGTTGGTATGATTTCCATAAGTGAATATCCATATGAACAAGTTAGAGTGAAGCAGAGCTACACAAAACAGTTTAATAGAAATCTGGGTTGGGTCTCTTTCAAATACTTCTCACAATATAATTTAATGATTTAATCTTTATCTAACTTCCATTGAATCCCAGTTAACAATGGAATTCTTCTTTGGTATTTCATTTTAAATTAAAATATTAAATAGCTCATGGTGGTGTAAATAATTGCAAGCTCTTTTGAAATATTTATAAAGCTGATGAATCACATATTAATATTTGAAGTTTTTCTCTACAAATTTTTTAGGTAAATCATTTGATTAATTAGCTCAACTGTTTTATCTAAAACAATATTTTGAGCCTCCCATAATATTCTTCCGATAATATACTAATATTCCTGAATATTCTGTGATCCACCTGACTGGATTAATATTGATATTGGATAAACATTTTAGAATAGAATAGAAAATCATTTTTATTCTGGGACAAAGTCCCTTATGAACAACAACACTGTTCATACAAATTAATAATAAATCTGGCCAAAAGACTGTCTATAGCATAAAAGATTTATTTTATATAATTTTGAAAGTGATATTTCCCATTAATTGTTACAGTCTGGACTTCGAAATCAATATTGATTGTTCCTATTGTTCAAAAATTGTTTCTTTTTTCTAGATCATTTTCATTAATATATATGTATATATATATATATATATATATATATATATATATATATATATATATATATATATATATATATATATTTTTTTTTTTTTTTTTTTTTTTTTTTTTTTTCCATATGGCATTAAGATTTTAAACCCGGGTTTGAAATCGATAATTATTTTTTTCTCAAAATCATGTAATAATTATATGTGATTTTTAATTGTAAAATCATGCCTGATTTTTAAATAAAAAATTAAATCAATATTTGATGTTTATTGATTTGATTTAAAATAATGAACTCTCACTGAGTGATACGGATTTACATAAATAATGATTAAATAGTGATAAAAAAAAAATGTTGACAAGAAAATGAAAATCACTTTTTACACACAAATTAAATTAAATATTAATATGTATGTAAACCTTATCTATGTACACATTTTTTAATATTAAATTTCTGGAATTACTTTAATTGTTTATGCGGTACCTGCACTATACATATGCATACATAAGAAGCAGAGCAAATCGGACTAAAATTCAATCTAGATAAAACAAAATATATGATAGCTGAAACATCCACCCTAATAACATGATCTGCAGGGACTTTAAGTCATTCCCGAAAGTAGACAGAATCAAATACCTTGGCTCCACAGTAACCTCAATAAATGATCAACTAACAGGGACAGACCAGCAAATAACAAGTGAGAACAGATCTTTCTTCTCCTTTTCAAGGATACTGAAATCCAGAAAAATCTCCAGAAATCTAAAAATAAGGGTGTACAACGCCGTGATTAAGCCAGTTCTGCTGTATGGTTGTGAAACCTGGGCTCTAACCGGGACACTAGAATCCAGAATTGAGAGATTCAAAAGAAAAATTCTCCATAAGATAACAGGATCTATATGGGACCAGAACCTTGACATATGGAGGAGAAGGAACAATAAAGAACTGCTGAAAGAAACAGGTCAGTCAATACCTCATGACATGAAGGCAAGAAGGTTAAGATAGGCAGGGTATGTAGCTTGTAGCAACCCATCAGGACGCCTTTACACAACAATGAATGGCAGAGTAGTAGGCAAAAGACCACGTGGGAGGCCAAAAAACAGATGGATAGATAGGATAAACAAAGATAGGGCTGAGCTTCATGCCGCAAACTGGAAAACAGTAGCCCAAGATAGGCAGAGGTGGAGAAGGCTGGTTCAGGCGGCCAAAAAGATCTACAAGGTCTGTAGAGCCAACCAAATAAATAAAAATAAATATATATGTATATTTTCTCCTTCTTTTTTTTATCGCTATACATGCCAGTAATGGACCACGCTCATATTACTTCTAGATCTTTTTCTGCCCGAATTCTTTTCATTTTTTCTCCCATCTCCCTCTTTTTCTCCTCTGTTCATTCTTACTCTCCTGTTTCTTCTTATCCACTACAAGAACTTTTATATTTTTCACTATTTTCCCGAATGTATCTCTATCTTGGTAGTCCTCCTCTTTGATACCTATTTTTTTCACTTCTTCTTTTATTTGTTCTGGATAACCTTTTATGTTCTATAATGCCATTACTCTATCGAATATTTGTTTGTTCAGCCTATTCTTATTCATTCTCTTCATATGACTGAAGAACATCAATCTCCCTTTTCTCATCAATGATTCCAAGTCTTCATATGTTCATAAAGCTCATTGTTCTTTTTTAACCGGTATTCTTCCTCCACCTTCTTGGCCCTTATATTATTCTCAGAATCTTTCTTTCTGTTTTCAGTAATGATTCCATATTGTTAAATGCCATAGTCTCATAGAGTATATATATATATATTGCAAACTAGAATTTCTAATGAATTCCAGAAAAAAAGATGTTCTGTTTCTAATAGTTGACAACAATGTTCTCTACCTACTGCTCCAGACTTAGAAAATAGCATAAGGATTACAAAAGAATTATATATCTGATTTAAAAAAGTGTTACTCAAGAACTATTATTATTATTGAAGAGAAGAATAGTTGGGATGATCAGTCAAATAAGAAGGCAAAAATAAATGATAATATTTATTTTGACATTTGCCAACGTTTCGACCTGAAGTTCAGTTCTGAAGGTAAAAAAAATTAAAGTAAAATGAAGTTGTTAGAATTATGACAATAGTAAGAACTAAGAGATAAATAATAATAACCGTTACAAAGTGTGGAATGATGAAATAAACATGATCAAAAAAGGTGACATAAGTATTAAATTGGGAATCTTAGAATAATATGTAAAACAGAAAAAAGGAATATGAAGTTATATAAGATATGAAAATAAATAGTAAAAGATTATTATTATTGTTAATAGTACAACCATAGTGCTGCTTGCCAGTGCCGGCCCCAGGGCCGGGCAACCAGGACAATTGACCTTGGGAGCCCACCACTAGTTAGAAATAATAAAAACGTTATAAAGCGTAGGTGAATAATTATTTTTAACCTATTAATAGAGCAACTGAATTAGGGACATGTTGAATGAAACAAAATTCAAATATTACTTAATATAAAACAAATTAAGAAATGAATTAAATGTTTTGGGGGGAAATACGCACAGTTACAACGAAGTTAAGATGAAATCTGAAAAGAAAAAAAAAACAATATTTTCAACTTGTGGAACATGCCATTTTCATTTCCAATGTATAAGAACTCCGATGAAAATTACTAATCAGTGTTCTTACCATAAATACTTCGTTAAAAGGTTTTATTATTAATTCAGTAAAATTTAAAGAAAGAACTTCGCAACTTGACACTAGTCCTCGAGTCATCTGATTAGGTATAATCAAAGACATGGTGCTTAGATACAAAAAACCAATTGCCAAATACGTAAAATAAGGGCCTTTTGAAATAATTTAATGGTGTTTTAATTTACCTAAATGATTTCAGGAAAGAGATTTTGACAAACACGTTTCATACTGTCATGAAGAACCATCGGCTCAGGAATTTCTACAGGAGAATGCTGATGTCAGAGACTACTTTGAGGTAAATATTTTTCTCAAAAAATATTGTTATATATTAATTATAATTATTTCAATTTTTTAATTTAGCTGCCGTCCAATGATTATGTAGTAACAAAGTGGCCAACTAATGTAGAAAATTCGAAGTATGAATCAACCTTTAATTTATGATAGAAAATTAGTTCTTTAAATTGTCTAGGTCTGATTTATTCAACTATGATCGCAATTGACACCATACATAAGTGTATTAATTTTTTATCACTTCATTTTATCAATTAAAGAACTGGTTACATTAGGATAATTACATACAAAATAAATGATCGCTTGCAACAATACATTTTCAAAGAGTGAGACAAATAAACGACCAATAGAAAATGTATGTCATGAAAAAGGTCAACTCAACGATAACCTAAATTTTGGGGGATGAAAAATCACCCCGAGTTATGAATAGTTCGAGTTAAAAATAAGTTGAGTAATAGAGGTTAAGGGGATGCGGCAGCCTTGCCAAGACGGGTGATTGTCGAAAGTTATATAATGGAAGGCATACCTATGGAATATCTTTCAAGTGAAATATAATATTTAAAATGTGTACAGGTCTGGCTCATTATTGATTGCTATCATGTTTGTCTTCTCCCTTTGCCTTATATTAATATCGGATATCTGTGTCAGCTGTCAAAAGGTAGCTTACAAATGGAGGCTACGGACATGAGGTCGCTGATTTCAATGACATTTTTTTTGTTCCGGAGGTCTTAACAATATGCCATACATATTGAAAAACGCTGCAAATTATTTCACAATGGTTTATTATTTCTAAACAATTATACATCTAAAGTAACATTACCTTCCGAGTAACAAAGAAAAAAAAAACAAAAGGTGATTCAAATTATTGGACTAAACTGTTTTTCTTTAATCATTAGTAATATGCTAAAAAAAATAGCATTAGTTCAGTAACACATTCAAAATTTAAAAACCAAACCAAGGATATAACATTTTGAGTAGAACATATTAAAAAAACCGGAGACCATATCTTTGCTCCTAATTGTCCGGTTTTAACGATTTTTTTTTTGTTTTTTAGGAAATTTTGTAAACTTTTAAAAAACTATCCAATATCCACAAAAAACTATACAATATCCACAAAAAAGTAAAAACTTTCCAAGTTATTCGGAATTTAATTTTACCATCCCTCGTAACTTATTTTCCAGCTTCTTTTCGTTGAAGTATGTTATATAGATAAATTTAAAGGGCGTCGAGAAAATGACTTTAGCGAAGTTTCATTGAAATCTGTAGATTCGTTTAGGAGCTACAGTCCATAGTAACGCAGGTTTTTCGGCCGCCATTTTGAAAGTAAAAGGCGGAGAGTAATGAAGGAGGATCATCCTCGGGGGACCTCTGATTTTATATCAAAATTTGAAAGAAAATCGGTCCAATAGTTTCGGAGAAAATGCGCGGACCGCGGACGGCGGACGGACAAAAAAATTTTTAATCGTTTTTCGAATTCTAAGCGTCCTGAAACGTGAAACCTCAAATTTTGAGAGGGGGTTAAGTTTTTGAATTTTTTGGTCGATCACAATGGTTGATTATTGAAAATAATAAACCAAAATACGTGTATACGTGACATGAAAAAAAAATTAACATTTTTTTATATTACTGTTTCCTGTCTTTGCTCTATATGGTTTTATAGATCATAATATATAATTAGTTTATTTTTTTTTTGTATACAATAAGAAAATCTATTTCATACTGTATTAAACGAATTCAAATGTATAATAAATTACAAAAACTAAAAGATGCTTCCTGCAAAATAGGCCAAGCCATGAAAAAAAAACATTCAGATTCGTTTCTTGCGTCTTTTGAAACTTTCAAATACGCATTTCAATTGAAATAAAAAAATATATAAGATTTCGGACTTGACTTTAATCTATAATTTATTATCGTGTGCACTAATGTGTTCATAACTCCGTAGGATTTTATTCGAATTCAAAGTTATTGATATCGTTGGAAATCTGAATTATTTTCAGCTGGTTAAATAGATGAAAGCACTGTGTTTAAGATGTATAATAGCTACAATACAACTATGAATACAGCATGGATCTCATAAGAATTGTAAGGGAAATGTTGAACAATAAATTTGTATTTTTCGATCGCAATGAAAATTTTTGTTCAAGCGTTTTTCGATGTTCTAAAAACGATTATCAACTGTGTATAGCCCTAAAAAAATATTTTATGGGATCCGGATGTGTTTTTCGTGTATAATATCTAAAATAAATGTATTATTCTTGTTTTCGGACTGAATTGGAACAACATACCAGGCTTTGTGCATCTAATCTTACTAAAGACACCCGTCCGGTTAAGAAAATAAAATTATATATTATTTTAAAATTATTATTACTGTAGTAAGAGTACAATAATGCAGAGGTGCCCATCCTCCCCAAGGTCGATGGCGCATGAAACAATTTGTTCCATTTATTCTCTTAGTCTCCTTATTTGAAACTTTTCAATCCAAAATTCATAACTCCGTCGAAATTTACCCCCCTCAAAAATTCAAAATCCCGTGAAAATGAGCCTCCCCTCAAAAATTGTGATGGAGCAACTTGCACCATGAAACCCTTTTGAGGGCACCCCTGCAATAATGAAAGAATTTGTACTGATCGAAGGAGCAAAGTGGGTTCTATTTATTTTTTTTAAGGAGAAACGAAGTTAAGATTTGTATTTTGCATCCAAAAAAACAATTAAATACGAATTTCCATAGCAATCGAAAAATAAAAATTGAATATTCAAATTGTTTGGAAGAACAGTAATTCCAACTGTACTAATAAGATTGAATTCGGAAAAATTGTAAGGAGTTATGAATGCTTTATCAAATGGCGCGGAAATAAATTCATCATTAAAATCATGTCAATACATTTATATATATATATATATATATTCAATATAAATGCGTATTTAAGAGTTTCAAAGGATGCAAGAAACTAATTTAAATCGCTTTTCCATGACGAAAATTTACTTGGCTAATAAATTGTTTTTCTTATTTTAAACAAGAAAAAACCAATCGATTGACATATTATAAACTGGTAGTCTCTACAGATCAAAGGCAGGAAACAATAATATAAAACAAATTTAATGTCATTTATCTTTTTTTTTTCTTGGCTCCAACGGTACATTTACAACAGGGTTCTTCTGGGCACGGGTTTAATATTTTTCAACATAGTAACACTAAAAAAAAAAATCATTGGAATAGGTGAACCCCTATCTAACTATTGTTGGATCCCCGATTTAAGCTTCAACAACAATAACAAATATTGTGAAATATTCCAAAATAAGTATTTTTTTAAACATAGTACACTTATAAAATCAGTCGTTTCCATTGTTTCATATAATTCTATCGAATTCTTAATTAAGTGAGAAGGAATAAACTTTCCTAGACGACAATGGATAAATTATATCCCTACTAGAGACCCTATAGTTCTCAGGAAACAGGGACAAATTATTTTCTTCGATATCACAATATCTCTACATAATTCAAAAAACTTAGAGATTAAATTTCAATTCGGCCCACAGCTGAAATAATTAATATATTCCATAGCATCCCTTGTGAGTTCTCTGATCCCAGATCGCTCTGGTTATGGTGCGGAGGACTTTTCTCTCAAATCATTTTTATTCTTCTTTCTGAGGTGTCCTTTAATGTCAGGCCTCGCAAAATTACATCAGATCTAGCTTTATCGTAGCATTATACACTTTGAATTTAAGATTTCTGGAGTTTTTTTTTTTTCGGAACTTGAGTATCTTTTTTAGATGATAGAATGCTCTGTTTGCACTTGTTATACGCTCGTCTATTTCTGACCCTTGATCATTTATTGAGGTTATCGTGTAGCGGGAACTATTTGAGTCTGCTCCGTCTCGAGAATGATTTTGCATTAAAGCAGATCTTTTCTTATGGGTGGATTTTACGGCTTAATATCACATACTGCTTAATGATATCTTTATCATACTCAAATATTTGTAATTATAGTTGCACTTTATATATATATATTGTTGATTTAAGGATTTTTTTTTTCTTCCCTTAACTTTAAATTGCAATAATTTTTCTGTTATCTTGCTCAAATATTCATTTTAATTTTCTAAAATAAATGATCGCTTTATGCATTAACAATAATAAATTTATTTATTTATACTAGTAGGCCCGTGCCAAAAATTCGCACAGTATATTGTTATCAAATGCTAAATTAATAAGAAAATAAAATAGTACAAAGTATCAAAAGATAAAGGAATCAATTCTTACATCATCGACAAATATAATCGACAAAGGAAACAAAATTAATTTAAATCATCATTTTTGTTTGGAACCAATATATTTATTTATAAATTTCAATAAGCTGTATCTTTGCGAAAAATTGTCCGATTTCAATGATTTTTTTTCCTTTTGTAGACAATTTAGTAATGTTTTATATAATCATGGAATAACGAAGGAAAAGTGTGTAATTTTTTTAGTTATTCGCAAATAAAGTTTTCTTTTCTTTCATAACTTGTTTGCCTGAATTTTCGGGGTGATTGGACTATTTTTCCCGCCTGAAGGAGAAGGAAGCCTTCGAAATTGGTGGCTCAATCTTGAGATTTGGTGAAGACTTAACGATGATATGGCTTGCTGATCAAAAACACCATCGATAAATAATATAAACTCCTGTCTCGACCATAGAGACCTCAAGTCGACGAAATGAGAGATGTATCCAATGACAGTACTACAATTAACGTCAGGTTGTGTGGATGCGAACCCCATGCCTTGCGTTATCTAGAAAATAGTACGTTTTTGGGCTTAAAAACGCAGGATCCGATGGAAATCAAAAGTGGAGAATACGATTCGCTAACCCCCCGTGAAATTCTGAATCCAACGGTACCCCATTCGTGGTATTTGAGCATGACAGGAGCTTATATTTGGTACAAAATCGATTTCGAGCCTTACTGTAATAATATATGTACGGATTTTACTTTTAAAAGAATTATTAAATAGTATATGAATTCTGCTTTAGGGCCTGAAAAAGGTGGACAGGATTTGTTTGTTTTTTTAAATCGATTTGTAATGACTATAAAGATGTTCAGTCCAGTTCTGGAAATGAACCTCCTTAGGACATTCGATTACTTTATATCAATTTAGCTCTTCTCTGATACAAAATTTATGGCCAATTAACTCATTTCGTTTAAATAACATTAAAACCCCACAAAATCTAATACAAATAAAAATTCTCTCAGCTACATAATTTAATTAGATATAATGATATAAAAATATATTTTCGTTAATTTTTTTTATTTCGAAAATGTTTTATATAACTTAACAATAAAACAGCTATAGCACCAATGAAACTGAAATTTTTCTTAAAAGTTATAATAAAAAGGAATGAGATCTCCGAATAACCACTCAGAAAAAAATATTCACTGTTATGTTTTAAAGTCGAAGTGTACAATAGATCTGTCACCTTCGTAAAATTAATTATTTTACTGATTAATTTCTTTTTTAAATTTACAACTGCAATAAAATTTTGTAAATAACTGTACAATTTATTTGTATGAAATTTCCATGGCTTGTAATTGACAATCCATAGGACTACGAAACCATTTTATTATAAGTTCACCAGAAGGTTCAGTGGCCATCTTTTTTTTTTTTTTATCGTTGTCGGGAATAGATTGAGATGGCTGGTTACAAAACAGTGTATTCGTGTAGATTTTTTGAAGTTTTTTTTTATTAATGGGGTACCTATTTTTGACCAAATCTAAAACATGGAAAATATCAACTCCTTTATGGATGATTTTATTTGTGGAACAATAGAAAACATTACGAAATTTTTGTAAGTGACCAGGTTTCATGTGTCGACCAATTGTGGTTAGATTCTGTGCGAATCGTCACTAATATATATGGTATATTCATATACATTCGTGAATGTAAGGTTATTATTTTTTTCAAAATCTTAGACAATAGTCATTTTCATTTTTCGGTCCAAGGTCCATCGTACAGTATTTTACGTTCCATTGGACGAAAAATCCAAATCAATGTGTATATAGAAAAATGGATTTTCAGGAAATCCTACTTCCCAGAATATTAAGACTCAAAAAGTAAATGACTTTCGAAAAGGTTACTGAAAAAATTAAAATTAAATCTGTTTTTTGAATCGAACAAATAGGATAGTTGTAATTGACCTCACTATCAGATTAAGATAGTAATTTTCTTCGTATTTTGAACATCGAATTTTCGAATTATAAAGAAGTACACGAATCCGACTTTAGAGACTGGAAATGGTGGACAGGAATTGTTTTTAAAAAAAAAAATTTGTAATGACCGTAAAGATGTTCAATCCAGTTCTGGAAATGAATCTCCTTAGAACATTCGATTACTTTATATGAATTTACCTCTAGTCTAATTCAAAATTTATGACCAATTATCCAAAACGTAGACGTACCGTTTCAAATTTGTAGGCCATATTAGATCCAGTGTTATTTTCGATCATCGAACAAAAACTGTTTTTATATGAGACCAGATAATTAATTTTTTTTTTACTTATAGTTTTTATTTTGGTCGACACAGGAATCATGAAATATTCGTGGATGACTAAGAAGCTAAATTACGTTCATTTTTCAATAACAGTTTTTGAACGAAATGATGTTATATAGAGCAAACATCATCAACTCCTTTTTTGGCCATGATTTGATCGTTGGTGTAAAAAACTGTGATAGCTTCGGAAGATATGTGGACCTTAATGTTTAGGATATTAAGTAGGCGTTTGTAATATGTGTCATATGTTGTTATATTTGAGACTAACCAATTTTTTTAGGGAGAAATCCATCCACCTCTACCTTCAGGTCGATATTTTTCCATAGTAATTTACGTTACCTTACCAAATAAAAAATTAAGTATAAAAATTATCAATTTAGCGGTTTTAACTGAAACTGACTAAGTTTGTCGACGTTCAATGAAAATGGAGTTAGATAGTTCTTTCGCACAATCATTGGATATAAATTACTTTTTCCATTACTTCTTAATTTTATTAAAAAGCAGTGTTTCTTATTTTCTCCAGAAACGTTTAAACCATGCGATCGGGTTTTATATACACTTCAAGGCTACCATAGGCAGTTGCGCCATCAAAATTTCTGAGGGGGGCATATTTTGACGGGTTTTTGAGCTTTTGAGGGGGAGCACATTTTAACGGTGTTTTGAATTTTCGGAATGAAAATTTTCAGAATAAGGATTAAGGGGAAAACATGGAACAGACAGCAGCATGTATAATTGCGTATGATCTATGCTTTTTCTAATTCTACTTCCCCTTGCTCTGATTTTAAGAAAACATGAGCAATAAAATATCTTGGGAGAGGAGGGCCACTCCTAGCCATGGGACATAAAAACTAAAACTATGAAGTTTTTCTGTATTTTTCCTCACCCCTTCATATATACAGGATGACTCAGTTTTTAATGGCCAAACTCTAGGGGATAATTCTAGACAAAATTTCCAACAAAAAAGTTCATTTTCATGCATGGACCTATTCTGAACGAAAAATGAGCCAAAACCAATTTTGTGTCTTCTTTAAGACGGTCACGTTTTTATTGAATAAGAAGAAATTTCTCAACAATTCAAGATAATTAAATTCTAATTACACCATCGTAAAGTAGACAAAAATTATTTGAGAGAAAATTGAATAAATTTACTAAGATCAATGCCTAAGGTCTAATACGACAGTTGGGGCAGCTGTTACAGTGCCCATACACGAGCATCATATCTCCGTATTCCCGACTTCGTATGCAGCAGTACAGAATTTAATTGCTTAAATATTTTTTGAGCAATTCCTTCGTATTCAATAAAAAATGTGACCACCTTAAGGAAGACAAAAATTAGTCTTAATTCCTTTTCCGTTCGGGATCGATCTATGCACCAAATGAACTTTTTTGTTAGAAATTTTGTCTAAAATCACCCCCTTACCCCTTCCTCCCCTCCCCGTGTTTGGCCGTTAAGAACTGAGACACCCTGTATATTGTTTGTCATAAGAACTAATTAGCTCTTTAACGAACAGAGCTCCTCCCCCCAACAAGGTGAAAAAAAAAATCGGTTGATGTACTGATTTTTGGTTCTCGTAATCAGAATGAATTGAATGAATGAAACTTGAAAATAGTTTTAAAAATATGAAAAATTTAGGCTCTACGACAAGGGAATTGAATTTTCGTTGGTAAAGATATACCATTGTCTTAGGGATCTTCTAGAAGAACTATCCTATATTTGCAGATTGTCTCAAATCCCAATGTTGCTGCTATTGCAGATTGCATTTTGAGCCAGGAAAGAAATACATGGTAAGCGACCACAAATTTCCGTTTTGGCAGGTGTGCGAAGTTCGCTAATAATAAGCAAGCGTTTAAGGAATTCTTCAATCTATTTTATTATAGATTAGTTTTATGAGTATTCTTGGGAATGTTACGTTTAACGATAAAAACAAAATTAATAAAAAATCGTACGATTATCAAACATTATCTTATAATGGATATATAATGGAAGGTCGGTGGAGATTTGTGAATCATAACGACCTCTTGTGAACATTTTCTTCGCCAATAAAAAAGTGGGCTACGTCTACTTACAAAATCAATAGGCTCAAAAAGAAAGGTTTTAAAGTTTGGTGTACGTTTTTTTTTTTTTTTTTTGAGTATTACAGCAATCTGTCTCTTGGACATTGGTTATAGTGAGATAGGATAACATTCACACTATATTTACAAAAAATATTATTATGAAATTATATATATATATATATATATATATATATATATATATATATATATATATATATATATATATATATATATATATATATATATATATATATTACAATGTTTTTTATAATTCGAATTTCATGACCTATTATTATCCGACTATAATTCATATCTTAAGTTTATATATATATATATATATATATATATATATATAATAGACAGCCAATATCTTATATTATATAAATATATAGCTGTTCTTTGAACCTATCGTTGGGGAAAAGTTGGCAAGATCTTGCATCTATTAAAGGCCGATAAACCAGACGACTAAAATGCCTGAAACGTCTATATAGGGAAAGGAGGTGATTTGTCAATATTTAAATTAACATTTGTTGCTTAGGTACACTAACTTTTGATTATTATTTTGCTTCTATTTATTGTATTTTTTTTTGTACATATAGTGTGAATCCTACCTCACTATAACCAATGTCCAAGAGACAGATTGTTGTAATACTCAAAAAAAAAAAAAAAAAAAAAAAGGTACACCAAACTTTAAAACCTTTCTTTCTGAGTCTATTGATTTGGTAAATAGTCATAGCCCACTTTTTTATTGGCGGAGAAAATGTTCACAAGAGGTCGTTATGAGTCACAAATCCCCACCACTCTTCCATTATATATCCATTATAAGATAATGTTTGATAATCGTACACCTTTTTTATTAATTTTGTTTTTATCGTTAAAAGTAACATTCTCAAAAATACTCATAAAACTAATCTATAGTAAAATAGATTGAAGAATTCCTTAAACGCTTGCTTATTATTAGCGAACTATATATATATATATATATATATATATATATATATATATATCTTTGTTCAACACCACGCAACAACGATACTGTGTAATAACTAACTTTACTGTGAAAGGATAGGCTACTACTTTTGGTAATGTCCAGGAGCACTCAACTTATTAGTAATAATTTTGTTTGTGATGGATCCAATAATGTAAAATTGTTTAAGTAAGATAATTTATACGACCACTAAAAAGTTCGAAGGGGTAGTTCTAAGCACCTGAAGCAGTTTATTTCATTAAAAAAATAAATACATAAATAAAATGTTTAAACAAACTAACGTTCTGTTGCAATTCTCGTTTTTTTTTTCCAATTTATATAAATGCGGCGCTTTTATATTTACGAAATAATTTGCATTACCATGATATTACCAATGGTCCAATTTTGGCACAAACGTAAATTTAACTCAATTATTAAGGGGGGCTGGAAGGGGGGTGTGTGGTGGGGATTCCAATCCTAAAATAACCAGTGTGTCTTTTCTGCTGTGTAGGACCTGGCATCCAGACTTCACGATGATAAGAACCTGAGTGAGCACCTCAAGTTACCGATCCAGCGAATCAACGACTACCAGCTACTGCTGAAAGTAAGTGCAATTTGGGATACATAGTTCAAAAAAGTAATTTTCTGGTAAAATTGTACAATTCTGAAATTTTTGCACAACTTTAGTTTTCTAATGGTAACAACATCCATTAACAACACAAGTCTGTAATCAATCACATTGAGTGAGGTGAACTTATTTTTTATTATAAAATTAATATTTGAATTCTGCCCAGAGTTTAAAACAACACTTATCAATTTGTCTAATCACAATTTTACTGAATTTTAAATATAAAAATATTCGAAGGATTTGGATTAAACATACATTTAGCAGTGTTAATATGTTAAATTCAGCATGTAACCCAAACCGCATCCCTTAAAAGCTTGTGTTTCGGACGCTTGGATAGTGATTGTTAAAAAGAAAGAATTAAAAAAAAAAAAATATGAAAGTGGAGGGAGAAGGGTTGAATTTTAAAACCTTGAAGTCAGAACTATTTTTACTGTGTACGACAACATAAACAAGGCTAATGTCACTCTTAGCTGACAGAGAACACGTAAATTTATTTTTTCTGTAAACACCGTTCACCTACTTACATATACACGGCTATATCGGTTTGTTTATGTAATACTGTTCTGTTAAAAACTCATAAGCGGTTAGAATAGATTATATATTTAGCATTGTATATTATTTATATTTATTTCATGAATACAAAATTTTAATTTAGGGATGGTTTCAAATTTCAATCCAAATAGGCTAATTTTTTTTTATTTTAATTTAGTAAATAAAATATTATAAAATAGCGAATAATATATTGTTCTTGAATCCTGTCCCTGAGACACGCCTAGTAATAACTTCACCTCATTTTACTGTGCCAAGATCATACACTTGTGCTACATACAGAATTGCAGCTAAAATGTGCAATAAATTTTAATGCATGCTTACTGTAAGTATATAAAATAGCTTTAAAAAGGCCTACGACATTCTTAACGTTAAAGGTTTTTCGAATAGACATAACTAACAGAAACCTGGCCTATATTTTTAAAATTACAAAAAAAAAAAAAATTAATAGGGTGAAAAAAGTATCCACTTCCAGGGTAAGATTATCAGCAATGAATTTAAAATAGAATAGAGAGACTTCAACTACATTCCGTGACCTCATTGTTCGACATTAATATATAAAAATTTGATATCACTGCCTTCCTTAAACAAGTTTTATAAAATGTTGTAATGCATCAGTAATACAGTCCTAAAGAAACAAAAAAATTAAAAAAGGATATTAAAAAGGAACAAATAATATATTATCTATTTATTATAATATGTAATCAATTAATTTTTTACTAAAATGTTATATATATATATATATATATATATATATATATATATATATATATATATATATATATAATTATTCCTTTAATTGAGGAGAAAAATGCATTCTTACAATTCTAAATCAATAACATTTATTTGTTTTGTTTTTTTAAAGTACTTCTTGTTTTTTTTTATTTAGTATTTTTTTTATAGACTCAAATATAATTCCAGACGATTTTCTAATATTTGTAATTTCAAAAAATTATTGCTTTAAAAATTTAAAAATTACATTATGTGATTTTTAATTTTTGTTGTTTTTGTTTTGTATAGCTCATACAATTATGTGTTTTATTTAAGTATTTTTTAATATTTCGAAATTATTATAAAAATTCAACATTTTCACTATTTTAAAATATATTTTTTTAAAATTAAATATAGGTCAGTGCCAATGTTTATTTTGCAATTAAAACTCATTTTTACCTTCATCACATAATTATATTCAGCATGAGATTTTCATTTATCCATTTACTATGTTAAATTTATTGTACATTTTATTATGATCATGATAAGACAGTAAATATATTTTCATATGATTAAATTATTTTTTTCTTATTTGTTTGATTCCATAATAAAGAAATAAAGTATTTTAGTATCTTCAATAAATTAATGTCAATAAAAACGAGATTATTAAATATCGTTATGCAAAGGAGTTAGGGATTGTTGATGCCAATTTGGTTGATCTATTTTAAAAAACAAGGAAGGATCTTGTATCCATCAATTTATTTTTATTTATCGACTTGAGAACTTGTTGAAGAAGAAAACAAATTGAGAAAAAAAAAGAGATTAATTTGATAAGTCAATACAATCAGCGTTATATATCATGCTATATTTAAAAACTTTTACATATTATTGCTGATATTGAATAGATGTTTATTTGTACTCTTTAAAAGGTATTGTTAGATTTCATTTTTAAGAATTTTGGATTTTAAGGTTCATATTTGCCGTAAGATTATGAGTATTCTTACGTCCGGATAGATTGTATTATTTTTTCGTAATATTTTAACATTTTTACGCGAGAAATGTTTTTTTTGTTATCTTGTAAAAAATAAATTCATACAAGTTAATCCCTTGATGCGATCTAATGAACCAAACCATGCAGTTGCACCTGATCAATTTACATTCACCCATCCCCTTAGTTGGTTGTCGGCCAAATAAATACATCTGAGATTTTCTAGGATAATGTTGGCGTGTGGGTGGCGCAGAAATAGAACTCTAAGTTAGTAGGTCAGAAGTCACTTATCTGTCTAGTTAAAAAAAA
Organism: Nezara viridula; assembly: GCA_928085145.1. NCBI lineage: Eukaryota > Metazoa > Arthropoda > Insecta > Hemiptera > Pentatomidae > Nezara > Nezara viridula. The sequence goes on from OV725078.1 coordinate 82,577,069, forward strand.
AAAATTCATTAATGAAATTAATTATTTATATTTTAATACCATTATAAATTATTTTAGTTATGCTAAAATAATTCTTATTATTTTGAGTTGATTTAAAAATTTTAAACAAACGTTTCTGTTGTTATATATTTTTTTGCGGTTTTTAATTATAAACATTTAAACGAAATTCATGACTTTTTTTCATCGATTAAAATTTCATTTTATAGAACTCGATTTTTTAATTGAATTTTATTTGTTTTTTTAATGTATTTAATAATATAAATCTTCTCAAAAGGTTTATAATATTGAACTTAAATTATTTAATAATTTTTATTTTCCAATTTTAATAACTTTTTTTTTTTAATCTTTTAACACATTTTTAAGCTGATTTTAAGTTGTTAAAATGATATTTTAATTAAAAAATGAAGGCATGTTTTCATAAAGTTCAATTTATAATTTATTGAGGAAAAAAAAACTTATGTACTTATTTGCAACAAGATCTTTTAAATTAAAAAGTATGTATGTGTGAAAATTACAACTTAAATTTAATCAAAAGTTTAAAAATTCATCTTCACATTTTTAATTTATTTCCCCTTTTAATAAATATCTATTATTTTTAATAAAAAATTTGGCCGTTAATTTTTATAAAATACCACGAAAAGTATATATTTTAAAATATTTAACAAGAAAAAAAGGTACACGGCGCCTAAGATAAAATTACGAAATGAACAGCTAAAAAATTCTATTTTAATCTTACTTGCTCGTCACTGAGATTTAAACGTTGATCTTGGCAAAGACCATTATATGACACACCTCACTGAATCGGGATAAATAAACAAATTAATGGAGAAGATAAGTCTAATAATGGAATGGACAGAAAAAAGATGATGATTCAGAAATATTGCAAATTTTCATTATTTATAATTGAATCGAAATATGACATGAAAATATGACATTATCATAAAACAGAAGCTTATGTGCGAGTAGCTAATGAAGACAATAAAGTAAACTCTCATAAAAATTGTTTTTTAATTATTTGACATTAACCCTTAAATTCTCTCAGGTTGAAGGTTATCAAACGTGAACATTTCGTTGAGTTTTTAAATCTTCGCAAATAGAAACTAATATTCAATCCATACATTTGAATTTGCAAAGCATTTATTTAATTTACTATCCATATTTTTAGATAATATATATTTTTACAAAAAAAAAAATCAAAACTAATTTATAAATAAAGTTTCAATTTAAATAATGAAACTAATTAAATTTCGAATTTAATAAGCAGAAATTAATTATAGATATCGGAGTTTACCGTCTCCGTTAGATGCATACAATATTTTATTGCTTTTTCCCGAATTATATATACATTCAATTCAATTTATTGGAATTTTTTTTTTATTTAGTAGAATTTTTTAAGCCGTATAGCGTGGAGAGTAACAATTGATAAATTAAATACGATTCTTTTATTTGTTAATATCACTAAGTTGTAATTTTTTTTTTTTTTTTTTTGAGCTTTCAGGGAGTCTGAAGTGCACTCGTTTTCAATAAATCTTAACCGGAATAACTTAAAGGAATTAATGAAAATCTTTTAAATATAATCAATTAAAATCTTCTGTTGAGTACTTTGGTATTTATTTAATAATACGATAATCGTTTATTTAATTACAAGAATTTTTCGTTTTGTGCAGAACAATGATTTTATTCAAAATTTTAATTCACTTTTCATTTCGACCTTAGATTTTAACAACATTAATAAACAATTTATGACGACATAGAAACCGATTAATTCAGTTGACTGATTAAGTGATTTTTAAATTGATTCGTATGTTGTAGTTTTTTGTATCTATGTTTTATCCATTTAATTAGAATGATGATTTAAGTTTATATTTTAAGAAAATGAGTACACAATATGTTAATAAATTATTGTAAGCTGAATAAATTTCAATGAATAAAATCATCCAAATTTCAGCGGCCGATATTATAGATTGTAAAGTTTAATATATTTTCATTAATGCCTCGAAACACTTTTTGATTCACAAGGCCAGTTTTGTATTTAAATTTGAACACCTAGATTTATGTTATGCTACATAATGAATAATATACAGCGTAAAAATCTAGATGTTTCTTTTTTTTTATTTTACGGAAGAAAAGTTATATTAATTGGCCAAAATGTATTCAGATTTTAATTTAAAATATATAAATACGATCACGTATATTTAATTTGATTTCAGTCATCATACGGTAATTTTTTAATGTGTTCTCAAATATTACATCTAGTAAATCCAGTTTTTGTTAGTAGAAATTAGTTTAAATTATAAACTAATATTCGCCTGTTTTTTTTTATAATTTTATTTTACAATATAATTTGTTTTTTTTATTGTGATATAAGCTGGATGTTTGGATATTAGAATTTTTTTTCACAAAATTATACACACACTTGAATATTACCGTTTATCAGTAAAAAGAAGATCGTATAAAACGTATGTGACAATATTTATATATTTTTAATTTTAACTTCCAAACATATATGCTTTATAAAAAACTTAATCTCTTTTTAACTATTTAATTACCAAAACTATAAAAATTTAGAAAGCATTTTTATTATTATATATAAACAATTTTTAAAATAATTAAATCAAACTTAATTTTTTTTGTAAAAAACAACATTTAAAGATTCCTTTATAAGAAGATAAGCAGATATAATTTTGTTACCTGCATGAAAATTGTTTCATATTTGAACTAACAGAGGTTGTAAGTTATTACAAATTTAGTTATATTTTTAATAAATTATAAATGTGGCCTTAAAAGTTGCCCAATACTTACTGGTTCAGGCAATATTCATAATTTTGTATATCTAAAATTTAATTTATTTTTTCGTGTATTTTATTGAAATATTTTGAATGAAACTTCTATATTTATGTTGCTGATATCATAAATAGTTGGCTCTCTGCCCTTTGGAAAAATAAAATAATTTCAAAATCGTTCAGCATATAAATATAACATTTATGTGGGTAAAAATGACAGATATATTGGGAAGGGTCACGGTTTCAAGTATATTGTTTTGGCACTATACCTATGTTTGATTTCAAAAGAAAAACATAAAACATTGTGGGTTGTTGGTTCGCCTGGATGAGTGAGATAAAAGCGTATAGTCCGCTCATTCGGTCGTACAATGAACTGCCCATTTTATCTCTAATCTCAAAGTTATATTTTAAATGGTCAATTCCTTAATAAAATAAAAAAATGAATTATGAGAAACGAAAACAATAATTAATAGTTTACTAGGTATACAAAATTAATTTACCTTTATATTGAATCTCATTTTTTAAAATTTATTTATTTAGACATATAATATTCTGTCACAGGGACAATAATTATATTGATAAATGAACACTTTCACACCGTATATACAAAAAAGAAACAAAAGTAAAATACTAACTAAATAATAATAAATAAAAACTATATACAATAAAAAAATAAAATAACCTAAATAGAAGTAAATTAAAAACATAAAAATACAGTCATACCTATATACAATAGATCTCATTAAATGGATTGTATCTCTACATATAACCCTTATTTCTTCATTGACATATTTGAATCATGACATTTTGTAAAATAAATCAGTAAACTTACAAAAAAAATTACTGCTCATTGCATAATGGATGAAATGACAGTTAGCAGGTCCGGTATTTTTGTTTTTGAGATATTTTAATCCAAATGTTCCAAAAACCTTTTTGAAACAAAAAAAAATTTTTTGCTGACACTATCTTTTTTCTTTTTTGCCTCTATAAGATTGCGTAACATCACGATACATTTTTTAATAATAACTCATGATAGATAGATGATGCAATGCTGAATATATCCCTTGCTTACATTATGGAGGTCCGATTTTTAGTTTCTGAGATATTTTAATCCAAATTCAAAAAACTCGAGCCGACTTTACTCGAATAAGCGTTACATAGTCGAGCTTGATGGCTCATCCCACAAAATAAAGCGCTAAGTGCGCATCTTAAGAGTTTTTCCCTTCAATAAAATATTCATTTGCATATAGTCTTATATATTAAACTATATTTAGCTCAGAAACATTTTTCAACTTAATCTAGTATATATATATATATATATATATATATATATATATATATATATATATATATATATATATATATATATATATATATAAGATAAAGACCGGAGACCGGCGATATCAGCCTTAATACCGTCCTGAATGTAAATAAACATATGAAATGTATATAAGGAGGATTACTAAAGGAATAAATCAGTATCTTTTCTGAAACCGTGAGTGTTGCATTTCAAGCCCTTTCCTTTCTTTTTTTTTATTGTTAGAGTCCGCCGACGCTTAACTGGTGCCGAAACCCGGGACTACGACAGGAGAACAGAGAAGTAATTTTTTTTTAAAGTCATTTTTTTTCTCTTGGTTTTTTTTTTCTTCTCCTAGTCATAAGGAAAGAGTGAAATGCCAACAGAGGGCTTAATCAGGCCGGGAGTGTTGAGCGCCCCGGAAATCCCTCAACCTCAAGAAATTCCGCAGATACCTCAGATCGCGCAGGCCCCTCAGGTGCCTCAGATACCTCAAATACCTCAGGTACCGCAGATTCCGCAGATCCAGGAGATCCCTCCCTTACCGAGGGACACATTGGCAGAAGCGCACGCTAACGCGCTGGAATGGATGAAAATAAGAGCGGCGACCACGCAGGACCTTCGAAGAGCCATTGCGGACCTGGAACGCTTCGGTGGCGAGGTAGGTGAGCTCAACCATTTCCTGAAAGGCGGAGACCGCCTCATGTCTAGAATAGAGGTAAAGGTGGCGGAGGACCTGGTAAACCTAGGGGACGCGGAAGCGTTGAAAGCGGCTCTGGTGTGCCGAGTAAGGAGGAGCATCCTGAACCAAATTCAGGCGGATGAGGAGACACCATGGCCGGTGATTAAGGAGCGACTGAAGAAGGCCTTCGGAGGAGGCAGATGGACGCCGGAGGAAGACATCTTCCAAATGTTTAGGGAGCGCCGGTCCCAACGTCAGACGAGGGGCCAGTATGCGGGGGTACTAGTGGCAAAGTACAACCGCATAACGGAGAAAATGCGCGAAACAATGAGTGTGGGAGAGGTGGAAGCCAGGATGGAGTTCCTCTCGACGATACTCAAGGTCCAGTTGGCGAAGGAAACGGGAAGGAGAGACGGATTGCCCAGGGAGAGATCATTCCTCGAGTGTGCCCAGGAAATGATCGACCTAAGCGCAAGGGAAGAAGAGACTCGGATGGACGTGGAAGAACCAGGGTGGATCCGGGTGAATGACAGACGACCCCGGACAGCCCCGATGGGTTGGAAGAGGAGAGAAACGGTACAGCCGAGCGGAGAAAAGGTCAGGATGGGTGAAAAAAGATCCGGACAAGTGAGGCCGAGGAATGGACCCCGCAGGGAAGACAGGAAATGTCATGGGTGCGGAAAGCCAGGACATTTAGTTGCACAATGTCCGCGCACTAGATGTTTCGAGTGCGGTACCGAAGGGCATATTGCTAGGCAGTGCCCGTACATATTCCGGAGGAGAGAAAGAACTCAAGACGAGCCCATGGAAGTAAACACGCAGAAGCTGACAAGACGGGCTAGGATACAGCGGAAGGACGGATCTTCGGGAGAGGCAACCGAGGAGTCGGGAACTTCGGGGACAGAGACGGACGAACCAGGTAGCAGTGGAGGCGAAGGAGGCAGGAGCAGCCAACGGACCGAGCAGCGACGAACGGCGGCGGGGAGGAGGAAGCTGGGCGGCATCTGAGGAGTGTGGCAGCAGAGAGGCGACCGCACAGCAACATGCAACAACATCCGAGGTAAGCCATGCTGGTTGCCAATTATCGAGGTAGACGGGGGAGTAAAGTGCCTCGTGGATACCGGGAGCTCGAGCACTATTATGACCAGAGGGGCGTTAGGGAAAGTGTGCGGGAGTGAGAGGGCACTCCGGATCCAAAAATGCGATTGCCAACTAATCACTCTGGGTGGCCCCTGTAGCGTAGAGGGGGAAGCGACAATAAGACTTGATCGGTGGGCAGGAAAAGAGGGCGAACTGAAGGTACACGTAGTAAAAAACATGACTCGGGAATACCAGGTCATAGTGGGGTGCGATTTGTTGGGGCAGGTAGGGGCGAGCATTAGGAATCGTAGAGGAGCCTGGAGTGTTAGGTTGGGAAAGAAGAAGTTCGGATGTATAGGGGTCGCGAGAGAAAGAAGGGTGCGGATAGGGGCGGTGAACAGAGTGGAGGACTGGAGGAAGTTGCTACAGGAGGAGTTTAGGGACATTTTCTTCAGGGAAGGTGAGGTATTAGGGGTAACAGGGAGGACGGTGCATGAAATCCCACTGAAGCAGGATAGGGTAACTTACGTGAAAGAGAGAAGATACCCGCAGGCGTTGAGGCAGCATATTCGAGAGGAGCTAGATAGTCTAAAAGAACAAGGGATCATAGTTGATAGCACCTCACCATTCAATAGTCCCCTGTGGGCGGTGAAGAAGAAGGCAGCACCGGGGGATAATAAGGAAAAATACAGGGTGGTAGTAGACTATCGTAAATTGAACGATAACACGGTAGACGAGAAGTACCCGATCCCCAGATTCGAAGATATACTGGATAGGTTGAGTGGAGCCGTGGTCTTTAGCACGTTGGACCTTAAGGCGGGATATCACCAAATACGGATGCACCCGGAAGACCAACACAAAACAGCGTTCACATTCGAAAGGGGGCATTATGAATTCACAAGAATGCCGTTTGGTCTGAAGAATGCGCCCATAACATTTCAGCGTCTGATGGACGAATTTTTGAGGGGTATCGATGACTCGGTATGTCAGGTATATATGGATGACCTGCTGATTTTTAGCAGAACGGAAACCGAACACGTGGGACATCTGAGGTCAGTATTCGAGAGGCTCCGGAAATTCGGGCTGAAATTATCAAGCGAGAAGTCTCTGCTGGGACAAACGCGGATTAATTTTTTAGGCCACACTATCTCTAGCGAGGGGGTCAGACCGGATGCGGCAAAGGTGGAGGCGATCACAAGGATGGCGGTACCACGGGACGTGAAGGGGATCCGTAGGCTTCTTGGGACGCTGAACTACTACCGGAGATTCGTACCTGAGATGGCAGAGTATTTGGTACCCATTAACAATTTGCTGAAGAAAGGCGCGAAGATTGTGGTGACACCAGAGATGGAGAATAATATCCGAAAATGTATGAATAGGTTGCTGACAGAGCCGGTGTTAGCGTTCCCGGATTTTGAGAAGCTCTTTAATATAACCACCGATGCGAGCGAATACGCGTTAGGGGCCGTTTTGTCCCAGGGGGGGAGTGAGGGTGAACGACCGATAGCATACGCGAGCCGTCGGCTTACGGGTGCGGAATCGCGATACAGCGCTTTGGAGAGGGAGCTACTCGCGATAGTGTGGGCTATCGACCATTTCAGGCCATACGTATTTGGGAGGAAGTTTCGAGTCCACACCGACCACAAACCCCTGCAGTGGGTAGGGAAACTTAAAGAAACCTCAGCTAGGGTCACGCGATGGAAGGAAGTCCTTAGTCAATACAATATAGAGGTGGTGTATAAGCCGGGAAAGGAGAACGTGGTGGCGGACTGGCTCTCGAGGGCCATCATGATCAACGCGGTAGAAGAGGACGGGGGAGGACCATCGCGAGACGTGCGCCAATTCTTGAGTGAATGGACTCCCGACGGCGAAGGAGCGGAGGATATCGTCGGTATAGATGACAGGGGAGAGTCCCCGGAAGAGGAGAGCTCAGCGGAGGAAAGAGCAGTGGAAATGGAGGAGATAGACGACATCATCAATGACAAGCATCGTCAGGTAATCTGGAAAACGAGAGTAGCAGGGATGATGAAAATAGATTATCGAAGATATGGGAAAAGCAAGATTCGCGTCATCTGGTCGCAACCCGGGGTGAGTGAAGAGCAAATTTGTACGGCACTGAAGGACGCCACGGAACCTGGAAAGACGCACCATCTTTATGTGGGGAATAACACGGTATGGGATAAAATAAAGCGGATGTGGAGATCCGAGCGAATTGGTGTGGACAGAACACTCATCCGTTGTAAGTACGCAGTGGAAACTATACAGGATGAGGAACAGCAACAGGCAGTCACATTAGCTTATCACCAGGGGAAAACCAACCACCGAGGCGTGAACGAGACACTGCAGGCATTACGTCGAAAGTATTTCTGGTGGGGCATGAAAAAATCCATCCAAGAGGTCATAGGGAAATGCGAGGTGTGTATGCGCACGAAATATGATCGACACCCCCCCAGAGGGATTCAGGAAGAGACACCGACGGGGAATATGCCACTACAGGACCTCCAGATTGATACATTTACCTGGAGAGGGTTCAAGTGGGTCACGGTCATCGACGTCTTTAGCAAGGTAGCTATGGCACACCAGGTCATGGACAAGTCTGCCAACGCAGTTGCGGAAGCCCTACAAACCTGGGTGCAGTTCTACGGGGTCCCCGAGAGGATCACATCGGACGGTGGTAGGGAGTTTGACAATGCCGCGATTAGGGAGGAGGTGAAACGACTAGGGATTCGTTGGCATTATAACACCCCGGGACATCCTAAGGGTAGAGGCGGCATTGAGCGGTTGCACAGCACGCTGAGTGATCACATCCGGGTGTATCAGGGGGAAAAAGGGTTGGAGCCGGATGTTGCAATGAAGAAAGCGGTAACAGCCTACAACCACTCGATTCACTCCGTCACGGGATTTTCGCCCGTGGAAGTACTATTCGGGATGCGCAGGCCAAGGCGAGATTGCGGGGAAACAACGGTTAATGAACCATTAGTCGAGCAAATCCAGAGCAATAGGGTGGAGATGGAAAAGACGTGGGGAAGAGTAACGGCGAAAATTAAGCGGGAAAAGGAGAAGCGGGTAGAGAGGCAGAATGTTCGCGTACGTGACCAAATGGGTGATCTAAAGATCGGGACAATAGTGTACCGTAGAGTAGGGACCAACAGAGGGAAACAATTGTTACGATACGAGGGTCCATTCAGAGTGATTGCTATTAGGGAGCATAATCTACTAACGATCGAAAGCGTTAATGAACCTAGAAAGAGGAGAACGGTTCACATTGAACAATTGAAGCTCCCAATGATAGAACCGGAACATAAACTAACGGATTCGTAGTACCCTCACCACGTTATAACAAATATGTTTTTTTTTGGTTGTCTAAGCAAAAATATGGTGTATTTTTTTTTATGTGTAAATAGAATCATAGCAATACAGTAGAGGAAAGTGTATTATTTTTTTTTTCTTCTCTGTTTTTTTTAGGATTTTAAGAGTTCTGTTTTTGGAAGCAAGTGTTGTGTTTAGTTCTGTTTTTTTTTATTTCTTTGTATTATTGTATGTCTCGAGTGAGTTTTACTTTCTTTCAACTTTATACTTGTAAAAACAATTGTAAGGTGTTAAGACTGATAATCGTTAGCTCCGATCTAGGAATATCTAAGTTTCCGAAAAATCCTATTCGTAAACTGGTGGGGGGGAGATAAAGACCGGAGACCGGCGATATCAGCCTTAATACCGTCCTGAATGTAAATAAACATATGAAATGTATATAAGGAGGATTACTAAAGGAATAAATCAGTATCTTTTCTGAAACCGTGAGTGTTGCATTTCAAGCCCTTTCCTTTCTTTTTTTTTATTGTTAGAGTCCGCCGACGCTTAACTTATATATATATATATAAGTATTAAAATCAGAAATAATATAAACAAATAGTATCATATTAGTGGTAGATCCGGCAGAGTAAGACAGTTATACATTCATCAAACTATATTAGTCCTTATTAACCTCATTTCTATTTCTAATGTTATTTTAAAAGCTACTAGAGAAGCAGTATCAGTTTTCAGCTCCATGTTGTCCAATGAGCATAAAATATATAAAAAGTGGTTCTATAATTCATTGCTGAAAAAACGGTTCGGACCGCTTGGTGTATCTGTGGGCCGCATCATTTTCTTTTCTGTTTTGTACTTTCCGTTTTTGTTTTATTGACATGCATGTGTTATAATAATTTACTAAAGGGTCAGCCATGGATGATATATATAGTCATGCATCATTTTTTTTTTAAACTTATTTATTGAAAAATATTACAATCTGTCTCAAGGACATTTATAATATTGTTCACAGATCACAATGCATCATTAAATTTAAAAATTAATCTCATCAAATTTTTAAAAAATATACATGTAAAAAAAAAACATTTTTACTTCCAAATTTAACTCGCTACAAAGGTTCATCTTACACAATGCAGTATCTTTCATATTTAGGACTAATGTTTTTAAAAGAGCGTTAACAATGTTTTTAAATTAATTTAAAAATATACTCTTTTAATTTATATCTCATTTATTATACAGGGTGTCCCGTAAGTAAAGAGAAATATTTAAAGGAATGAAAGTAGATCTTAAGAGCTACAAAAAATTTAATCCGATTCTCTACAAAAAAGTTAATAAATTAAAGATTTGTGTAATTTCTTTAAGTAAATTACGTTTTTTGCTGAATAGAAAGCAATAGTCAACAATATGTTTAATTTAGGTAATCATACTTAAACATAGGAACTTTTAAGTAGCAAAACTACGATAAGTTCTATTATTCATAAAATCACTCATTATTCACGATTTCTTTATATCATTCTCCAATTCGGCAACAGTTATCCATATTTCTTGTTTAATGAACTTTAAGTGTATCCTAATTAAGGTAAGGTTTGTTACGAAATAAGCTGAAATTCAACTTTATTTATGTAAAAAAAAATATATATGAGCTGATATTCTGTAACTTCAAAGTACCTATGTTTATTTCCGCATAATTTATAAAATATCCATAAAAAATTATAAAAGAGCTTTAATTACTTTTTTCCTAAGAACTATGATGTATTATAGTAAATTGATCACAAAAATACACTTTTTTTTTATTAAAAATGCATGCACATTTTTATACAAATTTTATCATATTTAAATTAAATTCATCTATAAATATTCTTCCACTAGGCCGGTCACCTTTTTTTGCTACAACTGAGCTTCTTATCAAAATAATTTGTTAAAATACGATGTTTTTCGTCTATCAGAAATTACTTAGTATTATTTTACGTTTTAGAAAAAACTCCAGCTCCTTTTGCTACTGGCAATCTATTTTTAACAGGGCTCTTCTCAAATCACTTAGAAAAGGCGGCTTGGAAGATTCAAAAATAACCAATTTGAGGTCAGGAACAAGAAACGACCAAGCCAGCCAAAAAATTTGAAGGTTAGGAAATGGAGTCTTCAATTCCACTTTAAAATTTATGTTTAAATTCCATTACTTATGTAAAAAAACAGGGATCGAAACGTTTTTGAATAAATGGAATAAACATAAATAAAAAACATAAACATAAAAATAAAATAAACAACAAGTCATCTAAGTGTATTTCATGACCTATTATCCGACTATAATTCATATCTTTATTTTTTTTTTATTATTATTTTAATGGAATTTATAACTGTATTACATAGAGAATACAATAAGTAAATGAGAAATTTGTAACATGGCATGTACAACATGAAGAGAAACTACCCATTGGTAGAACTCAAATAATTCATATTTTAAGTTATAATATATAAAGGTCGAATTATAAAAAAACATTGTAATATTATATAATTGGGAAATTAATTGTATTTATTGGAATTACTACTGACATTTTATTGGTTACAATTTTGGTTTTCTTGTTTTTATTGATATAAAGACATGGGCATCTTTCAAGATATCAAACAGCGATACGGAAGTGATATTGTCAAAAATGTAAAAATATATTCAAAATTGCTTAAAAAGCTTTCGCATTTGGAACCACAAAGGGTATTTCTTTTAAAATGTAGAAAATATAATCTGTTTCCACCACACATCCTAGATAGCACTAAGAATATTTATCACCTTATTCCTAAAAGTTCGAAGTTCATAAAACCATTAGAGAATATCATATTCAGGACACAGAGCTCAATTTTGAATTTGGAAATAAAAGAAATTTGTTCAACCATAGCATGTATTGGATACAAAATAGATAACATTCTGGTAGAATTTTCTGACAAAATGGATCGAGAAATGTATTATAAATTGACTTATGACCAAGAGAAGCTCTACAAAAGACAAGGCAGTGAAAATAAGTTCAAATTAATAAAAAAGTTTGCGAAAATAAATAAAAGAACAGTAGCTGATCTACTGCCAGAGGTACCAACCACTGCGTTTCTAAACCTTACAGAAAAAAAAACATACAGAATATTTAAGCCTTAGTACCTAAATTTAATTATGAAGTAAACAATAAAAATATCTTGAGTAGAATACGACATCTCCTGTCTGATGTCGAATATATGATACAGACAGTAGAAAAAGAAGATTTAAGGCAGGGTGAACTAAGACTGAAAATACCGTCACTGATGTTTGCAAAAATCAAGCTAATATCAAATATAAGAAAAAGCAGATTGATAAAAAAAAAAAAAGGTCTGTTAGTATGCTGCTCGGCTTGGAGTATCGATGCTCAATTAAAAGTATTGTTTTTCCAGAACTGAAGAGGATCCCATTATTTATGTTAAAAAACAGGGTTAGAAACGTTTTTGAATAAACGGAATAAACAGAAGTTCTTTTAAGTCATCTAAGTGTATTTAATGACCTATTATCCGACTATAATTCTTATCTTAAGTTACATACATATATACATGGTGCCCCGTAAGTAGAGGGAAATGTTTATAGAAATGATAGCCGATAAAATTTACTTCAAATGAAAGTGGAGTTTTTCATGGTTAAGACCATTTAAAGGGGAATTTTGAGCGGTTAAACTAAGCTAATACATATGTGTGTGTATATATATCGATTATTTCGTTCAAGGTCAGCTCTTTGCAAAAAGAGATCGTAGTATGGGAATAAATATTAAAAGGTTTATTTTTTTTTTTGTATTGATTCATCAGATTTTTATTTCTTTTTTCCCAGTCAACACAAAGAGCCTATCTAGGCAGCTTATTTCACACAAATACGACTTGATGAATAAATTACCTCAACGAAATCGGATTTCATTTTTTCACAATCCATCTTTCACTTGACAAATGGACCAAGGTCGAAGTTTTGAAGGAGTAAATATTGAAGAACTTAAAAAAAAAAAATCTGGTGCGCGCATCAAACGACTTTCACTTACCGCCCTCTTCTTAGCAGAAATAAGTATTTTCAGACAAAGGGGAAGTGAAAGTAAAAATTATTGACGTTATATTTATTTAAAATTTATTGTGGGTATTTTTATTTGTTTAAATAACCTTAGACATACAAATTTTAATTTTTATATCGATGTATTCTATACTATTAAATAATACCAACTATTTATGAAAACCGCATATGTATATGAACATAATATTGTCGTAATCCGTATTATATGAAGCTCATGTTACGTATGGAAGCCTGTTGTAATCTTTCGGGCGAGTTAGGGTGAGCTCGGCAAACTCGTATTCCTTTATTACAACTATTATCCATTACGATCTCTTATTTCTACTTTAGTTAATTATCAAATTCTTTCATATTTTATATCAAAGATTAATTTGAATTGGTTAATTATTGAGAAAAAAAAATTAAGGTACTTTAGAGGAAGCCAATATTGAAAGTCATTTAAGCCCTGAGAATAAAACCTATATTATATTAAAAACTGCTTAATAATACTCTAATGTACTGAGATTAATCAAAATCGTTATAGCTGTTTTTGAAAAAATCGTAAAAATGTCTTAAATCGATTATATACAGTTCCGGTTTGCCGATTTTGATGAAAATGTTGCTGTACTATCGAAAGCTTATGCAAACCTAAAAAAAGCTTATGAAACACACACCATTTTGTGGGGGACTTGGTTATTTGAACTCAGGGTATCTCGAAACATATATTTCCGTTGAAAATTCGGACTCGAAAATTTTCACGATCGCAATACTTACCCTTACTGTATATTTCATGTATAGATTTTTATATACGTATTTATCTATTAGTTTTTAGTTGTAGCTATAAATAAAGCTAATTAGCTGTTAGCTATAAGGATAGCTAAAACTTAGTGGCCTGTTTCCGCTAATAACTAATTTAACTTTAGAATTATCTCCGCGCTAATAGCTAATTTAGCTGTTAGCTATAGGTAATATTTTTCCAACTCTGAAAACAACCCTCTTACCTCTTGGACTATTGTTTTCTAGTTTTATAAATGCAGTTCTACGGCATCTTAATTGATTCTATCTTTCCATCTGGTTGTTAGCCTCTATTTTTTGATCTCTTGCCAACTATTGAGGCATGTTGAGTATTGGCTTCCTAATGGATTACATCGAGCTCCATATCCTTGCTCTCGTCCCCTCTTAATCTCCTTGCTATCTTTTTCATGAGATATTGGTCGAACAATTTCTGCAAGCAGTTCTTTATTGGTCCTTCTTCATGCATTAGTACTCTCATTCCTGATCGGTTATCGTGCGGAGAATTTTCAATAATTCTTTTTAGAGTGCTGGTTAGTTATTAATTAATGGAGTATCCAACCAGATCGTCTCTTTATAAGTTTTTCGCTTGTATCATGGAAATTAAACGCCCTAGCGGTAATGTCTTAATAATTAAAGCTGACAAAGTGTGCCACAATATTGATTACATTAATGCAATATGTGCATTTCCATATTACATCTTACACCTGTCATCCCGATGATGGCCTAAATCTTGTGTCGAAACGACAGCACTCATTAAAGGTCAATAATTATATGTTTAATAAAACATTGGTTCCCTTTCACATTGAATATTTATTTTATTTTTATTTATTTATTTTTTAAGATGTTATTGGGTTGTCCGGAAATTTATGCTGGTTCGTGTTTTAAAAACAAAATAAAATTTTCAAAATTATCGAATTTTAAATAAGTGAAATTCCTGATAGATGGATTGAAACATTCTATAAAGAGTTTGATGAACTTCCGAAAACCAATCCATTACAGACGGAATCTCTTCCCGAATCCCCAGCAAAAAGTTTCTCTACTGATAGCTTTGTTTTTGCGTGAGTCAATTTCGTTAATTGCTTTTCTCTCACTTGATTGTAAATAATATATGGTGTGTATTATGTAACCATTATGTATTATATGTTGTGGATGGTAACTTTATTGTAAAGATAAAAAGGATATGGATGCAAGTCTAAATAATTCCAAGAGGGTCGATCTAGGTCAGAGAGTATGGGTTCTGAGATCAGGAGGCACAGCCCAGGAAGCAATAGTGGCCTCCGTGATGTCTGATAAAAAGTTCATCAAGGTAGAGTGGCAGGGTGAAGATGGCCAAACATTGGGCAAAACAGTACCAATTGATGAAGTGTTTCCTAGTTTGCACGAAACAGCACAGACATCCGGAGAGCCTAGTGGGGAAATAAAAGTGAGGAAAGAAGACCCTTCCTCAGAGGTTAATGACAAAGTATGCCCCATTTGTGGGCTGAGTTTCAAGGGTGATAGAGGTCTCAGAACCCATATAGCTAAAAAGCATCCCAGGGAGGCAAATGACGCTAGAATGAGGGGCTTGATTGGTAATATAGAAAGGGGAAAAAATGTAGAGGATGAGGAAGAGGGAGTAAAGAATCAAATAGCAAAATGGTCGGCTACCTTCCAGAAATTTGGTCGGCAAAACAATGTGGATAATATGGAATTCGATGAGGCAGTGGGCAATTTTCTAAAATTTCTAAAAACAATCAATGAAGAATTGCCCGGCCCACAGCACCCTGCCGTCAAGTTCTATAAGCTAAGACGGAAAAACAAGATTGATATGGTTGGCAAGGGTGCTGGAAAAGTGTCCAATCCACAGAGGGCCAACAAGGCAGATAGGAGTCGTCGGCAAGAACAATATCAATATGAGGTAGCCCAGTACAATTATTATAACAGAAGAAAGAAAGTGGTGCAGAATATTATGAACGCCGACGCTCCTAAGCAATGCCCTCTGAAGGTAGCCGAGATTGAAGGCCACTTCAGAAGCCTCTTTGAGAAAGAAAATCTCTGCAAACGTGCGGACTACGAGAATTGCGCCCCGACGCCAAATCTTACATCCATCGATGTCCAAGTAGTAAAAAAGGCGATCAAATCAACGTCATTGGACACATCACCGGGGCCGGACGGAGTTTTGGTCCGCACGATTAAATTCTTTGATGTTTCATATATCATAAAGACCATTGCGGAGATCATGCTGAGGGTGGCATATGTACCGGAGCCTTTACGTCAGGGGCGCACAATCTTGGTATACAAGGGTAAAGGAAATAGCAACAGCATATCATCATGGCGACCCATTACCATTTATTCAATTGTGCGCCGAATTATTGAGAAGGTTCTGGACCATGAACTGAGAAAACAGATCACCTTCAGCAAAAATCAGAGAGGCTTCATCAGAGGCCTACCGGGAGCACACGTAAGCGCCAGAATTATCGACGCAATCATAAAAGACGCCAAGAATAAAAAGAAAGATTGCGCGGTAGTGTTTTTGGATGTCATTGGCGCTTTCGACAACGTTGGTCACGAACATATAATCGGCTCACTAGAGGCAAGAGGAGTGTCACCAGACCTGAAGAACGTAATTGCGGCTCTCCTAGGTTCAAACCAAATCAAGATTGGGATCGGAGCCCACTCGACTAGCTGGATCAAGGTGCGGCGAGGAGTACCCCAAGGCGGACCCTTGTCGCCCTCGCTGTTCAACCTGGCTATAGATCATCTGTACCGCGACCTGTGTGAGCAAGAATTTGCCAACCGCTATGGATATAAATTAAGCAGCGACCAAGAATGTGTGGTCCTCACAGGCTTCGCGGATGACCAGGCTGTTACAGCGTGTGACAAGGGTGCTGCAGAGAGGATTGTTAATGGTGTGCAGAGGATCCTTGCCGAGATCGGTCTAGCAATAAATCCGCAGAAAAGCGTGGGCTTGATAGTCGAAAAAGGAGAGCTGCAACAAACAAAGCTCTCCCTAGAGAACGGAGAAGTGATAGCATCAACAAAGCCAGGTGAAACTATAAAGTATTTAGGATGTGCGTTCTCGGGAGAGCTGGTATTAAATGAGGAAATGGTGACAAAATTAAACAACAACTTGGACAAATTGGTTAGCTCTTGCCTTCTTAAGCCGGAGCAGAAGATCAACGTTGTGAACCAGTACGTGTTCCCGGGACTTACTTACCCTCTTCAGACGGCGCCCCTCACAAAGATACGTCCTGCGATATTGGAAGGAATTGATACAAATATCCGCAGGAGTGTCAAGGCCATTATCGGGCTCCCTGCTAATGCATCAACGGCGATGTTTTATGCACCGAGGAGGTTTCGTGGATTGGGACTGATCCGCTGTCAATGGGAGGCTCCTTTGCAGCATTGGTCCATTGCCCAGCGGCTGTCTAATGTGCCGGATTCCCTGTTCCAGTCCACATTTGATTATAATGCGGAAATCGCGGAATGTGCGGAAAGACTGGGAGTGGATCAGGGCCACCGAAGCGTGAGAGCTCTACGACAGTCGCTGAGAGAAAATTCTTTTGAAGAGTGGGCCAGCTGCAGGTGGCAAGGCGTTGGAGTTCGACACTTTAAAGAGACCCCGAAAGCCAATAAATACATATGCCAGAAAAAAGTGCTTTCGGGGTCGGAATGGTCCAACGCATTAAAACTAAACATCAATTACGCACCTTTACGCGGAGTCCCAGGAGCCAGTGGACAGTCGAAGGAAGTTGGGTCCCTCTGTCGTAAATGCGGCAGAGAGTCGGAAACACCAGCCCATGTGCTGGGAAAATGCCCCAACAATTCCCTCCTCATAACACGCCGGCACCATAGGGTAAAGTTCGAGGTGATGAGGCTCCTTAGAGAAAAGGAATTCACCTGCTTTGACGAGGTCTATTGCATAGACAGTGAAGGCTCTACAAGATATGCGGATATTGTCGCGTTTCCCAGAACAGGAAGGACAGCGCTAATCTTGGATCCAACTGTCCGCTTTGAGAGCAACGACCTCGATCAGGCGGGTGAAGTGGAAAGGGAAAAGAGGAATATATACGAAAAATGCATCCCTTTCCTAAAAGAGAAATTCCGCGAGACCTTCGGAGAGAGAGAGTTCACCGTGAGAGGCCTCTGGTTTGGGTCTCGCGGAACGATCCCGGAAAGAACAAGGAGCTTTCTCGAAGAACTAGGTGTTGATGTTGGGGAGCTCGCGGTATTGGCCGAAAATATTATTTTGGACTCCCTGGGAATCATCCACTATCATATTTATACCGATTGAGGACATCTGGTAATAATTGTTTATTAAATTTTGAATTGATCCGCTGTCGTCCTGTCTTTTTGTGTGCACTCTGGGAATTGCTTATGAGAATTTGTTATGAGAGGAAAGAGGAAAAAGAGAGAAAGAAAGGAAAGATATGACATATATATGTATAAAAAAAATAGAAAAATGAAATATAAAATTAATGTCCTTGTGGATTGATAGGTATGCTGTGTACGAAGCAACCCTATGTAGTAGGGCAGCATTACTTTTAATAAAGTATTTCTCTCTCCAACACCGTCATCACCATCTATGCCGATGACACGTGCATCCTATCAGTTAATAACAATCCATCTATTGCATCCCAAACTCTTCAATCACACATCACAAGTCTTGAAAAATGTTGTCAAAACTGGAGGATTAAAATAAATTCCATTAAATCCCATAAAATTACCTTCACTCTTCGTCGTAAACCTATGACTTCCTGTCCTACAGTATCCTTCAATAATAGCCCTCTTATCCCTGTCGAACAAATACGATACTTAGGATTCCACCTGGACAAACGACTCACTTGGAACCCCCATACCAGACTGAAACGACTAGAAACCGCCCGACGTTTTCGACTACTGCAGCACTTACTAGACAAACGATCTAAGCTTTCAATCAATTACAAACGACTCATATATATGACAATAATAAGACCTATTTGGACTTACGGAATTGAGGTTTGGGGCTCCACTAAACCATTGAATTCCTCTCGTATCCAATCCTTACAATCCAAAATCCTTCGTAAAATCATCAAAGCTCCTTAATTTGTCACAAATAAAATCATCCATAAAGACCTTAATGTTCCACATGTTTCCGATTTGGCCCAATCCAGATACCAATCCTTCCATAACAAACTGCAGAAACATCCGAACGCTCTCGTTTCAAACCTTGCTTCCTCCTCGATCCATGATAACCCTCCGAGGCGTCTGAAATGTTAGTAAATGCTGATATCCAACAAGTAAAATGCTACAGAAGATAAAAACATTTTTGTCTGGAAGATGATTAAAAGTGTTAACACCCATACAAAAGAATAATCCCTTAAAAGGTAAATAGTTTCGTATATATAGGTTAATATAAACACCACCCAAGTTCGATGGCACATGCCCAACCCCTTTCAAGATATTTTATTCCCCTCTTCTTCGATAACGATGTAACCGAAGGCCTAATTTAAAAAGTTGTCGATAATATACAAATACACTATAAGTTTATATAGGTAAGTTTCATGTTTTTCCCTTATTGATTGGTTTGAAAATTTATAATTCCATAGAAATGTCCCCTCAAAAATTCAAAATCCTTGTCAAAATGTGCCCCCTTAAAAATTTTGATGACGCGATTCGTGCCATGTAACCTCCTTCTGGGCTCCCCTGAATATAATGATAACCTAAAATCTTCTGTCCATGAAATAAGTAAGTTTTTTTTTCTCAGTAAAATTCAGTATTAATATTTTTTAAATTTATTTATTACTTATTAACAATTAATTTATTTGCAATGTATCTATGAGCATAAAATATAAAAAGCTTTGTAATGATTTATTGTAATTATGTTTCTGAAAAAACGTGTACTTGGAGGTTTCATATATTAACAAAAAAAAAAAACTGTAACGATACTCAACTTAATATTTATTTAAATTTCATTAAACCAGGAAGTTTTTCTAAAAGTGCAGAAACTGTATGGTTTTAACAAAGTTAAATTTGAAGAAAATATATCCTAATTTACTCTGCTGAAATAAGTAATTACATAAAATAAATAATTATTCTTTATCGCTTCCTATTCAACTGAAAACGCGACAAACTCAAAGAAATAAAAAACTTAAGTTAGCTGTTTTTCTTCGAGTAAAGATTTTTCTCAGTCCGAAAGATTTTTTTTCTTCATATACATATAACGATTATTATTTTGAAAAAAAAAAAAAAAATTGACTAACTATATGAAATGGTGTTTAAGTCGTTCTTGAAGTCTTATTAAATATAATTACACGAACAAGAGATAGTTTTTAATATTTTTTTTCTGTAAAATATGGTTATATTTTACCATTTTTTGGGGGGAGGGTCAACCTGAAAGCTCCCTCCCCCGTAGATCCGCCTGTTATATAATATAATATAATATTAAAATATATTTATGAGAGTAGTCGAATCAGTCAATGATCATGGCACATATTGAGTGAAACAGTGAAGCAGGCCCAAATGATTGTGCCTTGGTTTTAAAAAATAAAATAAACTCAGTTTTCTTAAATATTTTACTAAAAACTCAAATGATAAATATTAATATTTTAAATAAGACTTTTGAAATTTCGAGACGGAAATGACTCACTCGGGTATGCACGACTTGGCAGGATGTTGCCCATGTTTACTGTTTTACTTTGTACTTCACTTGGCAGCATAGGTCTGTTTTTATTTTGTTTTTTTTCTGGATTGAAAACATCTCTGAAATTTGTACTTCAGGAATAGCTTAAACCGCCATTGTCAAGATTTTTTTTTTGTCTCTAATTTATTGTGGATCGGATGTTTGAGAAATCTTATTCAGAATCCACGGATTCTTCTTGATAAGATCGGAATTTCGCCTATGAACAAAACTAAGCTTTGTATTGTTAGCACATTAATCATCTCATATAGAAGAATAGACAGTATTTTGCATTTTAATTCATAGTTAATCTAATATCCCTTGAAAAAGTGATGTTGCCCATGTTTACTGTTTTTTTTTTTTTTTTTCTCGATTGAAAACATCTCTAAAATTTGTACTTCAGGAATAGCTTAAACCACCATTGTCAAGATTTTTTTTTTTTTTTGTCTCTAATTTATTGTGGATCGGATGTTTGACAAATCTTATTCCGAATCCACGAATTCTTCTGGATAAGATCGAAATTTCGCTCATGAACAAAACTAAGCTTTGTATTGTTAGCAGATTAATCATCTCATATAGAAGAATAGACAGGATTTTGCATTTTAATTCATAGTAAATCTAATATCCCTTGAAAAAGTGATGTTGCCCATGTTTACTGTTG
Source organism: Nezara viridula (assembly GCA_928085145.1). Classification (NCBI taxonomy): domain Eukaryota; kingdom Metazoa; phylum Arthropoda; class Insecta; order Hemiptera; family Pentatomidae; genus Nezara; species Nezara viridula. The sequence goes on from OV725078.1 coordinate 82,598,346, forward strand.
TTATTTTTTTTTTCTGGATTGAAAACATCTCTGAAATTTGTACTTCAGAAATAGCTTAAACCACCATTGTCAAGATTTTTTTTTTTTTTTGTCTCTAATTTATTGTGGATCGGATGTTTGAGAAATCTTATCCAGAATCCACGGATTCTTCTTGATAAGATCGGAATTTCGCCTATGAACAAAACTAAGCTTTGTATTGTTAGCAGATTAATCATCTCATATAGAAGAATAGACAGGATTTTGCATTTTAATTCATAGTAAATCTAATATCCCTTGAAAAAGTGATGTTGCCCATGTTTACTGTTTTTATTTTTTTTTTCTGGATTGAAAACATCTCTGAAATTTGTACTTCAGGAATAGCTTAAACCACCATTGTCAAGATTTTTTTTTTTTTGTCTCTAATTTATTGTGGATCGGATGTTTGAGAAATCTTATTCCGAATCCACGAATTCTTCTTGATAAGATCGGAATTTCGCCTATGAACAAAACTAAGCTTTGTATTGTTAGCAGATTAATCATCTCATATAGAAGAATAGACAGGATTTTGCATTTTTATTCATAGTAAATCTAATATCCCTTGAAAAAGTGACGTTGCCCATGTTTACTGTTTTTATTTATTTATTTTTTTCTGGATTGAAAACATCTCTGAAATTTGTACTTCAGGAATAGCTTAAACCACCATTGTCAAGATTTTTTTTTTGTCTCCAATTTATTGTAGATCGGATATTTGAGAAATCTTATTCAGAATCCACGGATTCTTCTTGATAAGATCGGAATTTCGCCCATGAACAAAACTAAGCTTTGTATTGTTAGCAGATTAATCATCTCATATAGAAGACTAGACAGGATTTTGCATTTTAATTCATAGTAAATCTAATATCCCTTGAAAAAGTGATGTTGCCCATGTTTACTGTTTATTTTTTTTTTTCTGGATTGAAAACATCTCAGAAATTTGTACTTCAGGAATAGCTTAAACCACTATTGTCAAGATTTTTTTTTTGTCTCTAATTTATTGTGGATCGGATGTTTGACAAATCTTATCCAGAATCCACGGATTCTTCTTTATAAGATCGAAATTTCGCCCATGAACAAAACCAAGCTTTATATTGTTAGCAGATTAATCATCTCATATAGAAGACTAGATATGATTTTTGATTTTAATTCATAGTAAATCTAATATCCCTTGATAAAGTGATGTGAACTGTAAAAGTTATCTGATAAAAATACATAAATTAAAAAAAAAACCAAACTCAGTTTTCTTAAGTATTTTACTAAAACTCAAATGATAAATAATGCAGATATTATTAATATTTTAGATTAGAATTTTGAAATTCCGAGACGAAAATGACTCTCTCGGGTATGCACGACTTGGCAGGATTGTTGCCCATGTTTACTGTTTTTATTTTTTTGTGGATAGAAAACATCCCTGAAATTTGTACTTCAGGAATAGCTTAAACCACCATTGTCAAAGATTTGTTTTTTGTCTCTAATTTATTGTTGATCGGATGTTTGAGAAATCTTATCCAGAATCCACGGATTCTTCTTGATAAGATCGGAATTTTGCCTATGAACAAAACCAAGCTTTGTATTGTTAGCAGATTAATCATCTCATATAGAAGAATAGACAGGATTTTGCATTTTAATTCATAGTAAATCTAATATCCCTTGAAAAAGTGATGTTGCCCATGTTTACTGTTTTTTTTTTTTTTTTCTGGATTGAAACATCTCTGAAATTTGTACTTCAGGAATAGCTTAAACCACCATTGTCAAGATTTTTTTTTTTGTCTCTAATTTTTTGTGGATCGGATGTTTGAGAAATCTTATTCCGAATCCACGAATTCTTCTGGATAAGATCGGAATTTCGCCTATGAACAAAACTAAGCTTTGTATTGTTAGCAGATTAATCATCTCATATAGAAGAATAGACAGGATTTTGCATTTTAATTCATAGTAAATCTAATATCCCTTGAAAAAGTGATGTTGCCCATGTTTACTGTTTATTTTTTTTTTCTGGATTGAAAACATCTCGGAAATTTGTACTTCAGGAATAGATTAAACCACTATTGTCAAGATTTTTTTTTTGTCTCTAATTTATTGTAGATCGGATATTTGAGAAATCTTATTCAGAATCCACGGATTCTTCTTGATAAGATCGGAATTTCGCCTATGAACAAAACTAAGCTTTGTATTGTTAGCAGATTAATCATCTCATATAGAAGAATAGACAGGATTTTGCATTTTTATTCATAGTAAATCTAATATCCCTTGAAAAAGTGGCGTTGCCCATGTTTACTGTTTTTATTTATTTATTTTTTTCGGGATTGAAAACATCTCTGAAATTTGTACTTCAGGAATAGCTTAAACCACCATTGTCAAGATTTTTTTTTTTTTTTTCTCTAATTTATTGCATATCGACTGTTTGAGAAATCTTATTCAGAATCCACGGATTTTTCTTGATAAGATCGGAATTTCGCCTATGAACAAAACTAAGCTTTGTATTGTTAGCAGATTAATCATCTCATATAGAAGAATAGACAGGATTTTGCATTTTTATTCATAGTAAATCTAATATCCCTTGAAAAAGTGACGTTGCCCATGTTTACTGTTTTTATTTATTTATTTTTTTCTGGATTGAAAACATCTCTGAAATTTGTACTTCAGGAATAGCTTAAACCACCATTGTCAAGATTTTTTTTTTGTCTCCAATTTATTGTAGATCGGATATTTGAGAAATCTTATTCAGAATCCACGGATTCTTCTTGATAAGATCGGAATTTCGCCTATGAACAAAACTAAGCTTTGTATTGTTAGCAGATTAATCATCTCATATAGAAGAATAGACAGGATTTTGCATTTTTATTCATAGTAAATCTAATATCCCTTGAAAAAGTGGCGTTGCCCATGTTTACTGTTTTTATTTATTTATTTTTTTCTGGATTGAAAACATCTCTGAAATTTGTACTTCAGGAATAGCTTAAACCACCATTGTCAAGATTTTTTTTTTTTTTTTCTCTAATTTATTGCATATCGGATGTTTGACAAATCTTATCCAGAATCCACGGATTCTTCTTTATAAGATCGAAATTTCGCCCATGAACAAAACCAAGCTTTATATTGTTAGCAGATTAATCATCTCATATAGAAGACTAGATATGATTTTTGATTTTAATTCATAGTAAATCTAATATCCCTTGATAAAGTGATGTGAACTGTAAAAGTTATCTGATAAAAATACATAAATTAAAAAAAAAACCAAACTCAGTTTTCTTAAGTATTTTACTAAAACTCAAATGATAAATAATGCAGATATTATTAATATTTTAGATTAGAATTTTGAAATTCCGAGACGAAAATGACTCTCTCGGGTATGCACGACTTGGCAGGATTGTTGCCCATGTTTACTGTTTTTATTTTTTTGTGGATAGAAAACATCCCTGAAATTTGTACTTCAGGAATAGCTTAAACCACCATTGTCAAAGATTTGTTTTTTGTCTCTAATTTATTGTTGATCGGATGTTTGAGAAATCTTATCCAGAATCCACGGATTCTTCTTGATAAGATCGGAATTTTGCCTATGAACAAAACCAAGCTTTGTATTGTTAGCAGATTAATCATCTCATATAGAAGAATAGACAGGATTTTGCATTTTAATTCATAGTAAATCTAATATCCCTTGAAAAAGTGATGTTGCCCATGTTTACTGTTTTTTTTTTTTTTTTCTGGATTGAAACATCTCTGAAATTTGTACTTCAGGAATAGCTTAAACCACCATTGTCAAGATTTTTTTTTTTGTCTCTAATTTTTTGTGGATCGGATGTTTGAGAAATCTTATTCCGAATCCACGAATTCTTCTGGATAAGATCGGAATTTCGCCTATGAACAAAACTAAGCTTTGTATTGTTAGCAGATTAATCATCTCATATAGAAGAATAGACAGGATTTTGCATTTTAATTCATAGTAAATCTAATATCCCTTGAAAAAGTGATGTTGCCCATGTTTACTGTTTATTTTTTTTTTCTGGATTGAAAACATCTCGGAAATTTGTACTTCAGGAATAGATTAAACCACTATTGTCAAGATTTTTTTTTTGTCTCTAATTTATTGTAGATCGGATATTTGAGAAATCTTATTCAGAATCCACGGATTCTTCTTGATAAGATCGGAATTTCGCCTATGAACAAAACTAAGCTTTGTATTGTTAGCAGATTAATCATCTCATATAGAAGAATAGACAGGATTTTGCATTTTTATTCATAGTAAATCTAATATCCCTTGAAAAAGTGGCGTTGCCCATGTTTACTGTTTTTATTTATTTATTTTTTTCGGGATTGAAAACATCTCTGAAATTTGTACTTCAGGAATAGCTTAAACCACCATTGTCAAGATTTTTTTTTTTTTTTTCTCTAATTTATTGCATATCGACTGTTTGAGAAATCTTATTCAGAATCCACGGATTTTTCTTGATAAGATCGGAATTTCGCCTATGAACAAAACTAAGCTTTGTATTGTTAGCAGATTAATCATCTCATATAGAAGAATAGACAGGATTTTGCATTTTTATTCATAGTAAATCTAATATCCCTTGAAAAAGTGACGTTGCCCATGTTTACTGTTTTTATTTATTTATTTTTTTCTGGATTGAAAACATCTCTGAAATTTGTACTTCAGGAATAGCTTAAACCACCATTGTCAAGATTTTTTTTTTGTCTCCAATTTATTGTAGATCGGATATTTGAGAAATCTTATTCAGAATCCACGGATTCTTCTTGATAAGATCGGAATTTCGCCTATGAACAAAACTAAGCTTTGTATTGTTAGCAGATTAATCATCTCATATAGAAGAATAGACAGGATTTTGCATTTTTATTCATAGTAAATCTAATATCCCTTGAAAAAGTGGCGTTGCCCATGTTTACTGTTTTTATTTATTTATTTTTTTCTGGATTGAAAACATCTCTGAAATTTGTACTTCAGGAATAGCTTAAACCACCATTGTCAAGATTTTTTTTTTTTTTTTCTCTAATTTATTGCATATCGGATGTTTGACAAATCTTATCCAGAATCCACGGATTCTTCTTTATAAGATCGAAATTTCGCCCATGAACAAAACCAAGCTTTATATTGTTAGCAGATTAATCATCTCATATAGAAGACTAGATATGATTTTTGATTTTAATTCATAGTAAATCTAATATCCCTTGATAAAGTGATGTGAACTGTAAAAGTTATCTGATAAAAATACATAAATTAAAAAAAAAACCAAACTCAGTTTTCTTAAGTATTTTACTAAAACTCAAATGATAAATAATGCAGATATTATTAATATTTTAGATTAGAATTTTGAAATTCCGAGACGAAAATGACTCTCTCGGGTATGCACGACTTGGCAGGATTGTTGCCCATGTTTACTGTTTTTATTTTTTTGTGGATAGAAAACATCCCTGAAATTTGTACTTCAGGAATAGCTTAAACCACCATTGTCAAAGATTTGTTTTTTGTCTCTAATTTATTGTTGATCGGATGTTTGAGAAATCTTATCCAGAATCCACGGATTCTTCTTGATAAGATCGGAATTTTGCCTATGAACAAAACCAAGCTTTGTATTGTTAGCAGATTAATCATCTCATATAGAAGAATAGACAGGATTTTGCATTTTAATTCATAGTAAATCTAATATCCCTTGAAAAAGTGATGTTGCCCATGTTTACTGTTTTTTTTTTTTTTTTCTGGATTGAAACATCTCTGAAATTTGTACTTCAGGAATAGCTTAAACCACCATTGTCAAGATTTTTTTTTTTGTCTCTAATTTTTTGTGGATCGGATGTTTGAGAAATCTTATTCCGAATCCACGAATTCTTCTGGATAAGATCGGAATTTCGCCTATGAACAAAACTAAGCTTTGTATTGTTAGCAGATTAATCATCTCATATAGAAGAATAGACAGGATTTTGCATTTTAATTCATAGTAAATCTAATATCCCTTGAAAAAGTGATGTTGCCCATGTTTACTGTTTATTTTTTTTTTCTGGATTGAAAACATCTCGGAAATTTGTACTTCAGGAATAGATTAAACCACTATTGTCAAGATTTTTTTTTTGTCTCTAATTTATTGTAGATCGGATATTTGAGAAATCTTATTCAGAATCCACGGATTCTTCTTGATAAGATCGGAATTTCGCCTATGAACAAAACTAAGCTTTGTATTGTTAGCAGATTAATCATCTCATATAGAAGAATAGACAGGATTTTGCATTTTTATTCATAGTAAATCTAATATCCCTTGAAAAAGTGGCGTTGCCCATGTTTACTGTTTTTATTTATTTATTTTTTTCTGGATTGAAAACATCTCTGAAATTTGTACTTCAGGAATAGCTTAAACCACCATTGTCAAGATTTTTTTTTTTTTTTTCTCTAATTTATTGCATATCGACTGTTTGAGAAATCTTATTCAGAATCCACGGATTTTTCTTGATAAGATCGGAATTTCGCCTATGAACAAAACTAAGCTTTGTATTGTTAGCAGATTAATCATCTCATATAGAAGAATAGATAGGATTTTGCATTTTAATTCATAGTAAATCTAATATCCCTTGATAAAGTGGTGTGGATTGTAAAAGTTATCTTCTAAAAATAAAAAATTAAAGAAATAAAAAAAAACTAAGTTCAGTTTTCATAAGTATTTTAATAAAACTCAAATGATAAATAATGCAGACATTATTAATATTTTAGATTAGACATTAGAAATTCCGAGACGAAATGACTCACTCGGGTATGCACGACTTGGCAGGATGTTGCCCATGTTTACTGTTTTTATTTTTGTTTTGTTTTCTGGATTGAAAACATCTATGAAATCTATCTGTACTTCAGGAATAGCTTAAATGGTCTATTCTCAAGATTTTTTTTCTCTAATATATTGTGGATCGGATATTTGAGAAATCTTATTCTGAATCCACGGATTCTTCTTGATAAGGTCAAAATGATGCCTATGGACAAAACTTAGCTTTGTATATTGTATAAGATTAGATAGGATTTTGCATTTTAATTCATAGTAAATCTAATATCCCTTAAAATAGTGATGTTAATTGTAAACGTTATCTGATAAAAATACATAAATTAAAGAAATCAAAAAAACAACTAAAATTCGACTTCTGTTTAACACAAAACAATTTGCTACTCCTTGGACGAGATATGTTAAATACAAAATACGATTTCTGAGGATCTTGAGAGCACCAGTAAATCAAAAGGGTGGTGGCCTTGAAGCTCCTCCAGAATGGAATTTTTTTTTGTTTTCATTGGTCCATTTTGGTTTCAACAAGTGATCTAAACTAAATACTTAAATACACGATTTTTTTTTTTTTAATCTACCTTTTTTTTCTTCCAGAGTAACTACCGTAATTACAAAAAAAAAAATTAAATCTAGAATCTACTACTACCTAGAGGAAGTTAATCATACAAATACAGAAAGAAACTTTATGATGAAACAAAATTTTCAGGATTTTCAATCAAAATTTCTTTTATGGGTTTAACCGACGGTTCGAACCAAACATGTGGGCACAGGCGGATCTTTCGGGTTAAAGCCCCCCCCCCTCCCCCCCCCTCCCATGGTGAAATTTAACCATGTTTTATCGAAACAAAATATTTTAAAAATATCTCTTACAGTATTATTGTTCGTGTAATTACATTTAATAGGACTTCAAGACCGACTTAAACACCATTTCATATAGGTAGTTCATTTCTTTCTTTTTTTTTAAATTAATAATCGTTATATGTATATGAAAAAAAAGGATTTCGGGCTGAAGCCCTCCCAAAAAAAAAAAAAAAAAATTAAATAATGAATCCGCTAGTGCATGTGGGCCATCATCAGTTCTTATCTCAACTTCCAAACGAAAGCCCTTATGATGACCCAAATGTTTGAATCGAAACATCGGCTAACCCATTAAAGATATTTTCACTGAAATTCCTGACAATTTCGTTTCATCTTTTTTTTTTTTTTTTAATATTTTAAGGCTTCAACGACTTGGATCATTATTGCCTTATTTTTACTGAGAATTAGATTTTATTTTCAAACTTAGAACGTTTCATAAAACAAAATAGTTTATCAACCACATTTGTATTGTCCTGTAAAATGGATTGTAAATAGTTTGTCAAGTCGCAAGAGAGTCTAAATGTTTCGTAATCTCTGCATTCCGTTAAAATGTGTTTCACTGTCAGAGGAGTCCCGCAATTTTGGCATGTTGGCGAAGAATCACGGGCCATCAGGTATCCATGGGTAAGGCGTGTATGACCTATACGCAGGCGCGTAAGAACTACTTCCTCTCTACGGTTATTCCTATTTGACGATGCCCAAGAGGAAACGTCACCCTTAACCTCCCTCAATTTATTTTCGGTTACATTCGACCACATCTGTTCCCATTTTGTCTTCATTTTCTGTTTGATGATAGTTATAAAATCCTCTACAGGTACTCCCCGATAAGGTATTCCATCAGTAATGGCTTTTTTGGCAGCTCGCGTTTCATCCTTATAATTCATCAGTCGACTACTTACCCATCTTTTAAGAAAGTTAATTAATTATTCAAACGAAGAATGATTTCTACAAAAAACATTCTTTGGTTTTCTATAAATGATAGGCATTTTGTTTTTGTTAGTAATTTAGTAATGTGTGTGTACCACAAGCGGATCTACGGGGGCGGACTTTCGGGCTGAAGCCCCCTACCCCCCCAAAAATGGTAAAATATAACCATGTTTTACAGAAAAAAATATTAAAAATTATCTCTTTAAGTATTCTTGTTCGTGTAATTAGATTTAATAGGACTTCAAGAACCACTTAAACACCATTTCATATAGGTTATTAATTTCATTTTTTTTAAATTAATTATGGTTATATGTATATGAAAAAAAATCTTTCAGGCTGAAGCCCCCCCCCCAAAAAAAAAAAATTAAATCCTGGATCCGCTAGTGCGTGTCACGGCTTCAGTTAGAATTTGAAATCCTTGATCTCTAATTTTTAAAGGTTTTTAGGTCAGATAGTAAATTTAAGTGCAGGGATTTAAATTTGTTATTGTCGTTTTTGATGGAGTTGGATTTATTACATTTTTATGAATTTTGATTCGGTTCGTTTTCCTTTGTTTTAATTTGTGAACTGGTATTGAAAAATTATATCAGACTAGTTTGGATTGGGTGCAGATGCAAATGCTATGCAACTTGAACATGAAAACAAATATAAAACAGTCTTATACTGCCCAATAAATTTAATTTAAACTTGAAAAAATAAAAATTCAGTTCTCTAGAACAGTGCCAACAGATGAGTCATTTTTACCATCGGACCAGTGGCAGATCTAGGATTTAATTTCGAGTTTTTTTTTTAATATCAGTAATTACTCTGGAAGAAAAAAAAACTTATCCGAAATGATTTTTAAGTGATCCTTGAAGGCAAAAAAAAAATCTGGTGTGTCCACTCACACAAGTTTCCTACCTATTTTAGAAAAGTTTTTATATCTTTACATCAAGAAACAAAAAAAAATTGAATTAAATTTATTTTTCTGAAAATTGATCAAAGGAAAGATTTTAGTACGATTTATTTGATAAACTTGATATAATACAATGTAAACCGGCTTAAGTTAGATCAGAGTAAATATTTCAATACCCTCTAATATTGCTGATCGAAAACTTTTTGCCATGGCATAATTTTGTCACACAATAATTTCTGTTAAAAGTAGAGGAAATAGTGAAGCTTGTGTGACGCGGGAAACAGATTTTCTTACTTTCACTTAGTCATCTTTTTTCTCTCATTCACCCCTTTCTGACACCAGGATATGAACTCCTAATCTTACATTGGAAATCGAACAGCTGTAACTTCGTTAATAGTTGTCCGAAATTAACGATTCTTATATAGTTGTATAGGAAATTTCATTACCTTTCAAAAAACAGGCTAAATGGTGTTTTTCTACAGTCTATAGAAAAGCATGTTTTTCATTTATTGTGAAGCAGCTATTGCGCATGGAGCATCCAATTTGTGTTACAGGCATCAGTAGTCAAAACCCTACAACATAAAAAAGAAGCAACAAAATCGAATCACTAGTTCCAGAGCAAATCTTGGCACAGACAGACGGACCAATGGCTAATAATCTGTTTTTCGGACTCAGGGGGCTCTGAAACGTATAGATCCGTCGAATACCGCATATCGGAAATTTGACCCGATCGCAATACTTTCCTTACCTAGTATAGGTAGGGATTACAGGGAATTACCGGAACAATAATTCTTTTAGAGATATTGTAATATTTTTTTATTGACACCTTCTAACATTTATTAACTATGCTTACATTATAATTAAGATTTTTTTCAGGTTTATCAGGTTGCCGACCAACGCTTATTTTACACACGCATTAGCCCTTCCTCCTCCCCCCCCCCCCCCCGACCACTCTTTTATATTCAGCTTAGATCACTCGCGTAAACAAATATGGACCAATCAAAAAATAAATTATTTTAGTATTTTTGCTAAGGGCTTCAACCCGAAAGTACCGCCCTCCCCGTCCCGTATATCCACTGCATTGGACAGCAGAAATATAGAGTAATCCTCCAATAATTAAAAATAGAGGAAATGTCCACAATAATTTGAAAGAAAAAAAAAGTTATACATTATAAATGTAACAAATGAATCATAGATTAAACTTTAATTGAGTTAAAAAATTATTAAATTCGTTTCTTCCTTTTTTTTTTTTTTATTTTTTTTATTTTAAGGCTTCAACCAGTTGGGTCATTATTGCCTTTGCACTTGCACTTTGGTCATTATATAATTATTAATTATTTATTAATTATTAAAAATACTTGAATTAAACTGTAAAGTACTCAGGAAGTGAGTGTTATAGAGAAGTAAATGCATGCTAATCTCAACTCAACACTCTTTTCTCCCTGCTATAATCTCTGCGATGTCTACTTCCCAGATAAAATTGTCTGAAGTCAGCAATAATCAATTCCATAGTTCATCCCTTTTATATCAATCAACTATAAATCGAATACTAAAGATTTTATCTCTCCATTAAACCTATGGAACGGTGACCAACCATATCTTATTATTACACGTCGACTATCAAAATACTGTCTACAAGACCTGTTATGATGTAATAAATACAATTATTAATTATACAAATATATTATATTATATATATGCCTAGCAATATAGTGGAAAATCTTCCTAAAGTGTATTTAATTTAATATGATTATTTTAACATCCAGTTTTCAACTAATGAATATTCATATTATAATAAGATCACTAGAATGTGATAGATCTATTTAATTTAAAAACTAAATTATAACTATCGAATTTTAAACGTTTAATATCGTAATTGTTTATTTATTATAAGATATTTTTTACTAAACACTAGTGAATTTAATGGTCTATTAGGAATGTCGACTGCCTAGATAGGATATCGTTGTTAATTATTTTTTTTCAAATTAAAAAAAAAAATCACAACTACTTCTAAGAATTTTGTATTAGACTACATCAGCATCCGTCAATTGTGTGCAATAAATTCTAGTGTAAATTAACGCTACATATTGTTTTACAAATATTAATGTTTCATACCATAATCATTATTTGGAAACGGCGTATTTAAATAACTATATTAAATTAAATATACTTTTGCAGTATTTTAAAAATTAGTTCATCGCCACTATATTGCTTGGCGCTCCCTGGGTTCAAGACAGTGCTATATAAGACGACTGCGATACTTAAAACGGATCTGTTTATAGATCCACACTGAAATAGAAAATCCAGAGATAGCCGCCAATTTGAAAAGTAAAAAGCAATCAAGAGTTTCTTTTTAGATTAACCACTAGGATGATTCGTTGTTTTCATTAATTCATAATATAAAATCCCAAAATTAATCACTTCCTCAGATCTTAAAAGGTTAGGGGTAAAATATAACAACATTCTTCACAAAAAAGGAGGTATCGATGTCAGTGGGTTACTGGTTTCAACCATTTTTTTTTTTGTGACTAGATAAAAAAATATACACGTCCTAGCGTTTGTTCCAATGGGCTTAGGAGCCAAGAAAAAAATATTTCGTATGATTTCACAAAAATTTTGGTCTTTGCTTTGCTCGAATTTCTAGGTTATTATATATCAATTTATTTATTTATTTATTTTTATTTTTTTTTTTTTTGGGAACAGAATGCGAAAAAAATATCGCCGATAGTACTAAATCAATTAAAATATCTCATAAATTACAAAAACCAATAGACACTTCCAATAATTAAACACAAGTAAATTTTTGTTATCAAAAAGGACATTATATTCGTTTTAAGTACCCATTAAAACCTTACGTATAATTTTTGTAGAAATAAAAAATATCAGGCTCCAGTGCTTGATTTCTCCTTAGGTTTTTCTCCAAATTCAATATATCTTCAAGTACGATAGTTGAAAACCTGAATTGTTTGCTCTTCTGTCTTGTATTTATATATATATATATATATATATATATATATATATATATATATATATATATATATATATAAATCATATTCAAGAGCTTATAAATTAATAAACTCTAAAGGTTGTTTATTTGAGTTGGAAGAGCAGCAATTCAGCCTTAAAATGGTTGTATTAACGTCGAATTTGGAGAAAACCCTGAGGAGTTATGAATGATTTAATTGACGGTTGGAAAAAAATCCTTTGAGAAAATCAAGTACTAAAGTCTAATTTTTTTTAGAGAGAAATACTTTATTCAAATTAATGCTGCCTTTAAAATTGGATAAATAAAAAAATAATAAAAGACATCCTTAATTCACTGTAGATTACTATATAGAAATTCATATTTAAGAGTTTTAAACGTCATTTAAAACGAATTTAACATTATTTTTCATAACATAAATTTACCAGCCTTACTTTACTAAAAGCTTCGTTTGGTTTTGTGAATTATGATACGTTCACTTAATACTTTCAATAATAGTATCTTTTTCTCATGAAGCTATTAGTAATATAAATATAATATGTTGAAATAATATTAATAATGGTAATAAAATAATATCATATAATAATATGATGAATATAATATTATATATGGTATAAACATTTCATACCTAGAAATCCGAGCGAAGCTTAGGCAAAAAAAAAAATATATATATTATATACAATTACATATCCTGCGATCTGTGGCATCCTTCCATTTGTTTTTTAATTTTGAAAATTCATAACCCCGTCGAAATATGCCCCCCTCGAAAATTAAAAAAAAAGCATCAAACATTTTTATGGCACTACTTGCTCACTACTTTTTTGTTTCTACGTCAAGAAAAACTTATGTTATAAGTCTTCTTACGTCTTCTTGATGGTATAAGAGGCACCTTATCAATTCAATTATTCGTTTATAGCCTAGGAAACAATAACGTATTTATTCAACGGACAAAATTAAAGCTCAATAGTCTTTATCGAGTAGAAACAGGATCGGCAAGACTTGCTGTCCAAACCTTGAACACTTAAGATGAAATTTAGACTCAAATAGTAGCTCAGATATTGAGAATCCATTCAACAAAAAGGTAAACACCTGCAAATTTCACAAAATTTATGTAACACTCAGTAAAGTTATAAGCCATAGCGGAAATTTACGTAATCTAGTGGGTTTACAAAACTGATAAGCTAAAATTTTTTACTAAGATCGGTAAACGGCTGATTTTTTTTTTTTTTTTTTTTTATATATATATTAAGTTAAGCTCGGATGTTAATATAAATCAAGTAAGACGACCCAGGAAGGTGTATTTAAAAAACTGAAGTAAAAAACCAATTTTTGTTTAATCCATTTATAAGTATTTAAAACGCGGTTGAATCGATTTAAACCAGGGTGCCCAGATGGGGGTTTCATGGACCAAGTTGCGCCATCAAAATTTATGAAGAGGGCACTTTTTGACGGGGTTTTTGATTATTGAGGAGGGGCAGATTTCGAAGGGGTCAAGAATTTTCGAAATGAAAAGTTTCAAATTAAAAGATATGTAGAAGCATGCCACATATATCAGGATTTGTAATTGGAAATAATCTATGAATATTTAAATTCTACTGATGTAGAGATGGTTGACCGTGATATAATATGAGAAGGAATTGGTCGGGGGGGGGGATGCGGTCAAATAAATACTAGATTATTTAAAAATAGTATTTTTTACGCCAACTGGCGTAATTAAAAATTCTACTTTCATTTTTAACGAACTGTTTTTAAGAAGAAGACAGGTATAAAATATCTTGGGAGGATCCCCCACCCTCTTTTAGGTTTATGTGCTATCGGCCTTGGGGGGGATGGGCACTCCTGAGTGGAGGGAAATATTTAAAAGGCTGATAATAGACATCAAGATCTAAAGCAATGATGATTCAAACAGCAAGAAACAGAGAACCATTGTCTCGTTAGATCACGTAAACCAAAGATTTTAAATTAGTTATTAGACTTATAATTAGTTATCCGATTCAATATCTCTCTAAAACAGTGCTTTATTGATAGCCTAGCATTAATTATTTTAAGACGTTTTGTATTTTTTTTTTTACATCTAACAAGTGGCAAGCGCCCTTGAAGATAGCCCGGGGCCTGACGTACGCCCCTACAGGTTGGCTCCCTGCGCCGTTTGCCCCGGTCGCTCAAACCTAAAGCCGGGATTGCTGTTACGAATGTCAGAGAATAGTCGAATTAGGATCAGTTTATTTAGTGAAAAAATGGATAGTCTGGATTTATATATCATTTTTGTTTTGGATTTTTTTAAAGATAGAATAAATATGTTTCATTGGAAACGTTATACGTTTCCCCAGAAACGTAAAATTCAGCACTTTAATAATCCCAAATAACGAAAATGCAGTTTATATGAAAATTTCAAGAGAATGAGGATAAAGAACTTTAAAATTTCTTTAAACTGGATGTATCAGTGTTCACGAGACAACTCAGTATCATCAAAATCGTTCGAAAAAGATGAAAATTAGGTAGGAACTTTTTTAATATATTATTATAGAAAAACGTTTTGTTGAGGTCATAATCATTATCTGATGATAGTTATGTTTAGCGCTGGTACTGTTACGCAGTGCCGGCCTTAGATGTTCGGCGACCCCGGACTATGACTTAAGCTGTTTTATATTATGTAATATTTGTATTTTATTCGATTCACATTTCTCTAATACAGTTGCTTTGTTGATAGGCTAACGTTAATTATTTTAAGATGTTTTGTATTTCTAACAAGTAGCAAGCGCCCCTGAAGATCGCCCGGGGAACTGACGTACGCAGTTACAGGTCGGCTCCCTGCGGCGTTTGCCTCGGTCGCTCAAACCTAAAGCCGGCATTGCTGTTACGAATGTCAGAGAATAGTCGAATTAGGATCAGTTTATTTAGTGAAAAAATGGATAGTCTGGATTTATATATCATTTTTGTTTTGGATTTTTTTAAAGATAGAATAAATATGTTTCATTGGAAACGTTATACGTTTCCCCAGAAACGTAAAATTCAGCACTTTAAAAATCCCAAATAACGAAAATGCAGTTTATATGAAAATTTCAAGAGAATGAGGATAAAGAACTTTAAAATTTCTTTAAACTGGATGTATCAGTGTTCACGAGACAACTCAGTATCATCAAAATCGTTCGAAAAAGATGAAAATTAGGTAGGAACTTTTTTAATATATTATTATAGAAAAACGTTTTGTTGAGGTCATAATCATTATCTGATGATAGTTATGTTTAGCGCTGGTACTGTTACGCAGTGCCGGCCTTAGATGTTCGGCGCCCCCGGACTATGACGCCGTCACTCATCCCTAAAAAAATTAAATAATTTCTTAAGTTGTTTTATATTATGTAATATTTGTATTTTATTCGATTCAACATTTCTCTAATACAGTTGCTTTATTGATAGGCTAACATTAATTATTTTAAGACGTTTTATATATTTTTTTTGTTTCTAACAAGTGGCAAGCGCCCCTGAAGATCGCCTGGGGCCCTGACGTACGCCCCTACAGGTCGGCTCTCTTCGGTGTTTGCCCCGGTCGGTCAAACCTAAAGCCAGCATTGCTGTTACGAATGTCAGAGAATAGACGAATTAGGATCAGTTTATTTAGTGAAAAAAATGGATAGTCTGGATTTAACATCATTTGTGTTTTGGATTTTTTTAAAGATAGAATAAATATGTTTCATTGGAAACGTTATACGTTTCCCCAGAAACGTAAAATTCAGCACTTTAAAAATCCCAATTGACTAAAATGCAGTCTATATGAAAATTTCAAGAGAATAAGAACATAGAACTTTAAAATTTCTTTAAACTGGATGTATCAGTGTTTATGAGACAATTCAGTATCACCAGAATCGTGCGAAAATGCTCAAAATTAGGTATCAACTTTTTTTATATATTATTATAGAAAAACGTTTTGTTGAGGTTATAATCATTATCTGATGATAGTTAACTTCAGCACAGGTACTGTTACGCAGTGCCGGCCTTAGATGTTCGGCGCCTCCTGGCTATGACACCGTCACTCCTCCCTAAAAAAAATAAATAATTTCTTAAGCTGTTTTATATTATGTAATATTTGTGTTTTATTCGATTCAACATTTCTCTAATACAGTTGCTTTATTGATAGCCTCACGTTAATTAGTTTAAGACGTTTTGTATTTTTTTTTTATATCTAACAAGTGGCAAGCGCCCCTGAAGATCGCCCGGGGCCCTGACGTACGCCCCTACAGGAAGGCGCCCTGCTGCGATTGCCCCGGTCGCTCAAACCTAAAGCCGGTATTGCTGTTACGAATGTCAGAGAATAGTCGAATTAGGATCAGTTTATTTAGTGAAAAAATGGATAGTCTGGATATAACATCATTTGTGTTTTGGATTTTTTTAAAGATAGAATAAATATGTTTCATTGGAAACGTTACACGTTTCCCCAGAAACGTAAAATTCAGCACTTTAAAAATCCCAATTGACGAAAATGCAGTTTATATGAAAATTTCAAGAGAATAAGAACATAGAACTTTAAAATTTCTTTAAACTGGATGTATCAGTGTTCATGAGACAATTCAGTATCACCAGAATCGTGCGAAAATGCTCAAAATTAGGTAGGAACTTTTTTTTATATATTATTATATAAAAACGTTTTGTTGAGGTTATATTCATTATCTGATGATAGTTATCTTTAGCACAGGTACGGTTACGCAGTGCCGGCCTTAGATGTTCGGCGCCTCCAGGCTATGACGCCGTCACTCCTCCCTAAAAAAATAAATAATTTCTTAAGCTGTTTTTATATTATGTAATATTTGTATTTTATTCGATTCACATTTCTCTAATACAGTTGCTTTGTTGATAGGCTAACGTTAATTATTTTAAGATGTTTTGTATTTCTAACAAGTAGCAAGCGCCCCTGAAGATCGCCCGGGGCCCTGACGTACGCAGTTACAGGTCGGCTCCCTGCGGCGTTTGCCTCGGTCGCTCAAACCTAAAGCCGGCATTGCTGTTACGAATGTCAGAGAATAGTCGAATTAGGATCAGTTTACTTAGTGAAAAAATGGATGGAAAATATTCTGGATTTATATATCATTTTTGTTTTGGATTTTTTTAAAGATAGAATAAATATGTTTCATTGGAAACGTTATACGTTTCCCCAGAAACGTAAAATTCAGCACTTTAAAAATCCCAAATAACGAAAATGCAGTCTATATGAAAATTTCAAGAGAATGAGAACATAGAACTTTAAAATTTTCTTTAAACTGGATATATCAGTGTTCACGAGACAATTCAGTATCACCAAAATCGTGCGAAAAATGCTCAAAATTAGGTAGGAACTTTTTTTATATATTATTATATAAAAACGTTTTGTTGAGGTTATAATCATTATCTGATGATAGTTATCTTTAGCACTCGTACTGTTACGCAGTGCCGGCCTTAGATGTTCGGCGCCTCCTGGCTATGACGCCGTCACTCCTCCCTAAAAAAAATAATTTCTTAAGCTGTTTTATATTATGTAATATTTGTATTTTATTCGATTCACATTTCTCTAATACAGTTGCTTTGTTGATAGGCTAACGTTAATTATTTTAAGATGTTTTGTATTTCTAACAAGTAGCAAGCGCCCCTGAAGATCGCCCGGGGCCCTGACGTACGCAGTTACAGGTCGGCTCCCTGCGGCGTTTGCCTCGGTCGCTCAAACCTAAAGCCGGCATTGCTGTTACGAATGTCAGAGAATAGTCGAATTAGGATCAGTTTACTTAGTGAAAAAAATGGATGGAAAAATATTCTGGATTTATATATCATTTTTGTTTTGGATTTTTTTAAAGATAGAATAAATATGTTTCATTGGAAACGTTATACGTTTCCCCAGAAACGTAAAATTCAGCACTTTAAAAATCCCAAATAACGAAAATGCAGTTTATATGAAAATTTCAAGAGAATGAGGATAAAGAACTTTAAAATTTCTTTAAACTGGATGTATCAGTGTTCACGAGACAACTCAGTATCATCAAAATCGTTCGAAAAAGATGAAAATTAGGTAGGAACTTTTTTAATATATTATTATAGAAAAACGTTTTGTTGAGGTCATAATCATTATCTGATGATAGTTATGTTTAGCGCTGGTACTGTTACGCAGTGCCGGCCTTAGATGTTCGGCGCCTCCTGGCTATGACGCCGTCACTCCTCCCTAAAAAAAATAATTTCTTAAGCTGTTTTATATTATGTAATATTTGTATTTTATTCGATTCACATTTCTCTAATACAGTTGCTTTGTTGATAGGCTAACGTTAATTATTTTAAGATGTTTTGTATTTCTAACAAGTAGCAAGCGCCCCTGAAGATCGCCCGGGGCCCTGACGTACGCAGTTACAGGTCGGCTCCCTGCGGCGTTTGCCTCGGTCGCTCAAACCTAAAGCCGGCATTGCTGTTACGAATGTCAGAGAATAGTCGAATTAGGATCAGTTTACTTAGTGAAAAAAATGGATGGAAAAATATTCTGGATTTATATATCATTTTTGTTTTGGATTTTTTTAAAGATAGAATAAATATGTTTCATTGGAAACGTTATACGTTTCCCCAGAAACGTAAAATTCAGCACTTTAAAAATCCCAAATAACGAAAATGCAGTCTATATGAAAATTTCAAGAGAATGAGAATAAAGAACTTTAAATTTTCTTTAAACTGGATATATCAGTGTTTACGAGACAATTCAGTATCACCAGAATCGTGCGAAAATGCTCAAAATTAGATAGGAACTTTTTTTATATATTATTTTATAAAAACGTTTTGTTGAGGTTATAATCATTATCTGATGATAGTTAACTTCAGCACAGGTACTGTTACGCAGTGCCGGCCTTAGATGTTCGGGGCCTCCTGGCTACGACGCCGTCACTCCTCCCTAAAAAAATAAATAATTTCTTAAGCTGTTTTATATTATGTAATATTTGTATTTTATTAGATTCACATTTCTCTAATACTGTTGCTTTGTTGATAGGCTAACGTTAATTATTTTAAGATGTTTTGTATTTCTAACAAGTGACAAGCGCCCCTGAAGATCGCCCGGGGCCCTGACGTACGCAGTTACAGGTCGGCTCCCTGCGGCGTTTGCCTCGGTCGCTCAAACCTAAAGCCGGCATTGCTGTTACGAATGTCAGAGAATAGTCGAATTAGGATCAGTTTACTTAGTGAAAAAAATGGATGGAAAAATATTCTGGATTTATATAGCATTTTTGTTTTGGATTTTTTTAAAGATAGAATAAATATGTGTTTCATTGGAAACGTTATACGTTTCCCCAGAAACGTAAAATTCAGCACTTTAAAAATCCCAATTGACGAAAATGCAGTTTATATGAAAATTTCAAGAGAATGAGAATAAAGAACTTTAGAATGTCTTTAAACTGGATATATCAGTGTTTACGAGACAATTCAGTATCACCAGAATCGTGCGAAAATGCTCAAAATTAGGTAGGAACTTTTTTCATATATTATTATAGAAAAACGTTTTGTTTTTCGAATTTAGCTATCAATCTCAGAAATAATGCTTTCAATTTATGAGGGAACGATTGGTTTCTCAACATAACTACTCATCGACTTTTGTGATCGTACACCAGATTGTATTATACAGGATGTCCCGTTAGAGCAGGCAGGGATGCCCAGAAAGGGGTTTCATGGCGCAATTTGCGCCATCAAAATTTATGAAGGGGTTATATTTCGACGAGGTTATGAATTTTCAAGACAAGTGGAAGAATGCCACACATCGCAGGATGTGTAATTGTATATAATCTATGAATATTTAGTCAAGGGGCGGGTTGGCCGAATGGGCTAAAGCGTGTGCACAGCACCGCGAGTTGCCCGGCAACCAGATATATGAAGATTTGAGAGACAAGAAAAGTACGAGTTTGCGTCCCGGTGCCAGAGGGGATTTTAAATTCCCCGCCCTCACTCTCCGGCCCGGGAAAATCCCGTATAGCCTATACGGCGAGGTAGGGAAGAACAAAAAAAAAAAATCTATGAATATTAAAATTCTACTGATATAGAGATGGTTGACCGTGATATAATATGAGAAGGAATGGTCGCGGGGGGGGGGGCATGCGGTCAAATAAATACTAGATTATTTAAAAATAGTATTTTTTACGCCAACTGGCGTAATTAAAAATTCTACTTTCATTTTTAACGAACTGTTTTTAACAAGAAGAGAGGTATAAAATATCTTGGGAGGGTCCCTCACCCTCACTCAGGATTATGTGCCATCGGCCTTGGGGGGGATGGGCACTCCTGAGTAGAGGGAAATATTTAAAAGGCTGATAATAGACATCAAGATCTAAAGCAATGATGATTCAAACAGCAGGAAATAGAGAAACCATTGTCTCGTTAGATCACGTAAACCAAAGATTTTAAATTAGTTATTAGACTTATAATTAATTATCCGATTCAATATTTCTCTAAAACAGTGCTTTATTGATAGCCTAACGTTAATTATTTTAAGACGTTTTGTATTTTTTTTTTTATATCTAACAAGTGGCAAGCGCCCCTGAAGATCGCCCGGGGCCCCGACGTGCGCCCCTACAGGTCGGCGCCCTGCTGCGATTGCCTCGGTCGCTCAAACCTAAGGCCGGTATTGCTGTTACGAATGTCAGAGAATAGTCGAATTAGGATCAGTTTATTCAGTGAAAAAATGGATATTCTGGATTCATCATTTTTATTTTGGATTTTTTTAAAGATAGAATAAATATGTTTCATTGGAAACGTTATACGTTTCCCCAGAAACGTAAAATTCAGCACTTTAAAAATCCCAAATAACGAAAATGCAGTCTATATGAAAATTTCAAGAGAATGAGAATATAGAACTTTAAAATTTCTTTAAACTAGATATATCAGTGTTTACGAGACAATTCAGTATCAATAAAATTTTACTTTCGTTTGTTTTTAAGAAGAAGAGAGGAATAAAATATCTTGGAAGGGGAGGGAGAAGGTTTCTGCGCCATCAGCCTTGGTGGAGGATGGGCACCTCTTATTAAAACTACTTGGAAACACTTAAAAATACAATTATTTGAAAGATGTTAATATATTGGTAAAATAAAGGATAAGAACTGACTTTTGAAGAGACGTTTCAAAAATTCTTGCACTTTTCTTAGGAAGCCCAAACTTTTTATATTCTCAATAAAGCCCAGATCCGCATGTGATATATCATTTACCTAACTAATGCTGAGTCAACTCGCACTTACAATTAATAAGTCAACTAGTTATAAATCTTTACCTGCCTGGAATTTAAAAAAAACTATTATATTATTGACAGTCATTAATATAATAACAATAATGAATAACGTATTTCGCTTATTCAAAAAGGCAGTTGGATCATTTCAACATGTAACATCGAGATGTACAATATTTCCGAGTAAGGAATACTTGAAGAGACATAATAATGCAGCTAAGATAGTGTAGTAAGCCAAAATGGAACTAATGGATAACTATTGTCCGTATTATAAATATCACCCGGGGCCGATCATCTCCATGCGCAATTTCAAGCTGTTCTGGGATCAACCAATCGTCACAGATTACACCATTCCCCTCAATAGGCCTGCCATTGTTATAATATAATGCATTTATCATAGATATTGGCGTTCCTTCTAATGACAATCTACTCAAAATATTAGCGGTGAAAAATACGTAGAATTAGATGAAGAGATAAAACAATTGTATCTTTTAAAGTAAACTTGAATTCTGCCAATTGTGGTGATACCAGAGGAAATTCTGTCTTCTTTAAATCTAAACTTTATCTTCTTTGCGACAATTAGACCTACCGTCTAAGACGACCGAAAATTTGCAACAAGTAGTAGTGTTATTGGTAACATCAAGTATCGTCAGGAAATTCACAAATATTCAATAATTTTGAAAATATATAAATGTAATTTTTGGCTGACCTAATATATCCACAACAATTAGGCATAATAAACACCATTGTGTTTGTGAAATTAATAACAATAATAAAACTAATAACTACTATATTATTAATAGCTATAGCTCAAACAATTATATTAAATAATTTAAATACAGTTTTTAAAAATATATATTATGTATATAATACGTCGAAGCAAGGGAGAATATGGAAATATTATTTAAATGCCTGGGAAGCGTCTATAGCGATGGCCATCGATTAGTGTTGTCCAAATGCGAGACCGAGACGAGTCTTGGTCTTGCAAACTTAGTCTTGGCCATGGTCTTGTCTTGCGCAAGAGTCACGCAACAGTCTTGCAGTTACTTATTAGCTTATAACTATAAAGATGTTACTGTTTTTTTTTTAGATAGGAGAAACCTAAGTAAGCCTGAACGAAAAATTAGAAGAGTTAAATGCAAAAGTATATTGGTTATACCAATTATTTACGTACAGTAACTAAGATTGTCAAGTATTAGTAACTATTTTGCCTAAATTTTTATTTAAAAAATCGATTTTTTTTACCAGTCCTGCTCTTGGTCTTGCAACAGTTAGGCGGTCTTGGTCTTGCAAAGCCCAGACTGATTTTGGGCAACACTACCATCGATAGCTGATAATATCGATATTTTGCCATCTATGAAATCTACTTCGAGTTTGTCGACTATCGATAACATTCCTACGATATTTGAATATTTTAATTTAAAAATTAAAACTATCATTTTGGGAGATCTCTAGGGATTGTAGAAGAATCTGATCGTAAGAAAAACAAATTATTCCATCTTGCCTGTTCTCGTATGAGTGGCTTAATTTCAAAGACCTACATTAGTCATTTTTAAAAAGTTGAGAAGAAGCCAATTTTCTGTTACATAATTTTAATGATTCAACTTGAACAGTCTTAAATAAAATCATCAGACACATTTTGAGTTGAAAAAAAATTGACTTTCTCTCCGCTTTCTGAAAATGACCATCTTTGATATGAAGCCACTCGTGTAAAGTGAAGTAGGTAGTAGTGTTGAATAGCGTGCTTAGATTATACATTTATAAACATAGGACCTGCTCTAATATGTATTCATTCGGAACATAGATAAGTTCGTAGCGAGTTATTTGTGAGTGTAAACGCAATTTGCCCAGATTTGTTAGTTAGAACCTTTTCAAACCAAGTCCACGACTTGTCAAAGAAATCAATTTGAGATGCTAGTAAATTAGCATTTCGCTTAATTCGATCTATTAGTGGATAAAAGGCATAATTGCTGCATCGAAAATTTATGAAAAAAATGTGTGAATGGTGAAGATGGACAGGAATCAGGAAATTAATTTTGCTAAGGAGGGTAGAAGAATTGATATTTCCGTTAATTAATTTAAAGAGGAAAATAACATATTTTTAATTTGCCTACGTGCTAGAGAATCAATATTTATATTCATATTTCCAAATTACTGGTTTTTCAAAAAGGTTCATAATATCGATATTTCAAGTTTGATTACATCTATAATTATAGGCCGATATTTCTGTCGATGACAATAACGATATTGGGTTTTCCATATCCCATCCCTAAACCTCTACTGAAGCAATCGGACGTTTAGTTATTATTATTTTTATTTTTTTTCATTTCATCGAATATTGGATAAATGCTTTTAATTCTATTAATCAGGATTTTCTATTTTATTTTGGATATTCAAATTTAGAATCATTCAGTTTTCACTACCTACTTCATATTTTTTTTATCTTTCTGTCCTCTTAAGTATAAAATGGTCATCAAAAACCATGAATTTCCTTTCGAAAGACACACATCCCCACTAGCCTTTCTATTATGTTGTAAATTTTATTTATTGAGGGCATAAATGTAGCTACCATTGATGTTAGATGATATTTGACTTATAATTAAATGTTTACAATATTTTTGGTGGAATATTACTGTACATTTCGGATTATCAGCTGATAAAACAAATAATTGTCACGAATCTATATATTTTGAGTGTGTGTGTGTCTTTAATAGGTATTTCTTTAAATTAATTTTTACAGGAGCTAATTAAATACTGTGACAGGCTTGGAGAAGAGACATCTGATCTTAATAAGGCTTTGGAGTTGATGCTTGGTATCCCTCACAGAGCAGAAGATTTGAAGTATATAAATAACATAGAAGGTTTTCATGGTGATATTCACAAACTTGGCAGACTTTTAAGGCATGTGAGTAATTATTAATTATTGCATTAAAATAAGGAATAATGTTTAAAACTTATTAGACAAATAAAAATTAAAATATTTAATAAATCAAACTGCAGTATATAATTTAAATTTCATTCTTTCTCCTAATAAAATATTGTAACATGTCTCTTATATTTTAAGATAGTAATAAACCTCGTGGAAGATCACTTTATACTGTTGGGATACTTCCTAAATAAATAAGAGGTTATTAAATAATAAATACAATTATAAGAGTATTAATATATTTATTTATCTCAGCTCAGATGTGGGTTACTGATAATCAGATTAAAACACTCAGACAAACCATTATTATTTACACTATTTATACTAAAATTAAACACGGATTTTAAAATAATGTCAAGTATGAATTGGCAAGCTAACCTTTTTTCTATAGATACTATTTCTTCCTTTGTTGCACTAAATTCATTTATCTTCAAATGCTTTCCAATGTTCTGCCAAACACAACTTCCAAAATGGTGACACTTTCTTATACTCAACTCAAGCTCCCTGGGATATACTCTCTCTTGTAATTCCAAACAACTAGTTACTTTGTCAAACAACAACTTTCAAGATGGTAATACTATTACTGGGTTTTACCCACTGGAGCCAGGATCCCTTATCCCATCCTCTCTTCACTGCAGCCACACAATAACTGCTTGCTAAAACAACTTTGTCCTTCTCTTTGGGATTTTCCTTTTTGGGGAACTACAGAGCAGCCATTCTCTTTTCCCTGAACTAGTGAAACTAGATTACCTTGCTTTTTAACTGTTACATTAATTAATTAAATCATTTTTATCCAATTCCAATAAAGGTGTATATTACAATATATTATAATATGTTTTACTAAAGTCACAATAATTTTTTATTCGGATTGAAAGATGTTTTCTTCTTCTTCTTATCTTTCTCTCGCTTCTATTGCTTCTCAGAGTAGAAGACGGACCTTGGTCTCCTTCCCCCACTCTCTCCTATCTCTGGCCATTTGGCACATCTGGGCTATCTCTTTCCTCTTTTTCTCCCCAATTCTTCCTATATGTTATCCTAGATTTTCCTACCTGTTTTCGTCCTTATGATTAGGCCTCCATGTACTGTTTGGTCTTCCAGGTGTCTGGCATTCTGCACACTTATTCAAACCACATAAATTGATGTTCTTCTAATTTTTACTCAACTGAGTCCACTATTTCACAATGAATATATTAATTTTTTATGCATTCTCTTTTGGTGTTATTTATGATTCTTCTGAGCAAAATCATCTCTGAAGTAGTTATTTTTATATACAATATACAAATAACTGCTGCAAGAAAATAATAAATAAATACAAAAATAACTTGGTGGGTGTCCAATGCTTTGCTCCATGTATGAACATATCCAAGAATATTGTTTTCAAGAACACTAGCTTAGCGTCTTTACTGACATCTTTTTTGCCAATTATTGTATCACTAATTTGGTAGAAGATTACATTTGGTTTACTAACTATATTGGAGATTTCTTGGGTAATGCATCCATCTATGCTTACAAAGGTGCCCAAGTATTGGTAGGAATTCACACATTCCATATTTAACCCATTACAGGTAAATCCCAATTGTTTTCAATCTGCATCACTTTACCATTTGCTGTATTGATTTCCATCCCATTTTGAAGTAGTTCCTCTCTCGACTCTACCACTGCATTTATGCACTGTAAGTTTTCCTTCTGTAATAAGGACGATATTGTTTGGAAAGACAGAAGCTTGTGGCGAAATCGGTATGAGGTTCCTCTATTCAACAGAAGTCCTGGGTTTTTTCTTGCATATTTGGAATATTTCATCGAGGAATACTATAAAGAGAAGGGTACTAAGTCTATCCCCTAGTTTGACTCCTTTTTATTTAAAGAAGAATCCTTTAGATTCCTGTCCATTGAGACAGACCACTCCTTTAGGTTCTTGATGTGCTGATTTTATTGCATCCATTAAATGTGTAGGAATATTATTTTTACTTAGTGCATCCCAAATTTATTTGCAGGAGGGCTAAAACAAATGGTCCCTTCAGGTTCAAAAAGGCTTGATACACATTCTTCTCTTAGCCCCAAGCCTTTTTCAATATCATTCTTAAAGCAAATATATGATCCATAGTTTGTCTTTTGGAATGGAAAGCAGCTTGATATTAGAAAATAGATTCCTAAAACACCATATAGCTAGAAGAGAAGCGGGTTGTTTCCTACCAATCTACTTTAGATTTTGGATTAATTATTGTCAATATGAAATATACTGTTGTACACCTATATACTTTAATATTGGCTTGAGTTTACTGATATAGCTTAAGTTCATTACAATTACTTCAATTAAACAAACCAAGCATTTTCAATCATCTCTAAAACAGTATTAAAAATTTATAGTGAGCTTAGGTGCATGTCAGGAACTAATGTAATATAATTAACAATTTTTAAAAAAATATAGAATACTATGTCAGATATATAGAATGTTAGAATAGAATAATATAGAGATGACTGAGAACAGTATAGAGAATGATATGAAAGATGATTAGATAATCATTGGTTTCATATTATATGTTGTATTAGCATAACACAGTGATACATATAAACACAATTTAATGTAAAACATACCATATAATTTAATTATTATTTGGAAGACAAATTGGTTTCATTTTTATAAATAGATTTTGAAGATAAATAAGTATAATTAGAAAAAGGAATGACATTTATTGATTCTCAAGTCTCACTAACTTTTCAATAATATTTTATTCATGTACAATAAATGGTTCTGTATATCTTTAAATTTATATGCATAATTATGACTAATATTTTTAAAAGTTTTTTTTTGTTTTTTCAGAACTGGTTTAAAGTAAAAGCGAAAGATAAGAAACCTCACGATCGATATTTATTTTTATTTAAAGCTCGGATATTAGTTTGTAAAGTTCGTAAAGTAGCAGAAAATAGATATGTCTTTATACTGAAGGAAATTATAAGGGTAAGTAAACCTTTCTTATATAATGCACATGATATCATATACTTTCTATTTTCCATTTTGATTGGGAGCACCATAGACCAAAAAAAAATAGCAGGAGTTTTTATTATGTTTAAAAATTCAACAAAATAACATGTTTACTGTTGTTATTTTTTTTTTCTGGATTGAAAACATCTTGGAAATGTGTACTTCAGGAATAGCTTAAACCGCTATTGTCAAGATTTTTTTTTTGTCTCTAATTTATTGTGGATCGGATGTTTGACAAATCTTATTCAGAATCCATGAATTCTCCTTGATAAGGTCGAAATGTTGCCTTTGATCAAAACTAACGTTTGTATTGTTAGCAGATTAAACAACTCACATAGAAGACTAGATAGGATTTTTCATTTTAATTCATAGTAAATCTAATATCCCTTGATAAAGTGATGTGAACTGTAAAAGTTATCTGATAAAAATACATAAATTAAAAAAAAAAAAAAAAACTCAGTTTTCTTAAGTATTTTACTAAAACTCAAATGATAAATAATGCAGATATTATTAATATTTTAAATTAGACTTCTGAAATTCCAAGACGAAAATGACTCACTCGGGTATGCACGACTTGGCAGGATTGTTGCCCATGTTTACTGTTTTTATTTTTTTGTGGATTGAAAACATCTCTGAAATTTGTACTTCAGGAATAGCTTAAACCACCATTGTCAAAGATTTTTTTTTGTCTCTAATTTATTGTTGATCGGATGTTTGAGAAATCTTATCCAGAATCCACGGATTCTTCTTGATAAGACCTATGAACAAAACCAAGCTTTATATTGTTAGCAGATTAATCATCTCATATAGAAGACTAGATAGGATTTTGCATTTTAATTCATAGTAAATCTAATATCCCTTGATAAAGTGGTGTGAATTGTAAAAGTTATCTTCTAAAAATACAAAATTAAAGAAATAAAAAAAAAACTAAGTTCAGTTTTCATAAGTATTTTAATAAAACTCAAATGATAAATAATGCAGAAATTATTAATATTTTAGATTAGACATTAGAAATTCCGAGACGAAATGACTCACTCGGGTATGCACGACTTGGCAGGATGTTGCCCATGTTTACTGTTTTTATTTTTGTTTTGTTTTCTGGATTGAAAACATCTATGAAATCTGTACTTCAGGAATAGCTTAAGTGGTCTATTGTCAAGATTTTTTTTTCTCTAATATATTGTGGATCGGATATTTGAGAAATCTTATTCAGAATCCACGGATTCTTCTTGATAAGGTCGAAATGTTGCCTATGGACAAAACTTAGCTTTATATATTGTATAAGATTAGATAGGATTTTGCATTTTAATTCATAGTAAATCTAATATCCCTTAAAATAGTGATGTTAATTGTAAACGTTATCTGATACAAATACATAAATTAAAGAAATCAAAAAAACAACAAAAATTCGACTTCTGTTTAACACAAAACAATTTGCTACTCCTTGGACGAGATATGTTAAATACAAAATACGATTTCTGAGGATCTTGAAGACACCAGTAAATCAAAAGGGTGGTGGCCTTGAAGCTCCTCCAGAATGGAAAATTTTTTTTTTGTTTTCATTGGTCCATTTTGGTTTCAACAAGTGATCTAAACTAAATACTTAAATACACGATTTTTTTTTTTAATCTACCTTTTTTTTCTTCCAGAGTAACTACCGTAATTACAAAAAAAAAAAACTAAAAAAAACTACCAAGAGGAAGTTAATCATACAAATACAGAAAGAAACTTTATGATGAAACAAAATTTTCAGGATTTTCAATCAAAATTTCTTTTATGGGTTTAACTGACGGTTCGAACCAAACATGTGGGCACAGGCGGATCTTTCGGGTTAAAGCCCTCCTCCCCCCCTCCCCCCCCCCCCTCCCATGGTGAAATTTAACCATGTTTTATCGAAACAAAATATTTTAAAAATATCTCTTACAGTATTATTGTTCGTGTAATTACATTTAATAGGACTTCAAGAACGACTTAAACACCATTTCATATAGGTAGTTCATTTTTTTTTTCAAATTAATAATCGTTATATGTATATGAAAAAAAAGGATTTCGGGCTAAGCCCCTCCCAAAAAAAAAAAAAAAAAAAAATTAAATAATGAATCCGCTAGTGCATGTGAGCCATCATCAGTTCTTATCTCAACTTCCAAACGAAAGCTCTTATGATGACCCAAATGTTTGAATCGAAACATCGGCTAACCCATTAAAGATATTTTCACTGAAATTCTGACAATTTCGTTTCATCCTTTTTTTTTTTTCTTTTTTTTATATTTTAAGGCTTCAACCACTTGGATCATTATTGCCTTATTTTCACAGAGAATTAGATTTTATTTTCAAGCTTAGAACGTTTCATAAAACAAAATAGTTTATCAACCACATTTGTATTGTCCTGTAAAATGGATTGTAAATAGTTTGTCAAGTCGCAAGAGAGTCTAAATGTTTCGTAATCTCTGCATTCCGTTAAAATGTGTTTCACTGTCAGAGGAGTCCCGCAATTTTGGCGTGTATGACCTATACGCAGGCGCGTTAGAACTACTTCCTCTCTGCGGTTATTCCTATTTGACGATGCCCAAGAGGAAACGTCATCCTTAGCCTACCTCAATTTATTTTCGGTTACATTCCACCATATCTGTTCCCATTTTGTCTTAATTTTCTGTTTGATGATAGTTATAAAATCCTCTACAGGTACTCCCCGATAAGATATTCCATCAGTAATGGTTTTTTTTGGCAGCTCGCGTTTCATCCTTATAATTCATCAGTCGACTACTTCTTTTAAGAAAGTTAATTAATTATTCAAAGGAAGAATGATTTCTACAAAGGAACATTCTTTGGTTTTCTATAAATGATAGGCATTTTGTTTTTGTTAGTAATTTAGTAATGTGTGTGTACCACAGGCGGATCTACGGGGGCAGACTTTCGGTCTGATGCTCCTTCTCCCAAAATGGTAAAATATAACCATGTTTTACAGAAAAAAATATTAAAAACTATCTCTTTAAGTATTCTTGTTCGTGTAATTAGATTTAATTGGACTTCAAGAACCACTTAAACACCATTTCATACAGGTTGTTCATTTCATTTTTTAAAAAATTAATTATGGTTATATGTTAATGAAAAAAAATCTTTCAGGCTGAAGCCCCCCCCCCAAAAAAAATTAAATCCTGGATTCGCTATTGCGTGTCACGGCTTCAGTTAGAATTTGAAATCCTTGATCTCTAATTTTTAAAGGTTTTTAGGTCAGATAGTAAATTTAAGTTCAGGGATTTAAATTTGTTATTGTCGTTTTTTATGGAGTTGGATTTATTACATTTTTATGAATTTTGATTCGGTTCGTTTTCCGTTATTTTAATTTGTGAGCTGGTATTGAAAAATTATATCAGACTAGTATGGGTTGGGTGCAGATGCAAATGCTATGCAACTTGAACATGAAAACAAATATAAAACAGTCTTATACTGCCCAATAAATTTAATTTAAACTTGAAAAAATAAAAATTCAGTTCTGTGGGACAGTGCCAACAGATGAGTCATTTTTACCATCGGACCAGTGGCAGATCTAGGATTTAATTTCGAGTTTGTTTTTTTTAATATCAATAATTACTCTGGAAGAAAAAAATACTTATCCGAAATGATTTTTAAGTGATCCTTACAGGCAAAAAAAAAATCTGGTGTGTCCACTCATACAAGTTTCCTTCCTTTTATAAAAGTTTTTATATCTTTACATATGTCCATCAAGAAACAAAAAAAAATTGAATTAGATTTATTTTCCTGAAAATTGATCACAATGTAAACCGGCTTAAGGTAGATCAGAGTAAATATTTCAATACCCTCTAATATTGCTGATCGAAAACTTTTTGCCATAGCCTAATTTTGTCACACAATAATTTCAGTTAAAAGTAGAGGAAATAGTGAAGCTTGTGTGACGCGGACAACAGATTTTCTTACTTTCACTTTTTTCTCTCATTCACCCCTTTCTGACACCAGGATATGAACTCCTAATCTTACATTGGAAATTGAATAGCGGTAACTTCGTTAATAGTTGTCCGAAATGAACGATTTTTATATGGTATAGGAAATTTCATTACCTTTAAAAAAAAACAGGCTAAACGGTGTATAAAAAAACATGTTTTCCATTTATTGCGCAGCATCTATTGTGCCTGGAGCATCCAATTAGTGTTACAGGCATCAGTAGTCAAAACCCTACAAAATAAAAAAAGAAGCAACAAAATCGAATCACTAGTTCCAGAGAAAATCTTGGCACAGACAGACAGACCAATGGCTAATGGTTTTTCGGACTCAGGTGGCTCTGAAACGTGTAGATCCGTCGAAAACCTAATATCGGAAATTTGACCCGATCGCAATACTTTCCTTACCTAGTATAGGTAGGGATTACAGGGAATTACCGAAACAATAATGCTTTTAGAGATATTGTAATATTTTTTTATTGACACCTTCTAACATTTATTAGCTATGCTTACATTATAATTAAGATTTTTTTCAGGTTTATCAGGTTGCCTACCAACGCTTATTTTACACACGCATTAGCCCATTATTGCCTTTGCACTTGCACTTATATTGTGAAACAAACAAATATAATATTGAATGTTTAAAATTAATTTGTTTATATGTTTTATGTTAGTTGTAAGGATTTTTATTTTTTTCTGTTTTACTTATTATATATACTTGAGAATATCTTTTAAAAATACAATTTAATACATAACGTATTTATTAAGATGGTATCTTTGATTTCTTAGTGTGTGCAACCTCAAATAAAAATAAAAAAGTTTTGCACAGTCCGACTAGTTTGCCGTGAAAAATGTGATACGAATATCATGTGAAAATTGAGGGATGATTGAATAATAAAATCCTAAGATATGATGATCTATATTATTATATTTAAATATAAATGACAATTTAAATAAAATTAACCTTGTAAATATCAATAAAATTGTGAGATACCTACTATTAGGCCTTAGTCAAGCCAGCTAGTCGACTTCTCTTAATCAATTTTAGTTTACAAATTTTATTCATTCTTCTTCTTCTTCTTTTGCCACCTCCTTAGAGCCATCAGCGTGGAGGAACTGCCTTGGCCCATCTTGTCCACTAATCCCTGTCATTGGCCCTCCTTCTCATATCCTTTATTCATTCATGTTGCTTATATAATATTGATGTGTTCTTTACTTCAAATTTTGGGGGAGAGAAGGGCAAAACGATATGCTCGCCTCGTCAACATTTTCATTAGGGGGATCGTCCCACCCCCTCCGAAGTCTATGCCTATACATGATATACCAAATAAATAAAACTCTCTTTGTCATACATATAGCTCATCTTAAAGAATATGTCTGGGGAAATGAGAACAGTTTACAAGATAAGAAGAAACTCTTGAACTGTATTTATTGAATATATATATTGAATGACAAATTTATTTTCATTTTGCTGTAAATGTGAAAATTTGTTTGAATTAGTTAGAATGAAAATACGAATGAACAAATGGATGGGAATCCATAACTTCATTTTTGAAAAATTAACTTTCATTATTGAATGCCTTTTTTTTACAACCATATTTTACTAGTTGAGAAACCTTCTTAGTCTATCTTATATACACTGACAGGCAAAAAATTCCACCCACTTGATTTTTCCATGTTTTCATCTAAAAATATTTCTGTAAAGTTGTATTTCTATATAATACATGGTATTTGTAGATAATATTTAGTATTTATGGAATTTTATAATCTTTTTAACCTTTAATAATCAAAATGTGATTGGGTAAGAAAGATTAGAGAAAAAAAAAATGAAAAACGAACCATTATTATTCTAAAAGAAATTAATTACATCATCGTTTAGTAGCGTGTGTTAAAGACCCTCCACGAACAACAACCAATTCTGTGCAGCGCTCCATTGAAATCCTAGCCCACACCATTAAGGAACCATGTTCGAAAGGTTGGCTCTGGGAAAAATTACAGGCTGCATATCTTTCGTTTCTTCTTCCCCACACCCTTTCACGCCCGTCTAAAGATCGAAGATCAAATCTTGATTCATCTGTAAAAAGTACAGCACTCCATTCGTCCATAGTCCAATGGCTGTGTTCTCGAGCAAAGGCCAGCTGTGTTACTCTGTGAGTTCTGGTCAACTCTGGTCCTCTTACTGGACAAAAAGCCATTAATTCATACTCATTTAATCTTCTCCGAGCGGTACATTCAGAAATTTGCACACCTCGAACTTCTTCGAGCTGATGAATCACTTGAAAAACAGTAAGGTGCCGATTTTGTAAAATTCTCAAAGTCAAAAACTGGTCATCCCGTCTTTCTGTTACCCTAGGCCGTCCAGAACCGGGCCTTCTACTGTAAGAACCAGTTTCCCGAAAACGCCTGGCGGCGTCTCGTAAAGTTTCATATGGAACTCCGATGGCATTAGCTGTGTATCTAATGGAACGTCCATCATCAATAAGTGACACACCACGCGCAACATCCTCAGCACTAAGAGGCATTTTTAAACTTAATATTGAAAAAATTAAAAGCTGGAGACTAAGAAATGTGCTGCAAGAAACGACACTGAACTAATGATACTGAATAAACATTTTGATTCCATAGAAAGTAAACATTGGAATCTAGAATCATTTCATTGAATTAAGGATTAAGGGTTATTGTCCTCTATATTAACATTCCTAATTGAAAACAAACAAAAAGATTACCTATTTATTCATTAAAAACAATAGACCAATCCAAAGCAGAAATATTTTTAGATGAAAACATGAAAAAATCAAGTGGGTGGAATTTTTTGCCTGTCAGTGTATTTATACTATCATAGACTACTTCATTGTCCATGAATAGGTGATTATTATTATGTTTTCTCTAATATATTTAGAATGAAGAAAATATAATCTATTGTTCACCACACTGACATTCTATTAACAATCGCTCTCTTCTGTTTGTTATACTATTTGTTATAATAATTAATAATTGCTTATTATAATCCAATACTAACACAATAGTTAATTTATAAATATAAATATTTATTATTAA
This sequence comes from Nezara viridula, assembly GCA_928085145.1. Classification (NCBI taxonomy): domain Eukaryota; kingdom Metazoa; phylum Arthropoda; class Insecta; order Hemiptera; family Pentatomidae; genus Nezara; species Nezara viridula. The sequence goes on from OV725078.1 coordinate 82,632,924, forward strand.
ATCCAATTTTCTCTCTTCTTATCTATCAGTAAATTAATTGTCAAAGATTCTTCTTCTTGTATCTGTTACTTAATCTAAACTCCTAATGTTGATTCATATATTTCTCAGAGTAACATCTCTCATTTTATTATTATTGCTTTAGAATTCTTCATCGTGTTTATAATTTTCTCCTACTTCTATTTGATAGCAGTCTTTATCACTTTTAATAAAAATAAACTCAGAACTCTATTAAAATGATTATAAAATTCCTTTTAAATGAAGTTATAATGGAATTTTCAGTTACCTGAAGTGGAACTTCATGACCACAAGCACGACCCAAGAACTTTTGAAATTGGTTCATTGACATTAGAAAGCCCACAAGATCACATAAAAGAACCTTGGATAGCAGAAATAAAGCATTATGCTCGAAATGTGTGTAAGTAATTCCAAAATGATATTATAGTTTTTTAATGGTGGAAAAATAGTTGGCTGTCAAAAATTTGATTGGGAGTTGTAATCAGTGTAAAATTTCTTCATCCATTTAAAAAAAACTGCCTTAGTATCTGACAGTAGTATTTATAACTTCTGTATTATTATCAGAGGTATAGGGATCCAGACCATAGTGAATGTGCCATCAATATTTTTGTGGGAGCACATTTTTATAGGGTTCTGAATTTTTGGAAGAAACTATATTTCTATTGGTTTTCAATTAAAAATATTCAATCAGAACGAACTTTCAATCAAGCAGACCAAAGAAAAAGTATGAAACTTATACTATTTTTATGGAGAGAAAGAAATGATTGTTTGGGGAGGTGGAGGGTATGTGCTATCACCCTTGGGGGAATGGGCAGCCTTGGTGATTAGTATGTTTTCTTTAGATTTTTTTCTTAATTATGATGTTACCTTGTACCACTACGACCCATGAAGGGTCTGGAGTTCAGTACTATTTAGGGAAAGCACTGTTTCTAGGTCAACGGTTTTGCAAGGAGGTGATTTGACCGAGATCACACTCAACTGCCAGGTTTTCCCCCTTAATTAATTATATAATTAAGGGTACCCACTTTACTGAGGCTGGGTGTGCCCCAGGAGGGTCTCCCGACCCAGGGTCACCCCACAGCCAATGAAACAGATAAATAAATTTTCTGCCATGAGCCGGGGTTCGAACCTGGGACCTTTGCATTGGAAGCTCAGTGCCCTACCACTGAGCTACCCCACTCCCTATGATGTTACCACTATATATATATTTTTTTTTTACTAGTTATTCTTTTCTAATGCTACTTAATGTTATGATAAGATATACTTGAAATAACTTCTATAGGGTTGTTTAAATATCATGACAAGTATCAGCTTTCGGTACAAAATTTAGATTAGTCTTTACATTTATTTCTTAATTAAGAGGTTACTACTATTTTTATTTTTTTTTACTATTTATTCTTTTCTAATGCTATACAATGTTATGGATAGGATTGTGGTGTTGTTTAAATATCATGACAAATGTCAGTTCTTGATATAATATACAGCCAAATGTTGCCTTCTGTCAATATTTGATGATTTTTAAAAATCATGTTCAATAATTTAATATTATCATGAATTAGGGCAGATTTTTCAGGCACATTGCAGTCTTATAATTTTAGGGAATCAATAGTAACCTCTGAGATCTAACATCCCTACATTTGATAAAATGTATCATAGCCTTCTCATATATCTACTAATAAGCAACAATAATTCAAAATTTCCTTCTATTCTTTGTAGATTAAAGATTGTAAGGAGAAAAAAAAAACATCAATAGTTATTTTGAGAAACATGAAACTTTATTTTTTGTTTCAGAGCTTGTTATATTATATTTGAAAATTATATTGATATTTAATTGTTTAAAAAAAATATTGATACATGTACTGATATGGAGTAATATTAAAAGATATTCTGTTTTTTACTTACCTAAATTTAATTACCTTTTATCTATTTCAGTGACATTGGCAGAACATGCTGCTGATGATCTACGTCTCCAAGAGGAAGAGAACAAGAATCTTGAACCGCTTAAAGGAGTTGAATTAAAACTATACACACCAGGACAAAGTCTTTCGAACTCAGACGACGAAATGGATAAATTCTCTGCTAGCCGAAGAACTTCACTCTCTCGTAGAGTGGAAGGTATTTTTAAACTAATAATCAGTTAAAATGTAAAAAAAAAAGAAAAAAATATTGTTGTGATAATATTTTGTAGTTATTTGTTTTAAGTTTATTTTCAGATAATATTCTAGATTAATTTATACGTAAGTATCACCATAGGTCATCAATGAAAACATAATAAATATGAAACAATTAATTTTCATTTAACAATTTATCTGATATTAATTATTAATTTATTAATAATTAATTAAGATTTGTCCAATTCCACTCCATCTCTTGGGATTTATTCATTTATCGCCTCAATGATATATACAGCTCTCCAAATTCTTGAAATTAAACTATATTAAACTACATTCTACTTTAAAGTAGTAAAAATTTTATATTTCTCTTGATGTCTTTGCCGAAGCAACTCCTTTCCTAGTATGATTCATTTGGGAATTCTGTGAATGATATTATATTTGATGATTTGGAAAATGCAATCGCTTGCCAGAATGATTTTCTTGAATTTTTATTTATACCAGACTAGGTAACTTAGGTTATTTACTTTATGCACAGTTAGCCTTGGCAGTTTTTTGCTTTAAAATGTTATGCATCACCAAAGTATATCTGATAGGCTGATCTTAGTAATTATATTAATTATAGGGAAAGTACAGATAAACTTTTTCTTGAATGTTTACCTATACTCCCTGATCAGTAGTTCTACTGACTCCTCAATCTCAGGAATTACTTCCTAAAAATGATATAGCAGCCCAGGATTATCCCAGACAGTCTTCCCAGGATATCCTTAACTTGCTGGTTAGTAAAAACAGTCAAATAGGAATTTATAATTTCCAATTTAATACCAGGTTGCTGGGTATCAAGGTTCACAAACAGGGAGGTGAGAGTGGAATTGGGATGTCACTTTAAAATAAGTCACTATTGACCAGTAAAAAATATTAAAATATAAAGAGAAGATTTCCTTAAAATTTGTTAAAAACAATTTTCACCATTGAAGAAAATATGAGTATATTATGTTTTATTTGTATGATATCTTAAAAATAATAATAATACTGCAGCTCTACTTCTCTTTTATATATGTGTATTAAAATATATTTTTATATCTATGTATTGGATATGGGAATTAAAATTAGGTTTGGCCACAACAAATAGTAATCTGAGGGAGCAGTATCTGGAGAAAATAGTGTATTTGGTATATTGTCCCTGTAATAAATAAAACATTATTATTATTATAATTTCCTTTTCACTTCTTTTCAAATATTTTTAAAAATCTTTCCAACCAATGTTCTGGCATTCTAATGGAATAAAAACACATTCCCATGTCTATCCTGCTTTATCTTTTATTAATACCTCAGTTTAAATTCATTGGTTGCCTTCAGCAGCATTAAATAATAATTATTTTAAATACATTAAAAAAAAATCTCAACTTTCAATTTTTTGGGGTTTCCTTGGAATAACCTTGTTTCTGACAATAAGTTACTATTTTTTTTTTTTAAATTTAAATAGTAAATTTGTATAGCTATTTTTTTTTACAGTTAAAATAACATATGAATAAGTTTTAAAAAGGTACTTATGATTGCTAAAACGTACAATTTTTAAATTGGTTTAACATTTCACTACATGTTTTGTAGAAAATATGAAAGGATAGTTATAATATGTCTTGGAAACCATATTAACAAATCAAAATACATTTTAAGAAAATGGCCAATAGAACTTTGTAAGGAATTCCCATACCTAATCCATTGAACTATTTTGGTAGATAATGTGCAGCTATATAATTAAATCTGTAACATGCATATTTTATGAAATTTACCTAACATTATATTTAATTTTTTAGTTTAAATTATTAGTTATCTTTTTATCCTGTCATCTTACTGCTTAAATATAAAATTAAATGCTGTACTTTTCTTAATTCTACTCAAACATGTAGGAATAATCATAGATCTGATTTGATGAAAAATAAATAATACTCTTGAAAATATTTAACTAAGTTCCAAAAGTCAAAGAAAAATGCATTTCAAAAGTCTGATTTCATTTATAAATGAGATGATTGAAATAAGACACAAGGATTATAATTAAGTTGATTTTCGATGATTCCTAAACAAAAGTTACAAATCTCTCAGGCCACATTAGTGAGCTAACTGTCAACGTATTGCTAATTCATGCCTCATCTGGACTATAATATTGCTTTCAAATCATGGGTGTAGCTATCTCCCCCTTCCAACAAAATAATAAAATAAAATAGCTGCAAATTTTTGAGACATTTAAAAAAAGGAACAGTTAAGATTGTTAATATTTCAACATTTTGAAATTTGAAACATTACGAAAAAGACATCCACTATAAAAAAAAAAAATTAAATTAAAAAAATTGCTCCTCCCCTCCCTATTGGGATGAATTGTTTTGAGATGGCTATGCCCGTTGATTTAATTACTCAATAGCTAATAAAGGTCATATTTAAACAGATGATCTGTGATGTACACAATATTTAATTAATAATATATTCCGTAAAATGGAAACATATTAGTTCTTATTCAAAACAAAAAAGGTCTCATATCACAGACATATGATAATGTTTACATTTTTATTTTATTATTTATATTGGGTAAAAACAGAAATGTTTATGATTATAATTGATATTTATATTCATTATTCTTTACTTTAAAAATTTTAATTCAAATCATGGTGAAATTTATTATCAAAGAATTCATATTTCTGACAAAATTGACCTAGCAATAATTTAAGATGTAAATATATAAGATTATTAGTAAATTTATTAATAGATAACTTGGGATTTAAAAATGAATAAAAACTGAAGACATTAAAAGTATTAAACCAGGGTTATATTTTATAACCATAAACTAATGAATAACCATCAATAAAACATGTGTATAACATCTAAATCTGAGTAACCTTATTAATTTATTATGCAATAAAGAATCCAGTAATAAACATTCAAAAACAATAATTACTAAACTGTTAATAAAAATGGTAGTGACATATTAAATTTCTGTTAAAAGTCTTTCAGAAACTGTAATTAATATTTTCAGGCATTGATGACTCATGACTCATCAAGAATCATATGATTTCTTTAAAATTAAATGCTTACTTTCTTGTCTACATTGGGTAAACATCCCAAATTCTTCCATCAGTATGATTACAAATACACTCTCTATATTCATTAATTTTTACTTTATGAACAGTCAGGAAATGTTTTTAAAATATATTTGTATACTAAACAAATATTTTGTTCATTAAAGTTTGTATCATATTTTTAACTTTTTAATTTCTATGTATTTTTAGTAAAATAGCTGGCACATTATCAATCAGAAATAGATTATTTATTTGTTGCTGTTGCAGTTAATGTTTTTAACATATGCAAGGATAGGTTGTCCAATAAGTTATGTTTATTAATCGTTTATTTAAAAAAATAAATGAACTAATATGTATTTTTATCAATAGAATAGAATAGAATAATCAACTTTATTCTGGGATGAAATCCCTTAATAACAATATTGTTCAAACAAATTATCACTAAATCTGACTAAAAGACCTACAATAAAATATATGAAACAAAATTACAATAAAAGAATAACTAAAACATAAGTGACAAGACAAGTATTTACATAGCCATAAAGATATATTAAAGAAAACACATGAGCAATAGGATCATAATACTAATCACAATAACTTATTGAAATTGGAAAGGTATGTTAAATTACTTTTAAAGGCAAACCATTGTAGAAAAAATAAAAAAATGACCTGGTGATTGCTGCCCGAAGTGAAAAGGCACTTAAAGAGGCATTTGAGGTAATATACAAAAATGGCAATAAAGTAGAGCTTGTGGTTAATGGTTTTCAACCAAATATTTGTATTATTATTTCTTTGATACAAAATTCAATTAATACTCGAAGTATAGTCAATTGTTATCTACCGTCATTAGCCATCTGCTAGTCAATTGCTCGATCCCACGCTGATACCATTCTTTGGGATGGCTGTCAATGAAATCTTGGACCGCAATTTCAACTTCCACAAAATTATCAAATTTTCTCTCTAGAAGAAAATGGGCCATGGACCTAAATAAGTACTAATCTGATAGCGCAAGGTCTTAACTATATTGTGGATGAGGCAGGAGTTCAAACCCATGAAGTTCTTTAAGCCTTTCTTTAATTTGACAGGAATTATGAGGACAGGCATTATCTTGTTGGAATAAAATTCCTCTTTGGTTGATCAAAAGAGGATAACGCTCTGAAAACTTTGCATAAAATCTTTCCATTTGTTTGCAGTAGAGTTCAGAATTCATAGAGCATCCATCAAGAACAAATTCGTGATTAATAACACCTTCAAAATTAAAAAAAACGCAAAGCATAGATTTTTTTTTTTCAAAGTGCCCCTTTGGAGCAACCGAAAAAGCAGTTTGATCGCGATCTAGCCATTGCTCACAGGTATTCGCATTTCACCAGTAAACCCACTTTTTATCACAGGTGGCAATCTTCCATTAGCAGAAGGGTTTTTCAATAAATTTTCACAAATTTCTAACCTCTTAGCTGGTTTATGAGGAGTAAGTTCATGAGGGACCAGTCTATTGTTCTTTTTCACCTTCCCCATGGAGAGTATATGGTGACTAACAGCATCTTTCAACACACCACACTCCCTGGCAAGTTCGCCAGTACTTGTGGATGGATTTGACTCAACAGCTTCCTGCATGACCTCATCAATATTCATTAGCGGTCACCCGGAGCCCTTCTTCCTTTCCAATGTCATATCTCTACTGCTAAATTATTCAAACCAACACCAATAAGTTTGCAGGTCAAGGACACCTTCCTCTTCATATTTAATAATTTCACGAGTTACTTCAGTGGCTGTGAAATTTTTTTTCCCATAATGCCTTAAAATTACGAGAATTTCATAGGACACTGTCATGTTTCTTCTTTGAAACAAATAACTGAACTGAGGCTTTTTTTGAAGAAATCAAATGGGATTAAACAAGCTTAGAAAATACTCTAAAGGGATTATTAAGTATTGGTAAGTATTAAATATGATTAAAATATTTACAGTCCTTTGAAATCTTGAATTTGATAAAACGGTAATTTTTTTTATACACCCTATTAAATACCTAAAACTGTCCTTGTCAGCAAGCTGAAGATCCTGCAGCAAAATCAAAATAAGGAATTTTATGTTTGAAAATGTACCCAAATTTTTTATCTTAAAAAAATGAAAATTTAATCAGCAGAGAAATCAACAACAGAATAATGGCTGGTAATAAGGCCTACTATGCAAACCTTAAACTTCTTTTGTCTCCATTGTAGTCAAAAGCTACAAAATTAAAGCTGTATAATACTCTTATTAGGCCAGTAGTCACCTATGCAGCAGAAACCAAGTGTTTGCTGCAAGAGGATTGCCGTAAACTAAAAGTAATTGAAAGGTAAATAATAAGAAGGATTTACGGTGCTATGTGATTTAATGATGAGTAGAAAATCAAAAGTAACAATGAAATTGAGGCTATATCAGAGATCAAAACATTAGTTACTATATCAAGGCAAGTAGGCTCAAATGGGCAAGACTTCTAGTCAGAATGGATAATTAACGGGTAGAGAAGAAAATCTTTGAAGTACACTTCAGTGAGAAAAGGAAAAGAGAAAGGCCGAGAAGCAGGTGAAAGGATGAAGAGGTGAGAGACAGAGGGGGAGGGGAGTTAAGAGTTTGTGATTGGAAGACAAAAGTGGAGGAGAATAACTCAGGAGGCCAAGGGTCATGCTGGCCTGTAGTGCCAGGGAATTAGTTTGTTAGTTAGTTAATTGGAATAAGAGGATTTTAAATGTAAATAAGGACGGTGCATGGTATATCTTAAGCGGGATGGAAATCCAAAAAAGTGGTGGAACTGACTATGAAGGAGTGTTGAAATAAGATAAATCTGTGAGGTGTAAAATGCAGAATGACTTGATCTTGTAGAGAGGAAATTGACAGGTGACTTGAATTGAAGAAGATTTTAAGCATAGGACGGACGATGATTATAGATTATTTGTACAATACAATTTTTAAAATGAATTATTTCTACACACACACACACACATCATTCCTTCATATTTTAATTAAACATTTGTTTTCGTGAAAAACAATCTTATTATTTTAGTTCATTATAAGTGGTATCTTTATTTATTTTTTACATTTAATCAATAATAAATTTAGGTTTAGGATACTACCTAAGTTACTTAAATATATAATAAATTAATTGATTCTTATTGGACAACCTTAAAACAATTAATCTACTGTTATTATTAAAATTTCATTTTTTTTTTTCATTTTATCAGCTTGATTTTTAATCTCTCTTAAATCACCTAATTTGCCTTGTGTGTAATTCAAATATTAAAATATGCAGTAGAATATTAGCATCATCATTCCATCTTTTTTCATTTCTTTTCAATTCTTATCCCGTTTATTATTTACTTATTTATACATTTCTTTTATTTTATAATAATTCACATCTACCCAAGCGGGTCATTAGTGGTTTATTTGATATGCATAGTTCATCTGAAAGCTTTTATAATGAAAAAAATCAATATCTTACTGGATAGTTTAAAATTACATAGGTATGAGTTTCATTTCACAGAAATACGATCTGGAAGTGTAACTGAAGTGCACCGTGAAGAAATAATTTGTTCATCTACATCTGTTATATCTGAGGAAGTTATACAGGAAGCAGATGCAACTTCTCGCTGCATAACTAATAATTCCCTTTTTTCAAAAACCATTGAAGGAGTCAATGTTGAACGTGAGCTATTTATGATTTTCATATTTTGAAACACAAAACAAATGTTTACATTATTTACAGTTTTATTATTATACAATATTATATTAATAATTAAATTTTTGAATTTCTTATTTTTCTTATTACCTTAGTCAAAATAGTAAAACTAAGTGTAGCAATTGTTCATATTTAGTGTTTAGGGTTTTAAATATGACTTTAACAATTTATATCTTTATTCAGTTTTAAATTTAACATAATTTATAGTTACAAAATACAAATATTTATTTTCAAATCTAGACTTCATCGACACATCTTATCACTAATAATAAATATTTAAAACAGTTATTTAATCCATCCATTACTTTTAAATCACATTTGCTTGTATTCTCAGTAGTAGTTAGATGCTTATATCACATCTGTTCTATTTACTCTTTAAAACCTTTTCTCTCTTAATTTAACTGTTTACTAGTTTATTAGTTAGAAATTTGATTGCTTGTAATGCTATAACATTATAAACATTCCCACTTTATTCAATCATTATTGGGTTAATATATTATATATATATGTATATATACACATGCATTTTATATGTTTATGCAGCTGGTGGTAGTGCAGCATTTGAATGTGAAATAGATGCCAAGTCTGTGCATTGGCTAAAAGACAACAGACCTATTTCAGATCGACTATCTGATAGGTTAACGCAAATGTCAGTTGGAAATTTACATAGACTTGAAATTTTAAATGTCATAGAATCTGATGCTGGTGTCTATACTGCTCATGCAAATACTTTATCAGGTCAAAATTCAACTTGCACAGCAAACCTTGTTGTACAAAAACGTAAGTAAAACTTGTTGTTGAAGAATATTATTTATTCTGATATAAAATTCTGATTAAAATATTTTAAGTATTTTCAAGTTTATTTGGTTTAATATCCATATGCTCCAACAAATTCAATAGGAATAGTGCTTATAATTTCTCAATTGCTTAAAAATACGTTTCCTACCTGAACCCTCCTCAGAACATTTTTTTTTCCACTGGCTATGTTACTCATACCAGATCCTAGGTATAAAAATTAAGCGACTAATTCAAAAATATATTTACCAAAGGGATGATGAGCCAGACATATCTGCACTGTTCATTTAAGTAACCTTGCCAAGTTTTTTTTCTCATACACCTTCATAACAACCATCTTGTATCTATCACCCTAAAAATTTACGTTTGACCTTCCTTATTCAATGATTGATGTATGGCTACATTATTCATATAGACCATTACTTAAACAGAATTATTTATAACTATACCTGTTACGCCAATCTTCAATCTTTTCATAGCCTTATTGAAGAGTTCTGTAAAGTTATTTCAAGGCGAAGATTTTATCTATCAGTTTGTTCAAAATCCACTCTGATAGATAATCTCTCCCTCCTTCTCTCTCTCTATATAGGGAAACAGAGGCAAACATAGGGCAGCTGTGGTAATTTATATAGGCTTTATTTAACATTTGTGCCATTTTGGTCCCTAAATTCTATATGCGGCCCTCTTTCTCAAAATATTTTGACCATCATCCATTTAGCTGGCATAATCTCTTTCCTGAAAAATCATATAAGTCTCTGAACCTCTTGTATCTTCTTTTTATCTTTAGGTTTGTAGAATTTTGCAAGAAACTTGCCAGGAAAGGAATTATCATTTTAATTTCCGCAACTATAACATTAGGGTAAAAACACCAGTAGCTGACATGCTTAAGGAAATTTCTTTGAACGTTTAGGTGTAAAAACTTAAATATTGATGTTACTGCATTTTTCTTGGATTCGTCTTATAGAACTACTTCTCACCTTGCCAAGGCACATTTGAAATCCATGAAACATTCTCCTTTATTTTTAAAAACTGTCAATTTAAAGAATAGTTTTGTTGTACCAGTAGCTGATACTGTTTGATTTGAAATGTTCCTGTAGCTGACAGAGATGAGAACAAACATTTAATTATGCGAAATAATGTATTGAAGTTTTATAATCTTCATTTTAAGATAGATAAAAACAAAAATTACCTTTAACTTATTACAAAACTAATTTCTTGAGTTTCCTGATTTAAATTTATTGATAAATGCTGGACACTGTCAAGAACTTATTTTTTGCAATAGGAAACCTACTTTTGCTTTGAATTTGATCTATATCACTAACAATTTTTCTTTAAACAAGAGAATATTGGATGGTCCATTTTTAAGACCTGTTATATTGATTATATCTCTTTGAATTTCTGCAAATACAGGCCTGTCAACTACTGGCAAAAAGTCCAAAATAAAGTTCCAATAGCTGATACTCATTACATTTTGTAATTCTGTTAACAATATAGATTAAAAACAGACAAAACATAATCTAAAAACATTCCAAGAAAAAATAAACAAAAATTTTGAGATAAATCAAAGTAGTTAAAGAGGAAAATACAAACCAAAGGTATGATGTCCTTACTGAAAGATTGTTGTTCCTGGGACATTAAGTGGACTGTGAGAGACCTTCCCGATTTGCCACCCATTGTTACTATAGCAATTCCCAGCAAGATTAAACCAAAGCAGAGAAATATAGGACAAGAAAATTTAGAAACCACAAATTCATGTAATAGAGACCAAGGAGGTCCTGAAATTTTATTATTCCAGTTTTCAAGGTAGATGTTAGGTATTGGTAACAGTCAGCTACTGATGTTTTTATTGTATACCTTTCTTTATAGTTAGATTAATTATGTTAGATTAATGTTTGTTGTTTGAAATTTGAAGGAATTTTACTAACTAAAATGTTATTTTTTCGTGGATAACTAATCGAAACGTAATCCTAAAACATCATTCACCATTCAGAATTAGTGTTTGATCAATTTTAAGACAATTAATATATTTAGATTAGTTATTCATTTATTTTTTCAAGGGTCAAATGAATTTTATTTTATTTTAAAACAGTGCATATGAATTATGTTGTAATTCTATTCTGTTTATCTATATCACAGTCACTGAAGAAGAAAGACGTGCTCGGAATGCTCCTGTTTTCTTAGTGAAGTTAAATGATACTGAACTATTAGAAAATACTTACCTTAGATTTATGGTCAAAGTTAAAGGTGAACCTATGCCTACAGTTCAATTGTAAGTGGTGACAAAATGCATGAAACTATCATTTTTATTACTGTTTCTGTTATATATAGATCTCGGATTTTTTGAAGTAAAAAAATGATAAAATGTGCAAGAAAAAAACATAATGTGGAAAAATGTTCAACAAAACATAAAATCTTGCCACTCATTTCTTTACTATGGAAAATTATTACACCTGTTCTGTTCTATTAAATAATTTTTTTTGTCATACAATTGTGTAGAGTGGGATATTATACCAATATAATAAAAAGTTCAAAGAAACTTGAATTTTTTTTTTTTTTATACTAAAACTGAGACTTGTTGAAGATTTTTATTTCCTTGATTTCAAATTCTGGATATATAAAAATTATTAATCTGTCATATATGATAAACGTCTACACTGCTAAAAATACTGTGGTATATACCTGATTAATTTTAAATTAGACAGGAATTTACTGATTTCTAATTGGCCGTAATATTGTATCACTTTTTTCTCATATTACTTCCTTTACCAATGTTTAATTTAATATTTTTATAAAAATCTTTTGAAAAGTTGTGACTTGATTCTGTAAATTGTTGAAAAACATGTTTAAACTGATGATACTGTAACATAAATCTTTTTAAAATTATTTTTGTGTATCCACACCTAATATCCATTCAGTAAGTAATGCAAACTTAGGTCTGGACATAAAAAAAATTCAATCTTTTCATCGAACTTGAATTCATTCTAATTAATTTTACAACTTTTTAATAAGAGAGAATAACTTTATCTTTTGTTATGTTGTGATTTTGATGGTATAATATTTACTTTGGAGTAATAATCTATAAAATATATATTATATATATATATATATATATATATATATATATATATATATATATATATATATATATATATATATATATATATATATATATATATATATATATAAAACACCTGATTTTACCCTATCCAACATCTTTTGTGATTTTGTTTCACTCTGTCCCATGGATTGTTGTTTAAAAACTACATATGATAAGAAACTTTCAATGCATATTGGACTACTAAAGAACCTCATCACAACAAAACTGGAAAACTGTGAGACAATGAAGGATTATGTGAACAAAATTATCACAACTGCTCTAAAACTAACAGACATTGGGTTGAAAGTTGATAATGAATGGGTAGGAACTATTCTTTTTGCATGTCTTCCAGAAATACCCCTATGATTATGGGCATAAAGAGAGCTCTGAGATTAATTTAACCGGTGATGCATTAAAAAGAAAATGATTACAAGATGTTTTCCATTCTGATTCAAAGCTACTAAATCACATTGAAAGTGCTATATATGGATCTAATTAATCTCAATGGGATACAAATAATGGTTACAAATCAAGCTTTCCTAGTTCCAGAGGCCTGTCTAACAAAAATATTTTTTTCAATTATGCTTCAGAAAATGTATAAACTAATTCAATGAACTCTGAAAAAACTAACTCCTCCAACTTGGGTAATAAGAAAAAAGTGTCACACTGTTATCGGTGCAACATGTTTGAACATTTTTCATGAGATTGTAATTTTTCTCCTTATAGAACCCAGCCTTACTTTGAAAATAAAGAACGTTCAAATGACCATGCATGCCTTATAACTTTTTCGGTAACTTAAAAATCAGCCCAAGAATGGTTTCTAGATTCATAAGCATCTACATATTTGAAGAAAATTTATTAAATAATAAACAAAATTCTACTGAAATGAATATTATTACGACTATTGGTGATCAAATAACTATTGACACAACTGGAGACCTGCAATTATTCATATCTTGTGAAGAACTTTCCATAAAGTGAGTTTATGTTTCACAACTTACAGTGAATTTGCTCTTGGTTTGTAAAATTGTGAGTAAAGGTAATAGCATTGTTTCTATTTTGTCTGAAGTAAACATTCGTAATCCTCACAATGACATTGTTGCAACTGCTTCATTAGTGAATAATTTATTCAAACTAAATGTTCTGAATAGTCTCAGTTTGTCTAATCAGAGATAATAATATTGGCAATCTTTGGCATAGGTGTGTGGCCTAACCCTACAAAAATTGTGTTTTTTCATCAAGTGATGTATTTTTTTCCAAAGAATGAAAATACTTTTTATATAATAATCCATTTGCATTATTCTTTCCTGCAGCTGATGTTGGCAGCTTATCAGTAAGCATAGGCAATGCACCTCAGGATATAACTGAAAATAGCAACTCAGTGGTTTCAGAAGAAGAATTTCCTGTTTGTTTTTTTCAGATGACTATGATTCACAAGATGAAGATTTCACAAATCAACTAGTTGTAGAACCATCTAATCTACAAAGGCAGGATAGGTTTAGGAAATTACCTCTTAAATACGATGATTTTGTTGAGTACAGCAGTTTCAGTGATGAACTGTCTGATCCTTTGACCATTGAGGAAGTGACGGACCAATCAGACAAACAATTTTTAATTGAAGCAATGAACCATGAAGTTAAGCCAATTGGATAACATCACATGGGAACTGGTTGATCTGTGAAAAAAAAAAGAACCTTTGAATAGCAAATGGATTTTCTGCACAAAAAGATATGCAAATGGAAAAATAGTTCAATGTAAGGCTCACCTGATAGTGAAAGGTTGTGGACAAAGAAGAGGAATGGACTTCAAAGAAACCTTCCCACCTGTTGTGTGGTAATGCTCTATTCGATTCTTGATGGCATTAGATCAGATGGTTGCTGTTTGAGCATTTCTACTGGGCAATCTTCAAGAAGAAACCTACATGTACCAACCAGTGGTATACCAAAAATCTGGTGCGAAGGAAAATATACCATACCAAGAGACAGTTGGTAGTTTGTTATTTGCGTCTCAGGTTACCAGACCTCTTTAGTTATTGGTTTATGTGATGCTGTGGTGAGTTCTAATATGGTTGTGTTGTAAATAACTGATTGAAGGTTAAGGCAATATACTCTGAATGTGTTAAAAGTGTATATACCATTTACAGCACAATATATTTGATAATTCACCCAAGAAAAATAAAAGAAGTGTTTCATTGTGTCTAATGTCCCCCTACATTTCCCTACAACAACAAAATTGATTCATGTTTAAAATATACTTTATTTTATTTTAAACGTTCATTAATAAAACTAATTTCCTAACTGCTTAATTTTTCAATGAAATAATTATGAAAGATAAGTTTCATTCTTTACGTTTAATTACTAAGTTATGTATTAATGCCTCTAAAATACTCTTATTCTGTTTTTTGAAAATCCTTTTTAGTTACAAAAATAATGAACTTATTACATATGAGAATGAAAGGATAGCTATAATGTCTCAAAATGCCAAAAATACTGGCTATTATGAATTAGTTATCCCTGAAGTTAAATATTCGGATGCTGGCATATACAAATGTGTTGCTACTAATAAATTTGGAGATGCTACTTGTCAAGGAATGGTTTCTGTAGTAGGTATGTACATCTCAATTGGTACTGTTTAATAATTTAATAAACTCTGTATTTTTTTCTTGATGTTGTTATTATTTTTGTACTTGTAAATTTAGAATATATTGTACTGTCGATATAGAGTGAGTGCATAGCAGCCCATATTTGAAAGCTCATTTTCATATTGTAAAAATATTTTTCATGTTTTTACTTATATAAATTAAAAAACAACTTAACAAGAAACATCTACTTTCTAACTTTCAAGTTGGTGTATGAAGAACACATTACTCATTTAATACTATTAGCTTTTGAATTTTACAAGTTTATTTTTCTCTGTTTTTGGTGTGAATGGCTTAGTGTTTGCTCTTCTGTGACTGAATAGGTACCTGAAATAAATTATTTAAATATGAAAGCTACAATATAGTACTTTATTTATTCTGTTTATTATTTAATAAATTAATAGTTGATTATTTATTAAATTATTTAAACTGAGTTAAGTCCTTGGCTAAAATAAACTACAGTACAGGCATACTAATCTTGACTGGATGGGAGCAGATACTGTCAGGATTAAATGGAATTTAATGTTAAATAGGCTTAGAAAGAGACCTTTTCCATTAGCTTAATTTTATTTTCAATACTTTAGGACTCCACCAAACCATCAAATTCCTATTGCATCCAATCCTCACAATACAAACTCTTTTATCAAATCCTTGATGCTCCATATTTTGTCACAACTAAAATCATTCATAAAGTTCTTAATGTTCCATGTCACTGATTTAGATCTGAGCCAGATAAACTCTTTATCTATAAACTCCTTATCCTTAGCCAGATAAACTATCCTTTCATGATAAACTCCAGTCCCATCCAAATCTACTTGTTTGCAGCCTTGCTTCTTCCTCAATTTCTGATAATCCCCCTAGGTGTCTGAAAAGAAGATGGCCTCATAATCTTTTTACTTAGAACTACTTAGACAATGTTAACATTGGGCTGTATTTCGACAAGCCATATTTACATACATATTTACTGGTTATATATATTTAATACAGCTGTAAATTTCAATATATAAATTTTAAAAAGTTGTCAATGCTACTTAATCTATTAGTAGACCTACGTTTTTTACCAATGGGGTACAAAGAGAAGGTCAGCAAAACAAAATATCTTCCTGATTGAAAATCAAAATTTATTAATTTTTGAGTTCCTATAATCATGCTACATTAATATTGTAATGTAAAAATCAAGAATACTAAAATCCAAATAAACCTTTTGGCAAAACATGCATATCTATAAATGGGTTGTTATGGGGCTTGCCAATACACTTTTGTGTATATCATAGACAAAACAGTTTTATGTTACCTAATTCATACATTTCTTAAACCTTCATAAATGAACCCCTCTCTTTATATAATTTTAGTACTTATGACTTGCTAAATTAAATTTGTTATGTACTATATTTTAATTTTTTTTTTCAAATTAGTCTGAATTAACCAGATGTCTGAAATATCAGAGCCCAGATTAATAGAACTCAATTGTAATAAAATAATGAGAAAACAACTGGCCCTAAAAAATTGTATTTGTTAATATAAAGGATTACAAAAAAAGGCATAAATCTAAAAAATTTGTCTGTAATTTTATAGAATCTTTAAAGTGTTCATGGAGGTGAAAACGTCCGTACGCATGTTTGACTGCATGCTAAACACCTACTACAGATGATTGTTCAAAATCTATAGATATAATAATATAATTAACAGAATGATTTTAAAGTTATATTATTTTTTTTAATGTGTAAAATTAATGTTTCTTTTATTATAGATGATAAAAATATATTTGCTGGTCTTGAGGATGGAAAGGGAATCGACCCAGATTTTCAGTGGATTAAAGATGGTAAACCATTTGACCCAGAAGAAAGATTTAAAGTTTTGTTGCAAGTGAGTATTATCAAAGATTATAAATAGGTACTTTGCATATTAAAAAAAAAATTAGAAAAATTAAAATTTTTTTTTTTAAATTCAACAAAAACAAGAATCAGAGCTTGAAACAGAAAAATGTTTATTTTTAAAAAGTTTCTGTTTCACCAGAATTTTTACTGTCAATAGTTTTTTTGGAACTTTTTCCCTTGCAACATTTCGAGTTAAATTTTTGCAGAATTTTTATTTTTAAAAAATTTTTATTTCAATGTTCTGTCGATTTCACAAAAAAGTTGATCTAAAAAATTACTTTTATTCATAGTTACTCAAGCAAACAACACTTTAGAATCATGTATAATTCATTCAAGAGGAATCATAACTCTAATCTTAGCTCCATTACTGTTTATTTTTCATTTAACAGAACTTTTTTTAAGAACTTGAATAAATACAAATTAAACTTTTACCATAAAGCTGGAACTTCATTACAAAAAAAAGTTCCTTAGAACTTTTTTTAAAGAACTGTTTTCCTAAAAAGTTTCACAGAAACTGCTAAAATGGAACTTTTTCATTTCACTAGTTTCAACTCCGGACAAAAATATATTGTGTTTTTTTATTAGTATTTGATAAGATTTTTTTTTTCATTTGATGGAAACTAGGAGTTGATGTGACTAATATGGAAAAGATAACGTAGACGATTAAACTGTTATAGGGTGGAGATAGTGAGACGGGAAATTTGGGAAATGTGTGGTTTCCAGGAGAGGGTTTGATCAAAAGTAACACCTAGGTTTTTAACCGAAGTATGGAATAAGACAGGTGAGTTGTTCAGAAGAAGATTGGGGGATACAGGGAAGGATTTGAGGAGTGAGGGGGATCCGATCAAGATAGCTTTCATCTTCTCGGTGTTCAGAGTGAGCCTGTTGATGTTTGCCCAAACACTTATTCTATTAATATCTTCTTGAAGTTTTAGGATGGCATCTGAGGAATCTGTCTTGTTGAAGGAGAGGTAAATTTGAACATCATCGGCATACAGGTGGTATTGACAGTGCAGGATAGAGGATGGGAGATAATTTATATAGGTGGAAAAAAGGATGGGGAAAAAAGAAGAGCCTTATGGAACTCCTCTAGACAAGGGTAAAGATTCTGATGGGGCCAATTAGGGTTTACAACATACTGGGAGCGGCTGGTAAGAAAGGATTGGAACCATTTAAGAGTACTAGAAGAAAAGTAGATATTTTTAAGTTTGGTTAGGAGGATGTTGTGGTCTACTGAATCAAAAGCTTTGGAGAAGTTAAGGAGAACAAGGATGGTTAGTTTCTACTGATCAATGGCTGTATAAAGGTCTTGGGAAATTTTGATTAGGGCAGACTCAGTAGAATAGCCAGGCCTGAAACCGGACTGGTAGGGATTTATTATTATTATTATTATCTTTATTATTCTCGCTTTTGTGGATTCAAAGCTGAAGGTGGGGGACAAGTCCAACCACCTGCAGTTATAATTTTTTTTTTTTTAATGCAATCCCTGGGCATACGTGCCACAAAGCCCAACCATCTGATTTGGTTACTTCTTACCATTGAGATCAAATCCGGCCTTGCATAGATCTCGCACAGTTCTTTATTGGTGCGGATTCTCCACTGCTCATTCTCACATACCGGACCATAGATCCTACAGAGAACCCTTCTCTCGCATGCTAGTAGCTTCCTTTCTGAGGCCTTAGAGATTATCCAAGTCCCAGAACCATAGGTGACGGTTTTATGACTTTCTCATACAGTGTGATTTTTGTAATGTGAGAGAGGGAGTTATAATTTAGCGATTTTGTAATGGCAAAACAACATCTATTCCCAGCAGCCATTCTTGCTTTCAGTTCTTCCATCACATCATTACTTTCTGTAATTAGAACACCTAAATACTTAAAGGTTTCTACCACTTTCAGGGTGTGATTACCTAATGTGACACATTCCTCTGTTCCAATTGGCGTTCTTGAAGTTCACATGTAAACAGTCTTCTTCTCATTTATTTGAAGCCCTAATTCTTTAGCTGCTGTCTCAAATTCTTCGAGTGCCCCTTCTAATTCTGTGTTATTTTCGTTATTACTTCTGAATGAAGTTAAGGAGATCATCAGGGGTGATGTGGGAAACAAATAAGTGATCAGGATTAAAAGAAGGATACATAGGAACCACACAGGAGATGTGGTTGTGAAAGGGCAGGAGAAAAAGTGAGCATTGTGGTTATCAGCAGAAACAGAATTGGACTGGGAATGAGGTGTATTACTAATAGTCAGTTTTCTAAGAATAGCCCACTTTTCCTTGGTATTGGGGGAGCTGGATAAGTAATGATAGTAGTAATGAGATTTGGCACGGCGTACTGCTGTTTCGAAGCTGTTTGAAAGAGAGAAAATCTTCAGGAAGTTGAGTTCATTCAAACCATCGCCTTGCAGAATCTCTTTCTCTCATACACTTTCTCAAAGCAGGAGTCAGCCAAGGAGCGGTAGGATATCAGATGGTTTTTGTGACAAGAGGACCATGTCAGTTGTGAATGGAATGAAGATGAGTGGTTAGGTTTTCAACCATGGTATCGATGGATTTTGAGTAAATGGGATCGGATCCCACTGGATATCGACAAGATCTTCTGACAGTCTTTCATGAGTGAGAGAATTTAGGTTTCGCAAGGATATTGTCAGGGGAGAAAAGAATGGGACAGGGATATTGTATGAAATCTGGATAAGATCGTGAGAAGATAGAAACGGAACCGGGTGCTGAGATGCGGTAAGGAGTTTGAAGAATCTAGGATATACAGATCAAGCCAGGACTCCAAGAACAGAATTTGATGGGTTAGGTTGTAGGGTACTATGTAAAGGCTGAGAGAATGAAGGATGCTTGTAAGGTAAGAATAATTGGAGGATGGCATCAGTAAATTGATCTTAAAGTCTCCGGAGAGGATGACATTTGAGTAGGAATGGATTAATTTCCACAGAAAAGTCTCAAATGGTTCATCAAAAGGAATTCTAGGAGGGCGATATATATGACAGCAAACAGAATGGCAGATGAACTTGTGAAGATTTCAGCAAATAGGTATTCAATGTGCGGAGAATCATTTAAGGAAGTGACAATAATACCTGCTTATGGCCTATGCCTGCCCATGCTGCATCTTGAACTTTTTTTTTTTAAATACCAGTGGATATTTGATATAGAAATATCAGGACTACTTAAAAAATTATTATTTATTTATTAAATTTAAATAATACTTAATTCTTATAAAATAAGAAGGATGAATGATATTGTTGAGATGCCATGGTACAGTAAGAATCTAAACTAGTGCAGGAGACCAATACTTAAATGAACAGACACAGCGAGTACAGTCGAAGACAAATTATCAAAAAAATAACAACAGAAGCTGTGGAGGCCAATGGTTACATGATAACAATGCTGCAATTTATATTTCCAACAGATATGCATACTGTATTTAAGTTAGTTCTCTAGCTATATAGTTGATACTCTAATAAAGTCTCTGAGCCTCTAGCCTAAAGGCTATTTATATAAATAAATAAGATTTTTTTTTTTTCAAAATCAGAGCTGTTACAAACTTTTTATTTCAAAATATATAATATTTCATTATTAAAAAATAGTAAAAACAATGACATATATGAGTATTTGAGATAGCATTTATTATTAGGAACCAATAAAACATTGAATTTATAAGTAACATTGTATATTTTTATATGCTAAAATGTTTTGATCGATTTCATTCACCTTAGCACTATCAGATTCAAGGGAAGCGGGCTTTCACAATGAAGCTCCCTCAAAATATAATTTTTTTTTTTTCATTGTGTCTACGAATTATCTGTGCCAATATTCAAAGAATACAATAAAACTTAAAATGCAGTTGTTAAAAATGCAGTTTTGATAAGTGATCTTAATAATTTTCATAATGGAGGTATCGCTATCCCCAGATCCCAGGATTTGGATCTGAAATCAGTTTAACTTATGAATTTTTATGGTATAATATTCTGATTATATTTTTTTTATTTGCAGGATGATGAAGACTCTCTTGCATTAGTATTTACACATGTTAAACCTGAGGATGCAGGTCTTTATACATGTGTTGCATCAACATCTACTGGAAAAATTTCTTGCAGTGCAGAGTTGACAGTTCAAGGTGATTTAATTTATTATTATACTTGTTTCATTAGTATAATCTGTTTGCCTTCCATATTCCTTTCATTTTCAATAGTTTGACCAGAAAATGAAGTTTGGGATGAATCGACAGTCTGATTTCTATTACAAAGTTTTTTCTTAAACATGTAGCATTTAATGACATTTAATTGTTTTTTCTGACAAATACATGAAGGTTTTATAAGTATTCTAATTGTTATAAAATGGATTTTTAAAATATTGTATATTTCACTTTATTTTAAAGTCACTTCTTTCTCACAGTGTGAAGGTTTTTTTTATTATGATATAATCATTTTGGGACAATTTAAATTTATTTATATTTTTATTGAACTCATTACATCTACATACAATTCAATCGTCTTTAATATCAGCTAGGTCTTATCCTCATTGAAATAATCTGAAACGACTTAAGTTCTGAATTTTAAGAATAGTTTCTTTTCAAGTATTTTTAATTTATTTGTTTGAAATAATTGACCATCTCATATTCTTAATAATAATCAAAAAGGATAAATATAAACTATGAAATAATGTTATAATTAACTAAAAGGGGAAAAGGAGAAATTCTTTCCTATTTCTGAAACCAATTTCTGGATATAAGAGTTGAATTATCACATGCTTTTTTTTTCTCCCTTCCTTGCCTTACGGGTTGTAGCAGCAGTGGCTATTACGCAGGGAATATGCCTATGCCACTGCTGGCAGTACAGGTCTGTTTTATTAAAATTTATTATTTATAATTGTTATTGTGGGAACTGAGGTGTAGACTTGTGATGGCTGGGCATAATCCCACGCCTTTCCTTTTCTCTATTCTTCCTCCTTCTTCCACTTGAAGCTGGTCCTCAAAGCAGCTGCAGCTAGTCTTAAGTTCCTTCTCTTCTTCTCAGAATAAAATATGCAAGGCCTACAGCATCATTTCATCCATATACGAATTCCCTATAATGTGGGCAATTCTCTCTGCTCATTAGCTGGGGAAACATGCTCTCTGTCAGCGTATATATCCCCTTCTCTCTCAGGAGCTTAGCTCTTAGTTCCTCATAGGCAGTGCATTCAAAAAATGTCTCCGGAACGTATGAACTGGACTATGATGTTTCTTGATAATTATTTTAATTCATGTTAGATAATGGAAGCAGCAGTGAGATAGGTAAGAAAACAATTCTGTGTATGGAGACAAATCCCTAAAACATCAACTTTAAAAAATGAAAATATGGAAGTTTTTGATTGCTATATGATTCTATTGTTATATCTAATAATATAGAATGCAACATAAAGGGATCTACTCAATTTGGTTGTTAATTTTGTTATTTAAAATAAAAATTAAATTAATTTTTCGTATTTAGAAAGAAAATTCATTTACAAACAACATATTTTGTAATTTAGAGATGGATGTATAGTTAAATGTTGAAATTTCAATGATGAAAAACATTCAGAATATGCAGTCAATAATCATGTTTATTAAAGTTGACGATGCTTCGACCCAAGCATTTGCGTACTTATCATGTAAAATTTAAAAAATTACTATAATTTGTGTTTTAAAATATTTCATTCGAAAAGCTGTCCACTCATTGTAGAAACTAAGTTTAATTGAACACTATTTTATAAATAACAATACTGTTATTTTTAAGAACACATAGATGTTTCTTCTTTACATCAGCATATTTTAATATGCACTATTATTGGATTTTGAATTATTTATCTTATTAGTGTTTTTGATACTTTTTGAGTCTTATATTTTTCCTAATACTTAATTATTATTACTTTAAGGAAATGTAAACCTATTGTTCCGAGAACCTGAAAAACCACAAATCACCTCAAAACATATTACTACAGAAGCGAATCTAGGATCCTCTGCAATGCTTGAAACTAAAATTACAGGATATCCTAAGCCAGATATAAAATGGTATGGATAATTTGTTGTTGAATTTTAGAGCAATTTTTTAATTAATTTAGGTACTAAGATTTTTTTTCAATTTAATCTTCAATATAGATTTACCTTTTTTAAAACATGAAGCTCTTACAACAAGGCCCTTATTAAAAATTAAGGTTCCAAAAAAATATAAGATAACAAATAATAAAATTTGAGTAAGCTTTTTTTAAGTACATAAATGGTTTTTTTTTTCAAAAATATATGTCAAAAAGTTTACATATATATATAAACAAATGATTTTCATTTTTAAGTTTTATTTATTTCATGTAAAAAGATTATTAAATATCAGTTTTTAAAAAAATAACGAAAAAAAAAATTAGCCCAATATATTTTACCTATCATTTTGATCATAATTTTTTCAATAATCATGAAAATCTCTCATAGCTTTCAGGGAACTCAACTGATTAACTTTAAACTTTTATGATATTGAAATATACCAAACTTAAACTGAAATAGAACATTATGTATAAAAAATATATATTTTTGATAGTTATATTTTTGTTTAGCACCTTTAAATTAAGCCAATGTCTACTCTTTTGTTATCACCAGAAAGAGGAAAACTCATCTTCAAAACATTTTAATTTGGTCAAAGTATATATTTGTAAAATATGTAAGTTTAAATTAGGAAAAATGTACAAACAAATCACTCTCTCCAGCACGGGAGAAAATTTAAATTTTTATTGAAAATTTGTATTAAAGGATTTATAGGGGTGCTGAATCCAAAAATGAAATTAGGTTTTTGTTTTTAAAACTTTTTAACAATTGTATAGCAATTTTGGTGTTGAGTCTTCTTTCCTGTCCAGATTTTTACTTTAATATAGTATTGTTGTTTGTTTTTTTTGTAATAAATTAAAATCTTGTTTACGAAGCTCAAATTGTCTCTTGTTTTAATAAAAATAAAAAACTGAAAACTTGTTGGAAATAGTCAATTTGTTTGTACATTTTCAATTGCACTATAAAAAATATATAGCAATAATGAATATGCTGGTATTTAAGGGTCATTTCGATTTCTCAAAATAAATATGAAATGGTTTTATGTCTAAACTTTTATTTTGGGCTGCTCATTTAGACTTTGTTCTGTAACAGAAATTGGAAAAAAAAAAAAAAAAGTCTCAAAAATTATATATCTTCTTTCTCACTGTGGCAAAAATAAGTTATTAACGTTTAGGATAACCGGCTTTTCTCAACCTAGTTCAAATAAAAAAGTATGATACCCAAAAAACAACAAACAAAAGATAAATCAAGTATGAAAATTAATTAGGCATAGAGTGTGCACCACCGGTATGTTTTCTGTGAGAGGAGATATTTGGACTCTGTTTCTACTGTCTAGCATTATTTACATTGAAATTATTTTTCTTATTATTAATCTTAAATTATTGTATTATTAATCTTATTTAAAAATGAAATGAATAACAACAAGTGAATAGTGTTCTTTTATTTTTAATAGGATGAAAGATGATCAAGAAATTTTAATGAATGATAAATTCAAACTTTTGTATGAAGATGAGGAAACTATTGCCCTTGTAATTAAAAATGTATCTTTAAATGATAGAGGTGAATATCATGTGGTTGCTACTAATTTGTCAGGAGTTGCAGAAGATACAATAATCTTGGATGTTAAAGGTAATTTGGTTATATTGTCTAGAGGGAACATTACTTAATTATTATGAATGAGTACACACACAAATGTGTGTACAGTATGTAATATTGTTGAGGTTTAGAAAAAAGGACCAATTCAACAAATTTCATATTTCAGGATTTTTTCCTTTTGAATCATGGCATAAAGAGTGTACAAACTATGAATCTGTAACTCTTGCATTTGAACTTTCCCCTTGAAGCCATCTGATATAAAAATGTTTAAAAAAAATATTATTTTTTAAAATGTATTGTCAACTATGCTTTCCTGAAAAGTAGTAAATAATTGGATTCAACCTTTTTTCCTGAACATTGATGAAAGAATTTATCTTTTCTAATTTCCTTTTATAGTACACTATAAAATGTTAGTTTGTTGAAGTTGATTACATGTTTCAAACTATTTGCAATAAAATATGCCAAAGTTATATAAGCAAGTATAATCTCTCTTTTTTTTTTTTTTTTTTTTTTTTTTTTAGCTGCTCCTTCTTTTACCAAAAAACTTCATGATATAAGAACTATATCTGGTCAAGAGATAAAGTTAACTATTGAGGTGGATGCAAATCCTAAACCTGTTGTTACTTGGTAAGCTATGTCTATTATTTTGTAAATTTTTATTTATGATTTTAAAAGCATAGATTTCAACAGGAAATAAATTTGATTTTTTTTTCTGTTTTTTCTTTTCTTTTTCAACTTACTTATACAGTTAATTGTTGACCCGACTTATCATATAGACTTCTTGAAACAGGAGTGGTATTTATCTTACATTTTGTATTAGGATTGTGGAGTATTAAAATAAAACAGTCTAGATTCAATGTTACTATAATTACTTTGTTTTATGACAGGCTTATCTTCTTGTTCCTCTTCTTCAGCATTCTTAACATCTGTGGGATCATTGTTTTAACTTTATGATTCTCGCTCTTGGTTGACCTTTGTATATTTGTTTCATTATTTTCACTTAGTTCTTCCTCATCACAATGAGTAGACACTTGTAGCACTGACACAACATATTTACCCTCATCTTTTTGATGCCATGGTATTCTGAGCAGTGGAGAATCTCCTTTCAAGACTACTTTGGTTCCTTCCTGGGAAAGAATAACTTTGTTACCCCTTTTACAGTGAGACATCTTCTGCAACCGAAATGTCCACTGTTCCTTCGATTCTTTCCTCAATCAATGACTGGTTCAAGGCAATCAAACATAATTAAAATTTCTGGCTTAATGGCACTTTATTTTGCCTATTGGGATGAGATCTTTGATGTTTATCGAGTCTGTTTCTTTGCGATTCAGTATTTTGTATCTTTGTTAAATTAGCAGTCCTTCTTGAAGTGTCCTGGTTTCTTGCATATGAAATATACTTTACCATTAAAGGTCATGCATTGATGGTTCGTGCGTTTAATATTTAATCGTTTCTATTTGTTGCATTTATCTGTTCAAATGACTGTATCATTTGTCTTAACTCACTGAATTTAATAATCTAATTGGCTAAGATAGAATTTACAACAGGATCATAATAGTGGGGCAAACCTTCAATAATATATATTATTAATTCCCTGTCTGTCAAGTCCTTTGCTTTTGAGTTGAGCAATCTCTTGAGCCAAACAGTAAATTCTATTAAGATCCAAAGACTCAGAGTTGTTCTTTTTCATGTGATTAAGTTCAACCATTAGGTCTATAACTCTCTCCTCAGGAATATACTCAAATCTTTCCTTCAATTTCTCTCATATCTTCTTTGCCTTCTTTTCCCCTCTAATCGATAAAAGTATATCACTATTTACTGTAAGTATGATTGTAGACAAAACTTCTTTGTTTTTCAATTAAATTTTTCTTCAGTATGTGCTAAATGCATTTTCTTCTGTGTGGGATTAATTTCTTTTTCTATTATGTCTTTATACTGGCCTTTTGCTTCTAAATATGCTTCTATTATCATGGACCATATTCAATAATTCTCTGCTATTAACTTTTCAATGCTGAGCATTGTTGCGTCCATTGGCCTTTGTTTTCAAATGGTTACTAGTCTGGAAAAAAAAATAACATTGCTTACCTATCCATTAATATACATGAATAAAATCTCTACACAAACTTACTAAAGCTACATACTCTGCTACCAAATTGTAATGGGATTGTGGGGTATTAAAACAAAACAGACCCAAATAAAACATACCCAAGCCAATCCTGTCCAAACATCTCATTGGTCCAAACCAGTGTTGCCACTTTTATTGTTATGTTCATTTATAAACAAACCATTTAACACTAGTCATACAATTAATAAATAATAAAGTAATTTTCCACAACATATTTAACTACTATTTATACATTTTAGTGACATTTATCATCTTTTTAGCTTAGTATATTTATAAAATATTGTTTAGGCAACATTCAAAATTATGGGCAACATTATACTTTATGCCATGGACTGTTTATTAATGGATTGGTAGATTATAGTGATTGTTCAAAAATAGCTTACCATACTTATGTCAGCTCAAAACATCTCTTTTTTACCTGATGGCGCCCTCGTAGCATCTGGGAGCATCTGCCACGTTTTTAAATATATAATTTAAAAAAAAAAAAATGTATTACTCTGGCGCCCCCAAATACGCAACAAAGCAATAAACAACGTAAGTTATATTTAAAAAACTAATTAATAGGTGAAATACGAATATCAGCCTGGAATTATATAATTTTTACAAAAAAAATTAATTTATATTACTCTGGTGCCCACAAATACGCAACAAAGAAATAAATGACATAAGTTGTATTTAAAAAAAAAAAATTAATAAGCGAAACACGAATATCAGACCAGAAATAGACGATCTTTATATAACTTCTCATAACCTACAAGACAATTTTTCTCCTATACCTAGGGCAAAACATCGCTAATATGGAAAAAAAAAACTATTTAATCAGGCCTGGAGGACCAAAATGTTTCAGCAACTTTTCAAATTAAGGCAAGGCAAATAACTCTCATGAGTTCTTAATAGGCAACATTCAAAATTATGGGCAGCATTCTACATTATGCAGTGGACTGTATATTAATGGATTGGTAGGTTATACTGATTGTGCAAAAATAGCTTACCATACTTATGTCTGCTCAAAACATCTATTTTTTCCTGAGGGCGCCCTCATAGCATCTGGTGCGTCTGACTATCTGTGCTCATCTGGGGCCGAGAAACCAGCAGCTCCTATGGATTAAGTATTATCTTTTAGATCATCTGATCTGCCTCCACCACTCGCCGTAATGGGGAAATGTGGAACAAACATTTTCGCACTAACAGTTTTTCACAAACAGTCAAATAATTTTTAGAGTATACAAGTTTTTCAGATGATGGCAATATTTTACAACTTTAAATTATCAATTGAAAAAGTAATTAAAGATGTAATAAACAATTATATTTATATGTAGCTAAGTAATTTACCTTTTTTTTTTTTATAGGTACAAAGATGGTAAAGAAGTTAAAGAGTCTGACCATATTAAATTAATAGAAGAAGGCAATGCCTTTACTCTCTTAATAGAAAAAAGTTCTCTGCATGACATTGGATCTTATTCTGTGGTGTGTAAAAACAATATCAGCCAAATATCTGAGTTTTGTAAAGTTGATATTGAAGGAGCTCCAATTTTCACTAAAAATCTTATAAAGCGAGTGGAGACAGAAGAAGGTGACAGTTTAACTTTCTTAGTTAAAGTTCATGGGGTTCCTATGCCCAATGTTCATTGGTACGTTTTTGATATTTTATTTCATATATGATATGAGTTTTAAAAAGTGATCATGCTGTCAAAAGTGATTTTATTACTAGGTTAATGTTTGTAGTAACAAAAATTAATGACACTATGATTGTATTTAATGTTTTACTATTATGTTAAATATTATGAGTCAAAGAACACATTTATAGTTCTGTGGTTTTATTGTTTATTGAATATATTCCTGTCCCAATCTCAAGCAGCTGTAATTTTTAATTTCACAAATCAAAAAATGTTTTTGGGTTTTTAGTTTTCAATGTTGGTTAATTGAATTGAACCAAATAATGATTACCGTTGGGATACCTCTAATTACCTGATTTAAATGGCACAATCTCTGACAATTTTCGTATAGGTAGTGTTTGGAAAAGCATTTTGTTAGTCTGGTTTGAGTGGTAATGACTACCAGGTCCTACCCTAAGAAAAGTGAAAACCATCCTCAAATCCTTGACCCTTATTGTTCATATTCTGTTTTAGATTATTAAAATAGACTTGAAAATATCAAAAGATTTGATCCAGCTATTAAATCCTTTGGAGCTTCACCAGAGACAATGTTGGAATTTATATTGTTGAAGTTTTGGAACTTCCACAGTCAACCATCAGGACAATCAAATTTTTGGATCCCCAATTCCCTTAAATTTAAGACTAAATAGTTAAATCTTTAGTCTAAAGTTTTAACTATAATCTTTAGTCTAAGTTGAATCTTTAGAATAGTTTAAATCTTCTGAATTGTTTAACCATATAAGCATTTTTTTCCTATATCAGTTTGGACCCCGGATCGAAAGTGATAAGATTGAACCACTGGCTGCATGGGTATATATTGGTTGTTATTTTTTATATTGGTTGATAATGTCGACTTTGTAGTGCTTTACTCATCCTGATATGTATTTTTTGTCAATATTCGAGATTCTACTTCTTCTTAGAGTTCCAACTTAATATCAAGAGATATCACGTTTATTTATTTATTATTTTTCATGAAACTGAACTGAGAGTTTCTGATAAGTATACATCATAAAAAAGAGGAAGCTTAATGAATTTCGTGGGGAAAATCCTTGTTATTAAACAATTATCCAAGCTGTTTATATATACATTAATAAATTATTATTCATTGAGTTTGAAGAACATGATAAAATTACAATTAACCAAACATGAAGAATGACCTAAAAGACATTCACTCTTGTTAGTGTGATAATTAAAGTAATAATATTACACCTTTCAAGTTCATTGTAACAAAATCATTACTTTCTAAGAATCCAAAAGTAGTTCACAGTTACTTATTACAAAATTAGTTCATTAATACAAAGGTGTTGTAGGAAAACTAATACATTTTTTTTAGGAGATTCGATTTTGACGATGAACGAGAGGTTCATTGTTTCCGAGCACATATTAATGACGGTTTACTGTAATGACACATCTATCTGGGCACTTCCTCATTTGTTGAACTAATAAGGGCATTCATTAGTCAAATGAATGGAAATATTCATAAGGGTTCAAATCAGCAGTATTTTATCTTATACAGATGGAGACATTGATATACTCATAATTATTACTTACTGTTATTTTTAAAAGATATAGTATAGTTACTTTTATAAACCTACAATTCATCTCTCAGCCGTGGTTTCCCGAAGCATATTTTCCACTTTCCTATATATAATGCTATGATTTCCAGTTTAGCTGAAGTTAGCCTTATTCACCACTCCATCCTGGAATTAGATTTTTGAATGTCCTACGTTCCTAATCATACCAATTCCTTTTACATTTTATTGCTATCTTATGCCCATATGTCCAAAATATATTTTCTGCCCGACAACCTACCTGGTCCAGATTAAATATCACCTATGGTTTATTTATTCTTTCAGTACTGAAACAATCATTGTTTATGTCCATTAGTTAATAAATCAATTAACTAACTACTATCACTAGATTAAAAAACAGTAATTATTATAGTAATAGATTTAAAAAAACAACAAAAATCTTACCAGACATAACTGCTTCTCATTCTTTGACTTCATACACCACCTTTATCTTGAGAGAAAAAAATCAGAGAATTTGGAAACTGGTTGAGCAATTATATTGAAATTTCTGTTTCATATGACTGAAACTTCTTTTGTTTGAAAATGATTTTTGTAGTGTTGTTAAGATTTATTGATTAACCTATATTTATTTATTTTGTAGTTTAAAAGATATTTTCTCAATATCTTTTGTTTTATTTATTTAGTTTTTGGTAACTAAATGCAGTTGTTTGTTACAGGCTTTATAAAGACAAGCCAGTGGTTTTAGATTCACGGTGTAAGCTTAGCAATGACATGGACACATATACATTAACTATTAATGCTATTACTAGAGAAGATGGTGGTGAATATTGTTGTAAACTGACAAATATTCATGGTACATGCTGTGATTATGGCAAAGTATTTGTGAAATCTAGACCAGATTTTCATAAAGGTCTTGGAAATGTCATCGCCCAAGAAGGAGATACCAATGTTGGCTTTTCAGTGGATGTAGATTCTTTTCCTAAAGGGAAAATTGAATGGTAATTATTTGTATTTGTATTATATTGATTTACATTTTTAAAAACTTTTGATTGAATCAGGGTCATTGTGGATTAAAGATGCCCAAGACAAAATTTTACCAAACACCCCCTCCCCACTCACATCCTCCAGGTTGGCCAGTAGCCTATTTTCTCATGTTTGAGGATTACATCAATTATGTTTAGACACACCTTTGTACTTCTAATAATGGCTGATCAATTTTTAATCCTGACTAGCTTGTAATTTTTTTTTTAATAGCAATTGGAAATGCTATCAGAAATAATAATTTTTATTTGACAACTTGGTCATGTATAAAAATCTAAAAAAAAAACAAAGATAAAAAGAAATAAATCAGAAAATGGAATGAGGATAGAAATAGCTCTGATTTCAGTAATATTATACACTGCCAGGCAAAATATTCCACCCACTTGATTTTTTCATGTTTTCATCTAAAAATATTTCTGCTTTGGATGGGTCTATTGTTTTTAATGAATAAATAGGTAATCTTTTTGTTTGTTTTCAATTAGGAATGTTAATATAGAGGACAATAACCCTTAATCCTTAATTCAATGAACTGATTCTAGATTCCAACGTTTACTTTCTATGGAATCAAAATGTTTATTCAGTATCATTAGTTCAGCGCCGTTTCTTGCAGCACATTTCTTAGTCTCCGGCTTTTAATTTTTTCAATATTAAGTCCACCAGTCGGGAAATGTCCTTTTGCTGGAGGATAGCCCATTCCTCCTGAAGAGCCCTTTCAAGGTCCTGCAGTGTATCAGGAAGTGTTGCACGTGCTCTTATTCGTCTTCCGAGAACATGCTGAGAACATGCTGACCAGGCTAAAACCTCAATATTGTTCTGTTGAAGGAACGTCTGCACTATGCAGGCCACATGTGGGCGTGCATTATCGTGTATTAGAATAGAATGATCGCCGATTTCGTTGAGGATAGGCAACACATGAGGTTCCAAAATCTCATCTACATAGCGAATGGCCGTCAAAGACCCTCCATGAACAACAACCAATTCTGTGCGGCGCTCCATAGAAATCCCAGCTCACACCATTAAGGAACCACGTTGGAAAGGTTGGCTCTGGGAAAAATTACAGGCTACATATCTTTCGTTTCTTCTTCTCCCCACCCTTTCACGCCCGTCTGGAGATCGAAGAGCGAATCTTGACTCATCTGTAAAAAGTACAGCACTCCATTCGTCCATAGTCCAATGGCTGTGTTCTCGAGCAAAAGCCAGCCGTGTTACTCTGTGAGTTCTGGTCAACTCTGGTCCTCTTACTGGACGAAAAGCCATTAATCCACACTCATTTAATCTTCTCCGAGCGGTAGTTCAAAAATTTGCACACCTCGAACTTCTTCGAGCTGATGAATCGCTTGAACAACGGTAACCGGGCCTTCTATTGTAAGAACCAGTTTCCCTAAAAAGCCTGATGGCGTCTCGTAAAGTTTCATATGGAACTCCAATGGCATTAGCTGCATATCTAATGGAACGTCCATCATCAATAAGTACCACACCACGCGCAACATTCTCAGCACTAAGAGGCATTTTTAAACTTAATTTTGAAAAAATTAAAAGCAGGAGACTAAGAAATGTGCTGCAGGAAACGGCACTGAGCTAATGATACTGAATAAACATTTTGATTCCATAGAAAGTAAGCATTGGAATCTAGAATCATTTCATTGAATTAAGGATTAAGGGATATTGTCCTCTATATTAACATTCCTAATTGAAAACAAACAAAAAGATTATCTATTTATTCACTAAAAACAATAGACCAATCCAAAGCAGAAATATTTTTAGGTGAAAACATGAAAAAATCAAGTGGGTGGAATTTTTTGCCTGTCAGTGTATATTGTCTACATTTTTGTCCTGGTCCCAGTCACTCCACTTTCACAACGGCCATACGCCTATGTTAATGAAACATTAAATTCTGCCTGTTTTCTTCAACACAGCAGTTAGATTAAAATTTGAATCATAATAAAATACTTCTAAGGCAACTATTTTATCATTCCCTAGATTCCTATTATTGAAATTTTAGAATATATTCAAAGATGATTAAATCTAGCAACACAGCTTAGCCTAGGGTTTTATGGTTCATTCACTTGCATCTTTCCATTTTTACATGAAGATTTTATCACATTTCTCACAGCAGATCATCTCACTGCCTCTAACCTTTAAATAAAAATAAAAATATCTAATATATTCAATTGTTCCCTTACGTAAAAAAAGTACATTGCCCTCTATCCAGAATTGAAAGTCTGCATCTATGATATTTGGGCCAGCACTAGAGCTATTTTTGTTCTTCCATTGACAATATCGAAGTCAAATTTTACTTCCTTTATTTTATTAAAGAACAAATATGTTGAGTTGGATCACTCACTGTCTTATTATTGTCACATGGAGAAACTGACTATTATTAAAATAAATATTTTAGTTATTATATTTTCATATAAAATTATACAGTAAAAATTTATTGATTTTGGGCCATATTTCACCACATGTATTATTTTAAATAAATTGTAAAATTTAACTAGTAGAAATTATGGTTAAATGAACTTTTATTATTGTTTTAGGTTCCATAACGACAAAGAATTATCTGAAAAGCAGGAAAATATAACTTTTACAGAGCATGATAGTACTTACACTCTTGTACTAAAAGATGTTACAAGAGATTGCAGTGGAAAGTACACCTGTAAAGTTACAAATGATTATGGCAGTAATGAAACATCAGCAGATCTTACTGTATTATGTAAGTTTTATCTAACATTTTGTTGTAAGAATTTAATATTATTAAAAAGATTGATTTGGTGAAAATTTCAACTCCGAAATTGTTATGGGATCTTGGGGTATTTAAGCAAAAACAACCAAGATTCAATGTTATTCTAATATATGCTAGTGAATAGAACTCAAGTCAAGCTCGCCCATGCTGCTCATTAGTCTGAGCCAGTGTTGCCACCTTTATTTTTATATTCATTTATACTTTACAAATTATTTACATCAATAAAATACATACATAATTACATTTATACAATTAATAAAAGAAATAATAAAGTAATTTCCCAAAACAGAAATATCATATTAAAGGATTTTTATTTTATGATGTAGAGATGGTTGACCATTGATATAATATGAGATGGAGTTGATCGGGGGGGAGGGGGAGGTGTGTGGTCAAATTAATACTAAATTAAATAAGTAGAATTATTACTGATTTCAACCGCCTCCCGCAGTGCTACATCCTACGTCCTGATAACGACCTACAAAGTGGGTCGAAACGTCGGTAAAAATTAAATAATTCTACTTTTTTAATTTAGTATTAATTAGACCGCACCCCCCGATCAACTCCATCTCAGATTTTTATTTTATGTTTATTTATGTTGATATTAGCCAAAATATTGGGATTAAGATGAAAATATTAAAGTTGAAAAAATGGATCTTTTGAAGTTTTATTACTAATATGTAAAAATTATAAATTATTTATAAATATGAAATTTATAATAAAGATAATTTTTTCATTATATAATTCAAAATGATATTTGGCCAACAACTTTAGCAGAGGGGTGTAATTAAATGCATTGAAAAATTTCTTGCTATTGAAATAATTAAAAAAAACAATATCCAAGAGAAAAGCCAGTTTAAAGGCAAGATTTCTACACAACATGAAATGTCTTGATTTGTATAAGTAAATATTATTCAAATGATAGTATTGCTGTGTCTGAAATGAATATGTAGATATATTTTTGAACTGAGTAATGAAAAAAATCACTAAAACAGTAATAAGTGATTAACAATATAATAATAAATAATATAATGAATAATAATATCAAACAAGACACTAAGACATAAACATTTGGATGTGTGTTAGGTCTGACCTTGGAAATTTGGTTTTTGGCTAGATTCTTCAGAGTGAAGCATGTAGGCAAAGATGTTTGATGTGATTTCTATCAAACATCCAAGTTTATTAGGTCATATTAAAATTTTATGGATATTTGTTGTAGTTAATTTTATTTTCCTATGTATTTATTGTTTACTTTATATCAAAGAATATACACAAACACTTTTTTTTAAGGTAAACCAAAGTTCAAAAAACCACTTGAAGATGTCACTGTAAATGAAGGGGACACATTGACTCTGCGTATAGAAATAGATGCAACACCTGAACCAGATATAAAATGGTTTGTTTCTTCATCAAATTTTATATATATCTTTTTATATCAACTCTCCTAATTTAGTTTCTAATTTTATAAGTAATTAAATACTACAATTAAACCATGTAATGTATAGATTTATGATAAATAGTTTTAATACTGTTCAAGTATAGTAATACTTATTTTGATAACTATATTCACTTTTATATTAATATGTTTAAGTATGTTTTAAAATTAAATATTTGATACTTGCCATTATAAAAAGAATACATTGAAAACATTTTTTTTCAAAACTCTTTTTTATTCATGACTAGATACCGGGGTTAGTGTAAAATTCCAAAAAAGTGCAGCAAAAAACTCAAAATCATGCAGTAAAAATTTAAAATATGTTAAGTTGTGTAATTAACTCCTAAAAACGTGCAAAACCATCAATGTTGTTTAATTTATACTATTAATACATTGAAACATTATCAGTTTATTATTAAACATTATCAGTCTTCTAAATCAAAATAATGTAGTAAAGAGTGTAAAAAAAATTAAAATGCAACATTGACAATGAAATTCCAGATTACAACCAATAAACAACAACACTACATAATATAATACAACAATAAATTATGATTAACCTAAATCTTAAAGAAAAAATAATTTCAACAATAATAAGGACTACATAAATCTAACATAGACTTAATACCCTTTTCTATCATTTAACAATCAAAATTTTGAGATAAAACTCAAAACACTTGAATAAAACATTTTTCTCTCTACAGAATTAGGTCTCAATAATTAACAGACAAGTAATGGAACATATTTGTTTGAAACATTCTTAAATTGTTTAATGGGTTGTTTAATTGACTGATATACAAGGAATGAAATAATGCAGAACATTAAAGGTGTGAAGGAATGAATTATAGGTGTAGACTAGACCAATTTTAGATATTTAACTTACATTGAGAATAATATATGTACCTACATAATTAAGAATTTTCCACATTATAATGAAAACTTTATTTTTTAATCAAGTTGAAATTTCCAATATTATATATTCCAAAACTTTTTTATATCAAATTTTAAAGAATTTTTAAGATACTTTAGGAATACACTGTAATGAGTTTTTCAAGTGTTCACATATTAGTGTCGAAGCTGTTTATGATTTTTTTTTTTTTAAGCTGTTTGTAAATCACTAATAAAATATTTTTGAGGATTGCGCTCTTTAAAAAAAAAACATTCAATTATTTCATATTATAATAGGTTTTCTTACCTATTCTACTATGAGCACATGTGGTTTTCTATCACAACCCATTTGATTTTTCACAAGCCTTTCAGAAGAGAACTATCTTACCAAATTTCAACTCGGGATATTTTGATACTCAGATTTTAATTTTTGACAAAAGACTGGATCTTACTTTCAGAGTTATTATATATTTTTTTTATAATAATAAAATTACTACAAATCAGTTCAATGCCAGAAGGGATACTGAAGAGCTGAGCCAGTGAGTGAGAATTCAAGTTAAAACAATAACAATAAATGACTTTCTAACAAAGCAGCATATTCTAGGAAGGTATATTTTTATTGTTATCCAATATTTTAGGTCAGATCTATTCCTGGATAATTACCATTTGTGTTTACTTCTTCCTTTTCTAATATTAAATTTTATCTTTACTTTTCACGGAATTATTTACCTTCCTCATATTTTTTTATTTTAAATCATAAATTTTATTTGGAAAATATAGTAAAAGAAAAAGGTAAATATTAAACCACACACATACATTTATATTTATAAATATTCTACTTTAGAAAAAAAAAGTGCAAAAATATGCAATTTAATGCAACAAAAATTAAAATTGTGCAATTTAAGACAAAAACAGCAAGAAGTGCAGCTTCGTACAATACAAAATTTAAATATGTTATTCTACAGATCCTAAAATGTAAAGATATTTGGAGGTTTTACACAAAAGCGAATAAAAGGTGCAATATTATGGAAATCTGGTCTCTATTCATGACTCTAAACCATGGATGTCATTCTGTCTCAACTATTGGGGAACAGTGACCATAATATATATTGAAACTTCTCTTAATAGACACTTCTGTATAACAGACAATTTTATAACCCCATCAAATCTTTAATAATTGAAACAGATGGGCTTGATGTAAGTATTTTGATTAACATGTTTCTCCATAATAGAGAACTGAGAACCACTGAAGCTCATATTCT
Source organism: Nezara viridula (assembly GCA_928085145.1). Lineage (NCBI taxonomy): Eukaryota > Metazoa > Arthropoda > Insecta > Hemiptera > Pentatomidae > Nezara > Nezara viridula. Next base: position 82,670,566 of record OV725078.1, read on the forward strand.
GAGAACACCAATTATATTTATAGTAAAGTATTTCAATTATATGCATACTGGGAATTCAGCTTGTTGGTAGGGATTATAGTTTTTTACTCTTACATTGTTTGTTCTCCTAAACAATTTATTGATAAAATATCAATCCTTATTTATTTAACTTAAGTACTCGAAAAAAACTTAGTATTCGTGAATTATCCATTCAATTCAAAATTCTAAAAACATAAGTATGAGACATTTTATAGGAATAAGTGCTTTTCTAAAACTCCAAACCTTACCATAGAGATCAAGTAATATTCCTCTATTTGGAGTTGCACAGGAAAATTGTGTTAACCAAGCACAACTATATTTTTAAATGCTAATTGCCCCCATGGTTTGGCTAATGTGTAAATGTGGCTAAACTGGAATTGATTTTTGACAAAGAAATACTACACACCTACAATAATAATAGTGAATATATTCTTATGCATTTGTTAATACAATTATGTAAGATTTAAGCTATTTTATGCTCTTAGAGGAGCATAAACATATGGACCATTAAATATATTGGTGGGACAAATGGGAAAATTTCAAACCATACCATTTAACCTTAAACGACAATGAGCTGGAAGGGAGGAGTGGCCTTGAGGACGCCATTAGCTGACAGTTCTCCATATCCCTGTGACAGATTACTTTTCATCACCTCTACTCACCACTTCAGCTTTTTGTTTAGGGCAGATATCTCCAAACTTTTTGGCTCATGGGCCACATTGAGACCTCCACTAAGTCCCATGGGGCATATTGAGACCTTCATCTAAGACCCACAGGCCACTGCTTGTGATAAAATAAAAAGTTTTATAAATGACAATGTAGTTGTGAAATCAGTTTTCGATGAAAAAAACCCATGCAATTAATGTTATAGTACTCTCCTATATGAGTAATTTGCTAAATTTCATATTTTTTTAAAACTTTACCATGTAATTAAAGAAACTTTTGCGGGCCGGATTGGAAGGGCTTGCGGGCACTGGTTTAGGCCATCGTTCCGAACTTTTTTATTTTTTATCTACATTTTATAAAATTGAATGTTGTATGTTTACATGACTTTCTTTACATTTTTTTAATATAAAATATGAATTTTTAAATCTTTATTATTTATACAACTGACCTTTTATATAATTCAATTAGTCAAAAACAAAAATGTTTTATGTTTCTATCATATATATTTTTTAAACTTGTGTATATATATATATATATATATATATATATATATTATATATATATATATATATATATATATATATTTAAGTTAAAAAAATGAAACCTTTACCACATTTTTTGCAACAGTACTCCGGTTTCAATCCTCAACAGACTAGCTTTATATTTTTGTAATTTGCTACTTTGGAATGACAGACCAGTTCATTTTACTTAAAATAACATACACTTTTGTAATTCACATTCAAACCTTCTGCTATAAGTATATTTTTTTGGCACTCGTTATAGGTTTTGATCTGTATTTTGAGAATTTTAAATAAAAGTTATGGTATAATATAAGTTTTGTTGGGTTATAAGATTGCTGGAGAAAATTAATAAAAAAATTTCTGTATGAACAATTATAAAAAGTTCTTAAATTACAATTTCAGAAAAATATAAAAATCATCAATGTATTTATACTAATGTGTCAGTTACAGTGATGGTTTAGTTTAATTGTTTTTAAACACCGATTAATCAATGTTTTTAATAAATTTAGCTACCAGGACAAAAAGTATTTGAGACCACTATTCTAGAGGAAGGAATGGCTAACATAAAGTTAGGATAGGTAATCAAAAGAGATAATATTTCACCATAATTCTTAAATTTTGGAGGGAAGAAAGTGGAAAAGGCCTTTCAGATGCCATTCCAAAAAAATCTGAGATAGAAAAAGAATTCCAAAGAAATGGGAATATGAGGTTATTATCCTAATGTACAATTAAGGTAACCTTAATGAATGTGACTATTACCATCCCATCCAGTCCTAGCCTTAGGCTGGGCAATTGCCTAGGAGCGACAACCTGGAGAGTTGCCCGACCATGTGGGTCACCCGTCACTTTATGGAATCATAAAAAAGTACAAAATATATCAATAAAGCAACTGAATTAGAGACATGTTGAATGAAATACATTTCAAATTTAAAATAATATATCACAGCTTAAGAAATATTTTAAATTGTAGACGGTAAAATGTTTCTAGCAGTCTTTGATTTACAATTGATGACATAGGGTTTGTTATCATAAACAATAGGCTCAGTTGATAGATCCTTGACAAGAAAAAAGCAACAGATTTCCTTTGTTCTTAACTTAACATCTTTTGTTAGTTGTTATGGAGAAACACAGAATGTTGCAGGTATAACATCTTATTCTGGACTAGTAAGTTTGCTTTGTAATATTATTTTATGTTTCATACCTAAAATTTATTATTGGATACATTGCTGGCTGGTTTATCCCTATATTTTATTAGAAAGAATTAAAAGATCGTTTGCTTTTTTAGTTTTCACATTTCACTCCTTGTAAAAGTGTTGTTATCGGAATTAGATTTGAATGTATCAAATTATTGTATAAGAAAATATAGAAAAGGCCTCTTATTTAAACTTTACTTTTGGCAAGTTACTTTTATTATGAATTTATGCCAATCTTAAAATTTATTATAGATTATCTGTTGTGCTTTTGGGTTCTGTTTCAGAGCAGGATAACCTGGGAAAAGACCCGGGGAGTGCCAGCTTGGAGGGGGGGTGCCAGCCACTAGTTGGAAATTAAAGAAAAATGCAAAGAATATGAGAAAAATTAATTTATCCTATTATTTAGGCAATTGAATTAGTGATATATTGGATGAAGTACAATTCAATTATTTCTTAATATAAAGCACCTTAAGAAATAAATTATTTGGGGGGGGATGACATCATTTTCCAAGGTGCCAAGTGTCTAAGGCCAGCACTGATCCCATTGCTTTTCACCAGTTCTTTATAAAGTGTACACCATCGTTCCTAATAAGAGGCAACCCAAAATAACAGAGAATGGTCTAGATAAGGAACAAGCTACTTTCTTTTTGACATTAAAGATGGACTATGTATCACATATTCTGTTTATGAATGATTATGGAAAAGGCTTCGAAATGAATATCTCAATATCTTGGATGTGAAGGTAGTCCTTGAATCTGTCCCACATGAAGATATTTGGGATGCATTATAAGGAAAGAATTCTCTTCCTTATCTGGTAGAGGTAATAAAGTCAGCCTACCAGAAACTCAAGAGAGTGACTTTAGATATTAGAGAACTTATGTTTATAGGTGTGAATTTTGGTTTATAAATATGCTTAGCAGTCTAAAGGGTAAAATACTTTTTTTTTTCCTTTGATGACAAAATATAACTTTATCACATTAGCTTTCATGGCTTACTCTTGTATCTTCACATTACTGTTGTCATGGCGGCATGGTGAAGTTAAAACAATCATCAGAAAAGTATATCAAAGTAATATGTGAGGAGTGGAAGTTATGTTCAAAGGAGCAAGTTCAAAAATATTTCGTATTTTTTGTAGTGTACCTTAGTGATTACTATACGCTAAAATAGCTCTTCAAATTTTTAAGTACTGGAAAAAATTAAATTGATTGTTATGAAATTTTTATTATACTAATATAAGGAGATTATTTTTTTAATGTATTTTGATTTACACAATGCCACCAGAAAAAAAAATAGATAAATTAAGGCTTGTCATTTGTGTAAATGAATATTTTATTAAAGAAGAACATTATCAGATAGTATCTTAATTAATAATTACATATTTCAGGTTTAAAGATGGTAAAGAACTTACTAGTGATGCTCACATTAAAATAACAAGGGATAAGAAACGACTTGAAACTTATGAATTATCTGTTACTCTTGTAAAAGCTGAAGATGGGGGTGAATATGAAGTTAAAGCATTAAATGAAATGGGTACTGCGATCACAAAAAGCAAAATAGTCGTTCAGAGTAAGCATTGCAATCTGTTCATAACTTGGTTTTGGTTTTTTTGATATCCCTTTTTTGAGGCACTAGTTGAAAATTTTAGTTATTTAAATGTTTCATGAAACATAGCACTCATTTAAATATAGTATAATTAATAAAGTTCAAAATTAGGTATAATTACCTTTTTGAATTAGTTATAATCTAAAGGAACTGATGTAACTATAGTTGAAATTTAAATTTATTTATGAATTTTACAACTCCCTTAAAAAATAAAAAATTAGAAGCAGCCCTTAATAATAAATATGGATGTAAACTTAATACCAGGAGTTGATGTGATGAGTGTTAAACTCCCTTGATTTTCCCTTAATCCAATTGATTGTACTCCTAAAGCCAACTGAAAAAAGAGTCAATAGATGGCAGATAGAATTCAAAATCAATAATATCTGTGAGTATAATCTATATTCAAACCTAGGTATTGGGAGTTCATTACCTTATTCACATAGGATAGGAGCCAGCATACTGTAGACTGCACATTTTTAAATAATAGAGAATAAAATACCATTTTTTTTTAGAAAAAGGTTCTTTTTACTCTGATTTTTAAATGATATTATACTCTTACAAAAACTTTTTTAATTTCATATTAATCTAAATTTAAAAAAAGCAATTAATAATATGAATAGTCATAATAATCACAATACAAACTTAACATTATAATCATTACCATATCTTTCTCATTTTACTATTATGAAAAAATCATATGTATGTTTAAGATTTTACTAAATAAGTCAAAATTAGTAAAAATATATTTATTTATGTGAAATATTTAATATTTAGGTAATTAAAAAAAAAATCATAATAAACTAACTCAATAAAATCTACAATTTCTATTGAAATTAACTTAATAGCTCATACTACTACTGCCTACACATGAATTATGACAATCAGTCACCTTCCTTTGCTCTCAAAGAGGTTACTAATCAATTCCTAGGTTGTATTGTCCAACTCTCAGTAAAAAGAACATGCGCCCAGGCCACTTAACTCTAACAGTTGTATTACGAGTAAATGTACGGGGAATCGCCTTTAATTTATTTTTTCCATTTCCTGGGATGTATTATCATAAACATAAATTAATAAATACAGTTTTTATTTATTACAATAAAAATAAATATTAAAAATATCTACGTGTAAAATAAAGAAGCTTGCTTATTACTTGAATTATTTTCACATTTTTCGTGGCAAACTAGACAGGCTGTGAAAAAAAAATTGTATTTTTATTTTAGGTTATACACAGTAAGAAATAAAAAATATTTTTTTAACTTTTAAACATCATTCATTTTTAGCTGAAAATTTTCTAGAAATGTATCATTGCTGTTGCCATGTCATGTAGGCTGTTTCTCCTCCGCCTTGTGTTTAATCTAAAACAAATACATTATATATTCAATTGTATTGTTTTTTAGATATTTTCAAGTACATATAACAAGTAAAACATAAAAAAATATAAATCCTTTCAACTATACAAACATACAAACAAATAAATTTTAAATATTCAATATTATATTTGTTCGTTTCATTTCGTTTCGTTTCCTGCCATTTTTTTTTTCTAGTCCATTCCCATTCAAAATCGAAAATCTGAGCCTATGTGCTCGACCATCCTGGCCTCAAATCAAGGAAATCGATACTTGACAAATTTTATTTACCAGACATCTATGTTGATTTCTGGTTGCAATATGATCCTTTAGGCCTCAATGTGAGTAAACTTGTCATCCATATAGCTAGTGGGCCTTAGTTTTTTTGATATTATCTTCTAAAATGTGAGCTTATCTCCTTAAAGAATTATATAGTGTAGTGTTTTGCTATGTCATGAACATGAAGCCTATGGGAACACTAACATTGGCTGTGTGTGTTTACGCAGAGCAAGATCTCTTACACAATTGTAGAAACTTGAATTACTGTTCAAGATCATTGAAAGAAAAGATCCGCTATGGTAGAAGTTCCAAATTTATACTGATAGTTAAAAATCACCTGATGCTAACTTTGAGATTTTAGTGACATAAGGATTAAACAGATATAAAATGATAAACCAGGATTACACATATTCCATTTTAATTATACATACACTCTGATTGTTATAACCTACAAATACACTTTTAAAAACTATTGATATAGTTACATAAACAAAATGATGCATTGATTTTGTCCAGTAGTTTATATGCACATTGATAATGCTCAGTTATCAGAAAGAAAAAATATTGACAAATATCTCATCACTTTTTATTTTTAAAAATTTTGGTGGGAAGTTGGTTGGTGGTTGCAGTAATAGTTTATTTATTTCTTTGGCTGCAACCCCCAACCATATTACCTATAGTCAACTAATTCTCCACCATAAAAAAAACTTTTTGATTTCAGTTTATTTTGGAACTAAACATATCACTGAAATTATGTTTAGCAATTTATTTTAATATCATATAAAATTTCATATTTTGGATTTTTCAATTGTAAGATAATATAGCATTTCCAAGTCAATTTCAACCTTTTCTAAATCAAATTCAAGCTTTTCCAAGTCAAATTCAACCTTTTCCATTTCAAATTCAACTTCCGAATTTTTGTCAATTTTCGATTTTTTTCTAAATGAAGGCCACTTACTATATTATTGAAGGCATAGCTTTTGAAAAATACAAAAAAAAATTTGGTATAATAATAGATCTTCATATTGGAGGGGGGGAGGGGATGGCCATTATTTAAAAAAAAAATTAATATTTACAAAAAATTAAAACATTAATTTGAAATGAAAACGGTTGAATTTGAATTGGAAAAGGTTTAATTTGAAATGGAAATGGTTGAATTAGACTTAGAAAAAGTTTAATTTGATTTGGAAAAGGTTGAATTTGACTTGGAAAAGGTTGAATTTGACTTGGAAAAGGTTGAATTTGACTTGGAAATAATTGAATAGGACATAGAAATATTACACTGAAAAAATCTAAAATGTTAAAATAAATGGATATGCACCCCCTTTTTTTCAATTTGTTTTTTTTATTTTTCAAAAGCTATGCCTTCAATAATATAGTAAGTGGCCTTCATTTCGAAAATTGACAAAAATTCGGAAGTTGAATTTGAAATGGAAAAGGTTGAATTTGACTTGGAAAAGGTTGAATTTGATTTGGAAAAGGTTGAAATTGACTTGGAAATGCTATATATTAAAAGGTATATCATCCAGCTTCACTTTGTTACAAACCATGGTTTATTGGAAGGTTACCTATAACTCCATAAATGATTCCTTTGCAATACTAGTGGAGTGCTTAGTGGTACTTTGTTTATTTGGAACAGTTTATTTCATTAAACAGATGCAGTTAACTGTTTCAATAGAACTTTAACACATACAAAAAAAGATATCTCCAAGTCATTTTTATTTGTTCTTTATTTGCATCTATAAATTTACTAATTTCCTTAATAATCAATATGTTATGATTTAGAATTAAAACATTAATATTAATTTTCTTCAGCAATTATAAGCATAAACATTTTTGTCTTTTGTTCACAAAATTAACATATTATGTTAGGTATAATGTAATTTAACAATTGTGAAAATCAGATTTAAGCAGACTTTAATAATCTGGAGTTGAATTAAAATCATAATTATTTTGGAAATAAAAATAATGTTCATTGAAAATTAGTTACTCATAATCAACAATATACAATTTTTTAAAATATGAAAAATAACCATAATATTACAAACCAAAACAAAAAATATTTAAAATTCCTCATACAAAAACATCTAAGAAGCTCTTTAAAAGAAAATAATACATTAATTAAGAAAAATATCAAACTTTTTTTCTCATCGTAGTTCACAAGCAGTTCATTGGGGTGGAGCACCGTCCTATCTTCAGGAGTGCTCGCCACTTTTTAAAATTTAAAAAAATACAAACTGTACTAAAATAATTAATTTTAGCCTATCAATAAATCAACTGTATTAGAGAAATGTTAAATGAAATAAAATTCTAATATCACATAATATAAAACTGCTTAAGAAATATATATAACTTTTATAGGATGGGGGAGATGATGCCATAGTCCGGGGAGGGAGGGGAGGGCATGGAATGTCTAAGGCCGACACTGTTTACAAGATTTGAAACATTTGTATCTCTTTTTTTTCTTAAGTAAAGAAGCAGAAACTGTCATGACTGCTATTAATAATTATCAATTTTTCCCATCACTACCTTGCTACCAGTTCTTATTGAAGTACATTATAACTCTTGAATTCAAACACAATCATAAGGAAATGAGATGGTTGGATTATAGCCATTTAGGGTCAACAGCCTGTTGGAAAACCCAAATTCATAATCTCCAGACAACCATATACTTCACAGTATATGTTTATCACATTAAAAAAAAGAAAAACAGTTTAAAGCAAACCCTGCATTCTTTTTAAGATTTCTTTACTACAAATTGTTCCATTGTCAGTTTAAATGATAATAGATCTCTGACTTATAAATCTTAACTAACTTCTTATTATATACCTTTAATATATATACATATGTAATATATTAAAAATAATGCTACAAAATTTCACTAGGATCATCTTTGTGATAGAGTGGCTAGCTGATCTGACAACAAACCATAATATTTCATTTCAATCTATATGGTTTTATTTTATAATAATATATCATATTTAATGGTTAGTAAATATAAAATTTTATATATATATATATATATATATATATATATATATATATATATATATATATATATATACACACACATATATATAATTTAATTTTTTTAATAATTTCTTTTCTTTTTTTTTGTTCAATTTATAGAATATAAGTAAATACATTTAGTACTATTTTTATGGTTGAATTTTTAACTGCTAATCATTCAATGAGCAATGCACTGTTTCTTAAGCATGTTTGTATGCCTTTGTATGCTGCATCTCAACCCTGTCTATATGACAGGTGTGAGTGTTTTTGTGTGTTATTTTCCCTAGCAACTTCCTTTGGTGATCCTGATAAGACGTTGACAGAGGTAACTGAAAAAACAGACATATTGGAAGAAAATGACTCAGTGATTGGCTCTCAAATAGCAGAAGCTACAGACACTGAAACAATAAGTCAAAAATTAAACGAAATTTCTAAACATGAAAAAGAAGATAATACACAAGGTACATATTTACACTTGTTTTTTATACATTTTTTTAAACTACTTGTTCAAGCTTTTACATAAATAACTAACATAAGAGACAATATAATGTGTATATGTTTTTAAAAATGAAAACTTGAAAGCTTTTAAAAAAAGTCCTAGTTCTAAAAGTTAGTTTAGTAACAAGAACATGTAGTTATTAGATTTTTGGTATTAACTTTTAATTAATAAAGCAATTATAGTAAATGCTTAAATTATAATTTACAATACATTTACACAAGTCATTTTTATTGTGTGTTCCTGTAATGATACTTAGCACTCATTTAGATTAAACCAACACTTATACTTTACACATTTCCAGAAAGAAAACTTTCTTTTCAAACTGTGCTGCCTTCAGATACAGTATTAAATATTAAATCATCCATTGAAGACCAGAGGGATGCCATTATATGTACCAATAGTGTGAAGGAATCAATTGAATCCTTACCAGAATTATCACATATAAAATATGAAACACTAGAGATCATGGGACAAAATAATGCTACAAAATTTGAGATTAATTATTCTTTAGAACAATCTAACACTTTTACATCTCAAGATGGTGTAACATTATCTGATAATTATCCCTCTAACAAGCTTCTTTTAGTAGAAGAAAAGGGATCTAAAATTGAAGAACCTGAAATACAACAAATATCTCTTAACTTAAAACCAAAACGTGGAGAAATAACTGATAGTAATATATATGATTCTTCTAATGAAGAAAATAAAGTAATTAAATTAAATCTTGAAAACAAACTTAATGAAAGCAATATTTCGTCTATTAAGTCTGATACTGTCGATTCTTCCTCATTAATATTACATGACAATGATCTGCTAGAAAATAAAGTAATTCTTGAAAATGAGGTCAATTATATTGAAAAATGTGGAAATGATAAAGATGGAGAAAACCTAAATATATCTGGTTCAACCAGTAATGAACTTCCGGCTAGGGATATAATCCTAGAAAACGTTCCTTCCAGTCTTCCTATTGAGATCACTGCTCCTGTCAAACAAACATGTTCAAATGATATTTTAAAACCATTAGAAGAAGACATTAATCAGAAAGAGGAGGGGCATATAACTTTTGGTAAGAACCTATTATTTATGCTGTGACCTAATTATTTTATAATTCAGAATAAACGAAGCAGATTTATGAAGGCTAAAATGTTTTTATTTTTTTATTAAAACATTTCTTTAAAACAAAATGTAAATTTATGAGTTATGGAAATTTTACTATTATTTATTATGGCCAAATAATAAATGAAAATGGTTTAAAAATTATTCAATAATTTAATAGATGAATATGCTTCTATGATTCTTCAGTAATACAGTATTTAACTGGTGTTATTACCATTAAATTATTTGTTATTTTGATTATGGGCCAGAGCTAGCTGTCATCTCAGAGACTATTTTATACATCACATCCTTAGGTTACTTTTTCTTGAGGGTTGTATTTGTGTGGATAATTGAAAAATGACCTATTACTTTAGCGAATTTCTTTACTGACAAACTTTTGTTTAAGTAAATAGTCACAATAACCTATTTCTGTCAATAACGCTCTGAGAATCTATTAGTTAAAAATTAAAAATAACTGTAATTATTCAGAAAACATGGTTAGTAATTAAGATGAATATTCCACTTTTCAGAAAAGATAAAATTAAAAATAAATATCTTCATGGATAAAAAACTATGCCTGTTCAGCTTTTGCTACTATTTTTATGTTTATTGACCCCACTATTATGTAAAAAAAATTTGATTACATAGAATTTCCTGGATCTTAATTAGGCTTGAAAACAATAAAAAAAATTCTATTACTTTTATCTCTAAATATTTTAATAGTATATAATCATTTTTTGGTGTACCACCTCGATGATTAATTGCCAATCAGTAGAATAAAAAAATGATAATTTAAGATTATTATATTTTATTTAAAATTAAAAATTTGTATTTCCTTTATTACAAATATAATAACCATAATAGTCAGAATGAATTAGTTAACTTTTTCAATAATTAAACTAAATTTAATAATTTTTTTATGATTCAACAATCTTTAAATATTTTATGCCTATATAATTATAAACGCATTTTATATTATTAATAGAGTAATTACTGCTAGGAACTATCCCAGCAAGTATCCTATTAGTTGCTTTTCCCGGTCAACTAGTATTTGTAATTAATGTTAATAAAATGGAAGATTTATAATCACTTTTCTATTTCATCGATTTCCAGAAATTTCTCCATCCAATCTGGTAACTAGTTACATTTAAATAATTTTATTATTTTAATGTTACTATTGAAATCTTCTTATTAGTACTAATAGTGTTCTTACTGTATAGAACATTTTGAATCTCTAATTGTCCATTTAAAGGATTAAACAATCTAATTTTTATATAGTTATTAGTACAAAAATGTGGAAAATCAACTTCAGTTTTACATAATTAAGTGTCTTCAAATGATTCGAAATAGTTTATTTTTAGTAAATTGTGACTGAGAACTTCAGTGATATCCACAGACAAATTCGTGAAGAATACTTTTATCTAACACGAATAATTCGATTAGAGAAAACTCTGAAGTTTTTCAGGTAACTATATCATAAATGTCAGTCTTATGAAACAGTGACTGATTAAATTTTATGATCATTTTTACTTTTTACATTTTGTATACTTCACATTTTATACCTTTTTGCTCCATAAATCTTAATCAATCATCCAAAAATTTGGAATCATTATCGGATTGATAAGCATGTATTTGCACTTTCACAAATGAATGCTTAGACTTTTATTTTTTTGTTGTTGCTTGTAGTAGTTTAACTTTTGTGTGTACCTTTTAGAAATATTTAAATTTATTTAGTTTAATTTGCTGTATGATTTTGAAATTTTAGTATGTATGCTTTTGAATTGATTTAAGATTATTGATTTGAAACTTTCCATTATTCACTTGTATCAGTATTTAGAGCTGAAAAAAAAAATGAAAACAAAGTCCTTGTGTTTTTTCATCTTCATATTAAAACTTTGTGTTTTATCGTCATATTAAAAAAAAAAGGAAGAAAGAAAGAAAAGCTTACTTCCCAAATAATAGTAAATCTTTTCCTATTCCTTGAATCCATCTCTCAGCCTACATTGTTATTCTACTCCCTCAAGATAATCATGGCCGCTCTTAATAGAAATAACTTTCAAATTACCTGTCATTCTCTATAAATATTTTTAACTAAACCTGTCTTTACAAATTTAAAACAGTTTTCTCCCTCCCCATACATAGGTCCTTTTTTTTAATCATTAAATTGCATAAAGTTCATCATTTCTTAAGTTTTACAATAATTGCTTTAAGTTTTCATAAAATTTTAATGCATTACCTGAATTCAAAATAAATCCATATCCACAGAGAATAATAAATATTTATTGTTAGTAGCTAGTAGGTTTAAGAATGAAATGAAAAAAAAAAAAAAAACCAACAGTCTTTATTTTAATCCATTATCTGTTATTTACATTTTCAAATATATGAACCTCTTTTCATAGCATGGTATTCATACTCAGTATGGAAATTTACATTTTATTTGTGAGATTTTGTGAAAATTCCATGCTCTTAGGCTGTATAAGATATATAGATAAGCATGACAATATGGTATGCCTTATTGCCCAGTCTCTTATGAGATATATCATTTAGAGATTAATTATAGTAACAGCTATAAATACACTGTTATACTCATAATATGATTATTTTCTGCATTCAATTACAATATTTATTTTTTTATAGCCAATCCTCAAATTATATCATCAGATATGAAAAATGTGGATATTTTTGAGACATGGGAACACACATTTGAAGTTGAAGCTAGTGGAACCCCATATCCTGAGGCCAAGTGGTGAGTTTTATTCATAAAGAGAAGAATTATGAATAAGTATGTATATTCAGTATATGCCTACATTTATGCATTGGTATTATAAAAAAATTAAAAAGTGTAATTATTTATAATTTTTAATTAGTTTGAATTATAAATCATCAAGGTTAAATTATTTTCACCTCTTGATGATATCTAGATTTGCGAAATTATAAATGAGTCAAATATTCTATCTCTTAGGAATACTTTGACATCATACCTTAATAATCAGTGCCGACTTTAGGCATGTGCAACCCGACCACTCCCCTGGGACAAGTAAATTACTTGGTACTCGGTATCCAAAGTAGTTTTTGTCCATCTCTGCCTGGGGGTGCCGACCTTGAAGAGGGCCCACCACTTAATAGGAATTAAATTATTAAAAAGAAAAAAGTGTGTCATATAAATTAATGTTGGCCTTGTTACTAACATGCACTAAATAAATGAACAAAGCGAATACACAGCACTGATATTCTTTTATTAACAATATTATTTTTATAAGCACAGAGCACAATTCAAATGTTTGCAATAACAAAAAACTTATGTTTTAATTGTAACATATGTGATTAATGTAGCATCTCTCTGCAGCCTCCTAGATTATTTCTACCATTTCCAACAGCCTATTAATGAAACAACTGAATTAGAGATATATTGTATATAAAAAAATACAATTTAAAATATTAGTAATATACAATAGCTTAGAAAATTTATTTTGAATTAATCTCTTGGGGGCTCATGACACAACTGAATATCTAAGGCCACTGAGTAATAATAACCTGCAATCAGAATAAAAACCTAACACTATGTAGTATTTGTCATTTTATTCTAATGAATTTTATTATAATATAGATATCACCAGTTTCAGTGAAGTATGGTTTCATAATAATAATAGATTTTGAGTTATGTAATTTCAAATGTACATGAATCCAAGTTGCTGTCTTGTTTCACTAATATTGTGTCCATGTATTTAATATTATTTTCATTTTTGACAATAATACAAAATTACAATCTTACTTTTGAAGATAGATTCTTATATTTATAGTTTTTTATAAGATTATAAAATGGTTATGATAATTTGATTAGTAAAATTGAATTTTCATGATCACGATTTGATAAGTAAAATGCAGATATTTTTTTTTTTAATAAAAATATATCATAATTTTAGTTTCATTTTGCTGAGAGCTTAAGATATATTTTTAATCTTTCATACTTACACATCATTATGGTTTCCCTCATAACAATCCATCAAAGTTTTACTCAAGTTACTCAGGCATGTATTTGAGATGATCAAAATAAAACTATTTTTCATCTGTAATACAATTCTTTTAACCTGTTTTAACCTTTAAGTCATTCTTCTCTAACTTATTTGAGATTTTATTGTTATATAACCATACAATGTTTTTGGCCATTCTTTGTATCTGATATGATCTGTAGTTTCGTTTCTTTGAAGTCTCTAAAAGTCCAAACTAACTAGGTAATTTTGGATCTTCCAATTAATTTGGCTTTATGAGACATTTTTTGTCCTTGATATTAAATAAATTATTTTAGGATCTCTTATCTTCCAAACTTGTAGTAGGTAATTAATGAAGATCCAATATTTTATTTTGGGGGCTTTTTATTTATTTTTTATAATACCAGTAATTACTCTGTAAGAAAAAAAAATTATGTATGTAAATATTGTTTAAGTCCTCCCAGAAGGAAAAAAAAAGTAATTATCGGAATAATAATAATACTTTTAGAGATAAATTTCTTATATTTTGTCTTGACACATGTTAACATTTAGTAGTATATATATATATATATATATGTATATGCGTTATAATTTAAAAAGGTAATATATTGTGATTGCTCAAATATTTAGATTATATCATCCACATAAACTAATATCAACTAATTGAGAAATATATATACACTGACAGGCAAAAAATTCCATCCACTTGATTTTTTCATGTTTTCATCTAAAAATATTTCACCCACTTATAAAAAAAGTTGTATTTGTATATAATACATGGTATTTGTAGATAATACTTAGTATTTATGGAATTTTATAATCTTTTTTACCTTTAATAATCAAAATGTGATTGGGTAAGAAAGATTAGAGAAAAAAAAATTGAAAAACGAACCATTATTATTCTAAAAGAAATTAATTACATCATCGTTTAGTAGCGCGTGTTTCCTCCTCTTGCCTTCACTACTTCTTGAAGACGCCTCGGCATACTTTCCACCAGTCGGAAATGTCCCTTTGCTGGAGGATAGCCCATTCCTCCCGAAGAGCCCTTTCAAGGTCCTGCAGTGTATCAGGAAGTGTTGCACGCGCTCTTATTCGTCTTCCGAGGTTATCCCATAAATGCTCAATGGGGTTCAAATCTGGAGAACGTGCTGGCCAGGCTAAAACCTCAATATCGTTCTGTTGAAGGAACGTCTGCACTATGCGGGCGACATGTGGGCGTGCATTATCGTGCATTAGAATAGAACGATCGCCGATTTCGTTGAGGATAGGCAACACATGAGGTTCCAAAATCTCATCTACATAGCGAATGGCCGTCAAGACCCTCCACGAACAACAACCAATTCTGTGCGGCGCTCCTTTGAAATCCCAGCCCACACCATTAAGGAACCACATTGGAAAGGTTGGCTCTGGGAAAAATTACAGGCTGCATTTCGTTTCTTCTTCTCCACACCCTTTCACGCCCCTCTGGAGATCGAAGAGCGAATCTTGACTCATCTGTAAAAAGTACAGCACTCCATTCGTCCATAGTCCAATGGCTGTGTTCTCGAGCAAAAGCCAGCCGTGTTACTCTGTGAGTTCTGGTCAACTCTGGTCCTCTTACTGGACGAAAAGCCATTAATCCATACTCATTTAATCTTCTCCGAGCGGTACGTTCAGAAATTTGCACACCTCGAACTTCTTCGAGCTGATGAATCGCTTGAACAACGGTAAGGTGCCGGTTTCATAAAATTCTCAAAGTCAAAAACCGGTCATCCCATGGTTCTGTTACCCTAGGTAAGAACCAGTTTCCCGAAAACGCCTGACGGTGTCTCGTAAAGTTTCATATGGAACTCCAATGGCATTAGCTGCATATCTAATGGAACGTCCATCATCAATAAGTGCCACACCACACGCAACATCCTCAGCACTAAGAGGCATTTTTAAACTTAATATTGAAAAAATTAAAAGCCGGAGACTAATAAATGTGCTGCAAGAAATGGCACTGAACTAATGATACTGAATAAACATTTTGATTCCATAGAAAGTAAACATTGGAATCTAGAATCATTTCATTGAATTAAGAATTAAGGGTTATTGTCCTCTATATTAACATTCCTAATTGAAAACAAACAAAAAGATTACCTATTTATTCATTAAAAACAATAGACCAATTCAAAGCAGAAATATTTTTAGATGAAAATATGAAAAAATCAAGTGGGTGGAATTTTTTGCCATAATAAATCAGTGTATATTTTCCGATTTTGGGGGACTGGGTCTGAAAGCCCTCTCCCGCCTCCCATAGATCCGCCATTATAACTGGGTTTAACAACCTTTGTCAGTATTAATTTTTTACTTCTGATAGCAACAACTTGACATTGTTTTCTATATATTTACTTATTTTTACAATTATCTTCCTATTTATAAAATTATTAAAAAAATTACTAATACTTTTGAATAATCAAACACTTTGAACATAAATACGAACCAATAATGATCTTATTTTACTATATTATATAACTTATATACTATCTTATTTTAATATTAGTTTATCTTTCTTAGGTACAAAGATGATAAAGAAATATCATCTTCTGAGAGAGTTAAGATTAGTAATAAAGACCGAAAATATAAACTTGAGATCAGTGATTGTCAACTAACAGATACAGCATCTTATAAGGTTGTACTCTCAAATGTTTTAGGGGAAGCTACTGATTCAGCTAATTTGAATGCTGTTGGTAAGTAGTAAAACAATAGTTTATTATTTAATTTACAACTGAAATTACTAATGTGTCCTAACTTATAAAAATTAATTGTGTTCAAATAAAAGGTTGTTTGAAAGAATAAATGAAATTCATTTTTTTTTTTTAATAAATTCTCCTCCATCGTGTATTTCACCTTCGAGACTCAGTTCAGAGTCAATGGGAACAAACTGCGACAGGAGCACAAGCCTTTGCATCTCACCCAAAAACTACATCCCTCTTTTCTTTAAATAGCTGTTTTTTTGAACTTTTTGTTCACCATTCAGAGGGAGGATCGCCCCCTTGCAGAATTCGCTAGTGCTGGTCACGATAAAATTTTTTTTTATATATTACATTAGAAAATTAGTCTACGAGGATGAATTTTCTCTTTTCATTAAACAGCTGTTTAAAATATTAGTTTTAGAAAGGAAGGTCCTTCAGAGGATATTTGGCCCAGTTAAGGAGAATGGAGTTGATGGTGACTGGAGAATTAGACGCAACCAAGAACTAGCTAACTTACACAAGGAGACTGAAGTGGTGTAATATAGCCGGATAACAAGGCTGAGATGGGAGGACCAAGTTGAACGGATGGATGAAACCTCAATTCCAAAGAAGCTGCTGAGCATAGAGCCGGGTGGAAAAAGAAAAGTGGGCAGACTGAAGCTGAGATGGAAAATGGAGTAAATGCTGATGCCATAATCCATGCAATCAGAAACTGGTGGAGGCTGCTCAGGACAGGGAAACATGGAGAAAAACTCTTGAGGCAGATAGATTATTGAGCTCGGGATGATGATATTGATCATATTAGAAAATTCGTCTTAGAGGATGATTATTTCCTATATTTCTCTTTTCTTTAAATAGATGTTTTTTGGGTCTTTTTTTTTCGGAATTATTCTTCTACTATCCAGAAGGGAGTGTGTCCCCTGGCAGAAATCAATAGTGCTAGTCATGATAATAACTTTTTTTTTGTATCACATTACAAAAATCGTCTATGAGGATGAATTTTTCCTATATTTCTCTTTTCTTTAAATAGCTGATTTTTGGAACTTTTCCCCCACTATCCAGGGGAGAGAGGGGCGTGCCCTTTGGCTGAATCCGCTAGTACTGATCACGATAATAATATTTTCTTTTTATATTATATTAGGAAATTTGTGTATGAGGATGAATTTTCTCTATATTTCTCTTTTCTTTATATAGGTGCTTTTTGGGATTTTTTTTCTCCTCTTCCAGGGGGGGGCGCCCCCCGGCTTGATCCTCTAGTGGGTTGAACTTATATCAACCTATCTTATTCATTTATAGTTACTGATTCATTAGTGACTGTTAATTGTCATCTTAATTTATATTGACTTGAAACATTAATAAATCATTCATGCTTATATGATTATACAATGTTTTGAGTTTTTTTTTTGTTGTTTTTTTCTAGGATGGCATATAGTCAGGATTTTCAGTCACAGTTTTTTATTCAGGTTGCCGACATTTCAACCTAAACATCACTCAATGATTGATGATACCCTGGACACCTTTTCCTTGGTGATGACCCACCTTCTTGGGTTGAAACATTGGCAAGCTGAATAACAAATTTTTGACTGAAATTCCTAACTATCCTAGATAATTTTCATAAAACATTCAACAAAAATCCATCTTTAAATATTTTTTTAAAAATTTATTGTTCCATTTTTTTTCCAAGTTCTTTTTTTAGTTTTTTAGGAACTGAAAATTGTTAGAATTTTATAGTACAGTTTTATCTTTGATCAACAATAGGTTTTTATAGTTATTTATCATTAACAAATTTTTCAGAGGCTCAAGACTTCAGAAGACCCCAGTTTGTATCTGAACTCGTTGATAAAAATGTTCCACAGAATCAATCCTTTACCTACACTGTAGTACTTACAGCTGATCCGGTTCCAGAAGTGAAATGGTAATTTATATATTTATACATATAAATTTTTTTGTGTTTATATATATTTACTATATTTGTATTTTGGTGTGCTTATCAGTTAAGTTTGGTACCTAATCATAACTTTTTTATAATTATTAAATATTATTTATATTTATATAAGCATAAAGAATCTAACTTGGTTCAAAAGAACTTATGGCAGGTCATATTTTTACTTCATTAATATTTGTACTTTTCATTTGCACAACTTGTGCCATCAAGGTTTTTGAGGGGGCCATATTTTGATGGGTTTTTGAATATTTGAGGGGGCCATATTTTGATAGGGTTATGCATTTTCAGAAGGAAAAGTTTTAAACTAGGGTAAAAGGGAAATATATGGAACAGACTGCAACAAATGTAATTATATATGATAAACAATGTTTCATATTCTACTCTCTCTCTACCTGTTTTTAAGAAGTAGGCAATAAAATATCTTGGGAGAGAGAGGAAAAGAGTTCTTGTGTCTCTGACCTTGGAGGGAAAGGGCACCCCTGTTTGTACTAATGCCTCAATTAAAAGTTTTTAAATACTCTATTATTTAGTTTATCTTAATTAACTTCTATATTTCTGATCTTCAACTAACTTGAAAGAATTTAATATTTAATATAAGTCTTTACACTAACCTAAAAATATGATAAATATATCTGGCATAAATTCATTTCCAATCATATTAATTAAAATATCAGTTTATGGACACTAAAACTGGATTAGTAAAGAAAGAATCCCTAAAAGGTTAATATTTGTTGTGTCGACTGGTAAGCTTCTGAATGTTAGACCAAAGTGAATAGATAGCGGTGTCAACATCAAACCTTTGTGTTAGCTAAGTCTTTTGTTATCACTATTTTTCCCAATTTTTCTCGCTTTTGTGGGTTGAGTAATTGAGTTGGGAGACATGCCCAGCCACCTTCATATTACTTTGATTTTTTTTTTCAAATAATTAGAAATCTTTGAACAATCCATGATGTATCCAAGAGAACTGATTGCTCAGCCTCTCTCTTAGCGTATCAAGCACGGGTAGATCTATGGGAGCGGGGCTTTGGGTCTGAAGCCTCCCCCCCCAAATCGGTAAAATATAACCATGTTTTATGGACAAAAATTATCTCTTAAAGTATTATTGTTTGCGTACCTGCTACCGTTGACTTTGGTATCAGTCTATTAATGGATATTATAATTGGCATGGTGGTAAAACTTTTAAAATGATATTAATACTGTAGTCATATTCAACAGTCAGTTATCATATTTTCTGAGTTTCTCTCCCAAAGTGGAGCTTCTATTTTTGTCGTTGGGGATTATGATATCAACCAGCTTTGCTTTTTTTCCCCTTTCAAATCTATAAGCAGAATGTCAGGTCTTTTATGACACAGAGTATGGTTCATAATAATTTATTCATACCAATCGAGCTTGAAGAGAACTTTTTGAAGGAGCCTTTGTACTTATTATTATTATTATTTATAATGTTGAATAATTATGTTTATGTAATTTAATTAGAGGTATGTTGATGTTATTTAATTAAAGTTATGTTTATAATACATTATTAGTTATCATTGTAATTAAAAATAAATTTGTTCATTTAATATGCATCAAATTTTCATTATTTTAATTTTCTACTAAATGGAAATTGTCCGATCTAAAATTTTGTTAGTACTCACTACCTGATAGCACACTCAAATGAAAGCCACGGTTGGTATGTGCTGGCATGAATGACTGGAGATGTGGGAGATCTGGGGACTCCAAAGATAAATCGAATGAAACAATTCATTAATGTTTTTAATCTGATCTCAAGCCTACCAGACAGTCCACCGTATATAAGGCAGCCATAACCGAAGTGAGGAAAGATGAATGAGGAAATTAGGAATTGGCGGGTTTTTAGGGGCATTGAATCACGGAATCTCAGGAACTGTTTTAGGGTAGCAATAGATTTTCAGAATAATAATGATTTTCGGAGACATGATTATTTCAAGACAGGTATTGATCGAAAATCACTCCGAGATTTCTGACAGAGGTATGGAAACGAATAGGTAGTTCATTGAGGTAGAGTAGAGGATAGTATGGAATGGAATTAATAAGATGCTTGGAGCCAATGAGAATGGCTTTAGTCTTCTCAATGTTCAACTTTAGATGATTACTCACTGCCCAAGTAGTAATACTGTTTATGTCTTCTTGTAGTCTTCAGATCGCCTCAAGTATCTCAGTAGGATAAAAGGAAAGGTAGATTTGGAGATCGTCAGCATATAAGTGATATTGTGAATGATGGATGGAATTGGGAAGGTCGTTGACGTCTATGGAGTTAGTGAGAGGGGGGAGGAAGGAGTTTTATTGGGAATAATGACTGTGATCTGTGATACAAGAAGGAACGGAACCACTTTAGGAAGCTATTTGATATGGAAATGTTTTGGAGTAAAGAATTTTATTCAAGGATTCAAAGGAAGTTTTAGGAAGGCAGCATGAGGAGGAGAAAGATATTGAGACAGGATCGGAAAAGTAGGAATTTAGTTGATTGGGAGAAACAGGGTAGGAGGTACAGATTTTTTATTTTACTACGGAGAGATTTTTTAGAATATTCCATCTGGACTCAGGATCTAGTGCTTGTGATAATGAGATACGGAAGTATTGTGCCTTGAGGTTGGCATATATCAAAATATCTCAAAATTATATCAAAATTTACTAGGGGAAATGGGGTTTCCTATATCAAAAGACCAAGTAAAGAAGATATAGTTGCTGTTATTTTACTATAACAGCCAGACTTGTTGGAAAATACCAAATATGAATGTACTTTTCATATATTTTATAAAGTTTTATAGCATGTATAGTGTAATGAACATTGGTAGTATACAAGGAAATTAGTAATAAATAAACAATTTCATTTATTAACCCCTTTTTAATACATGCTTTAGCAGCTTAACAGCTTCGAGAAAAATTTTACAGACATAATATGTAGATAATTTTGTTTATTATAATTTTTTGTACTGTGGTCTTCTAAACAAAGCAATAGCTTTTAAGATGTAGGTGAAAAACCAAGAAAAAAGAAAGGTTCTTGGCGAAATTGTTGTCAGCAAACTTCAGATATGTGTTCAGCAACCCAAAAACTGGGCTTAATCCAAATTTACAGCCATAATGAAACTTTTCCCTATTTGCCTTTATCTGTCCTGAAAGTGATTTTTCATTCTTTCTTGTATATGCTAGACCACAGCAAATAGCCCAAATCCAAATTTACTTTTGGATCTCCTGACTGTTGAATTGTTGCTAAAACCTGCAATTATGGTCTTATCTTCCAGTACCAGTATGCCTTAGTAGGTATGTTTCAAATAGTTCTCAATTATTCTTCTTGATTAGTTTATGTGTTTAAACAACATTGATTCATGCAACAACATTGATAGTAAAAATTCAATATTTAATTTTAAGTACTTTAGAACCAACTATGTTTTGATTTAAGTTTTTGGGGCTGTATTTGAATCCTCTTATATACATGGTTGGATTCAACCCCTATCTTAATATCATCATCCATATAATTCTTTTCAAAGACTTTAATGGCAAAGTCCCCAATATTATTCAAAACATGATTTTCAAAGTCCTGTCTTGGTTCATGACTAACTGTGGCTGATGATTGTATCATGTGCCATTAATTAGATTCCAAGATTTCACTTTCTTTCAATACTAATGACGTGGCTAGGGTAAATATAAGAGAGGTGCTTCGTTTAGGGATTCAGAGCCTGGATGTAAATATTGTAAAGAAGCCTAATGGTGATCACGATGTATTAGTATGTTGTTGTATTGCTATATTTAAATTATTTTTTTTTACTTATAGTATAAATAGATTAAATGAAAATAGTTCTTAAACATCGACCATAATTAGTGGTTTGTTATATCTACAAATACAAATGTTTTAAAAAAGGATAATTGATTTTTGTTCATTTTAGGAAACATGATGGTAAAGAATTACCAGAAGAATTTATTCTCCATTCTGACGCCAAGGTTGTCGATCATGGTAAAAAGGAATGCACTTACTCAATGACAATTCAAAGTGCACAGCATGACAATACAGGAATTTATACATTTACTGCTGAAAACAAAAGTGGAAAAGCTGAATCAAGTGTAAGTAAATTGCTGCATTGGTTAATAATTAATTTATTCTATTGAAATAGTTTGTTCCATAGCAGATAAAGTATTAAAATACTTCTTAAACAAATAAAAATAGTACTTGATTTTCTTTTTAAACAAAAGGTTTGAATGAGGAGAAACACTTTTTATTAATATTCATTTATTCATCACTAAGACAGGTTCATCTCGTGAACATTATAAAACTCACACAGTCTAAGCAAGAAGGTTATTCCCAGTTATTTCTAACCACACACTTCAGAGTGCAGCACAACAACAGCTCCAATATACTGGTACTGGTGGGGGGACTAAGTCCAGCAAGTGGGCCCATTGGTCCTTTTTGCCAACCCCAAAGATGACACAACCTATGGTTTTCTATTGTACCTCCAACTCTGTCTCAAACCTTTTTGTTCTTCTAATGAAGTTCAAAAGGTTGGGCCATTTTATGGAGGTAGCTTTGCATACTTGGATTCTGTCTGCGCCCAGAAGTCTGTATCTAAGAGACGCAAATCGGTAACGTTCTGTTATGAAGTAGAGGGCAGATTCAGGTACACTTCTGCAAAGATTGCAGGATTCATAATCAACTATCCCATAGATCTTTAAATGCCTTTTAAGTCTGCAGTGACCTATTAGTTCTCCGATCAGGAGTCGTATTTCTTTCCTAGTCAGGCCCAGCAGCCACTTTGTTTTGGAGGGAGAGGGGCTTTTGATAAATTGTTTAGCTTGTCTAAGCCCAGTGCATTCCCTCCATTCTTTACTTGCTTTTTTCCAGGTCCAATCAAGGACTTCTTTTCGCTGATGCTTTTTGGATATTCCTATTGCAGGTTCCAGAGCTACAATAGGAAATTCCGCTCGTTTCCTTACAAGAGCATCAGCTTTTTCATTGCCTTTAATTCCCTTGTGACCAGGAACCCACACTGGTTCCACCCTCTTGGTGCAGACCAGTGTCTCCAAAGCCTGTTTACAATCCTGCATCAGTATGAAGGTCACTTTGGGAGACTCCATTGCTTGTATTGCCGACTGACTATCCGAATAGATAGTGATGGCAGCATTCTCGCAATCAGTAGCTTCTAGACAGATAGCTGCAGAAAGTATAGCAAACACCTCTGCTTGAAATACTGTAGCATGTTCACCTAATGGTATCCTTAATTCTATATTTAGGTTCTCTACATAGACTCCTGCACCCGTTAAACCAGTTGAGTCTTTGCGTGATCCTCAGTAAAACAGGGCAGGTAATCTTTTTGAGTTTCTACTTAACCCCGTGCCCAGTCTGTTACGTTAGGGTACAGGTAGCTAACCTTAGTGTCTAAAGTAAGGTTTTTATCAAGCAGCGAAGAGAGGTACAGTAAGATAGGTAACTCTTTTCCCACCTTCTTGGGTATTTCTAAATGGCCGTTGTGTGTCCCTGTTAATTTCCACTGTCTGTTATCCTTTATTCTTAAAAATGCCATATTCGCCTCACCAATTATCCATAGGTGTAGCGGAGTCAATGACAATAAGATTTCCCGCGTCTTTGTAGGTATAGTGCGGAACGCCCCAGTAATGCTAATGTAAGCCATTCTTTGAATGCAACATAACATTCGCATATGAGTGGCCTTATTTAGGGCTACCCACCACAACATACTTCTGTATTGTATTCTAGGTCTAATTATTGCCGTATATATCCAATGCATGACTTTGGGGTTAAAGCTCCAAGTTATGCCAACAGTCTCACTTGCCAAAAGGTTATTATAGTTTTCCTTTTAACTTCTGTCAAATGTGGTGCCCAGTTCAGTTCTGAATCTATGGTAATAACAAGATATTTGACATTCTTTCTTAGTTGAAGTTGCTAACCAAAGAATTTTGGAGCCTTGAAGGCATCCAGTTTACATGTCTAGCTAAAAAGAATCAATTCAGTCTTTAATTGGATAACTGATAAGTTCATACACCATGTCTGAACAATGTTGCATGCGATTTGCATTCGTTCAAAAATTGTATTTATGAACTTTTCTGTGATGAGGATCGCGCCATCATCAGCGAATGCCTGGGCATAGATCCTAGCTTCCTCCAGTCTATTTAATAGGTCATTCATTACCAGGCTCCACAACAGTGGTGAAATGCTGCTCCCCTGGTTGCAACCGATCACCGCGCCTACAATTTGACTGCTTCTCCTGAAACAACAATAATTTTATTTCTTAGTACGATCTTACCCAACTGATAAGTCCAATTGGGGCAGATATGTTTACTAAGGCTTTACAAATTGGTTCCGGTTCAGTCTTATCAAATACCCCTTCTATATCAAAAAAGAGTCCTAACACAGAATCCTTAAAGTGCAGGATATTTTCTATTTTCTCGATAAGAGAGTGTAGGGCTGTATCCGTAGATTTTCCCTGGATATGAGCATGTTGGTTTGGGTGTAATGGGTAATAAGGCAGCACTTTGTTGGTTAAGTGAACTGGCACCAACTTCTCCAGTATCTTAAATACAAAGGAGGTTAGACTTATGGATCGATAGGCTTTAGCAACATTATAATCCTCCTTGTAGTTCTTAGGAAAAAGGGTATTAATGATTTCCTCCAGGGCTCCGGTATATAACCAAGTGCAAGTGAGGATCTGAGCAATGCTTTTGATTTTAGGAAGTAGTACGTTAAGACCCTCTTTAAGCATGCAAGGAAATATACCATCCGTACCAGGAGCCTTATATAGTTTGAGCTCTCCTACAGCCCATTTAATGGCCCCTTTGGTAACGACTGCCTCAGCCCATATCCATTCTCTTTAATAAGGGCTTCTTCATTTGGGTACATGATGGAGGATTGTCTTTATTTATTACCTTACTACCCGGAAAGTGAGTCTCCAGTAAATGAGTCAAAGTGTCCTCAAGGATGGAGGTCCACTTGTCCGATTTCTTTAAAGCCCCTAATGATAGATGATTGTTATTACCTATGATCTTTATTAAATGGGAGGCTTCATGCCTTTTTTCCATTACTGCAAAAATGTCGCCAATCCTCCTGTTTGTGCCAAGCTACAAAAAGCTTGGTCAGTTCATTAGACCACCTTTAACTTTTTTCCTTGGTTCTGTTCTAAAAGGGCAGACATCGTCATATGCCACCAAAATGGCAGTCTCGGGGAGGCTAGCCTCTTTGTCTACATAATTTCTTGTATAAAGCCTATCCACCCCATGGGTTGTGAGGGTTTCCAATCGCTCCCTGTAAAGTTTCCAATCAGTATTTCTTGGATTTCTTTTCAGGGGATGGACGGACTGGACTGACTCAATCTCAAATGTGATCATCCTGTGGTCAGACAATGTAATGTCTGAAGTGAAGACCCAGTCTTTAAAAAGGCTTTTAATTTGGCTTGAAGTAAATGTGACGTCTAAGACTTCACTTCTATTCTTTGTTACAAAGGTGGATTCACTACCTTTGTTTAAGATCTCCAATTTTGTTGAGCCTATATATTCTAACAAGGTTTCACCTCGCTCATTAGTGTCTCTACTACCCCACATATGATGATGGGCATTTATATCCCCACCTATTAGGATTGGGAGGTCCTCTTTTTTTGCAAAATTAAAGGGTCTATCAATATATTGATATATATAGGATCTACATTATGAGGAATGTAATAGATCCAATTATCATTTTAATCTTATTAGTGCTTACTTTGGTAATCAGGTTCAAGGCCACAGCATCTCTTGAATTCACCTGAGGGAGTGGCAGTATGTGCAAATCCTTGGAGGCCCATATGCATACCCTATTTTTGTCTTCAATTAGGAGAGGTAGGATGATTCTTCCTCCTGTTTTCCCTAAGCCTTTAATCATTCTCCTAAAACAATAAGGTTCTTGTATTAGAACGAGAGTGGATCCACCCCTGTAAGAAGTTTAGCTAATTCGGCCATAGCCAATTTATTATGCTGCATATAATTTGTCTTACCTTAATCACATTGGACTATATTGTTGATAAGGGAAGGTATCAAGTGCAGGAGCCTAATGGCACCTGTTCCTGCTGGTGTCCTCCTGTGAGGGGTCGCTGGATCTTGAGACAGTTAGTGGTGCTCTCCAAACTGTTAAGCTGACTAGCTCGAAGTTTATGCACCACTCATGAGCCTCAAACCACGCCATTGAAATGCCGGGCACCCTAAACACTGTTCTCAGGTGTCCTGGGTCGCCCTCAGTTCCTAAGAACAGAAATCTCAAGATACTGACCAGGTCCTCATTCTGGTAATCCAGGATTCTTGTTAGCCTGGCAGGATCGATCACCTCAGCTCCCAGCCCATAATAGGCTCACCCTCCTGGCTCCCCATTATATCCACCTGCCATGCAATGAGAAGAGGTACTAGGAGGGCCAGTCTCTTCTTTGCTCTCCAGTATCGGCTCTAAGGGAGTTCTGGAGAAGTTCCTCTCTTGTCTAACTAGAAGGGAACGACCCATGGTACCCCCTGATGAATGAGGCTGTCTATGGGGAGCCAGATCAGAGATAGGCGTTTGATGCCCCTCTCTAATGGTCACCCGTTCGGCTTGCCTTTTGATTGCTTATTCTTCTTTAGTTTGGCCGTTTTATTTTCTCGTCCTCTTCTTTTGAAGCACTACCTGGGGAGGACTGACTTTGCGTTCCTCCTTGTTCTGTCTCAGCCGACGAAGTCAACCTAAGTAGAGTGGACTCTCTGTCAGAGTCCACCCTTTGGCTTAAACTACTAGATGGGAGCTGGTATGGCCATACCACCCTGTCATGTTTGGGTTTAACTTCCTGCCAGCTCCCTCCTTCTCGTGTCTAGTGAGTCTTGTGCAGTCTGGGAGGACTGCTCCACCTCTAATTCCATTGCAACTGGCACTTTAGGCTGCTCATCTTCTTTCATTTCCATTAGTATATTAATATGTATGGGTGTCTTGTGTTAAATGTATGGTGTAAGTGTAGGTATGCTGTTATACCAGCCCCAACCTCCCTTCTGGAAGAACATATTGCTCGAGTGTAGAGTCCAGTGGCCTCAGAGGAGCAACTCTGGTCCGTGCATTCCCATCCAGTCACCAACTGGCACTAATACAACGTCCCTACTTCTACACTGGGCTGATGGAGCAGCCACTCCTTCCTGCTTAGGAGGTGTGGGCTCCTGTACTATCCCAGGGACCAAGGTCTGCCATCCCTCATTTCCGTCTGCACCCTCTGAAGCAATTCCCCCGGGTGGGCTCAACCATTCAGGAAGGGAAGGAGCACAGGGCAACAGGAGTGACCTTTGTGAGTTATATTCTGTGATTAGGTGCGATAGTGAGCAGTGCTTCTCCAGTTGCTAACCTGGACAGGTACACTCCTCACCTGACACTGGGTTAAGGTGAAGAGGAAATCCCCATTAGCAGCCTGACCTGCTTCGCTTTACGGGGCGGTTTCCTAGGAAAGGTGTTCCTACGATGTGTACTGTAGGTGCCCTTTGTGTTTGTGTGCTGTGGTAGTGTACTGTGTGGGTGTCAGTGTAATTGTTTCCCCAATCTGGAGGGCCAGAGGCTGATTGACCGGCTGATTGTCAAATGACCGGGCGATGGGGCCACCGACTCCCTACGCCTAAATACTTCCCTATGGTGCCAACATACTTCAAATTCAAATCTTAATACCCCACCTTAAGTTAAACATGTTTAAAAATGAAATACCGAAAACATTTGAACTTATTTTAATATTATGCATTTGCATAGTATTACATGAATATAACTTTTTTTTTATTTAAGATATTTACAATATAAATACATCAAGTAAATGTGTTCACAGGTATATAATCACATAAAAAAAAACGCTTGTTGAGAAACTACCCACTGGTAGCACTCTAATAATATGTCTACATAAGGAGATCACGAGGCCAACTTCTTTTCAGACACCTCAGAGGGAATATAACAATAAATTCAGAAATCAGTATACATTTAGTTTCATTCTAAAGAAATCAAATTTATTTTGGCATAAGGCATTGGTAAATATGTCACCAATATTGTTCTGTGTATCGACATAGTCCATTATTATTTTCTTCTTACCAACAAAATCTTTTATGTAATGAAATTTTACATCAATATGTCTAGATTTCTTACTGTTTTCAAAACATTCTGACATATAAATTGCACTTTGATTGTCTGTTAGTAATTTAAGAGTACCTACAGAGTCCTTTTGTAAATCAGTTAATACATTTCTGAAGTTTACCATACTTAAACTTCGAGTAAACATGAAATGTATTCTGCCTCTGCTGTTGAATTTGCAACAGTCGGTTGCTTTCTTGAAGCCCAAAGGATTGGATTATTTTCCTAGAATATAACACATCCACCTCCAGTCAAGTTTGTCTCCTTCCCAATCCACAGCTGAGTAAAACGTTAATGCCAAGTCCATGGGATTATCAAATGTTAAAGTCATATTCTCTGTCTTCTTAAGATATCTCAGGATTTGTTTTCCTGCTTTCCACAATTTATTAGTGAGTTTATTTAAAAATCGACTAAGATAGGAGGTTGCATAAGCTATATCTGGCCTAGTGACCACTGCAAATTTTATACATGATCGTATAAGAAGTTGTCTAAAAGGAATATTTTCATTGATAGGTTCATTAGCGTCAATCTGAAAGTCGTTAACCATACGTGTAGTCGCACCTTTGCATTTCAACGTATAAAATTTCATCAAAAGTTTTTGAATACAATTATTTTGGTTTATTATAATTTGGTTTTCTTGTTTTTTTATGGTTGTCTCCACAAATTCTCTAAGAATTAATGATATAAATTTTAATATCAGCACCCTTTTTTTTTTTTAACTTTTACCTTTTTTTATTTATCTTTTTATTGGTAAATAGTACATTTCGCCATACTAATACCAACACCAAAGGTGATTATAAAAACTTATTAATCACATGACAGCACACAATTACGACTTCCATTGCTATCAATTACAAGAAGGAAAAACATATAGGGTGGTTTTGAGAGGTTTTCACTCAACTACTACCACTACCGCTATAAAAAAAAAATCTTGAAGACATCTGCCACATTGTAAAACATATTTCTTTTGTTTTAAATCCAATCGACAAACACCAACTTCCATTATTTTTCATCGATTTAGAACCAGCCCAGAATAATTCTGTGATCTTCAAAGTTAAAAGACTGCTGTATTCTTCTGTATAATTTGAAGAGCTGAAGCAGAAACCTATTGTCGTGCAATGCACTAAGTGTCAAAACTTAGGGCATACAAAGGCCTACTGCCATCACTCGGTGAAATGTGTCAAATGTGTCAGTTCTCACGCTTCTAACACTTGCCAGAAACCATTAAATGAATCAGCAAAATGTGCCCTTTGTTGTGAGGACCACCCTGCAATTTATAGGGGCTACATTGTCTACAAGAAGCTCTTTAAGCAAAAAACTTACAATATATCATTAAAAACCAAGAACGGAAGAATCCTACCCAAGCACAGGCATCCGAACTACAAAATTTTGCAACATTTCTAGAATTGCAGAATGAAATAGCACCACTATTTACACAACAGCCTCCTACATCAACAGATCACCCCATCAGGACTCCGGGCAACTATATTCTGACACCACAGTAAAGAATCAGAAGCCACAAAGTCAGACGTCTCAGGCTTCCGAACCTAAGCCCCAGACCTACCAATCCAAGACTCACACCTCTCACATGCAGTAAAAATCTCCAAGTCAACCAATACCTCCTTATTAGTTACCTTTAGGTCAGATTACGGCCTGAACATCCAACTCCAGTTCATTCCCATCCTGCTGCTCACATTAACTCTCCTTCCTAAATTCAATCTAATTATGACTAAGCCCCTCGTACATCATCCATCAGATACTCCTTATCATAAGAGCTATCCCTCACAAACTCTTGATCATAATCCAGCTGATCAACAAAACCCAATTGACTTAAGTAACCCCACCCTTGCCTCCTTCCTGAAAGATCTCCAAGAGACTATAAAGCCACTAATCACCCTCCTCACAAGAATTCTTACCGAAATTCCCTTTAATTTCCTATGATGAGCACAAAGCCCCTAGCTGTTCTTTTGTGGAATGCTAATAGACTACAAAACCACCAAGATGAACTTGACATTTTTCTTCATGACAACATTGATATTGCTCAACTGACCGAAACTCATTTCACTCAACGTTCATATTTCTACATACATGACTACACCGCTTATAGATCAGACCATTCTGACAACACTTCCCATGCTGGTTCTTGCATCCTAATCCATAAATCCTTATCCCATTATCTCATTCCTTCTAATTCAACTGAGGTTATTCAGTAATCATTTCAACTCGTCCTTTCCATTTAAAATAAATTGGTTCTAAATATTCCACTTAAAATGAAACATGACATTGACACAGCCATAGAAGTACTTACTATATCTATAAGTGACAAAATAAACCATAACACATCTACCAATAAAAATAACAGCTCCCAACAGACTAACTTGCACAATATATTCCTATCTTATTATGGTAAAAATGCAGAGCAAGATCGAAGTCGCATAATACTAGATACCCATCAAATAAGTCATATTACAACAAGCTAACTAACCAACTAAAAGCTGAAATTAGAAAATACAAAATTCAAAATTTACTTAACTTAACAGAAAATCTTAATACTACTGACAAATCACTATGGTTGACCACTAAAAAGCTCCTGAAATTCAAAGATTTTAATCACCCACTTATTACTGAAACCCAAACCTGGTCCAGATCCGATGAAGAAAGATCTCAAATATTTGTTCAGCACCTCTTCAAAACATTTAATCCACACCAAGATGTCCTAAATCCACTCCACCTTGAGTGTATTAAATCAGAATTGGATATCCCACTCCAATTGGCCCTTCCACCTAAAGCATTTCATCCTTCAGAAATATCCAATATCATTCACAGATTACCTTCTCGCAAAGCTCCTGGCCATGACCTAATCACATCCCAGATCCTAGGTTCTACCAATGGGTAGTTTCTCTTCATGTTGTACATGTCATGTACCAATTTCACATTTACTTGTTTTATTTTTCATGTAATACAGTTGTAAATTTAAAAAATAAATAACCTTATTTAACTATGATTAAAATGTCAAACATTTTATAAGAGTTAAATGGAAAAGGCTGTTCCTGGCATTTCAGTTGATGCTCTTTCATATTCTTTTTTTTTTTTATAACTATAATGCTGATGTGGCTATTTGACATTGGTGATAAATAACTTTAATATTGGGATCATCGACTTACTTTATTATATAATAATAATTATTATTATAAATAACATACTATTATACAGTAATTATTATAATTAATTATACTATTATTTATATTGCTATAAATAGAATAAACTTTTTTTCAGTCATCAAAACTACCATGGCAATTGTTATTATTAAATTTTTAAGGGGTCTGATTGGTAGTAACTATACAAAACCATTCTGGATACTGACTAATATGATTTTTTTTTTTTTTCTAGGCAAGATTGGATGTTATTGTGAAACCAGAAATAAATATTTTCAAAGATGTAGTTGGTATCCCATACGAAGATGCTCAATTTGTTGCCAAAATAAGATCTAATCCACGAGCTACAATTTTATGGTTTGAATAAAATGTTATTCCTTTTATTTTAGTAATCACTATTAGTTTATGATTTTTTTTCTCATATCATACATTGGAAAGTCTTAACATTTTATCAAATTAAGATTAAATTATCTGTATTTAATTTATAAATTAATATATAGCATATTTTATTTTTTCAATTCTCACACCATTTTATTATTCCAAAGGAATATGTAACAGCAGGAATCGCCCAGGTATTCAAGACTTTTATTAAATTTCTTGCCGATAAATTAGTTTTTAGGAGTATCCTGACCCGTTTTTTAAAATTCTTCTTCAAAAGTTTCTTTGATCTCTTTTTTGAATTTAAGCAGCTGTGAGATACCAAGATAGTAGGAGTCAGTTAACTGAAGTTGCTTGATGACATCACTATTATCAAGTTCAATATTAGCTGAATCCTTATATCTTCCTCTGTGGACATTAAGGGCTGCACATTTGTCTGTTCCTAACTTCATCCCAATATCTTCAGTGAATGAACTTACCAACTCGAGAAGAGTTCTCATATCTCTCCCGTTCTTTGCATAGAGTTTTAAGTCATCCATATAAAAAGAGTGAGAAATTATTGTTTCCTGATCTGATCCTAGCATATTATTATTATTGTTATTATTATCTACAATTATATTATTCAAACATAATCCTTAATTATTTTTATATCTTCAATTGCCATAAGTATAGTTAGTGATGTTTTTAATCGAATAACTTTTTTTATGCCTCAAAGATGAAGTAGTTAAAATGAAAGAAATACTATTGATAAAATGAATTATAATAGTAATACATTATGGGCATAGACATTTTATTACAAATGATGAATGACTCTAATAACTTAACATTTATAAAACTTGATATATAGGTCAGGAATCTAGTATTTCATCTTTTCTTTTAGATCCTTTATCAATAGTCTTTCTTAACTAATTTATAATTTAAGAAATTTTATTATTTTTATCACATTACTGTGATGAATCCCTAAGAAATTTTCTATCTCCCTTCTATTTTATTAGCTACACTAGCTATATTCAGAAAGATTTAGATTGGACCACTTCCTGGGAAGACCTAAACCAATAAATAATTATCAATGAAAAATATCAGGTCATTGTTATAGACTTCAGTTATCTGCTCTGATACGTCACTAATTTCCCTACATTAATTCTCTGCTAAAAACTTAGATATTACAATTGACTATACAGTTCCATATCATTGAAATCTCCTAAATTTCTTGTTTCCTTCCTCCAGTCTGATCTTTGGCTCATATGAATTTTCTCTCAAATCTTCCTTATTGTTTGTTTTCCCCTCCTACCTGACCCTTTCTGGTGTGTAGAGTTGTTATCCTTAGATAACCAACCTATTTTAATCAGAGTTGGAAGATAGGGATACATTTTGTGAATCCCCCACAAAATAAATTTGAATCTGGGCCGTCTGACTAAGATGCTAAGCTTTAACAGACTCATCCACCGTGGTCTTTCAAACCTCTTGTCTATTGGTACCTTTAAATTTATTAAATTCATCACTACTGCTACCTCTTATCCTGAATCATAGATACTCCTGGTATCTTCTCTCATCCACTCCCACACTTAGATTATGATTTTGTTGTATATAGGGACCGTTGATCTCTGGATTGGGGTCTCTTTTTCTCCATCCATATACAGTATTTCCATGGTTAAGTCATTTATTATTTCCATTAAAATTTTCCATTCACCATCCTATATATATATATCTTCTCCCAAAATTCAAGTCCTCAGTTTCTACTGCATTTATTTACTACATTTTTCTAACTCCATTTATGTTTTAGGGAGAAGGATGGCATCACATTATCACCAAACAATCATTATGAAATTGATCTTGATCCTGTTAGTGAAATTTACAAATTAAAGATAAAAGGTATTCTTTTAGAGGATGCAGGAATGTACACCGTAAAGGCAGTCAACGCAGTTGGAGAATGCTCTGCAAGTGCCAAATTAAAAATTCATAGTATGATACAGTTTGTATTTTTAAATATTTATGATTTTGAAAATTCAATAGGCTATGTTTAAGGTTTAATTTGTTATTTCATTATTATTTTAAAATATCATTCATTATTAAATGAAATTATCAATAAAATTTATAATTTTGAGGAAAATAACTTTATTTAATCCTTACATCTCCACTCCATGCTTCAATTCATTTTCAATTTTTCGATGACGTTTCAGGCAATTTTGCCCATTTTCAAGTCACACAGGAGTGGACATAAGGCTATTGTATTAAATGGCCGAAAATGTGTAACATTAAATGTAAATTTAAAAAAAATGTTTAATTTTTTGACGGTCGAAAGAATTGACTTTTCATAAATAAGTTATGAAATTAATATTAGAAGAATGTGATGAGAAGAAAAATGAATAATTTTACATTAGTCATGTAAAAATAATATTGCATAGATAGATAATAGGATAATGATTTAAATATTTCGACTTGAAAATGGGAAAAATTGCCTGAAACGTTGTCGAAAATGTCAAAATGAATTGAAGCATGGAGTGGAGATTTAAGGATTAAATAAAGTTATGTTCCTTCAAATTATAAATTCCCTTGAAAACTTGGAAGATTTTATAAGAAATTATGAAAATAAATTATTGTTTTGGTTAGTAAAAATCATTATAAACAAAAACTATGCAATATTAAATATATTTGCTTGCAATACAATTTACTATTTTGTCTTGAATTTTCAGTGATAGAACCAGAGTTTACAAAAGGTTTAGAGGAGGTAACAATAAGAGACTATGCACAACTTGATTTGAAAGTGAGAGCTCAAGGTGTTCCTAAACCAGAAATCCGATGGTATGTCATTTTTGAAATTGGTCATATTCACATAATTTTAATTATTACTATATAAGAATGTGCATGATTTAATTTAAATAAGGTCAAAAATGTATTCATGAGCCACTACCTTAACAGATTACTATAATTTAAAGAATAAATATGAACAAAATTTATTATCAGTTTTTATAAAAATAGAGTATCTCAAATTTCTATTCTCTTAAAAATTGTCTTCATGACCAGCTTAAGTCGGATTGTTTAACTCTTTCACAGCTTTAGATGAGGTAATTTTCGATGGAGCACTATTCTCTATTTTTTTTTTTTCATTAGGCACTTTCAGTTTTTAACAATTTTCCATTATTCTTAAGCTTGTTAGTACATGTTATCAGAGTTTATGTTGTTTTAATAAAACAATAATTAATTGAATGTCTTTGATATTTAAAGTGTTAATTATAAATACCCCTGGATTCACCATATTGCCCAAATCTCCCAAAGGTCAATTTCTACCCTGAAACTATTCCATCACTTCCGCCATCTCCAATCCATGCCCACACATAGACTCTTAGTATCCTCCCTCATCTTCCCCTACCTTGATTATGGCTGCTTGGTGTATGGTGGCCTATCAGCGGAACTTGTAGACAGACTAAAAAGAATTAAGATTTGTTATTGAGACCCCAGGACGTTCTTGTGTTTCCCACTACTATGCTGAGTTATGATAGTTTTTCCTCTCCTTCAGAAGACAATACTTTCTAAGCACATTCTTTTATCAAATAATAAATCATCATTACCTGTCCTATGCATACAATTTCTTTCAATCCAAGTTATCTATCTAGTCATCCACTCTCTCTCCATAAGATCTCATTCTGACCTTTATACCCCTTTCCACAGATCTGCCTCATTTTAACACTCCTTTATTGTCTGTTTCACAACTTTTTGGAATTCCATTCCTCTTAAAATGCCCCATGCACCATCCTTATCCACATTTAAAAACTTATTTTTATCCACATTTATTTATTTTTTTATCGCTACAATAGTTTCCTCATAAAATTAATTTAACGTTCCTTACCAACTTTTTTTTTTTTAGCAGCTATATTTCCGTATACTGATCCTATTGCTCATCTGCTTTCTTTATTATATTTTTATAGCTATTTATATACTTAAAGAGAAGAATAGTTGGGGTGATCAGTGAAATAAGAAGGCAAAAATAAATGGTAATATTTATTTTGACATTTGCCGACGTTTCGACCTGAAGTTCAGGTTTTCATCAGGTCTAAGAAAAGAACCAGATAACAAGGTATGAGAAACAGAAGTATTGTTGTTAAAAAAATTAAAGTAAAATGCAGTTGTTAGAATAATGACAATAGTAAGTACTAAGAGATAAATAATAATAACCGGTACAAAGTGTGGAATGATGAAGTAAACATAATCAAAAAAGGTGACATAAGTATTGAAATGGGAATCTTAGAATAAAATGTAAAATAGAAAAAAGAAATACGAAGTTATATAAGAAATAACTTTAGTTCAAACTTCGTCAGATAACCGTTAGAGATGACTCCACTATACATCTCTTCTCTCCCCCCTCCCTGGCTACCGTTCTCATTTCTCCGTTTTACACCTTTGGAGACAGTTTTGTGTTCTTTTTCTCTTTCTTATTTCAGCCTTCTCAGTTTCTTTCCTCCTTCCTTTCATTCCTTTTCTCTGTTTTAACTCTTTATTATATTATACGTTTATCTGTACACCTTGATAGACTTTACAATATCTCAGTTTTCTATCTAACTATTCTATTCGCAATATCTTAATTTTACTATTTATTTCCTTTTCTTATATAACTTCATATTTCTTTTTTCTGTTTTACATTTTATTCTAAGATTCCCATTTATATACTTATGTCACCTTTTTTGTTATGTTTACTTCATCATTCCACACTTTGTACCGATTATTATTATTTATCTCTTAGTACTTGCTATGGTCATTATTCTAACAACTGCATTTTTAGTTAATTTTTTTACCAACAATACTTCTGTTTCTCATACCTTGTTGTCTGGTTCTTTTCTTAGCCCTCATGAAGGCCTGAACTTCAGGTCGAAACGTCGGCAAATTTCAAAATAAATATTACCATTTATTTTTGCCTTCTTATTTGACTGATCACCCCAACTATTCTTCTTTTCATTATTCACGACAGTCAACCATTTACCCACAATTATTTATATACTTTTTTTATTACTTATATTTTAGTTTTGTTTTATTGTAATGCTAATTGGTATGAACAATATTGTTATTATTAAGGGACTTTGTCCCAGAATAAAGTTGGTTTTTCTATTTCTATTCCTAAATATTTAGGTCTAAGGATGGTGTAGATTTGGAACAAAGTGAAGGAATGACATTGGATACTCGATGTGAAGGAAATGTTTCAAGCCATTTATGTATTCCTCACTTCAAAGAAGAATATGCAGGGAAAGTAAGATAAAATTAATTTGTATGAAACTTCCATAATGTACTCAATAATATTTCTGTCAATTTTTTTTAAATTTTAGTACACAGTGAGGGCATACAGTTTAGCTGGCCATGTGGATACGTATTGTTATGTAAAATTAGAGTTGTTGTCGCCTGCATTTTCAAAATCTCTTGGACGAGCTTTGGCAGTTGAAGAAGGGGAACCTTTGGAACTTAAATGCAAAATTGAAGCTAGTCCATGTGCTACAGTAAAATGGTACTAATATTCAGAAATAAAATGAAATATATTTTTTTACAAATATAAAAAGTAAAAAATAACTTTTTATATTTAAATTCTCAAATATTTCACCTAAGGTACTATTTCGCTGGTACTGCTTGCAAAAAGGAGCCAATTGTCGCTGCCGTGGGCAGTACCAGCAAAATATTAACTTTTCTATTCCACTAAAGCAGTACTTAACTGCTACCAGTTGGAGCGGTGGGCAGTACCAGCAAGATAGTACCTTTAGTTGTAGAATAATGGAAGCCAATCAATAAGCTAGTTGTTGATATTAATGATTATTATTTTACATTTTACTTTAAATTAAAAATATCCTATAATTGTGTTTGAAAGTAGGTTTACACCGAAATGTTACCTGTAATATTTTTATAAGCATTTTTATTATTAACATTTTGATGTTTGCTGTTTACACTAGACAGTAACAAAATATTATTAATGTTGCCATTAACCTAACTTCAGATTTTCTAATTGAGTACTCATGTGAAAAAAAAATTGCATAAATATGAGATGCAATAGAATTTAAGTGACAGAAACAAAATAAAAAAGTTTATATTTCACTAATAACTGAGTCTGGGAGATAAGATAATTGGATAAGCTGGAGATTGTAGGACGGGCCATAGTCCACTGTGTCCTGACATCTAAGCATTTTAGATTGTATGTTCTTGCATCATTTTATTTTATTTTATTGTCGGGAGGGAGAGGCTCAGTCTTTCTTTTGAACGTTATTTTTATAAATAATTTTGAAATAGTCAATTTGCCACATAAGCTGTTAATTTTTAAAAAAATAACTTTTTATTGTTTTTTTAGAAACTGATTCCTTATATATATATTAAAAAAAAAAAAAAAATGAACATCTGTACACTATGCAGCTGAACCTCTGTATATCAAACAGTTACATTTAAAAATATATAACATGTAATTGTTTTAGTGATTGCATTACCCACTGGAGTAAGATTTTCCAAACCTCTTTCGTAACATGAAATTAAATTTTCATTATGAATTAATTTTAAAATTTAGGAGAATATTAGAAATAATATAAAATAAGGTTCTGTTTTTTTATTACTTCACCATATTTATTTCACTTTTAAATCTACATTGGCTATATTTTGGCTAGTAAGCCATTTTATTTAATCATCCTTGTTACATGTAGTCCATAATAAGATCAGATTATGGACAACATGTAACAAGCTGATTAAATAAAATGGCTTACTAGCCAAAACATAGCCGATTTAGATTTAAAAGTGAAATAAATATGGTGAAGTAATAAAAAAAACACAGCCTTATTTTGTATTATTAAAAATACTTCATCTAAAACGAATAACACACATGGATTAGAAATAACTTTATGCTTGAGTTTGATAAAATAGATTAAATCGTATTGAATTATAATGTATGCAATATTCTTTTAAAATGTCTATACTTCTTTAGTCCTAAAAAATAATTTTGGGCGATTAATAGTCAGAAAGCAGTCATTTTTAGATTATTATTATTGCTGACGTTTCAATTCAAGCTTGTGGGTCATCATCAGTACTAGTAAAATGCCCGGATGATGACCCAAAAACCTGGGTTGAAACGTCGGCAACAATAAAAATCTTAAAATGACTAACTTATCACTATTTATCACCCATGATATGTAGAACAGTTGACTAACTTCCTTCACCAAAAAATTCTTTATAGTATAAGGATGAAAAATTACAACATTTCTGTACATTGAAATTTCTATTTATAGATTATTTTTAAGAAAACTTGCTGTTCGAGATATAGAGGTTTGATTGTACTTCAAAACTAACCAATATTTTTTACTTTGAGTATTTGTAGAATAGCTAATATCAGATAAAAAAACATCTGTTAGAATTTAATTTTTAAAATTTGGTATTTGGTAGTGATTGGATTTTTAATTTATTTATTTGGAAATAATAGTTTTGGTCATTTTACTTTAATGATTTTGGAAGGAAGTTAGTCGACTGTTCTACATATTATGGATGATAAATAGTAAGGACGTAGTCATTTTTAAAGTTTTTATTGGTGCCGACATTTCAACCCAAGCATGTTGGTCATCATCAGGGGTCAAATACTCTGATTGAGTATTTGAACACCTTTAGTGCTCAAAACACACCCTGATGATGACCCACATGCTTGGGTTGAAATGTCGGCACCAATAAAAATCTTAAAAATAACTGTAGCCTGACTATTTATCACCCATATTTTAATTTAAATAATAATGGGGTGATAGGAAAACATATATAATATCAAAGAAACGATAAAGATTACTCATGAAAGATTACTCATCTTTCATATCATTTCTAGATTTGTATGCCTAGCATATTTTATTTATTTATAAAAGCTAATAAAATATGTTTTAAGTAAATACTTTTACTCAGAGATAACAGGGTGAAAGAATAAAAACAGTAAGCTATTTTTTGGATACAATTTTTGTAACTAGAAACACTATTCTAAACTAAAAATTATAGGATAACCAATGGTATGAGTTAGGCACTCTGATCTAGCCATGTCTCCATTCTCATGACACTGCTTCACCCCTACCACTTTTCTTTGACACTATTTATCTTTGCGAATATCCATCAGAAAAACATTTTTACTGTTATAACCTAATCATAACCAAAGAATAAAAATTTAAAATTCATGCAAGTGCTCAAGTTGCCAATTCTCAACAAACTCAAATTTCATTCTAATATTGTAAACATTCTAGAATTTAAAATGGGGGAGGGAGTGAATCATTCTTGATATGGCCACACACACCATGGCCTGAGAATCATTTCTATCTATAACATAATTTAATTATTAGGTTAACATTATATTTTTCTTGTTCAGGTTTAAGGATGGTGAAGAGTTGCAAGGCTCAGAACGCATTAAGATTACTTGTAACCCAGATGGTAGTGTTCGATTAAGAATTGATGAAGCCACACCTGCTGACTGTGGAGCTTACAAAATATTTGTTGAAAACCCTCTAGGAAATGATTATAGTATATGTGCAGTGGCAATCAATCGTAAGTTAAACTTTTATTTATATATTTTGGCTAGCACGTTTTTGTAATATAATTTCACCAAAGCCATTCACAAATAATATTACTCCATCTTTAAATCCCTACGTAGCCTTACACAAATA
The DNA here is from genome assembly GCA_928085145.1 of Nezara viridula. Taxonomy (NCBI): domain Eukaryota; kingdom Metazoa; phylum Arthropoda; class Insecta; order Hemiptera; family Pentatomidae; genus Nezara; species Nezara viridula. Next base: position 82,711,722 of record OV725078.1, read on the forward strand.
TCCCTTCACCGTGCCAAAGCCCAATACTTTAATATTTTATCCCAAGCACCTAACCCTAAATCCAAATGGACAATTCTGAAAAACCTCTCTATCGTCAGATCCAAAACCTTTACCCAATATCCAGTAGTTCTGAACGAGCTAAATTCCTTTTTCACTAACCATTTCCCTTCTGCATTTCCATCAGACCTCCCACTTTTTTCTACCTTCGAAATCCCCTTTGATCCTGATAAGTTTTATTCTCTCGATATGTCTCCCACAGACTTATTATCTGCCATCATTAAATCCAAAACCAACGATTATGGGCCTTACCAAATACCCGTTAAAATCATTAAACTCTACCTTCCAGCCTTATTTCCAGCACTGTTGCACATATACAATTTTTCTCTCTGAAATTTCATCTTCCCTGAAGCCTAGAAAAGAGCCATTGTCCACCCGTTGAACAAAGTACCTGCTCCTTCCTTACTAAGCTTCCGACTTTAGACCCATCTCCATTTCATCCAATGTATGCAAGCCACTGGAAAGAATAGTTCACTCTCAGTTTAACAACTTTCTTGAGTGAAACCATCTTTTCAATCCGGTTTCTGTTCTCATTATTCTACCCATATCTCAGGAGGTGGTATTTTGCAAAGTAGCATGCTTTAAAGAAGAGTATGACAGATTGATGGCTTTATCCTACTACTCAACGACAATTCTTCCTTGGTGATTTCCTTCTACAAATCCTCTGAACAAAAAACCTTCCCTACATCCTGGAACTCCTTACTCTATGTTCTTCTATCCACTCTTTCAATACCAAGTCAACCTATAGATATATATATATCCCGTCCCATAAAACTACTTCCTTCAGCAAATCCTTCATCATTCGTGCTACCTCCTTCTGGAATCCTTTACCTATCACCATACATCAATCCTCATCCATAAATTCCTTCAAACAACTCTTATTTCACCATCTAGTTCAATTTCAAACTTCCTTACTTATGTAACACTTATTGGATTCTGTAATTACCACTGCTCACTAACAATTAATCAACAAGTTCTATTTGATTTTTTCGATTTATTTATTTATGTCTTCTATTTATTTATTTATTTATTTGTATACACGTAAACCATATAAAATGTTTTAATATTATTTTGTTTACTATTGTTGTTCAAGTATGATTGCAATAGCAATTGAAGTTAACATTCAAATGACCTCTTTGTATTTTATCAAAACAGGCTAATGGACCAATGTTTTGTACCATGTTATTATTATTCTTAGGGGACTTCAGTCCCAGAATAAATTTTTTTTTCATTTTATTTTATTTCATAATAAATCTTATTAAAGGCACGTCCACACTAAGAGAATGTTTATGAATAAATGCTGTTTGCCAACATGTTGGTGAACAGTCTAATATCCTTTCAAATTATCTGGATCCAATGGCGAATCCCTCTGCTAAGGGGACTCATTTAATTAAATTATGTTTTTTTTTAATTAAGTCTTGGCCAAGATACAACCATTTTTCATATTATTGATATGTACTAAAATTTTTTTATTGAAGAAAAATAATACAATCTTCCACAATCTAGGGCATTGAGCATTATAGCTCTATGTTTACATTTATACATTTTATACAATTAAGATACATTTAAAATATAAATTGGGAAAAAAAAATTAGAAGAAACATGTAAGTAAAAATATATTCATTAAACTAAAAGAAGAAAACTTGCAACAAGTAAAAAAAAAATACATAAAAAGAATAGTAAAGACAGAAAAAAAAAATACTTGACACACATTCATTTCTATGCAAAATATTTATATTCAGCCTAGGGAACTGGCATGAAAGGCTCAATGAGATCCCAGCGCTTCTCTCCCAGCCACATCACTGTTTAAAAGCCAGTGGAGACTGAGTAAGAGCGCTAAAGCCACATAATCTCAGGACTTTAGTGGAGAAGCTGGCCACTGGCAGAACTCCAATGGAATATTTATAAAAGATCTCGAGGCCATTGCCGTTTCAATCTTTGTGGGGGATTATATGGATGGTTGGAGCTGGAAAGATTTTGAGCTAAGGGATTAGGATGATGGATAAGTTTTTTATTTGAGTTCGAGAATTTGGATGGAATTACGTCGAGCCCAAAAGAGATCTTGAGATTATGGTGTAAGGTTTTGTTTGTGACTTAGTACGGAGCATTAACTATTGTTCAAAGAACTTTGGATTGAAAGGATTGGATACGTTTGATGTTCGAAGATTTAGTTGTCCCCCACAGCTCAAGTCCATACATCCAGATGGGTTTTAGTATGGTCTTATAGACTAGTAGTTTGTTTTCAATTGAGAGATGTGAGTTTCTGTTCAGTAGTCTATATAATTGTCCAAATCATCGGTTTAGCTCTTGTCTTTTGGGTCTGGTATGAGGGTTCCATGTCAGTCTCTTGTCTAGAAGGAAGCCCAAGTACCAGACTGTGTCTGAGAAGGGAAGAGCTATAGAGCTAAAAAATATTGGCGGACAGAATTTATGTCGGAGTGTGAAAGTGATATGCTTACACTTTGATTCATTAACTTTAATACACCAATACTTGCACCACTGTTCAATTAGGGAAAGGTGACTACTTGCCAGGAAGGTATTGGGATTTGTAGGGATGTCAGCAGTGTAGAGGATGTAGAGTACTGGACCCAAGACACTGCCTTGTGGAACACCAACTTCTATTATCTCATGATCTCAGGATTAAATATAAGGATTGGGGTAAATGAATTTTGAGTTTGAAAAGCGAGCTATCGTGCCACACCCAGTCGAGCTTGCAATACATCCAGAAAGGCACCGGTGCATATTGCTTGCTTTCAAGTGCAGAGGATATGTGATCAACTATGCAAAGGCCTTGTTGAACTGTGGAATGTCCTGAGCGGAAACTAAACTGATGTGAGGGAATTTCTTGAGATTTGAGTATGGGTAGGATTCGTTTGAGAAAGATTTTTTCAAATACTTTTGAAAGGATTGGGAAAAGGCTTATTGATCTACAGCATGAAATGTCATTGGGAGGTTTGCCTGGCTTAAGGAAAAGGATAATTATGGAGTGTTTTCATATCAGAGGAAAGTGGGTTTTACGAAGGATACAATTGTATAGGTAGGTAAAGAATATAATAGCCTTTTTAGGAAGTTGTCGAAGGATCTGGAAAGTAAGGAGATCGAATCCAGGGGATTTTCTGAGTTTCAGTTTATTTATCAGGAATTTGACCTCTAAGGGGTTAACAGATTTAGGAGGTAAGGAAAGAGGAATCGGGGAAGAGAGGAATTCCATAGCTTTGGCTGTTTGAGAAGGATTTGGTTCAGGATGGGGAATGAATGATTTGGATAGGTGTTTTGCGAATTCCTTTGGCCTGTTCTCATCTGACGAAGCCCAGGAGCCATAATCACGTTGGAGGAGGTGGTATTTTAGGGTGGTATTTTAGGATTTTTTTTGTTACATTCCAGAGAGAGTTATCAGAAGTAGAGAACGAGGAGAGGTGGGAATTGAAGGATTGTGACCTGAAGGTAGCCAGTTTCTTTTTTAACAGTTTGGAAAGGTGGTTGTATAATTTGCGGTCATCAGGGTGCCTGGTTCTTTGCCAGTGGGTCTTGGAACATCGTTTGGCATGAATGAGGTCTGCAAGGTCTTGAGGTAAAGGATCTTTCTTGCAGTATTTCTGGGAAGGTGAGGAAGCAGTCCTATCTGCTTGTTGGATCAAGGTCATGAAGGAATTTACGGCATCATCTAGGTCTTGGGGAGGTTTTAGGGATACTCTGAGGTCAATTTTTTCACTTAATATTTGTTGAAAAAGGTTCCAGTTAACTGAGTCCCTTATGAATGAAGGTGGAGCTGATTTGGGAATTAGTGATGTGGAAAGGATTAGGATATGATTAGAGGATAGATCGTCGAGCCCTCAAACAGAATAATTCAGTGGCCCTAGACGTTTGAGGATGAAAAAGTCTAGAAGGTCGGGATTGCGGTTAGGGGTGGTCAGTTCGATAGATTTGGTTGTTCGGTATGTTGAATAGTAGTTGACTGGTCAATCAGGTTTCAGTTATTAGGGCTATGTCAATAATTTTGTCATTTAGTAAAATTGTTAATTCGTTAGTGTGGTTTCAAACACCATTCGCATTCCTAAGGAGAATGGAAAAGGAGTTGTCTGTGGTCATTTAAGGATTTTTTGGGGGTGGGATTAGATTTGACACAATGTTTGTAAGTAGGGTGATGAGAGGAGTGATGAGAGATCTGAACTCAGAGAAGAATGATGTGAGGAGGCTGGTGAGGTCATTGGCATTGTTAAGAGGAGGTATCTAGGAGATTTGGTGGTGACTGGGGTTTTGGGAAGGTAGTTGAGGTTGAATATCATGGGGGTGTGGTAACGGCAAAGCCTGAGGTTGTGGAGGCTGTTCTATATCTCTTAGCATTTGTGAGTAGGACAAATATTCATTCGCTATTCTAGAAGGGTGTCTGAATGGTCTTGGAAGTCTAGAAGTCTCTTCCGGCCCAGGAGCTGTTTTCATCCTTGATTTTAAGATTTTGTAGGTTTCACATCCCTTATAGTTGGCCGGGTGGCCTTGGTGGCATAGTGCTCATACTGCTGTCTCCTGTCTGGGCTTCCTGCAATCCTCTGTTTTGTGCTGTTTTCCACACTTAACACCGCGAGATATGTGATGGCAGTAGTGTTTTGTGTTGCCATAGGCCTGACAGTTGTGACACTGGACTATATCCTGCTTAGGGTAAGGTTTTTCGACAGTTATACTTGTATAGTACAGATGATTAACTTTGTAGATATCCTCGACCCCAGGCGTTCATCCAAGGTTGACGAAAAATAACGGTAACGGTATATTCTTTACTCCAGTATGTTCCCTTTCTTCTTTATATACATTTACAATTTGACGAACCTGGAATCCCTAAGCTGTCAATTCTTCTTTTATAATATCAGGCTAGCCACTGAAGGGATTATGGCTGTCCCTTGACTATCTCTATCCTTAGTCTGTTTATAGTATTCACTGTAACAGTAATAAATAATTGATCGCTCACCTTATTTATTTCCCTCTTCGAGGTTAACTGTAAATAAAACTGTTGTATTGTTTTTCACTAAAAAACTGTAATGTTACACTGTTTTAAAAGTCACTTTGTATAGAGCGAACTGACAACATTTAGGTAAAGGCTGGAGCATGCACAGAACTCAAGTATTATTATAGTCTTTTATATAAGCAATTGAAATAAACTGCAAATATACCAAAATAAATAAATAAAACAATGTTAAAACATTATTATTAGCTTTTATTATAATTCTTTGTTGAGGATTTTTGTGTATATGTTCCTATTTTATTTACTTTTATAGTTTATTATTTCATTAATAACCAAAAAAATTAGATTAAAATAATAAGTGGGATGGCATGTCCTCCTCCCCCCCCCCCATGATTTCATTGTGTTCCTACTTTAAAGGTTTGATAACCACTGACATATTTTATAAGTAACCAATACTTAATTGTTCGCTTTTACTATATAGAAAGTCCCTTTTTAGTCCCAATTTTCTAAAAAAAAAAAAATAGACTTTTATATGGTTGTTGGTAGGGATGGGTGTATTTAATATATTTTTTAAAACATTCTAGTACACAATCATGGATGTTTCGGATATGTCTGATATATATATTTTATACAAATATATAATATATACTTTATTTATGTAAAATATTTTAAAAAATAAGGTTTAACAATTTTTATATGAATTGAGGTATGAGAAAAGTTCCAACGATTTTGATTATTAAATTTGGAAAAATTAATTTTAAAGGTTCAAAAATAAAATATAAGAAAGAAATCCAGCAGTGAATACCTCAAATGAATGAATACCTCTGTTTAATTTCCTCAATGGAGCATTAAAGTAACAAATATTCATCTAATTTCCAAACAAAAATGATGGGAAATATAAGACATTAATGCTGATGCTCTGTTGCTGACATTTATTCTATTTTTTAAAATGTTTTAATCATTTTTTAAAACTTTTGTTGAAGTGGTTAGGTAATATTTAGAGTAGAGGTTTAATACTCCAAATAATCCATATTGTTATTTGTATTTAGAATGGCTTTAACCTAGTTCATATATATATGTATATATAAGATAAAGACCGGAGACTGGCGGTATCAGCCTTAATACTATCTGGTAATGTAAATAAACAGGCTAAGTGTATATAAGGAGGCTTATGGAACGAATAAAGGAGTGTTATTTCAGAAGTCGTGTATGTTACATCTTTTCCCTTTTCTTTAAGACTATCTAGCTCCTCCCGAATATGCTGTCTCAACGCCTGCGGGTATCTTCTCTCTTTCACGTAAGTTACCCTCTCCTGTTTCAGTGGGATTTCGTGCACCGTCCTCCCTGTTACTCCTAATACCTCACCTTCCCTGAAGAAGATATCCCTAAACTCCTCTTGTAGCAACTTCCTCCAGTCCTCCACTCTGTCCACCGCTCCTATCCGCACCCTTCTTTCTCTCGCGACCCCTATACATCCGAACTTCCTCTTTCCTAACCTAACGCTCCAGACTCCTCTACGGTTCCTAATGCTCGCCCCTACCTGACCTAACAAATCGCACCCTACTATGACTTGGTATTCCCGAGTCATGTTCTCTACCACATGCACCGTTAGCTCACCCTCTTTCCCTGTCCACCGATCAAGCCCAATTGTCGCCTCACCCTCTACACTACAGGGACCACCCAGAGTGATCAGCTGGCAGTCACATTTCTGTATCCGGAGTACCCTCTCGCTCCCGCACCCTTTTCCTAACGCCCTTCGAGTCATAATAGTGCTCGAGCTACCCGTGTCCACAAGACACTTTACTCCCCCGTCTACTTCGATAATTGGCAACCAGCATGGCTTACCTCGGATGTTGTTGCATATTGCTGTGCGGTCGCCTCTCTGCCGACACACTCCTCAGATGTCGTCCCGCTTCCTCCTTTCTGCCGCCGCTCGTCGCTGCTCACTCCGTTGGCTGCGCCTACCTCCTTCACCTCCGCTGCTGCCTGGTTCGTCCGTCTCCGTTCCCGACGCTCCTGACTCCTCGGTTGCCTCCTCCGAAGATCCGTCCCGCTGATGTACCCTGGCTCGTCTTCTCATCCTCTGCACATTCACCTCCATGGGTTCGTCCTGAGGTCTCTCCCTCCTGTGAAATATGTATGGGCACTGCCTTGCTATGTGCCCTTCCGTCCCGCACTCGAAGCATCTGGTGCGCGGACATTGCGCTACTAAATGTCCCGGCTTCCCACACCCGTGACATTTTCTCTCTTCCCTCCGGGGCCCATTCCTCGGCCTCGACGACTGTCCCGATCTTCTTTCCCTCGTCGGGGCTTTTTCTCCACTCGGCTGCCTGGTGTCCCTCTTCTTCCAACCTGTCGGGGCTGTCCATGGTCGTCTATCCGTCACCCGGGTCCAACCCGGTTCTTCCACATCCATCCGTGTCTCCTCCTCTCTGGCACTTAGGTCGATCATCTCCTGGGCGCATTCGAGGAACGATCGCTCCCTGGGCAGTCCGTCCCTCTTCCCCGTTTCTTTAGCCAGCTGGACTTTCAATATTGTCGACAGAAACTCCATCCTGGCTTCGACCTCTCCCACGCTCATTGTTTCCCGCATCTTCTCGGTTATGCGATTGTACTTCGCCACGAGTACTCCCGCATATTGCCCCCTTGACTGTCGTTGGGCCCGCCGCTCCCTAAACATTTGGAATATGTCCTCTTCCGGTGTCCACCTACCTCCTCCAAAAGCCTTCTTCAGCCGCTCCTTAATCACCGGCCACGGAGTCTCCTCGTCCGCTTGGATCTGGTTCAGGACGTTCCTCCTTACTCGGCACACAAGAGCTGCTTTTAGTTCTTCAGCGTCCCCTAGGTTCACCAGGTCCTCCGCCACCTTCACCTCGATTCTTGACATAAGACGATCTCCGCCTTTCAAGAAATGGTTGAGCTCGCCTACCTCGCCTCCGAATCGTTCCAGGTCCGCAATGGCCCTCCGTAAGTCCTGCGTGGTTGTTGCTCTTATTTTCATCCATTCCAAGGCATTGGCGTGTGCTTCTGCCAACGTGTCCCTTGGTAATGGAGGGATCTCCTGGATCTGAGGGATCTGTGCTACCTGAGGGACTTGAGGTATCTGAGGTACCTGAGGCGCGATCTGGGGTACCTGATTGATCTGTGGAATATCCTGAGGTTGAGGAATTTCCGGTACGCTTAGTACTCCCGGTCTAATCAATCCTTCTGTCGGCATTTCACCTTTTCCTTAAACACCAACAAAAAAAAATATCTACTAAAAAAAAATTACTTCCCTGACGTTGTCCCGGGTTTCGGCACCAGTTAAGCGTCGTCGGACTTAGAAAACAAAAAAAAAGAAGGAAAAGGGAAAAGATGTAACATACACGACTTCTGAAATAACACTCCTTTATTCGTTCCATAAGCCTCCTTATATACACTTAGCCTGTTTATTTACATTACCAGATAGTATTAAGGCTGATACCGCCAGTCTCCGGTCTTTATCTTATAAAACACTGTTATCTTATCCAAACTGCCTGTTCTATTTTCTTTAGTATTTTTTTTTTTCTCTCATCTAAATTTTATTAGTTATATAACAAAAAATATCTTATTCTTTTTATTGTTGCAATTCACACTGTAAAAAATTAATTTTTTTATAAATTAATTTTTATGCTTGAAATATAGAAGGGTGAAAGAAATAAAACAATTAATTAACAAGGAAATATAATTTATAAAATTTTAAATATTTAAAAAATTAAAAAAATAATAAAATAGAAGGATCATATCATAGCTACTTTCTCAGTCTCTTTCAAGTTCAGTTAAAATAGATATATGTAAGCAAAATATTTAATTTATTTTAATCAATTTGATAAAATCCAGGAACTAACACAAATCCTTTGATATTTACTGCCAGAAGATGAAACCTCAACAAAGGAGTTGGTGACACTAATCCTGATCAAAATTAATTAAATTAGCCATTTGTTCACAAACAATTTGCTTAGTGTAGACAGGGAAACTGGTCTATTCACGTATATTGTATCCCATCCACACTAGATGAATTGTGTTACTTGTGTTAACAAGTTGAATGAGGATTCACCTTTTTGTGTACCCACAAAAACACCCATATCTGAGTTGTTAACTCAGAATTAGAGTTGACAAAGGCAATTCAGTCCATAATGATTTTTAATTATTAAACTAGGTTTCTTCCCTTGATAATGGGCTAAGGGCTGAAACGTTAATGTAAAAAAAACTAATAAAGTAGGACTATAGTGATCAAATGTGCGGTTTTATTATTGATCTATTATTATTAAATTATATCAATTGAAGTACTTCTGACAAGTGAAAATTATTAATTTATTTATAGTAAAATATTGACAAAATAAAATTTCTTTTTTTTTTTAAATAAAAAGCATAATTTATAGTAACATCTCTTGCTAAAAATAAGATCAATAAAATGCCAAAAAATAATTTTATATCTGTTTCTGTAGCTAGTCCAAGACCACCCGAGTTCATTAAAAAACTACAAGATATATCTGTAAAGGAAGGAGAACCTATGTTTCTTCAAGCACAAATTACAGGATTTCCACTACCTGAGCTTAAATGGTACAGTATTATGTTCAATTATTCCCAAAAAATTGGTAATATTTTTATTTCATTTGTGCTACTTACTGTTAAAATGTTTTTATTGGTTAAAATAAAATAATATGAAATCATTCTGTTTGAGCTTGGCTGGTTCATAATTATTATTATTTTTTTTTATTATTGAAATTTACAACTGTATTAACTGATAAATTCAACTAGTAAATATGAAATAAATAACATGACATGTACAACATGAAGAGAAACTACCCATTGGTAGCACTCCAATTATATTTCTATATTAGATGGTCCCGAGGCCATCTTCTTTTCACACGCCTAGGAGGGTTATCAGGAATAGAAGAGGAAGCAAGATTGGAAACAAGAAGGTTTGGATGGTTCAGAAGTTTATTATGGAAGGATAGGTATCTGGATTGAGCTAAATTGGAAACAAATGGTACATTAAGGTCGTTATGGATGATTTTATTTCTGACAAAGTAGACATCATTCAGGATTATATGAAGGATTTTGGATTGTAGGGATTGGATACGAGAGGAATTTAATGGTTTAGTAGAGCCCCAAAGCTCGATCCCGTATGTCAAAATAATCCTTATTATAGTAATATATGTGCGTCTTTTGTAAATAGTTGGGAAGTTTATAGCATTTGTCTAGTAAGAGCTGCAGTAGTCGAAAACGTTGGGCAGTTTCTAGATGTTTCAGTCTGGTATGGGAGTTCCAAGTGAGTCGTTTGTCCAGGTGGAGTCCTAGGTATCGGATTTGTTCAAAAGAGGTAAGTGGGCTGTTGCTGTAAGACAAGAAGTCATAGGTTTACGGCAAACAATAAAGGTAATTTAATGGGATTTGTTAGAATTTATTTTAATCCTCCAGTTTTGACAGAATTTTTCAAGACTTGTTATGTGTGATTGAAGAGTTTGGGATGCAATAGATGGATCGTTATTAACTGATAGGATACTCGTGTCATCAGCAAAGATGGTGATGACAGACCTACACGAGAGCAGAATCATCGCTGCCGAAATGAAATTTCTGTGAGGGATGGTTGGGAAAACAAGGAGAGACCGAGTTCCAATGAAAGTATTTGTCAGGAACTGCAGATAGCCCCACTGAAAGAGCTCCTAGAAACTCGTCATCTAAAGTGGTTCGGCCATGTTATCAGGATGGACGACCACTGAAATCCTCTAAAGACCATGGAATATGTCCCAGATGGCAGAAGACCTAGGGGCCGCCCTACAATGTTCTATCTTGACTACATTGAGCAACTCTATAGGGTGACGGAGAAAGACCTCCGACATACGAGAAACCTAGCTAGAAATAGGGAAGAATGGAATTCCTGGTTGAATGTTCAAGAAGAAGAGGAATCGGGCTATTCAACAAAAATGTCCTGAGTTGGTAAACCGGAGGTGTGTATTATTCCACCACGAGAATGCAAGGCCACATCTTTGTCTACCTGGCAAAAATTATTGGAGTTTGGTAGGAAAGTATTGCCGTCACATCCACCGTGCAGTCCAGACCTTGCTCCTTCTGACAATCATTTATTTTTTTCTTTAAAGAACTGTTTTAATGGCAAACAATTTAAGGATAATTATGATATTAAAACACACTTGGATCAATTTTTTGGAACTAATCAGAATTTTTATGAATGTGGATTCATGATGCTGCATGAAATATGGCAAAAAGTCCTTGATAAAAATGGACCACATATCACAGATTAAATTTTTGTATTTATTTTCCCAAAAATCCACAATTACTTTGTTGCCAAGCCTGTAATATGTAATAATTTGTGTTAAATTCAACATCAGATTGATCTTCATTAATCATTTCTTTAATTCATACTACATGATTATCCATCGAAAGAAATATAGAAAAGACTTTGTATAAGTGTTATAAAGATTTTAACTTTGACAATATTCTGTTTTTCTTAAATCTCATTGCACAATTTATTAAGCAAATATTTGCCTGTGTCCATTCTTTAAATGCACTGCATACTTTATTATTTATATTACACCAAAAAGCCATTGAAAGATTTATTATAATAATTGTATATAGTGATAATTATCACTACGGCCCTAATTTACATTTTAATAAACTTACTATAAAATATAAAAACAAGAAAAGAAACTAAGTTCAGAAAATATATTTAAAATGTGGTATTTAACTGATATAACTCTTATGTTTTTCTTTTCTTTTTTTACATTAAATAGTTTTTTTTTTTAATTTATGTATTAATGTTATGTTAAAAGGTTTAAAGATGGAATGCCGGTCAGGTCATCTAAAGATGTAAACTTTATTAACTCTCCTGGAGGGTTAGTTGGGCTGTCAGTTGATTGTCCAACCAATGAAAATTCTGGAAATTATACCCTGACTGTTTCTAATAAGCTGGGTGAAGCTAGTTCAGATGCAAAGGTAAAAATTTGTTTAAAGTGAGAAATACATACAGTTAAAAGTACATGATGAAATGAAATCATCAGTTTCATATATATATATATATATATATATATATATATATATATATATATATATATATATATATATATATATATATATACACATATATATATATATATACACACTTAAATACAATCATAAAACATTAACAAATATTTTATTACACTACTTCATTTACATAGATTTCCATTTAATAAACATTAAACATATATATCAAGTTTTGTTTGATAGGAATAAAAAGAGATATTTAACCAAAACTAACACTGGAGTAAATAATTGTCAATCTATCACATTGCTTTAGTTGCTATTGACTACTATCAGTTGTTTGATAAAATTCACAACTTTAGCTCTTCATTTAGTATATATATAAAATATGAGAAGAAGAAAGGATACCTGAAGCTTGAAATACAGGTCTAATCTGTCTTATCCTAATAAGGCTTCATATATGAGTGTAGTAATTACTGAGGCATAGCACAATTTCAAATTGCCTACAAGATAATGACCAATATCCTACTAAACCCGATACATCCATATTATAAAAATATAATAGGCTGGATTCAGAAAAGGAAGAAGCATGCTAGACCAGATCTTCATCCTAAAACAAGTATTTGAAAAATGATGGGAAGTAGCTCAGGACGTCCACGCCCTATTTGTCGATTTCAAAGCAGCCCATGATTCTGTGGACAGGAACTGTCTTTAGAAAATCATGACTGAATTGGGAGTTCCCCTTAAGTTGGTTAAATTGACAAAGATGTCTATAAATGACCCTAAATGTAGAGTCCTGATACAAGGTGAAGTATTTGAAGCCTTCAAAGATTGAATGGGCTTACATCTATCACTGATGTTGTTCAACTTAACCCTGGAGAAGGTGAGAAGAACAACATCACAGGAAAATGGAGTGGTCCTTTTCGGAATGAATCATAAAATCCTTGGATATGTAGATAATATAGCTGTCCTTGAAGTAATCAAGAGGACATTGAGAAACTCGCTAAGACTCTGATAAGAGAGGCAGAGCAGATTGGCCTACAAGTAAATGAAGACAAAACAAAATATATGGTAATAAGCCAAAAATTCCACCCCAATAACAGGATCTGCATAGAAAGAAAATTATTCCCAAAAGTAGAAAAATTCAAACACCTCGGCTCCAAAATAACCTCAATGAATGACCAACATCAGAAATAGACCAGCGTAGAACTAGCACAAACAAAGCTTTCTTCTCCCCTTCAAAGGTATTTAAATCCCAAAAATCTTAAATTAAGGGTGTGCAATGCTATGATTAAGTCAGTTCTAATATAAGGCTGTGAGACCTGGACACTAACCAGCACTCTAGAAAAAAGTATTGAAAGACTTGAGAGAAAAATCCTTCGCACGATAACTGGAACAATCTGGGATCAAAGTACTAACACAGGGAGAACAAAGATCAATAAAAACTGCCCAACCAATATCCCATGATATGGAGAATAAGATGGGTAGGGCATGTAGCTTTTAGCAATCCATCTGGAAGCCTCTAATTAACAATGGATGCCTCAGTAGAAGGCAAAAGACCACATGGAAGGCCAAAAAACAGATGGCTAGATATAATCAACAAAGATGCAATAGAGCTGCGTGCAGATAACTGGAAAGAAATAGCTCAAGACAGGCAGTGATGGAGCAGGCTTGTTAAGGCGGCAAAAGATCTACATGAAATGAATGAATGAATGAAAAAATAATTTTATTTTGGGAATACAGTCTCCTAAGAATAATAACAGAGTTACATATTTTAGAGTCTTAGTCGGGCTTAGAAGAATACAAAATGATGCCTTATTAACTGTTGATTGGTATTGCAACTGTATAGTTGATTGAATTAAACAGTGTTCAGACACAATTAAATTTTACTTGTTTGTGGAAGTTTGAGTATGGCGTAGGTAGTGGAACAGGAGTTGTTTGAAGGAATTTGTGGACGAGGATTGACATATGGAGGTAGGTAAAGAATTCCAGAAGGAGGAAGGATTTGCTGAAGGAAGTAGTTTTATGGGACGGGATATAAGAACATAGAGTAAGGAGTTCCAGGATGTAGGGAGGGTTTTTTGTTCAGAGGACTTGTAGAAGGAAATCACCAAGGAAGAATTGTCGTTGAGTAGTAGGATAAAGCCATCAATCTTTCAAACTCTTCTTTAAAGCATGCTACTTTGCAAAATACTAGCTCCTGAGATATCAATAACAGTTTTAATGATATGGATAGCCTGAATATGGCCTCAAAATCATACCAATCATAATTCAATCAACTGTACAGTTGCAATACCAATCAACAGTTAATAGGGGCAGTGCTCTGAAAGAATTATCCAGCATAATTCTAGTAGTCTAGTATTCTAGGTAGCCTAGTGCACTAGGATCTGTCCTTAAAAATATTATTGGATTCTCCAAATCAACTTTTATAGTAGCTATAGAGATCTAAACTGCCGTGGAATCTTAAAAAGCACAAAAGAAGAAGAAACCCCTTAATTTTCAAGATCAGTCCAAGCATATCAATCTAACTTATTAAACATGTTACTTTAAGTGTATAACTCATTTATCAAGCGAACTAAAAATAATATTGATGTAGAGATGGTTGACCGTTGATATAATATTAGAAGGAGTTAATTGGGGGGTGCAGTCAAATAAATACTAAATTAAAATATATTAATTATTTAATTTTTGCCGACGCTTCGACCCACTCCAGTGTTTCAACTGCCTCCTGCAGTGCTACATCCTACGCCCTGAAGACGACCTGCAAAGTGGGTAGAAGCGTCGGCAAAAATTAAATAATTACTATATTTTAATTTAGTATTAATTGACCACACCCCCCAATTAACTCCTTCTCATAAAAATAATATTGTATTGGGTCAACTTGGCGCTTTCATTAAAAAATGTCCTTTGTTTATAAGCATTTCTCTTTCATGACATTATCACAAGAAATATAATCTCTTAAAACAGAATTTAAAAGAGCAACCATGAAAAATATCCATACAATATATGGTTTATGTATCATATGTGCACCAATGACTACAGGTGAAACAGGAGCTGGTTATCTCAGCAAGAATTCAAGGGTTCATTAGCCGGACCCAAACCACTATGTAACTTCAGCAGAAAAAAAATGCAGGCAAATAAATGGAAATTAAAAATAAAAATAAAAATAGTGATCTTCATAGGCTCTTAAGTAACAATATTAGTCTTATGCTCTAACCTCATCAACATTGAAAAAAAAACAGGCCCATATGGAATCAGCAATCAGCAAAATATGGATTAGGCTTACACCAAACCTCAGTATTAGTTTAAGCTTTATCTGTATATTCTAAAGTAAACATGTCTGCAAAAGTGGCTTTGAGCCAGAATCAGAAAGGTGTTGATTTCCTCTCTTTATTATAAACACAAGACACTTTATGGCACAGTGGCCATGAGTTGTTATAGAAATTAAATAAACAGTAAAACCACTGAATCATAATTTGTTCAGTTTCTTTTTGAAAATTGTCATTATACTTAAACTTTAGCCATTTTAAAGTATTAATAATATAAATTCCAATAATACTATATTGTTATTTATAAAATACAAATTATTATATAGGTACTTGTATATATTTCTGATCCTCTAGGTCGAGGTAATAACAAAAGATAAAAAGCCTGAATTTAGATCACATCTTTTACCAACTACAGTTGTGGAAGGTTTTCCATTAAAGTTAACAGTGAAAATTGAAGGAAATCCACCACCTGAACTAACATGGTAAATATGTATAAATTATACTGATTAATCTAAATTTGTTTTATAAATATATATATATATATATATATATATATATATATATATATATATATATATATATATATATATATATGCATGATTTATTTTTATTATAAAATACATTGAAAATTTATACAAATAAGATTGTATTTGACAGGGGTGGGGTGGCCCAAGCGGGCTAAAGCAGTGCGCGTTACACGGCAACCTAACAAGCTAGAGTGCAAAAATAATTACGAGTTCAAATCCCGATGCCCGGTAGGACTTTCCTCCACCCTCTCCCCCAGGCCAGGGAAAAAATCTGTGTAACCTAAAAGGCAAGGAAAGTGAGGACAAATAAAAAGGTTGTATTTGAAATGGGGAAAATTTTTGTGATCTTGTTTTTATGATTGCGAACTGTAATAATTTTGTAAAATTTAAGAACATGTGTAATACGCACTACTTCTCTGCTCCTATTAGACATATGTTTACAATGTTGATTTCACAAGGTATTTTAAGGTACCCACTGTGGCAGTGACCCATCCCTAGTTCTCGGAAGACTCTTCGGCATCTAAGATCGCTATAAATATAGAAAAGTGACTCGTCTGTAAACACAACAGCATTCCAATTTATATCCTCATCTAGGCGCTCGCGATACCATGATCTGCAGAGCTGCCAGTGATGCACTGTTGCTGCAGGTCGTCTTATATAGGCATAAGATGTTAGATCAAGTTCTCACAAGGGATTACGAATAAAAATCCTCTGTTTTAATGTATGAAGATTAATGGAATATAGTTTTAAGAATGCCCACACTAGCCCCCAACAAAACACTGCCCAGATTAGCCCCCGACAAATGAATGGGAATTCATAAAAATGTTATGTATTAATAATGTATGATTTTATTTTTATAATTGAGGAATGTGTGTTAGTTGTCTCAACCCAACCTGAGAAATAATTATTGTATAGAATAAATATAATTTGATTCAGAAACTTTTTTGTTTACTTTTCAAAGGAAACATAACCATACAACATGGCATCCAATTTGGGGCTTTGAGAAAACTTAACCTTACAAAATATATGTTTTTCATATTTTTGTCTTCTATCTACTTAATAAATGTTCAAATTTAAGGTGCAGAAATGGTTCTCCAATTGACATTGATGGAGATCATGTTCAATGTGTCACATCACCAGATGGATCACAAAGTCTTATTATAGATAAGGTATCTCCCCTTGATGCAGCAGTATATTCTGTTACTGCTAGAAATGATGTTGGATCTTCTACTTCAGAAGCTAAAATTGATGTGGCAGGTACACTTACACTTAAATTTTCAGATTGTTGAAGTATTTTTAACAAAAATATATTTTGACAATTACTTACAATTAGTAAGGAATTATTCAAACCAAATGTGTAATGAAAACAACAAATCATATATATATTTTTTTCTTAATCCAATGTATTTATCAAACTATGTAGGCCCTCTTAAGAGTTAGAGAAAGACAGTATACTTATCGACTAGTACTACTATGACTATTCCTAGAACAATTGCATATTATGTTGTTTTAGTCCTCAAAATGGTCTACATAGTTTGACTAAAATGTTGTCTTAACTATAATTATATGTTTACTATGGTTGGTTCACAATAAAAAATTATCTTGATTACAATTACAGTCAACCACCATTTGTCGCTCATTATAATAAATGTATTTATTTCTTAATAAAAACAATCTACTGTATTAAAGATAAATTGGAAATAACGATGGTTGTACACATTCATACGTCATTTAAAAAAAAGTTTTTGATGTGAAACTGTTTTTAGGAACAGAGGGGTAACTAGATAATGTAAACATAATAAAGCCATCACACAATCTTGTGGCATGCACTATTAAACTAAACAACTTATAATATTAAATAATTCGGGTTTATAATATTAACTGTTTTTTTAACTTATTATTTATTTTTTACATTACCATAGTTTTAAGTTTTAGATATAGCTCAGCAATGTTTTTTTTTTAAAGACAAGTGGGTTGAAAGAAAGGTACCTTCCGATGGAATACTTCTTCCTACATAGTTTGATGAAGATGGCTTGGATCCATCAAAGACAGAGTAAATACAAACAATTAAAATAGATCTTGGACTTTAAATAAAAAATAAATTATAAAGTCACTTTCCTGTTCAAATCGTATGAGTTGGTAAGATGTAAAAAAAGTTTCACTAACTAAAATGATCCTAAAATTAATTATATCAAATAATTAATGGTAATATTTATACCATTTTACAACATACTATTCAAGACTATATGTAATTTTTACTGAAACTTATATAAAAAATTAATTTAAAAAAATATAACCACACAAAGGGAGTCCAATTTAGATGATTACTTTTTAGAGTTTTCCACATAACATTTTAAAAATATTTCAAATATTTTGTTTATATTTTCCATCAAAACAAAGTGAAAATTCTATAGTGATAAATTTATGAAGACCTCAAGAATAGGGATTACTTTATATTATTTTCACGTTTTCAAGAGTTTGCAAATTATGATAATGAAATTTAAATAAAATAATGTAGGTTATTACAAGGAGTTATTAGAAGAGATGAATTATAAAAATGTGATAGATGCATGAAGTTACAACAAGTAGGGTATCAACAATTTAAAAAAAGAACATGAATTGGTTATTAAAACATTTGAAAATTTTGGAAGAAAGCGGAAACAATTTAAATCCTCAAAGTTTGGATAATATCAATGAAGTGGTATTGGAATATAATAACCTAAACATATGCCTTTGATACTTATTTACTCTAAAAAATTATTGCAATTTTTGTTAATATGTCAAATAGATGAAAAATTCAATATTTCTATTTATAGAAATCTTTATATTCACATTTTTCTTTTTTTTCAGGAACCTTCGTGTTTGATGTAGAGGTTCATTTGTATTATAAATACCTATACAGTTAATAGGATTATTATTTTTTTTTTAGGTCAAGCAAGAGATGACATGCCCTTAGAAGCTCCATCATTAGCATATGATTTGCGAGATACATGGGCTGAAGAGGGTTCTATTCTGTCAATTTCTGCTCCATTCTCTGGAAATCCTATACCTAGTGTAACATGGTATAAAAATAATGAAGAGTTGATAGGTGATCATCGAATCGCTTTTACCAATGATGGAAAAAGAGTTAGTTACCATAATCATTTAAACAAATTAAACACTGATCAATTAAGTGCCCTAGTTTATGATTTTTTTTTTTTTTTAAGATTGGTCTTACCCTTGCCCCTTGTGAAACTGGTGATGTTGGACTTTATAAATGTGTTTTGAAGAATCCTGTTGGAGAAGTGCAAAGTGACGCTAAAATACATGTGAAAAAAATCTTTCATAGTCCAGTTTTCATTAATCCATTACACGATCTAGATCAGGTACTGATTTATTTTAATCAGCTTTTAAAGACATTAAAAGCAGTGATCATATTTGTAAAATAAACAAAACTACTTACAATTACTTAATGACAATGCTTAACAGTGAAAAAAAAATAAATATATATATATTTATATATATATATATATATATATATATATATATATATATATATATATTATATATATATATATATATATATATATATATATATAATTAGTATTCATCCCAGTTATTATTGAACATTCAAGATAACTTGTTTCCTTAAATAAAGGTTTTGGTCTTTTGATTTTTTATATTTTCCATTAATTATCAGTACAGGTACTTCTCACTTTATAATGGAGTTCCTTTCTAAAGACTTTGTTGCTTAGTAAGTTTGTGAGGGGATTTCGCTGAAAATGTAGAAATGTTTGTACAATTATAAAAATTATGCTACAAATTCTATATTATTCATAAAAAGACTGAATCTATAAATATGATCATTTTTTGATTTGGTTATCTGGAACTATAATGGATTCAGGTAATGGAAATAATGATCTAGAAATAGAAGTTGTGTCTAAAAGGGCAAAGGCCGTGGATATAGAGAGAAACACTTTATTATCATAAAAGAGTGCAGCCCAACTATATTGGATTGCTTCAGACACAGTATACTAATAATTCTTTCAGAAAAGCTTTAAAAACCGTGCACGTGGTAGTGGTTGATTCATAGGGAGTCAAGGACTATATTTTTAACAAATCTTTCTACGTCCTTTATATCAACACCATGGTCCTCCATGAAGCTCCTTGTTGAATTTGGTAAAGTACCATATGTATTTTTTCTTTTATAACTGTTCATTATTGTTATTCTAAGGGGACATCATCCCAGAATAAAGTTTATTTTCTATTTCTACCATGAGCTCCAAAACAAAGGCATATCACATTGAAGTCTCTCTCCTTCAAAAACTCTCACTGAACTTTTCCTTTAGGTAAGAGGTGCATTTATCATAGACTTTCCTTTTTTCTCTTTCCGCCTTACCTGCTTGATCAAGGTAATTGGTTTAGTACCTTATGGTAGGATCCAGAATGATCACTGACTCTCCTGTCTTAGTGAATGCTTCGTCAGTATATCATGGGGTGGTTTTGATCAATCAAGCAAAATCTCTTTCTCTAAGGGTCATAATCAATTCATGCTTTACTCATTAGTACAGCATGTTGTGAGGAGGGAGTTGTTGGGGGCATTTTCCCAGCACTTGTCCAAGTGTTTCAGACTCTTTGTTGCATTTGTGACAGAGTGATCCAACTTCTTTGACATGTACATTGACACCTAGGATTCCACACAGAGTAATAAATATCATAATTAATATTTAGTTCCAGAGCACTAGACCATTCAGACTCCGAAAGAATTTGTTTTTCACAGATATATTTACTTGTTTTTTTAGGTCACTTTAAAATAGTAATTTTCAATGCTCTGCTACCTACAATTGGCCCATTCCTCAAACAATTTTTCCTATAACAACTGCCATATTCCAATGGATCTGATCAATTCCTAATCTCTTGGCACATTCAGCAACTTCATCCGAATAATCGAATGTGGATTGGAAAAGGGCAACTGGTACATTGAACTGTCGGTAAGCCTTGTGCCATTGTTTTAGAGGAATCTCCCATTGGCAGTGGTGTAAATAACCTACTAAAAGTTAATTGTTAAATAATTTGTTTTTTGGCGGGAATAGCGAAAAACCTTCCGCTTTTATATCGGGGAACTAAGTTATTCACACTCGAGATAATTAAAACGAAACCCCGGCACTGGATATAGACTTTTTGAGGGTGTTTAACTGTTGTTGGGAAATGGGAATCTAATATCTTTTGTGGCACTAAGTGAGAAGAAACAATAAGAATATATATTTGAAATGTGGGACTTAGTAAATACACTTTGAATGAATTGACTCACCTGGTTTGTTATTCTTCAATTGTGAGGCATATAGGACAACTAAATAAATAAATGACTTTTCACTCCTGTATAACAAAATGATTTATTTTTACAACTGTAATAAATTGACTCTATTAAAATGTTATAACTATAGACTTGATCCTCTAAATCTTGTAGTAGACTCTCTTCCCAGGTATGTGTTCCGCCTCAAGTGCCTGGCGTCGCGTCTTCCAGCTGCTGCTACCTGACTGGACCTTTTTCCTTCTTTATCGATTGTTTATCGATATGAGATTTTCCAATGAACAATTTGTCCACTGCAAAATTGAGTACAATTCACAGTGCAACCTCATATTCCTATATATTATATATTCCTTCTCATTCCCTCACCCAATTTCAACCAAAGGAGTAAATACAGGGGGCTATCTACTACAGTGGATTAATCCTAAGCCTCTGAACATCCTAGGAGTTTACATCGCCATGGAGGTGTTTTTGCAGAGAATTGAATAATCCCTTTACACTTCTGCGAATCATTTTGTCGATGCTGTCTAATATGTGAGGACACATCTTTGTGAGGGACAGAGTAAGTAAGACTGATTGACAATGCTTAGCTTCTGATCTGGTTTAAGTAAGCAAGTGTAGATAATCCTCATGTTAACGTGCATTCTCAGAAGGCTTTTTATAAAACCTCTTTGATTCCAATGGAAGGTGTCCTGCATTCTTAGTTTGTGGTCCAGAACTTTCTCTATGATTGGATGCACAATAGAATAAATTGTGATTGGTCTCCAAGTATGTATATAATTTATATCACTTTTGCTCTTATATATCAGTATTTTGCGCTTCCGTTGTAGTGGTACTGGGACATAGGCCTTCTTCAGCATTATCTCTACAACTGTTTTGATTATGTGCAATACATAAAAGTATTTTATTGTGCGGATCAGAACATCGACAGTCACCAGTGATTTATTTTAATCAGCTTTTAAAGACATTAAAAGCAGTAATCAAATTTGTAAAATAAACAAAACTACTTACAATTACTTAATGACAATGCTTAACAGTGAAAAAAAAAGATATATATATATATTCATCCCGATGGCAGTGGATCAGCTGATGCGAAGAACGTGTTCTGAAATCTTCTCTCAGTTGTTGCCTATTTTTCAGCGGAATCTCTTTGATTATTTACTGAATATAGTTGAAGTGTACACCAGAGCAGTTGTTATTTACAGTTTGCTACATTTTTTTTTTTTTTAATTTTTTTTTTTAATTTTTTTTTTTCTTCTCTTATGATATGCGGCATTGTCAGCCAGTGATGTCCAGTAAGGTGCCCACTAAGAGGACTCGGTCAGACGGCGTTAGCACCCCTCGTGATTCACCAGTGAAACAAAAAACTCATCGCTGCCTGCGAGAAATAGCTCCAATAACCACAGTGAAAACTTCAGATACAGAACCTCAGCCTCAACCAGGTACCTCTTCGCAAGAAATGGTTGAAGAATCTCCTTTCTTCACTCCAAACCCGTTCCAAGTGCTTCATAATGACAGAGAAGTAATGGAGTCAGCAGCAGTACCCAGGGAACCAAGGCCTCCTCCGATATTTGTAAAAAATATCAAAAATTTTCAACTACTGTGTACACAGCTAAACGAAATCTGCTCCGGCAGTTATTCTTGCCTCAACAGGACTAACGACACAAAAATAACACCTGATACTGCAGAAGCCTACCGAAAAATTGTGAAGTACCTGTCAGAAACGAATGCAAATTTCCACACGTACCAGCTGAAACAGGAGAGATCGCTACGAGTGGTGGTAAGAAATTTACACTCCTCAACCCCAACTGAAGTGATAAAAGAAGAACTAGCGACGCTTGGTTTCAAAGTGCGTCAGGTAACCAACGTTCTGAAGGAGAATAAGGAGCAGCCAGGAGTGAGTAATAAAGTTCCACTACCTTTATTTTTCGTGGATCTAGAGCCATCACCTGGCATTGAAAAAATATATGATATCAAGAGATTGTACTACACTATCGTGAAGATAGAGAAGCCATACCCCAAGAAGGAAATTGTGCAGTGCCACAATTGCCAGGCGTATGGCCACACGAAAACTTATTGTCACCATCTGCCGCGTTGCGTGAAATGCGGTGAACAGCACAAATCTGTGGAGTGCACCAAACCAATACAAGATCCTGCAGTGTGTGCACTATGCCAGGAGGTACACCCGGCCAACTACAAAGGCTGCCAAACCTATAAGAGCCTCAAATCCAGATACCAGAAGAACCGGATTCAAGATGAGACAACCAGACCAAGAAGAGAACCTTCTAGAATTGTTAACAATAATTTATCATACTCCGAACTACTTGGAGGTAAGAACCCCAATAATACATGTGAAGCCCTGCCGCAGCAACTACCTCAGCCCCAATCTCAATATTCTGTTCATCCTAACACATATAATCATCAACAACCTCAAATTCCTCACATTCCTCCTCCTTCAAATGCAACAGATCTCACTAGTTTGTTAGCATCTTTCCTAACCGATTTCAAATCCCTAGTCACTCCACTCATATCACTCCTTACAAATCTCGTATCTCACCTCATCCCTCCTTTGAAAAATCCTTAATGACTCACATCCCAAAACCCATGTCTATTCTCCTTTGGAATGCGAATGGTGTTAGAAATCACGTTGGCGAACTAACAGCTTTACTACAAGACAAGAACATTGACGTAGCCCTAATTACAGAAACTTGACTGACCATAAAACAGCATTTAAAAATCCCACAGTATTTAACATACCGTACTGACCACCCTGATGGCAGAGCACATGCCGGCACTGCTGTCATCGTACACCAATCCCTCTCCCATCACTTACTCCCATTACCTACTCAAGATTTCCTACAGTCAACCGCTATTGTAATCAAAGCCTTCTCCTTTCCAGTCACCCTTGCATCAGCATATTGCCCTCCTAACAGATCCATATCCAAAGTCCAGTTCAGTTCTCTCCTCAACTCCTTAGGTCATCATTTCATCCTGGGTGCAGACTTAAATGCCAAGCATCAAGTTTGGGGTTCAAGAACCACGAATTCTCGTGGCAGAACATTTCTGTCTGCACTCAATACCCAACGTTTCAGTCTCCTTCCACCCAACTCACCTACCTACTGGCCCACAGATCCTAACCGCAATCCCGATATCCTTGATTTTTTCATCCACAGTGGCTTAGGTCCCCTCAATCATTCCCTTACCCCTCTTGCCGAACTATCCTCAGATCATAGTCCATTATTACTCCAATTATCTCTAGCTCCTATTCCTAAGTCTTCTCCACCGTCCTTCATCAGAGGCCCAGTTAACTGGAAACTCTTTCACCAAATCCTTACCGATAAAATTGACCTCAGAATGACCCTGAAAACCCCAGATGACCTTGACAATACCGTACACTTTTTTACCACCACTATCCAACAAGCAATCTGGACTGCTTCCTCTCCAAACCACTCCTCAAGAACTCCTAAGAAAAATAAGTTACCTCAACACCTCATAGACCTAATCCATACCAAACGCCGTGCCAGATTATTATGGCAACGTACTAGACACCCCACCGATCGCCAATCCTATAATTATTTTTGCAAAAAACTAAAGATAGAATTGGCCACCTTCAGATCCCAATCCTTCAACTCCTACCTCACTTCCCTCTCTTCTCATGACAATTCCCTATGGAAGACCACCAAACATATCCTAAAACCCCATCATATATCACATCCTCTCCGTCGAGATGATGGCTCTTGGGCAGCATCTGACGAAGATAGAGCCGAAGAATTCGCCAAACACCTTTCCCTTACATTCACCTCTCATCCAGAATCCAATCCTACCCACACCTCAGCAGTAGAGGAATTCCTTAATTCACCCATCCCACTCTCCTTACCGCCTAAAGCAGTTAATCCTTCTGAGGTCAAATTCCTCTTACAAAAACTACCTACCCGTAAATCACCTGGATACTACCTCCTTACCTCTCAGATCCTTAGACAACTCCCTCCTAAAGCTGTCATATTCCTTACATACATATACAATAGAATCCTACGAACCACCCACTTTCCTCTTTTGTGGAAACATTCCACTATTATCCTGTTTCCGAAACCAGGCAAACCTCCCAACACCTCAACGTCCTACAGACCAATTAGCCTTCTTCCGATTCTCTCAAAAATCTTTGAAAAGATCCTCCTGAAACGCATCCTACCCTTTATAGAATCCCAAACTCTTCCTTCCCATCAGTTCGGATTTCGTTCACAACACTCTACAGTCCAACAAGGACTCCGAGTGGTTGATCATATTTCCGCAGCATTGGAAAGCAAGCAATATTGCTCGGGTGCATTTCTGGACATCGCTCAAGCTTTTGACCGGGTATGGCACGCCGGGCTTCTTTCCAAGCTGAAAAACTATCTTCCTCAGTCCTTGTACCTTGTTCTCCGTTCCTACCTCTCAGATCGTACCTTCCGAGTTCGTTGCGGTACTGAATTTTCGCATTGCTATCCAATTGAGGCAGGTGTTCCTCAAGGTAGCGTATTGGGTCCCGTCCTTTACATCCTCTTTACCGCCGATATCCCTGTCCATCCCGATACCTTCCTGGCAACTTTTGCTGATGACACCGCCATTCTATCATCCGACTCAGATCCCAACATAGCATCCTTAAATCTCCAAAACCACCTCACCTTGATTGAGCACTGGTGTAATAACTGGCGCATTAAAGTTAATGAATCTAAATGCCAACATATTACCTTTACACTCCGACGCAGTTCCTGTCCACCAGTACACTTTAATTCCATCCAGCTTCCTTACTCAGACACAGTCCGGTATCTTGGCTTTCATTTAGACCGAAGACTAACGTGGAACCCACATACTAGACTCAAAAGACAAGAACTCAACCGACGATACGGCCAGCTATACAGACTACTAAACAGAAAATCCAAACTTTCTATTGAAAACAAATTACTTATCTACAAGACAATACTGAAACCTATATGGACATACGGACTTGAACTGTGGGGGACAGCAAAAGCTTCTAACATCAAACGTATTCAATCCTTTCAATCTAAAGTCCTTCGAACAATAGTTGATGCTCCGTTCTATGTAAATAACAAAATCCTACACCATGACCTTAATATCCCATTTGTCCTAGACCTTATTCCAGAAATATTCTCCAAATTTCACCAGAACCTTACCTATCATCCAAATCCCCTTGCACAATCTCTATCCAGCACCACCCATCCTTACAATCCTCCTCGAAGGTTGAAGCGGCAGTGGCCCAGAGACCTTTTGTAAATAAGCATCTATTGGAGTTTTGGCAATGGCCAGATCCTCCACTCAAGCCCGAGTGTGTATGATTAGGTTAGTTCTTTTGTTTATATACATTTATTTTATTTTATTGTATTTATTTTATTTTATTTTATTGTATTTATTATTATTAAGTTTCTGTATTATTTTTTTTTTTATTGTAAATAGAGTGTGAGTGTGCTTCCTCTGAACACTATTATAAATGTCCTTGATGTGACAGAATGTAATATTTCTAAATAAACAAAAAAAAAAAAAAAAAAAAAATATTCATCCCAGTTATTATTGAACATTCAAGATAACTTGTTTCCTTAAATAAAGGTTTTGGTCTTTTGATTTTTTATATTTTCCATTAATTATCAGTACAGATACTTCTCACTTTTCAACTTCCTGCAGTGCTTGGTGCCACGCTCTGGTGGGGACCTGTAGGTTGGGTCGAGACGTCCGCGAAACAATTAAAAATACTATTTTTTTTTAATTTAGTATTTATTTGACTGCACGTCCCAACCAACTCCTTCTGATATTATATCACGGTCAACCATCTCTACATCATTATAATTATATTGTGCTACTTCATATTGGTATTGCTCTTAACCTCCTCCTGTCTACATTGTTGGTTCTCAAAGTAGTAGTAAAAAGAAAGAGGAGTGGGATCAACTTTGTAATGTAATAGTTATTATGGCTTATATCCTATGAATGATTTCTCTAACTCTAACTTTATTCTTTAAAACCATTGAAATTGTCAAGTGTTCCGAATTAAAATCAGATATCACTATTCTCTGAATTACTCAAGTATTCTGTTGAATACCTTTTATTTATTCATTTTATTTTTATAGAAAATAGGCCTTGATGGAAAGATGATATGTCGTGTGTCAGGAAATCCACGACCTGATGTTGCTTGGTTTTGGAATGGAAAACCAATTTATGAAGATGATAAGTATTCTATGAAACGTGAAGGGGATTTATGTATACTCTACATTAAAGATTGTAATCCTGCAGATGATGGCTGCTACAGATGTATTGCCAGCAACAGGGATGGTAAAGCTGAATCTGAAGCGAAATTTAGGGCAGTGACAAAGATGTAAGTTAAAAGATAGAAAGATAGTTATCAATAGTTTTTCTATTTGGTTAACGTATTTGTATTTTTGAATAGTTATGTAATTGAAATATCTATATGTGCTTTCTCAAGTACTTGTTAGGGAAACTGGAGACTTTTTATTGGTCAACAGTTAAATCTGATTTGATTGTCATTCTCACATATCAGAGAGCCAAAACTATTCTGTTGGTAGTTAGTGTGGAGACTTTTCATTGGCCAATCTCTTACCTAAACAACTTGCTATTCAGAATTGAACAGTTATTCTTCTTAAAACTTGGAAAATATTACCAATAAGTATTATCATTGTTTGTTATTAAAAGGAGAAGAATAGTGAATAAAAAGGAAGAAGAGAAACTGAACATTGGTTGCATTTCTTAAACAAATTGCAATGAAAGTTTTTCAACTTTCAACGTTTGATTTAATATTGACATTATAGTTTTATCCATGTTAAATAAGAAGATAAACACTCAAATTAAAACTATGATAATATGATAAGGTGTTGAGCTTTGCTGATAGGAAAGTGTTTGTACATGTCCACTGTTATGTACTAACAGTCAGACTCTCCCAAGATATAATTAACTTATAATTATAAATTAATGTATTTGATTGGTTGCTTATTTTAATATAACAATAGTAATGACGCCTACTAAAGATTAATTCTCCAAAAATTTCAGTGGTGAAAGAGAAAAAGGTGAAGCACCTTGCTTTTTGAAGAAGATTGGAGATCAAGAATTAGTAAAAGGTATTACTGGACGTTTCACAGCTTGTATATCAGGGTAAGTTTATGCATATAACATAAGTGCATGTAGCAATATTGAACATTGTTTACATTTATTGTTGCTTCAAAGGTTGAAGAATTAATATTTATTAAAATCGTCTCTAGGTCTCGGTGGGCTTTTACCAATTGATTCAATCCAATTCATCAAACTGTATCTATTTTTACTTTCACTTACCTACATATGTAATATATAGTAAGAGAAAGTATTGCAATCATGAAAATTTTCGAATCCAAGTTTTCAATGAAAATACACGTTTTGAGGTCCCTTGAGTCCAAATAATATAGTCTCACAAAATAGTCTGCCTTTTTGTATGTATGTTAACAGTCTAGCTCAAAAACAAAAAGTTGTACGAAACTGAAATTGTGTTTTTAAGATTTTTAAATCCCCGAGATCTTACAGCAACTTTTTGGTCAAAATTGGTTAACCGGAAGTGGCACTTTACAACACTGATTTAACACATTTTTAAAATTTTTTCAAAAACAGCTCAAACAATTTCAATTAAATTCGTTATATCAGTGTAAAATTGAGCAGTTTTTAATATAATGTAGGTTTCATTCTCATTGATTTTCTCTAATGGGACTTAAATGACTAATATTTAAATTTTCTCCTTTCTCTAAAGTACCTTTAGTATTTCTATTTTCTTTTTTAGTATTTTATAATTTGAAATAATTAACTATTTTACACTTTAATCTGCTCTAAAAAATGGTTAAATATAAAACATGAAAGAATTTGATAACTAACTAAAGGAGACATAAGAGATCTTAACGTAGAATAGTAGTAATAGAGGGACGAAAGAAATAACAACACGCCCTAGCTCACCCGAAAGATTAGAATAGGCATCCATAAGTAACACAAGCTTAATATGATATGGACTATAACAACATTATATACACATATATATGCGGTTTTCATATATGCTAGCGTTAGTATTATTTAATATTTCATTATATAGATTACATCAATATAGAAATTACGGGTGTTCTGTAAATAGAGGAAAATATTTAAAAGGTTGATAGTAGAAATCAAGATCTACAAAAAAGTTTATATAAATAATTTTCCAATTTCCTGCAGAAAAGTAAGAAATTTAAGATTTGTGTTTTTTTAAGCGAGTCAAGTTTTTTGTTGAACAGGAAGTAATAACTTAAAAAATATTTGATTTAAGTAATTAAAACGTTAGCTGCCATTACGGTCCCCTGCATCTGATAGCTTTATATAAGATATAATGATTATTTACATTTGTATTTATCCAACTCCCTTTCAGATATTTTTAAAAATTACCAATTTAAAGACTTTGTATAGACAAAATTTAAAAAAATCTGGCCAAAGTCGCGAAGAATATCGGAACCCGGAGACCATTACCGCAGATAACGTGTTAAACATTGCTCCATAGTAAACTAGACAAAATTTACTTCAAACGAAATTAGAGTTTGTCATTGTTAAAACCATTTAAAGAGCACTCATAAATTATCTGTGATTATTTTTTATCACTCTTCAACCGTACTACAGTAAGCCCACTTTTAGAAAAACTTTCTCGCTTAATTAGCTTTAAGTCCATATGAATTAAGTTGTGGTTTATTAGGAAAGATTTTGAGAATTACCTCAAGTTATGTACAGAAATGGTGTGATTTCCTATTCAGTCACCTTCAGTACCCTGTTTTCTGCAAAAATTACAACAATTAACTGTTACAAAGCTTTTATTTCTTGTTTTTCCATGATACGGGGTGTTTTAATAAACATACTTGCCTAAAAATATATTTTATCAATAAAAACAAAAAAATTAAAAAGAATGCTTTTTCAAATATTTTTCATGTACAGTGTTTATGAAACTGTGTTTTTCTCCCACATTTCTTTAATAGAAATTGATGGGTATTTGTAAATGACAAATTTAATCTTTCTATCCCTAATATTTATGTTTTCATGAAAATAATGGAAACAATCAGTAGGTTTCTTTATTTTAAACATAAATTTTAGTAAGAAACAATAAGTTTGTCACTGGTAAATATAGATATATTCCTATGACAGAAATATGGGAGAACAGTTTTATAATCACTTTACATGAAAAATGGTTATTTTTTTATTTTTTATTTCTATAAATAAAATGTGTTTTTAGGTAATTATTTCTATTACAATACATCCCATATAACTGAAAAACAAGAAATAAAAGCTTTGTAACAATTAATTATAGTAATTTTTGCAGAAAATACAGATAATTTTAAGTGACTGGATAGAAAATTATGTCATTTCTTTACACTACTTGAGGTGAATCGCAAAAATTTTTCTAATAAACCTCAATTTGATTTGTATGGACTTAAAGCTAATTAAATGAGAAAGTTTTTCTAAAAGCGAGGTAACTATAGTACAGTTAAAGAGTGATTAAAAAAAATCACTGATAATTTATGCCTTTTTTTAGCAGAACTTAGCTGAGTTTTTCCACTCAATTAGTCAGTCTTCTTTAAATGGTTTTAACAATGACAAACTCTACTTTCGTTTGAAGTAAATTTTGTCTAGTTTACTATGGAGCAATGTTTAACAAGTTATCTGAGGTAACGGTCTTCGGGTCCCGATATTCTTTTCGACTTCGGCGAGATTGTTTCGAATTTTGTCTATCTTACGAAGTCTTTAAATTGGTCATTTTTAAAAATATTTGAAAGAGAGTTGGATAGATGTAAAGACAGATACAAATGTAAATAATCATTATATCTTATATAAAGCCATCGGACACAGGGGACCATAACCACAACTAACGTGTTAATTACTTAAATCAAATATTTTTTAAGTTATTACTTCCTGTTCAACAAGAAACTTGACTCGCTTAAAAAACACAAATCTTAAATTTCTTACATTTCTGCAAGACGTTTTACAATTATTTATATAAACTTTTTTGTAGATCTTGATAGTAGATCTTGCCAAGGTTGATAGTAGACAACCTTGGCATCTCCTTTCAACACTGATTGAGACAGCCCTGATGAAGGCCTGAACTTCAGGTCGAAACGTTGGCAAATGTCAAAATAAATATTATCATTTATTTTTGCCTTCTTATTTGACTGATCACCCCAACTATTCTTCTCTTCATTATTCACGATAGTCAACCATTTTACCCACAATTATCAACTTTTTAAATATTTCCTCCTACCTCCAGGACACTCTATATATAATATAATACATTAGACTGATATGAAAAACATATTTTAATTAATTGTGTTTAATAATGTTTCGCACCTTCCGTAATTTTTAGTATCTCTTCATTTTGCCTGAAAATACTTATTTATGCTAAGAAAAGGGTGGTAAGTGAAAGTTGTGTAATGCGCGCACCTCACCATATTTTTTTTAGTTGCCATAGTAGAATGTTGGTGGCATTAATCAAACTTTATTATTTTAACAATTTCTATTTGAAATAACATTCTTAAAAGTATTCCAAACAACTTTTATTTAAACAATTTTTATTTGAAATAACGTTCTTCAAAATATTCCTAACAAATTTTATTTTAAGAATTTTTAGTAAACTAAAAATAATTTATTTTTAAATAAAGAATTCCAAATTAAAGATTATTTCAAATAACCTGTTAAAAATTAGTTTTTTTTTGTTTTTTTTATTTGGAAAATGAAATGACTTTATGCTGTTTAATAAATAATGTGTGCCAATGTTTCTGCTGGCTTTGTACTCTCACTTAGGTAGTCCTTCAGTTCATATTTATGTCTCTTATGTTATACAATCTGTATTCTTTTTTTTAGCCCAGGAGAAGGGCTACAAATTAAGCTAAAACTTCAGCACACACTAAACAGTATTAAATCATTTACTCTGTTTTATGATTGACTGCATCATTAACTGTCATCTGTTTTAAGAAAGAGGAGAATCTCAAAACTGAAGATTCAGGAGTTTTTAATCAGATTTTCATTTGCTCATGCGCATTTGGAGTTAAACAACTATCTCTGATTTCGACTATATAATTACAATATCATCGGTTTGAAAATGAAGATTCAGGATTTGCTGGATAGGTTTCATTAACACATGTTCATACAATTTATAGATCCAATATCAATGCCCAACATATAATTTGGTTTTTGGTGGGATTTGGTTTTATGGCAGTATAAGTTCAGCATATTTCATAAATTTTATTTTCTATTTATAGTCAACATATCATGCATGGAAGTGTCTTGTTGAGTTAGCAATAAAAGGTAATACTCAAATAAATAGTTAATTAATTCCATTTTATTTGTTATTTGCAAATAGAATCATTATTTTTGTATGTTATTTGCAAGTAATATTAAATACTTTTTGAAATTTTGTTCAATGTCTTAATTTTATTTCTAAAAATGAAACACCACATTTGATCCAGTTTCATTCCCTTTGAAAATGATCTAAGGAGCTAAAACATTGGTAATGAAAAAATAAAGACATAGATCAAATGTGATATGTTATAGTTAAAAAAAAAAAATGTATTTTTAGTTCAATAAATAATAAAATAACATTCAAATAATTATTTTATAAACATTACATATTCTACTCCTTAAATTATTTTATATATATCACATTACACAATTCTGCCACCATTAACAATAATTATTATGCAGTATATTTTCAGTATCATGTTCCTTTACAGCGGTGCCCATCCCTCCCAAGGCCGATGGCATATGAACCCCCTTTCTCATCTCTCTCAAGATATTTTTTTGCTCATCTCTTCTTAAAAATAGTACAAGCGATAGTATAATTTGAAAAATCATACATCATATACAATTACACTTGCTGAAGTCTGTTCCATATTTTCCTCTTGTCCTCTGGTTTGAAATTTTTCATTACAAAAATTTATTACCCTGTCAAAATATGACCTTCTCAAAAATTTTAATGGAGCAGGTTGCGCCATGAAACCCAATTCTGGGCAATGAACTTTTAAAAAATGGAACTTGAAATCATTTTTGTTTTTATGACCATATTTATTGTATTATGTTATTCAACACATTAAAAATCTTTACAATGCTGTTATGTCATTCAGTCTCATGAGAATGTCACTATTTTTTATTACATTATAATTTTATTAGTAAATATACCATATTTGTAAAGGAAGAGCCTTTCAGATGAGATTTACATTTTGTTTCATTAATACATACCTCTAATTTAATTTTTGATCAATCTTTGTAAGAATTTCTACTTTTATCCTCAAATTCTTTGAAATAAAAAAATAAATAAAGTATACTGATTGGTATTTGAGATATGAAAAGTCTTGACCAAATTAATAAAAATTCAGTACCTATAATTCTGCATGTTAATTCAGATTCTTTTTATTGAAGCATTCTAAATATTTTTAATTGGACACTTGTGTTTTTATGGAAATTTGTGAGAAAATAGTTTTGAATTGTCATAGTTGCCATTAAGTTGGCTTTTTTTTTTTTACAATAAACTTTTCATTATCAGGAGAAAAAAAAAAAAGGTTTTTAAGGCTTATTAATTGATATTCTGGTAAATATTTTATTATGGTATTAATAAAATTTCAATTACAAATACTTTCCCACTTATGTAGGTACCCAGAACCTGAAGTAGAATGGTATAGAAATGGTCAGAAACTTTACCCTAGTGAACGTATTAAAATAGAAAAAGAACTTAGTGGCCTTTTAAGGCTTAGCATTGCCAATGTAGAACCAGCAGGAGATGCTGGAAAGTATAAAGTAAGAATTTACAATGATTACGGGGAAGATGAATGTGAAGCATCATTTATATTCGACTGTAAGTAAAGTTCTTAAAT
Source organism: Nezara viridula (assembly GCA_928085145.1). Lineage (NCBI taxonomy): Eukaryota > Metazoa > Arthropoda > Insecta > Hemiptera > Pentatomidae > Nezara > Nezara viridula. The sequence goes on from OV725078.1 coordinate 82,745,711, forward strand.
AATTTCATTAATTATAAAAATAATTATAAACATGTAATAATATAAAATTGAAAGCAAAAAACAAATAAATTTCAGAAAATAATAGGTTCTGCGATAAATTAAAAGCTATTAATAAACATTTAAATATTTTTAAACATTTATTTAATAACAAAGATATGATGCATATGAAATTTAAACAATGGAAACCTGTTCATTTAGCATTTAAAAATTTAAAGCTTCAACTTTATTATTATTATATGAGTTATCTTATATTAATTATAAATAACAATGTTATAGCACTCATTAATAAATACTGTAACCAAAGTGATTTTGTTTTAATTATGAACAAATGTGTTTTTACACCTTAGGCAAGATGTAAGATATTAAAAGTCAAATCTAACCAATAATTAAATTATCTGACATTTTCTTTAATTTTTTTAGCAATGGGGTTGGGTGATCGACATGGTGTTGGTGAACAGTTTAAAGATTTTGAGGCATATAAACATAAAGGAGCTCCCATGCCTTTAGCAGATCGCCCAATAATCAGCAGAATGAGTGACAGAAGACTAACACTTTCATGGAGACCATCTATTCCATTTGGACCAAGGGATCCTGTAACATACCAAGTTGAAATGTGTGAGCTTCCAACTGGTGATTGGTTTACTGCAAGATCAGGTATAAAATTACATAATAACATATTAAAAGGAAATTAACATTGACTGCATAGGTGCAGACTTTGGAGGGAGAGAGTGCAATCACTATAAAAATATTGGAGGGCGCAAGGATATCATTTTGTCTTCTCCCAATAATTTGAAGTAAAAAAATAAATAACTTTAAGGGTTACCCTTGAAGTAAGAATAATGTTGGATATCATAATTTTATTGTTAATAAAATATCATAAGCAAATATTTTATGGAGAATGCCAGAATGTGGAAACAGTTTATTTTTATTTTGATATAGTATAAACTGTGGAATAAAAATATTCTTCAGTTTTAACATTGTTAATTTTTAACTGAATAAGTTCTTGAAATGTACCCTTGTTATAAAGGCTGTCTCCCGTCTCCCACCACCATGTTTAGTATATACAAATATTTAATGTTTTTGTTCTGATATTTTCAAATATATATATATATATATATATATATATATATATATATATATATTTTTTTTTTGGTCAGTGCTACAGACCATGAAGATCTTTGACCGCGAGTGTGGGCTCCTAGACCACATTCCAATTCAAGATTTAAAGTACAGGTTAGGGTCATCAATCCTACGCTCGGTCGGTGTGAGTTGCCGCCAGTAGGCTGACGGGGCTCACATACCTGGGGGGGAGGGGAGGGAGGAATCTCGGGCAGCGTGGCTTTCCTTGGTGGACGGTCACCCATCCAAGTGCTAGCCACGTTCGGCATTGCTTAACTTTGATTACCTATTGCAAGCGCCTTAGCCCTCAAGGCTACTCCAGCTCCATATATATATATATATATATATATATATAAACGGCTTTATTACAACCCTTTATGGCCACATCTTGTAACCTAATAAGCTCTGCCGCCATTCCTTCCTATCATAGCAGTCTTCCTCCAGGAGTGCTCTTGCTAGCATTGCCTTAGGAATACCCTCCATCCATCTTTTTTCTGGTTGACCTCTCTTCCTCCTTTCCAATGGAACATGTTTAAATATCCTTTTAGGCCATCGGTCGTCCACCATTCTCATAAGGTACCCAAACCAACTCAGTTTTTTTGTCTCAATAGAGTAAAAGACGTTAAATGGTTCTCCTGAGACTGTTTTATTAGGTTTGAAAGCTAATTTATGATTTTCTGACGATGGGCTGCAAACCCAACACCATGACTCAGTACTGCTTCTGTTAGAGTTACCCGGGGAACAACACGAGGAGGTAAAGGTCAGGTTCGCCCCCTCCTCCCCCTCCCAAATATGTCCATACAAATAGAAAAAAAAGCTATTTAAATTTATTTTTAAATATTCAGTATTTTATTTTGTTTGTTTCACAATTATTAAGTTGATTTTATATATTTACCATTTTACATAATTTTTACACCTCATATAAAACCCCACCATTTTTTTTTGGTCCATTGCTTTCTCCAATCAAAATGGAAAGTCTGCACCTATTGTATGAAAATTTCATTGCTAATTCTTAATGATTTCTATTATATTTTAGGTATTAGAAGCTGTGCTTGTGAAATTCGAAATTTGGAACCTTTTAGAGATTACAAGTTTCGGGTGAGGGTGGAGAATAAATTTGGTATCAGTGATCCATCACCTTATGCCATAACTTATAGGTTTGTAATTATTTACCCACCTAATACCTTATTCTTTATTAATTAAAAGTAATATAATTCATTTTAAATGATTTGTTTTATACTTAGTACAACATACTTCAGTAGTGAACAAGTACCAGTTGTGTAAATATGAAACTGGAATTCGTCCATAGGTGGTTGTAGTGGTTAGTGTAGTTTCTGTCAAATCTCATTATTGGCACCATTTTGTTTCTTTGACAGATGGCATTTTCCGTGGTAAATTTAGAAATATTACCATGGTAAGTGTCCATGCTCCTCCTATAGAAGACGCTGATGAAGAAGAGAAGGATGTCTTCTACGAATAGTTGGAGGAATCCTTGGACATATGTCCAGGATACAATATGAAGGTCATAGCTGGAGACCTCAATGTAAAATTGGAAAGGAAGAAAGTTATATTCCCACAATTGGTAAACATAGTCTTCATGACCAATGCAACGATAATGGGCGGCGCCTGGTGAATATCGCTGCAGCGAAGAACTTTGCTATTGCAAGTACTATGTTCACTTACAAAGACATTCATAAAGGGACTTGGACATCGCCAGATGGTTGGTTGGTTAACCAGATTGACCACATTCTTGTTAGTGGAAGGTATATCAGCTCCATACTAAATGTGCCTGTTTTCAGAAGTGCTAACGTCAACTCTGACCACTTTCTTAGCATAGCCACAGTCAATGCTAGAATAAACAATGGTTACGGTGGACAAGCACAGACTGGGAAGTGCTATGATATGAAGAAAATCAAAGATCTAGATGTCCAACAAAGGTATGTGCCAACACTAGACCAGAAGCTCATAGAGAATCATATAAGAGAAGAAATGGATGAGGAATGAGAGAGATGCTGAAGAGCTATTGCATGAACAGCTGAGGAAGTTCTGGAAACAACTGGAGGAGAAGCTCGAGCACTGTGGTTTGATAATGAGTGTAAATTTGCCACAGATGCAAAGAATGTGGCATACCAGGCAATAATCAACAGAAGGACACGACATATTGCAGAAGAATACAAGAGAATGAGAAGAGTGGAGAAGAGACTCCATCAAAAAAAGAAGAGGCAACACAAGCATGCTGAACTAACAGAAATGGAGAAGTTTAGGACGGATAAAGATGCCTGAAAGTTCTACCAGGTAGCCAACAGAAGTCGAAATCCTTTTAAGCAAATCTCCTCTATGTGTCAAAACAACAATGTAGTCCTTCTTACAGATGATGAATCCTGCATGGCGGAATGGAAGAGGTACTTCCAAGGCCTATTAAATGGAGGTGGTGAAGTAGATGGACACACTACTAATACACCACTAAAAGGAGATTTAGAGCCTCCTGACGATGAGGAAGTCATCCAGGCAATTGATCGACTCAAAAACTGTAAAACCCCAGGTATTGATGGCCTACCAGCTGAATTATTCAAGCAAGGAGTGACCGAACTTGTCAGATGCCTCCACAATATCATTCTGACTGTGTGGGCCGAAGAGAACATGCCTGAGAAATGGAAGAAAACCTTAATATGCCCTATACATAAGAAGGGGGATATGCTTAAGAGTGGTAACTATAGGGGAATATTCCTCCTCCCATGTGCCTATAAAATATTATCGAATATACTCTTCCAATGCCTCCTCCCATATGCCAAGTGAGAAATTGGGGAGTATCAATGTGGATTCATGCGTGGAAAGTCAACAACAGACCAGATTTTCAGTCTTCATGGAATTTTGGAAAAAGGTAGAGAATATGGATTCAAGATGCACCATATCTTCATTGATTTTAAGTCCGCGTATGATAGCATTGACCGGAATGAACTGTACAAGGCTCTTATAGAACTTAATGTTCCTCCTAAACTTATTCGGCTGGTAAGGATGAGCATGACGGGCATCGAATACTTTGTTCAAGTCCAAAGAAAGCGTCGGGAAGGATTTCTCGAGTGTGAGAGGGGTGAGGCAAGGAGATGCTTTGACATGTCTCCTCTTTAATCTTCATCTAGAAAAAGCTGTCAGAGAATGAGGAATTCAGACAACGGGTACTATTTTCAACAGAACAGTTTAGCTCCTAGCGTATGCTGATGATATAGATATAGTTGGTAGATCATATCAGGCTGTATCTCAAGCATTCCTGGCTCTCGAGCCTGCGGCAAGAGGTCTTGGCCTAATTGTCAACCAAGACAAAGCAAAGTATATGGTGTCTGATCAGCCCCCCCAACAGATCGGTATCAAAGTTGCATTTGGTTCCTGCATGTTTAAACAAGTGTCGGAATTCACATATCTTGGTGCACAAGTGACGTGCGGCAATAGAATCTCAGCAAAGGTACAGGAAAGAATGATCTCAGCGAATCGCTGTTATTATGGACTCCACTCTCACCTATCGAGCAGACTTGTCTCACAATGCACCAACGTTATCCTCTACAAAACCCTCATCCGCCATGTTTTGACTTATGGTTCTGAGACCTGGATTACCGCAAAGGCAGATGAACGGGAACTGCTTGCTTTTGAGGGAAAAATCCTTCACCAAATTTATGGGCCCACCTGTAAGAACGGACAATGGAGAAGGCATAGAAATATAGAAATCTATACCCCTATAATGAGCCTGATGTAATCGTGATTATCAAGACTGGAACATTAAGGTGGGTGGGACACTTTGCACAGATGCCAGAGCAATCAACCCCGAAGAAAATAATAATGGAGTAGCAGTTCGGCAGGCGCAGAGTTGGGAGACTGAAGCTGTGGTGGTCGGAGTGTGTCACAGGTGACTTATGGTACATTGGAGTGAGAAATTGGATGGCAGCAGCACAAAAAAGGGATGTATGGCGATTGCTGTTTGAGGAAGCTAAGACCCGCTTGTGGGTCGTTGAGCTGAATTAATAAATATGTTGTTACAGATCTAATAAGCACTTGTACAACCTAATCTTAGCGGTCCTGCTCAGAAACTTACTTTTGAATAGTTTAATCAGAGCAAAGTATGCTTTATTTCCTGTAATTAGTCCAAATCTTATCTCCTCATCTTCATTTGTTGCATCATTGATAAGGGACCCAAGGTAGCTTAAATTGTTCACCACCTCTTCTAAAATATAGTCGCTGATGACTCATACAATAGGTATGAAAAGTGTTTTTTTTTCTCCTTGATGTGATTACTTTGGTTTTCTCCTCATTGACTATCAGGCCCAAATGACGAGCTTTTGCACCAAGCTTAATAAACTTGCTCTTTATGTTAGCCAAATCCAATGACCACCACTTCATATGCATATGCCAATATCTGGGTCATCTTGGTATACAAATCTCCAGGGTCTAGTTCAGCTTGGTTTGCCATTGTCTATAGGACAATATTAAATAAAATGAGAGCTGATGAGTTTCCTTGTTTTAGTTCATTTTTTTTACTTTAAATGGATCTGAAAATCCACTCAGAGTTTTTACCAGGCATTAATTCTGTACCATGGTACACCTAGTCAGCCTGATGCGCTTATCTGGTATCCCCAATTCTTCCATAGCTATAAAAAAGATGTTTCTGTATCATAGTTCAAGATATATAGACATTGTTGAGAAATTAACAAGTAAAAAATTAGGTGCTAAAAGAAAATTATTTTAACAAATACATTTTTTTTTCAAATATAATCATCATCATCATGTGTGGCACGACATCCCGTTACCGATACTGGGCCTCCTCCAAGAGCCTCCACCAGTTGGCTCTGTCTTCTGCTGCAGCTCTCCAGTTCCGTACACCAAGCAGGGTTCTCGCATCATAGGCCACGTTGTCCAACCATCTCGTCCTCGGCCTTCCTACCCGTCTTACGAGATGCAGCTCCTCCATCATTATTTTCTTTGGTATTTCAACGGTGCTCATTCTGGCCACATGCCCTGCCCACCTTAGTCTGGCCAGTTTAATATAGGTGACTACGTCGATGTCTGTATAGAGAGAACTGAGCTCCCTATTTTTTCTTTTCCTCCAGACATCACCCTCCTTTACTGGACCATAAATCCTTCTGAGGACTCCTCGCTCAAACACACTCAGCTTCATCTCATCGTTTTTGGTCATCGTCCAAGCCTCTGAGCCATATGTCAAAACAGGCCGAACAAGGGTCTTGTATATGATCAGCTTGGTCTTCTTTGAGAGGTACCTACTTCTTAAGTGTCGGCCAAGTCCAAAGACACATCTATTGGCAGCCGTGATCCTTCTTTGTATTTCTTGAGCCATGTCATTTTTGCTATTAATTTCAGACCCAAGGTATATAAAACTTTTCACTCTCTCAAACTTAAAAGAACCTACCTCAAATGGAGAGTTCAGATCCACCTCACCACCAACTCTCATATACTTAGTTTTCCTCTCGTTGACTTCTAGACCAAGTGGTCTTGCAGCTGCTTCAAGGCCTATAAACGCTTCTCTGAGAGCCCGTTCAGACCTACCTATTATGTCAATATCATCAGCAAAACCAAGAAGCTGTGTCAGGCGATTGAAGATTATATCGTTGGTCTGAATACCGGAGTCTCTTACAGCTTTCTCCTCTGCCAAGTTGAACAATAGACAGGCGAGGGCATTCCCTTGCCTAACCCCACTGCTCACTTTAAACTCTTCGGAGTCGTCAGAACCGACGCGTATTCTACATCTCGAGCTGTCCATGGTCATCTTGATTAGGCGTACGAGCTTCTGAGGGATGCTTAGCTCCTCCAAGGCACAGTATAGTTGCGTTCTATCAACGCTGTCGTATGCTGCTTTAAAGCCTAGGAATAAATGGTGGGTGACTACCTTATGCTCCATAGTCTTTTCTAGGATCATCCTCAGAGAGAACAGTTGATCAGTGGTTGAGCCTCCTCTTCGAAATCCAGCCTGATATTTCCCCAGTTCCTTTTCAGAATACGGGAGAATCCTCTCAAAAAGAATGTTAGAGAGCAGCTTATAAGCACACGAAAGGAGTGAGATTCCTCGATAGTTAGCGCATTCTGTTTGATCTCCTTTCTTATAGGCATAGCTTCCCTCTCCCAGATGGTCAGCATTAAATCATGCAGAGCTTTTTTAAGTTCTTCACCTCCACATTTCAACAGCTCTGACTGGATTCCGTCCGGGCCTGGCGCCTTTCCATTTTTCAATTTCCTCAGGGCATTTTCCATTTCCTCCTCATCCGGGAGTTCAATAGAATTCAGGGAGTCTTCCTTCATTACTCCTACTTCTCCGGGCACCGTTCCTCTGTTTAATGCGTCAAATATAATAGAAAATAATAACATGGAAAAGCTGTGTGACAGCAAATCACTATTAGCACTCCAAGTTGACTAACTTATAAAGTATATATATTCAACTTAGTCATTTGGATTATCTACTCAAAATTAAGTACTAAAATTATTCATCATATCTCTGGTTATACTATACATACTTTACGAGCTCATACTGAAAAAATGAAAAAAACAATTAAATAACTTCAATTCCTATGATATTTTTAGATCCAAACTGGAACCAGAAACCCCGAAGTTTATACCATATCTTGCTCCTGGTGTTGATTTTCGTCCAGAATCTTCTCCATATTTCCCTGAAGATTTTGATATAGAGCGACCCCCCCATGATGGTTATGCTCAGGCTCCAAGGTAAAAATTTATTGTTACTGGTTCATTTTTTATGTAAATGTTTTTATAATTATAATTTTATTGCATTAAAAGTGTTATCGATATTTATTTTCCAAATGAAAATAAATTTTAACTGATTCAGTTTTTTATTAGTTTATAATATTGCTTTATCATTTATTTTCCAGATTTTGTTTGTTTGTTAAACAATTTATGTCTTTAAAGATATAATGCATTACTTTTTCCTTTGTTTGTAAATTTTAATTTTTCTTTTATGCCCTTAATATTTTTATTAAATCTACACAAGTAGTCAATCTTCCTACCAGTAGTTTAAAAAAAATTACTGATCCTTTTCTTCAACCAAGATCAACAGTCTACTTTTTCTAACCACCTCCTATTAAACTTGTATCTCACTTTTCCAAAGTACTAAAACAGTTATTTAAAAGTTTCTTGCCTTCTTTTGAAAAAATAACCCTTATAATAGAAGTTTTAAAGCTGGTTCTATAACTTATTTCAAATTGATTAGTACCATTTCTAATTAATAATCAACCATGAATTGACTATTTGAATTTCAAAACCTATGATTTAGTTCTTCAATCACCTTTATCATTTCATTAGTGTGATATTATAGATCCTTTATTGCTTACCATTATCATATCATCCAAAAGTCCTCCAAGCTCTAGTACCAATGTTATTTTGCTGCAAGAAACTTTTTAAAAAGCAACTTAGTTTAGAATGGACTTTATAGATCATATAGTTATTATAGATTTTTCTAATTCTAATTTTTCTAAATAAATAAGATTTTATAAACTATTTTTATTCAATAATATTGATAAATGCAATAATTGAAACATATTCTGTTAAAAACAGTGTATTGTTCCTTCTGATGCCCATCTGGGCTAACTTTATTTTTGAAAATGTGGAAACAGAAAAGGAGGTAGCTTTGAAATCTATTAAGAATCAAAATGGCATGTATGAAAGAGATAATGGAGATATAAATTGAATAGTTCTAGATCTTGATCCGAGAAGGCCAAAAACTGTCCCTGCAAGTATGAGGTAATTGGGAAGAAAACAACTATTTTGAGGATGAAGAACTAAAGGAGGCAATGCAATTTTTTTGGCTAAGCCATTGATCATGAAGGGATCATTATTGAAATGATACTGTGCATGTAGAAAAAAATATATAAGTATATTTTTTTTTCTTACATCTTCTAAGCAATGTCAATAAACAAAAGAAGAGCAAAGGATTGGGGAAATATTGACTTTTCTTTCCTCCTTTTAAAGAAGGAAAGTAATAGAGCTTGTTCTAACCACAGAAATCTCTTAGTGTCTCCTTGAAAGTATATTTTTCAATCTGAGAAATAATAAGACCGTTATGTAAAGAAGGAAACACACTAAAAAAGAAACAATGGGACTTAAGAGCCAAAAGAAACAATATAAACATTATATATATTTTTTAATTTTAATGAAATTTACAACTTTATTACAAGAAAAATACAACAAGTAAATGTGACACATTATATTTTTTTAAAAAAATCAGAAAATTTAATAAAAATGATAAGATAGTTTAGTTGCTGTTATGCAAATCTCACCTAGGCATTTGATTGAACATGTGGATGAAAAAACACTTAGAAAAGGACTAAAGTTTGTCACTTTTTGAACAAATTGGTAAAGCATAAAGCAATCTATTAAAAGACGAAACATCAGTTGAAGTGTGCTAAGAAAATACAGTTTCAATCCTTACTTTACAGAACACATCTATTTTTAATATATATAAAAAATATATAAAATTACTGCAATATAACAGATAACAAACTCAAACTTATGAGTCTTAAAAAAAAACCATAATGAATCATTATTTTTTTCTTAAGTAGATGAATTTATATATCAAGAAGATTTGTATTTAGGTTAAACTTAGTGAAAAAACATTCTACTACAATTGGATATGAGAGACTTAGAAATGATAGACATATAATTGGTAAGCCTTATAACAAAATTAGTTCCTGTAAGGAAAGAAAAGTTAGAAAAAGTTATGAAACAACTAATCTAATGTTCCTAACAATAAAATCTAGGTATTACAGTATAGTATTAATAACGATGTTTCTAGAAACATTTAGTCCCATTTCTTAGATACTATTTCTCTATGACTAGCTTCAATAGTGAATACTAAGTTTCCACATTAAAAAATCACTGAAATTGAGACTGTTTTGAACACTATTTAAACTTGCTAAATTTCTACTTTTATAAGTTAAATAATCTATGCAAAAGAAATCAGATTCAGATTTCATAATTGAATATCAAAAACTAATTGAGATAGTTATTTTTTTCATCTGGGGTTTTCAGGTCTTATTAATTTACAAATTATTATTATATAATGATATTACTTACAATACATTGTTTTTAAAAAAATGAAATTATATATATGTATGTATTTGTTTCTTTATTAAAGTAATGGAAGATTTTGTATGCATTCTTTATTATTTTATGTCCTAATATAGGTTTTTGAGGCAAGAACACTATACTCAGTATGGAGTTAAAGGACACAATTGTAATCTCTTTTGGTTTGTCTATGGTTATCCAAAACCAAAAATGACTTACTATTTTAATGATGAAATTATTGAAATGGGAGGCAGATACGATTCCAGTTACACAAGAAATGGTCAAGCAACTCTTTTCATAAATAAGTATGAAATACTACATATTTAACTAATTTTATTATTTAGTTTCTCTGTTACTAATATAATTTTAATTTATTCTGAATACAATTTAATTTCAATTTAAATCATTGTTTTGTTTTATTATTATTTTTTTATTAACTTAGAATGCTGGAAAGAGATGTTGGAACTTATGAAGCTGTTGCAACAAATGAACATGGAGAAGCTCGACAGAGAGTTCATTTAGAAATTGCTGAATATCCTGAATTTATACGCCGCCCTGATGAACTTACTATTTACCATCGACAATCAGGAAGAATAGAAGCTAGAGTAATAGGTATACCAGAACCTGAAATCAAATGGTATAAGGATTGGCAACTCATAGCTCCAAGTTCTAGAATAAAGGTAATGTATTTATCTATTTAGTTTTAATTAGGTTATTTGAAAATTAAAATAAATATAAGACTTCTACAAATGCATAGTAATAAATGAAAATGCACCCTCTATTTTACTGACGTTCTATAAATGTTTTATGGTGACCACATCAGGAGAAATACATAATTAATTGGTGTCTTAGGTTGTTCTGTTGAACTCAGAGATTTAATTTAGGCTAAATATTAAATTTTTCTCACAATGCAAGTGTATGCATTCAAAAGAACAAAAATGAGAAAACAATAGATTTTTTTTCATGTTCAATATTTTCTTAAAAGATTCTAAATGAAAGACTTTTTATTAATTTATTTTTATATTAATAATAATATTGAGATCTTATTAAAATAAAATTTGGTGAATACTCATGCCACTAAAACCAAGCCAATTGTTGATAATGGATACGATAATTTGGGGGAGCATCCAAAAAGAAACAAAATATATTCCTAAACAGTTTAATCTATCTGAACAAAGCTGATAAATGATCTTTAAATATGAGAGTAAGTCAAAAAGTAAAGTGAAATTTAAAAAATCTATATATTTATTATAGATATATAAATGATACTAGCATTGTTTTTCAACATAATCTCCTTCTACTTCTATTCACTTGGTTCAACTTCAAACAAGTATTTCAATTCCTTCCTGGAAGAAGGTTTTCGGCTTGATGTTCAAAAAATTTTACACTGCTTCAATGACCTCTTCATCTGATTAATAAAGATTCCCTCACAACTCCTCTTTTAATGTGTCAAAAAGATGAAAACCCATTGAAGCCAAATCTGAACTATATGGCAGGTGATACAGCAGCTAAAAACCGAGATATTAAAGGCACGGGACTGTGTTTTTGGTTGAGGAAAAGCATTATCCTGAAACAAACTCACACATTTCAAAAATTTACCACATCTTTTGGATTTGATTTTTGACTTTAATAAATACAGTAGCACACAGTAGCTGTCACTATTTATTGTTTGACCTTTAGGTTTAAAGTCAACCAAAATTGTACCTTACACATCCTGAATATTGTCATCATAACCTTGTCACACTTTATTTTTTTGAAGTGTATCTTTTCTTTTTGTGATTAGTTTTTTATTAAATGTTTTAATATTTTATTTTATAAATAGGAAAAAGATCCCAATTAAAGAAAAAAATAATAATGTTCAATTTTATATATTAAGGAACCAGAAAGTAATGTCATTTCTGAGCATGTCACTATGATTGTCATTTGGCAGCTCATTGTGTGCATCTATGTCAGGGCAAAGACATTCTAAGGTTATAGTGACTTCTTTAGTTGCAAATAATTAAATTAAAATTTTTTTTGTTGCAAATTTGGTGAAATGGCTAGCCAAATTAGATTTTTATTGTGTATATATATATATATCTTGAATATTTAATAGTTGACCGTTGCATTATAAAGGAAGGAGATGGTCCAGGGTTGTGGTCATAAATAGGCTAAATAGTGGTAAAACTATTTAGCCTATTTATGACCGCAACCCCGGACCATCTCCTTCCTTTATATATATAAATAATTATTATTTTTTATTTTTTACAACTAAATTATGTAAAAACTGTAACTTTAGAGGAATAATAATATAATAATAATAAGGCTTAGCGAACCCAAAGGTTCGATGCCGACACCACCAATCGCTTATTACACACCTCCCTCCACCGTTCACCGTCCAAACCCAGTCCCTTCAGATCAGCTTTAATGCAATCTTCCCACCTTCGCTTCGGTCAACCCCTCAGACGCTTACCATTCGGCACAGCAAATATTAACCTTTTAGGAATTCTCTCGTTACTAAGCCCAACAACTTTACAAGCCCATTTGATTCGCCGCGATGAAATTACCTCAATTATATTACCCGGATATAGCTCACGCAATTCGGCGTTGTGTAACCGTCTGAACTCTCCGGTTAACTCATCCTTCTTCGGTCCGAATATTCTACGCAATACTTTATTTTCAAAAACCTTAAGACGCTGCTCATCCCTTAATGTAAGCGGCCAAGTTTCGCATCCATAAAGAACTGTAGGCAAGATAATTGTTTTGTAGATTCTAATTTTTAAGTTCCGGGACAAGAGGCGCGAACTAAGTAGTTTTGTCACAGAAAAATAACAAGCATTTCCCGCCTTCAGTCTAACCTTAATCTCTTCTTCAATTTCGTTTTTTCTAGTTATCGTAGAACCTAGATACCTAAATTTATCTACCTGTTCAAACATATTACCATCTATATCGATATCACCAGTAGTATCGCCATTTTTGCAGCTAACCATATATTTTGTTTTATCCACGTTTATTTCGAGTCCTAGTTCTTTACCGGCTTTCATTAACGTTGTCGTATTTAGTTTTATAGTTTCAACGTCTTCGCTTAACAGTACCAGATCATCAGCATAGCCCAGCACGGATGTTGTCCCGCCCAGATCCAACCCTTTCTCGGTTCGCATTACCTCCCTAATGGCATGTTCTAATGCCAAATTGAACAGGACAGGCGAAAGGGAATCCCCCTGTTTTAAGCCCGAACGAACCTCAAATTTTTCGGACAAATTATTCCCGATTCTAACTTTATTGAGTGTCTCCGTCAAGCAAATCCTGACTAGATTTACTATTTTTTTTGGAATCCCCTGCTCGATTAGAATATTATACAGTTTCTGGCGGTCAATAGAATCGTAAGCCTTTTTAAAATCTATATACAGCTGGTGAACAATACCGTTATACTCCAATTTTTTCTCTAATATTTGCCGTAAAGAAAATATTTGATCAATAGTCGAACGATTCCGTCTAAATCCGCATTGGTAGTCTCCGATAATTTCCTCGGCGTATTCCGTGATTCGACTGGTTAAGATTGAAGTGAATATTTTATAACATACCGGAAGGAGTGAAATTCCTCGATAGTTATTACAATCCGTCCTGGGCCCCTTTTTGTGAATCGGAATAAGAATAGATTCTTTCCATTCTTCAGGTAATTTCTCGTTCACCCAGATCTTTTCAACCAACCGATGTATTTTAGAAACTCCAGCTTCCCCGCATTCCTTAATTAGTTAAGTAGGAATATTATCGATTCCCGCAACTTTATATGATTTTAATTTTCCGATAGCTACTTCAACTTCCTCTTTACTTGGTCCTTCTATTAATGGTTCAGCACTCTGGTACTCAGAAGGAGGACACAGGTCATAATTTCCCGTATTTAAAATATTGTCAAAGTGGTCCTTAAACTTATTCAATATGTCAACCGGATCGGTCAGAATATTGTTATTATCATCCCTAATTCCAGACGTTACGGGCCCTACATATTTACGTGATCTGTTTATACCTTTGTACATGTCTCTTACGTTATTTTCGATTCTATTAGTTTCTATTTCAATTATTTTATTTTTAAGATACTCCCTTTTTTTATTTTTGAGCAATTTTGTCGTTTCGTTCTTTGAGATTCGGAAGTATTCCAGATTGTCTTCGCTAGGATTATTTAGAGCTTTTAATTTAGCGGCTTTTCTTTTTTCGCACATGTTTAAGCAATCTTCATCAAACCACGGTTTGTTATTCTTATTTTCCTTTTTTCCTAGACACGAGTTACCGACCGCTTTAATATTATCCCTGATCTCTACCCATAACTTGTCAATATCCTCGTGGTCCTCGTCAGGAAGCTCTAAAGCTTCAAACCTATTCTTAACATCTAGCTCGAATTGGTTTCTAATTGATGGATTTTTTAATTTTTCCAAATTAAAATTCTCAAAATCGAAACGGTTTTCTTTTCTCTTTTTTATATTAAGTTTTTGTCGAAGTTTCGCGATTACTAATTCATGATCCGACCCACATTCTGCTCCGCGATAAGACCGTACATTGATTATACTGCTTTGCCAGCTGTGTTGTATCAAGACATGATCGATTTGATTTCGTGTTTGCGAATCCGGCGATGTCCAAGTATATTTATGAATATCCTTACGTTTAAACGTCGTACTTTTAATTACCAGGTTTTTCGAGATGGCAAAGTTTATCAGACGGATCCCATTATCATTACTATATTCGTGCAAACTTTCTTTACCAATCGTCGGAATATAAACTTCTTCCCTTCCTACCTTTGCGTTCGCGTCACCTACAATTATTTTCATGTAGTTTCGCGGTAGTTTATCATAAACCCATTCGAGTTTATCGTAAAATTCACTTTTGACTTCATCGTCACTGTCTTCGGTCGGACAATGTATGTTTATTAATGCGATTTTAAACCAACGTCCCTGAAATGTAGCTACCGAAATTCTATCACTAAAGAATTGTACGTCCCTCAAAGCGGATAGTAATCTACTCCTAATTAGAAACCCGGTACCTAAACAATGATTCCCGCTTCCTCCGTACCAAATAGTGTACTTTCCTTCCCTCATCGAGCCCTCCCCTGGCCAGCGAACCTCTTGCAGAGCCACGACATCCAAATTGTACCCATTTACCTCATTCGCGACCGATTTTAGCCCCCCTGCTGTGTTTAAACTCCTTACGTTCCACGTACCAATATTTAAATCGCTATATTTCAACTTGCGCCATGAATCCCCTAAAGCAGTCCCCACCCGGAGACCCGAACGGGGGACTAGTTTACCTCCGGATAATGAGCGTTTTACCTTAGGGAGATCCATGACTTTTTGTGGTGTTTGGTGAACTAAAGATATGTGAGTAGGGCATTCAATCCTACGTCACACCCACCAGCAAGTCTGGTGGGCCCCTACCTCCAGTAAGTCTGGAGGTCCCCTCCCTCCAGCAAGTCTGGAGGGCCCCTCTCATTGTTGGTCAGCGAGTCCATCGGACTTAGCCGGGAGGAACTTCCAAGGAATTTCCACCGACCATCCCCACATCCGCCACCCGTGGGACGCTCCCCATACGCGGTAATGAGCCCGCGCGAGGAACTTTAGAGGAATATATGTATTATTTAATATCTTATTTATATGTATTACTGGGTGTTTAAAAATAATTTATATTGGTTTGTGTATTTATTATTATTATTATTATGGATTGTTTTTCTTTTTATTATTGTATACTATTGTATTATATTTTGTTAATGGTTGCTGTTCAAAGAGATGTTGACACTGCGACCCAAAGAATTGTTATATTTTTCATTAACTCCTTTGTATATATTACTGTTAATGGCCAACTCTATTTGTATGGGGTATTCCCAGAAAAGAAACAAATTATTATTATTATTATATTATATTAATGTTCTTGATTGTAATAAAACTGGTCACCTCCAGCCGGCCGGTCATATTAAGTGTTCTAACGTCACTAAATGGTGCAGCTGACGGGAGTCCTCTAGCAGGATAATGATGTCCCAGATGTGGGAAGTCGCCATCACAATCTGGGGTGATGAAACCAATGAGTTTACCAGAAAAAATTGAGATGGGACGGAGAACATCATAGAGTCAGTTCTATACTCAGCGCCATACTGAATTAGTAATGTTTTCTTTTGCTAGAATTATGTGATACCACGAGAGCCAGAGAATCTCCGGAAGTGACCGAAAACATCGCCACTGGGATTTCTCAGATATGTATGTAATATTTAGAGCTTTTACATATAATATTTAATGATGTAATTTTACAAATAAACAAAATAGTTTGCCACTTAATGATATGGAAACAAAACTGAATAAAATACATAATCGATGTTATTCATAAACCTAATAAAATTGATCCCCATATTATGATATGGTGACAAGAAAATAAAAATGATCTCATGTTGCCGTCAACAGTATTAGACACTCGTAAATATCAAGGATGGTTTTTCAAGTTTAAATCCGATAATTTTGATCTTTCCAACTCATGTTGAACAGGAAGACCAGCAATGCTAGACAATGACACGAATTGTCAAACAGTCGTAACCAGCCTTGGTCGACCATCCAAGAACATTTTCAGCAGATTGGGAAACCACCATATGCAATTTATTGCTTCAACGGCACAATACAGGAGCATCCTTTTTATTGCTTCATCACCGGAGATGAAAAATGGGTCTTGTATGATAATCTAAAACGCAAAAGGCAGTGGCTGTCTCCGAAAAAATTGCCAAGTACTGTTAAGCCAGGTTTACACCCCAAAAAGGCGCTTTTGTATGTTCGGTGGAATATTCCCGGTGTCGCTCATTTTGAAATGCTGAAACCTGGACAAACTGAGAATGTAGACCTTTTTGATACAGCTTTATTGGGAACAATTGGATCATGTAAATCAATCTTTGATTGAAAAGTGACCATCGATTGTCAACAAAAAAGGTGTTATTCTGCAATACAAAAATACAAGATCACACTGCATAAGATGAACCCTGGAAAAAATTATTGAAATGGGGTGGATGATACTGCTTCATTCACCATATTCACCCGATGTTACACCATCAGATTTCCATTTGTTTGGATCGTTCCAACACTTTCTGATTGGAAAAAGTTTGCAAATTTGAATGATGTCCAAAATGCCATCTCTATATATTTTGCTCAAAAACAAATTGATTCTTATTGATATTGCATTGAAAATTTGCACACTAGATGGCAAAAGGTTGTTGATAAGGAGGATTATTCCATCAATGGTTAAAAATTAAAACTCATGTGAAATTTATGTTTGAACTTAATGTAAGACAATGACATTACTTTCCGGTCCCCCTAATATTTTGTAGATAGTATATTGTTTATAAGTAATAGCATCCATCTAAAGACCAAAAGAAACTTATTAGCCAACCTTTAATCCGATGCAGGCGGACAAAATTTGAGTATAAACATTCGAGCTCAGAGAGCCTTAGGAGACTGCTGTGAGTCAAGCCTAATAGTTATGGCTTCGCTAGATTTTGTTTCTCCTCAATTTGTGAAATATCAGATCAAGAGGAACCGATTCAACACCCAGAGGAGGATTTTATTTTGAGGACCACAGGACTGAAAATTTGACTCAACCGAGGTACTTCGGTTAAGATAAAAGGCTGCATTTTGACGCATGTGGCTCCAGTTCAACTAACCAATAAATTCGAACTGTTCTTTTTTTCTTTTAATTTTTATTTTCTTTTAATCTTTTTTTATTTACAGATCATATAAATTTTATTTATTTATACTTTATATATATATATATATATATATATATATATATATATATATATATATATATATATATGTATGTTAGGTTAAGGAATTATTATTTTAGTTTTGAAGATTTTATAATAATTATTATATAGAACTTAAGACTATATTTTATTAAAATTTATGCAATCTTTTGTCATTCCATAAGGTTTATTTATTTTATAATTATTTAATAAAAAATATTAATTTCAATTAAAAAAATAAAACATTAAGTGAATGAATGAGAAATGCTTAAATATACATAAATTATAAATTTCAAAGTATAGAGAACATTTATACGTCATGATTATTCATCTGCCGGAAATTTTATGTTTTACAGGTACAGTACAAATGAAGACTATAATAATTACATATACATGAATAACTGATAAATACTAAAACAACAAATACAAATATAAAATAATAAATATTTTGAATAATTTATATCTAAGAAATAATAAAAGAAAATAAGGGAAATCATAAACAATGACATGAATAAAACTGACCACAAATAAATTAGACGGGTCATTGTCTATGCTGAATGTAGCAAATTAAAATGGTGGGTCCACGCATGTCGAGCAAAACCGACGATTTTATGGCCTTCGTTCACAGAGGGGTCATTTAAAAGAGAAATTTGTATCATTCGAACTGGGCTAGTTCCGATAAATTCTATACGAATTTGACTAAGCATTGAACATTCATACAAAAAATGGAACAGGCCTTTCTTTACTGGAAGGTTACAGAGTGGACAATACCTATATTCTCTGTCAAGCCATGGGATGTAATTGAAATAAAGGAGTTCACACCTGAGCTTGAACAACCAACTCAACTCACCCCCAGTCAAATCCAAATAGCAGCCATCCACGAATTTCAAAGTTGTAAGATCATGAATCAATTCCCTATACAATAGAAATCGATCAGAATTCAATGCTGCTAATTTACACTGCTCCCAATGTTGTTCAGTGATTGCAAACTGTATTGTTGCCACCTGGTCTTTCCATAACAAAAAGCATTCCAAAGACCTGTCGGACCTGCAAGAGTATCTTTCTGCCAAATTGCACCAATTTTTAAACCCAAGGTACTACGTTTAATCACTTCAATGGTGATAACTCTGGAGAGGCGAGGCAGGCACAGTAACTTAAGACAATACTTAAAATGCAGCTGCAAAGTGAACACCTCAAGTGGATTTGCGACTGTCTCCAAATAAATCATATTATTTGGTGTCCTTGGAGGCAACAAAAACAATTTCATAATGAAAAATCTCTGAAACTTTTCCAATATGTCATATCCCTGAAAATGCCAGACTTGAGCTGCATAACATACTATGGGACACAATATCGCATCAAATATTTGTTTTTTATAATATAACATAAGTATCTATAAATTTTTTTATGTGGTGAACTCACACATTTCCTCTCAAATAAATTTCATTAAACAATTTCAGCTATAATTTTTAATAAAATCTGTTGTAGATTCACCAGATTGATCCTGACCTCTGTATGCTAGTCATTAATGATGCAATATTGAAGGATGCTGGTTTATACAGTATCTGTGCAAGTAATGTAGCAGGAGCAGTGAGTACCTCAGTGATGATACATGTTGAGGAAAAAGAGGAACGACCATATCAACATTATGGACGTGGCCACAATGTCAGGGTTAAAACAAAATCTATTCAGGATTATTATGACTTTGGTGATGAACTGGGACGTGGAACACAAGGAGTGACATATCATGCTGTTGAAAGAGTATCAGGTACATTTAAAATAAATATCAAATTACTTATTCTTTAGTGATGTAATAAAATTGAAAAATAGTAATTTTATCTTGAAATAAATTTTTAAAAGATATACAGTCGCGGTCATGGACATAGAATCATTCAGTAAAAATGCCATTTAATTTTAGTTTATTTAATAGATTGCTACCTGCAAGATCTCCGGATATTTCTTTGCTAGTTTTGAAAGGATATTCTAAAAACAATTGCACCATTAAGCTGTCAAATTGTTCGTTTGAGTTTTCTCCTCCCAGTTCTTTTATTTCGCTCCTTGGTGCTTTTTTCATTTTACAAAACTATGACTACCATTGATTGGTGGTACCCTATCCTCATTTCTATTTCCCATGAAAATTCCTCCACTTTATATAACGTCACAATTTTAATTTTTTGAACCAGTCATAATTACAGCTTTAATCCTGGCATAAACTGAACTTAGAAACATTGTTTAAGTTTTCTTGCAACCTAAATAAGTAAAGAAAAATAAAAACATTCAATAGAATCAACTTTAAGAATCAAAAAAATTATGTGATATAATTTCTATAACCACAACTGTACATCTTTGATATATTTAACTAACTTTATTGTTAGGTTATTTTAACCAATACATCTGTATTTGTTAATTAATAGAGAAAATAAATGAAATTTTAAATTCATTTATTTCTTTCAGGTCGCAATTATGCTGCAAAAGTAATGCATGGACGTGGAGATTTGAAAGCATTTATGCACAATGAATTAGAAATTATGAATATATTGAATGACCGTAAAATTATTAAAATACATGATGCATTTGAAACTTTGGATACTATAACATTGATAATGGAATTGTATCCTTTTATATGAAAACAATTAATGAATATGATTATAAACATTTACTCACCTATAATAGTTAATTTTATAATTGGTGATAAAATATAACATAACATTTCCTATTTATTCATATAAGTGCTTTAAGTACACTTCAGTTAAATGTTGCTTTTAGTACTTATAACTTGATTTAATTTGCCTGAAACAAGCCCAAAGAAAATTAGTCAAAATATTATATCATGTAAGGCAATGTTTTGAGTTAGTACATAAAGTTTTAGTGTCAATCTCACAGAATTCACGTGCCCCGTGACACAGGTCAAACACACATAATAGGTCAGAATATTACCTTACATAACAATAAATATTTTGTATGATTTGTTGACCATTTATTATCCATGATAAACCTTCATACAGACATTTATATATGGTTTGTAAATGAAATAAAAAGAAAGGGTGGTCTGGAGGTTTTTACTACTAAATATAAAATGGATATTGATGGAGTTGAAAAGAAAGTTGTAAGTTTTAGTTCATATCTTTACAAAGAGCACCAGATCAAAAAATTGAGGTTAGAACATGTGACATATATCATTCTGTATGGTCCACTTATAATCATTTTTTATTCACTGCTGACTGTGACACAAAGAGGAATCAGAAAAACTTTTACGATGAAAGGAAGGCTATTTTAATAACTTTTTAGTGTTAAAATATTTTATTATGGTTCTTCCAATAACTAAACATTAACAATATTTGTTTTGAAATGATATTGACTCAATATCTGATTGAAAATAATTCAAAAAATACGTTTACGCTAAATGATGCATATGACAATGGAATTGATAATTGAATGGAAAGTTGGAGACTTAAGTTGAAGATGAAAGGGGGGGGCACAATGTGAACAAAATTATATGAAAGACACATCTATAAAAGCTCTCTAAGTAATGAGTATTTAAAAAGATTATGATGCTCTTTCAACTTCTGGCTTCCCCTTCACTTTGGAAGGACCTTCACAGATATGTAAGTGTGAAAAGATATATTATCCAAATAAAGATGAATTTTCTAGAGATTAGAGCCAATCATTTATTGCTTCTCTCCAAAATTTACATCATCATCATCCCGAGCTCTACAATCCATTACTGGATCTTGGCTGCCTCAAGAACCTCCTTCTACTTGTCTCTAGTCCAAATAGCCTTCCACCTATTCCTGAATCCAATTCTGGAATTGGTGCTATCTCCATCTATCCATTTTACCTTCGGTCTTCCCACTTTGTTTTTTCCATCCAGTTCCATGCTGAGCAACTTCTGGGGTTGAGGTTTCATCCATCTGCACATCTTAGCCTTGCTATCTGGATATATTTTACCACATCTGGCTCTTTGTATAAGTTGGCTGGTCCATGGTTATTTTGTTTTCTCTATTTGTTGTTCTACTTTACTGGGCCAAATATCTTTCTTTCCAAAACTTGTATTTTTCTCTCACTGGTCTTTGTCATAGTCCATGTTTCAGGCCCATAAGTCAGAACCAGTCATATGAGGATTTTGTACGGAAGTTTAATTGATCATAGTAGTGAACGTCTTTTCATATACCTCAGGAGGCCATAATAACAACTGTTTGTGGCAACAAGTCCTTGCATCACCAGATTCATGTTATTATTTGTCGCTCCTGATCATAAGCATTTAAACCTTTAAACTTTTCCAAAGTTATATTTACTAATTTGAAAAGTTGGTCCAGTTTGATGGCTGTCAGTTATTATATATGTAATATTTTCCTTGTTGACCTGAAATCCCATCTTCACTACTCCTGCCTCTAGCAAACAGTAAGTGTCTGTCATAGCTGTCAAAAAGGATACGGAGCCCTTCCTCTCTCAAAGGGGTCAGCCCCTCCCCACCTATCATGGGATAGGGGAACCGTAGGGGTTTACCCCGGGCCTGTTACCATTCATTGCTTCTGGGACCTTAGGTTCAAAAATGGTACTATGGGTTGGTAGTCTGTCTATTTTAGGCAATGATTATCTGGGCTGGTGGCTGGGGCCGCTTTGGGTATGCTGGTCGCAGATGTAGTGGTCGTGTGTTAGATGTTCCCCAGTAGTACTATCTCAGTTGATCTGGTTACCTCCTACTGTGGGGAAGAAACTTGAGAAGTAGGTTTTGTCTTTTCCAAGGTCATTAAGTGGCATCCTTATCCTATGGTCGTGGAGGAAAAG
The DNA here is from genome assembly GCA_928085145.1 of Nezara viridula. Taxonomy (NCBI): domain Eukaryota; kingdom Metazoa; phylum Arthropoda; class Insecta; order Hemiptera; family Pentatomidae; genus Nezara; species Nezara viridula. The sequence goes on from OV725078.1 coordinate 82,768,434, forward strand.
GATAGGGAGGAGTGCGGTTAAGGCCTTCAGGCTAGGCACGGCTCCTTCCGTTCCTGTCCTCTGTACGACGTACACACCTGTCAGGGATCTTGAAATAATGCATATATCATTGGCGTGAGCTAGTGTTTGCATGCTTTTTGTTTATAAAGTGCCTATTGTTTGTATACCAGCATATCTCATTACGCTTTCTACAGTTAGGCTAAAGAGAGTGCACGCTCTCTTGTCTCAAACCTTGTTCACCCATGAATTTATTTGACAAATCTCCTTGTACTCTTACGTGGCAGCTGGTGTCCACCATAGTATGACCAAGCTTATTTACTTTGGTGGAATTCCAAGTTTTTCCGTGGCCATATATAGTTTTTCTCACCACACACTATATGCCCCCTAAAGTCCATAAAAAAACATATGTGTATTAGGGTTGAATTCTATTACTTTCTTCAGGATCTGCTTCAAAGTGAACAGCTGGATGGTGGTGGACTTCTCCCTAGATAAGCCACTCTAATAAACTGCTGCGAAATTTAAACCCTGCAAAAATAATAGATGTCATAATGTCTTGGTGATAGAAAATAATTTGTTATAATATAAAGAATATGAATATGAAAAAGTCACAAAAAAATAATGAATACTTAACCAAATAGCCAAAGAAGAAGTTGAAACTTAAATTAAATGTTAGTATTGTTTGATATTATGAGTCTAGATCCTGTAAAGGAAAGTTTGTATATATTTTCTGGTACAGGTCTCTATACGTCTGGACCCTTCATGATTTTGTGGTTAATAAAATTGTGTTTTTTATTTTAAATTATTATTATTTTTAGTATACAAATATTGTTCTTAATGATTCAAAATTAGAGCAAGTGGTGGAGAGCTGCTTGATGCCTTAACAAGACAAACACATACTAATGAATCTGAAATAGCCTCATATATGCGCCAACTTTTATGTGCTCTTGATCATATGCATGACCAAAATATTGCTCATTTAGGATTAACAGTAAGTATTAATTTATGGATTAATCACTATATCTACTTTTTTATATAACAAAATAAATGTTTATTGAAAGTTATAATTATATGTAGTGTTTTGATTAGTGCTTAACTCAGTGAGATCTTATTTCTATTTGTTGTTTGTTATCCTTCTTTCTTTTTTCATTAAGCAATATTGTTACAATTTTAAATATGTCAAGGCATTATTACTTTATATTTTGTTTTTATTAACTTCAACAATTACAAAAATTGCAGACTTCTATAATAATAATAATAAACTGGGAAGCTTCTAGGCTAGACAAAATACAAAATTATTGGCTGAAGTATTTAAGCAGTATTTACACTCATTTAGCTTCATGGTATCAAAAATTACTATCTCAAGATGTAAATCTTCCTACAAACTTCTGTACAGGCATGACTTATGGCGTAAGGAAAGTGAATAAGAAACAATTAGAGCCCCAGGATTTGAGACCAATAACATGTCTGAATGGCTTGTACAAGACAGCCGTTAATAACGGCTGTCCTAAGATACAAGCCAGCTGATTTCATTCAGAGAAAGGCCATCATATCTGTGGAACAGCTAGGTAATAAACCAGGTTTAAAAGGATGCAAAGAACTTCTGGTGATTGATTTGTTTATTGCTGCTGAAGTTTCTATAAGTTCTCACAAGTTTACTTTATCTCAGATTGACTACCGCAAAGCATTCAATTCAATTCCACATGATTGACTTTTAAACGTTTAATGGAACTTTGGAAAGTGTCAATCTGCACACAAACTTGGAATGGAATGATTGCCAATGAATATAGAATATATAAATATAAAGAGGGATATTTTTTAAGGTGACTCCCTTTTATCCTATTTGCTTGTTTGGACTCAATCCACTCAGAGAACATTATTGAGGGCTTCAGGTAAGGGATACCAACTTAATTCTGAAATGAAGTTCTCCCATTCACTCTATTTGGATGATAAATGAAATGAGAAATCTTCTGAAAACAGTAGAGACGCGCAGCAGCGATATAAGAATGAATCTGAGAATAGATAAATGTGAAATAATATATGTAAAAAGAGGAAGAATTTTTAAAGGGAATGATATAGAGCTTTCAGAAGACCTAATTAAGCAGATAAGAGAATCTGATTCTTACAAATACCCAGTAATGCATCAACTACAGTAATTCAAGAGTAATTGCAAGAAATTATTTGAGAAAATAATCAAATTAGTGCTTAAATCCGGTTTAATGGAAGAAATATAATTAGAGCACTGAATGCTTGGGTAGTACCAGCATAAGCTTGCTCATTTGGAGTTCTAAAGTAGACTAAAACTGATTTAGAATGGTTAGATTCCCTCCTTAGAGTCAAAATGGTGATATCAAGGAAAATACACCCAAAATCATCAGTGGTGAGGTTATATCTTCCTTGGAAGGTGGGATAGTGTGGTTTTATCAGTCTTTTGAAGTTATGCCGGGAGAAAGAAAATAACCTTTGGGCTTGCATTAGAAGTCATACCTCTAACATCTTCTTAACTATTGCACCACTAGATGCAAGTTACACAGCTTTGAATCTATCAAATTCTGAAACCCCTACATAGTAATATAGTAATAAATGGAAAGATATACCACTGCATAGACGATTTTATCATTCACTAGGAATAGAGAATCCGGCATCGTTAAAGGAATAGACTGAACGAATCGTTCAATATGGCTTAAAAGTAGTAATATTTGTCCTAAGACCAAAGGATTCTGGTTATCCAAGAACAGGTAGTTACCATAAGGGAATATAAAAAGCATCTTTTTGGAGAGAATATAAGTGACTTATGTCACCTATGCTAAAAGGCAGCGTAATCAATTCAGCATCTATCTTCTGGATGCACAATATTGGCATGTAAGGAATACTTACTCAGGCACAACAATGTAGCTAAAGTAGTGCTTCAAGTCATGGCTCAGAAGCTGAAACTCTGGAATAACTATTGTCCATATTACAAATATTGTCAGGAGCCACTAGCAAATCCAGGATTTAATTTTGGGGGGCTCCAGCCCGAAAGTTTTTTTTTATACATATATATATAACGATAATTACTTTGGAACAAAAAGAAAGAAACTAACTACCTATATGAAATGGTGTTCACATGTTTCATGAAGTCCTATTAAATGTAGTTACATGAACAATGATACTTTTCGAGATAACTTTTTAATATTTTTTTCATAAGACATGATTATATTTTACCATTTTGAGAAAGGCTTCAGCCCGAACTACAATGATATATTTAATTCAATTATTTTTATTACTATAACCCAATATTACTTTTCATTTAAAATTATTTTCATGGCAGCCTGGGGATCTCTTGATAGCCCATCCTGGAGGAGATGATTTGAAACTATGTGACTTTGGTCTCAGTAGAAGAATACATCCAGGGCAATTGTCACCCTTGGACTATGGTATGTAATTAATGTTTTTAAAAACAAATTTCTAAATATTTAATTAAATAAGTCATAAGTTCTATAAATATAGATATATATTTTTGCCACATTAAAATTATATTTTTATAAAATAAATACCAAGTTAAATAAAATGTATATAATTAATACGTGTTTCTTCCCATTGATGGCTTGCCAGTAGAGTGAACCAGAGTAGGTTTTATTGATGAATTATTTAAACATTTAAATCACTCAAGTACCTGTTTGTTGGTGAATATAAACTATATTAACCATAAAGGGGATAATGTTTAATGGTTAGTTGTTACACTACCAATGTTCTATTGGTCTTGAGTAATAAGTTTCTGATTATGTGAAAAAAATAAAAAACATTTCATAAGCCTCTTCATTCTCATCCAAAGCTCATCAGACAACCTTCCATAAATTAGAACACTATCTTAAAAGTGGGAGAAAGTAATCTGTAGCTCTTTAGAGATATGAAATCATGAAATCTTAGAAAATATTTATGTAGGCATAGTGATTCCTCTCTTTGTCAGTCAGGGACGTCTTGAAAATTATTGTTTTCCGTTAGGTGGCAAAAGATAAAATTTCTCAACAACTTCAATGGTTAAAACAAAATTTCTCAGCAATTTTATTGGTTATTATTAAATTTCACAATTTTAATAATTGGAACAAAATTTCCCAGGATCTTAATTTTAAAAATTATGATGAGTTTATTTAGTAAAGAAGTATTTTACTTTTTTAAACAATTTGAATCTGTTCTTTTAACTGAACTATTGTGAACATTGATACTTTACAACAGTAATTTTTATTTATATTTGAACACAACAATGCATTGATAAAATCTCAATTTCTTAACTAAGTATTGGATTTGACCTCATTAAGAAATTTATATGGAAATTAGTGATAACACCATAAACAGTATGGAAAGGAGATGTTAATATTACTGTGACATAAAGAGTGTTTTACCTATGACATTCAACCTGATACTAAAATATATATATATTTTTTTTTTTTCTGTTGGCTCTACAGACATTTTAGATCTTTTGCCGCCTGAACCAGCCTTCTCCACCTCTGCCTATCTTAGGCTACTGCTTTCCAGTTTGTGGCATGAAGCTCAGCCGTATCTTTGTATCCTATTTATCCATGGCCTCCCACGTGGTCTCTTGCCTACTACTCTGGCATTCATTTTCGTGTAAATGCAGCTATGGAAAAGATGGATTGCTACGAGCTACATGCCCTGCCCATCTTAACCTCCTTGCCTTCATGTTATGAGATATTGACCGACCTATTTCTTTCAGCAGTTCTTTATTGTTCCTTATCCTCCATGTGTCAAGGTTCTGGTCCCATATAGGTCTTGTTATCCTACATAGAACTTTTCTTTCAAATCTCTCAATTCTGGCTTCTAGTGTGCAGGTTAGAGCTCAGGTTTCACAACCGTACTGCAGAACTGGCTTAATCGCGGCATTGTACACCCTTATTTTTAGATTTCTGGAGATTTTTCTGGATTTTAGTACTTTTGAAAGAGAGAAGAAAGATCTGTTCGCACTTGTTATTTGCTGGTCTATCTCTATTAGTTGATCATTTATTGAGGTTATTGTGGAGCCGAGGTATTTGAATCTGTCTACTTTCGGGAATGACTTAGAGTCCACGCAGATCATGTTATTAGGATGGATGTTTCGACTAACTATCATGTATTTTGTTTTCTCTACATTGACCTGTAGTCCGATTTGCTGTGTTTCTTTTAACAGAGTCTGAGCGAGTCTCTCAATATTCTCTTGATTACTTCCAAGGACAGCTATATCATCGGCATATGTTAGGATTTTATGTTTCATTCCAACCCCTCCATCTTCGTGTGATGTTCTTATTAATTCTCTAGTGCTAAGTTGAACAGCATCGGCGAGAGTCCATCTCCCTGCCTCAAACCCATTCGAACTTATAAGACTTCAGATACTTCTCCTTGTATTAATACCCTGCATTTAAGGTCATTTGTACACGCCTTCGACAACCTCACTAACTTCCCAGTAACATCCAGTTCAGTCATGATCTTCCAGAGACAGTTTCTGTCCACGGAGTCATAGGCTGCTTTGAAGTCGACAAATAATGCGTAAACGTCCTGATCTACTTCCCATCATTTTTCAAGTAGCTGTTTTAGGATGAATATCTGATCTAGTGTACTCCTCCATCTCCTGAATCCTGTTTGATGGTCGTCTATTATGTTTTCATAATTCAGATATATCCGATTTAGCAGAATATTAATCATTATTTTATAGGCGACCGAAAGTAGTTCTATGTCTCTGTAATTGCCACATTCATACATGGAGCCCTTTTTAAGGATAGGGCAGATCAACCCTGTGTTCCATGCTTCTGGTATCCGTTCCTTTTCCCATGTCTTCTGGATTAGATTTAACAGCTTGGCTCTAAGATCTTCTCCCCCATCCTTGAACAATTCTGAAGATAGGTTATTTATCCCTGAGTCCTTTCTTGTTTTAAGCCTGCCAATAGCTATTTCCACATCCAGAATATCTGGTTTTTCAACCTCAAGTGGGTTGATGTCCTCAATGTGGTCCAAGTCTTCTTCATTTGTGGGGTGCCCTTGATATACAGCTGCTGGAAGTGTTCCTTCCAGATGCTTAGGATCTTTTCTTTTGATGCCGTCAATTTGTCATCTTTCCCTCGCATTTGTGTATTTCTCACTTTATATCCTACCCTTTCTTTCCTGATGTCTGCGAAGAATTTGCATATATTTCCAGCCTGCCAGTTTTTCTCAATAGTTTGTAATCTTTCTTTGAGGAATTCTCTTCTGACTGTTCTTATTAGTTTGTTTGTCTTTTTCCTGGTGGCTGTGTATTTGTTCAGCATAGCTTGATCAGTTTGTAAGCAGAGAACTTTTTCTCTTACTTTTCTTCTTTTCTCCACTGCCTTTTCGCATGCTTCTGTGAACCATTTCTTGGCTTTTCTTTTTTCCTGAATCCCTATTACTTCCTTAGCTGTTTGTTTTAGCCCTGACTCTAGTGCCTCCCAGTGTTGGTCAACCATGAGGCCTTCCGAGTTCAAGGGTTTGAATTTATTTTTCAGCTCAATTTGAAATTCAGCTTGTACTATATATATACGTAATTTGAAAAACCCTATAGTACAAGCTGAATTTCAAATTGAGATTTATATATATATTTATATTATATTATATATATATATATATATATATATATATATATATTATATATATATATATATATATATAAATCTTTATAGAATAGAAGAAATCATTACGTAAAGTATTTTATTTTTATCAATTTCTTCCCTAATATTTCTTCAATGAAGGTAATTATAAATTTTGATAATAATAAATGGAGTTATAGAGTGTATTCTAATTAATTTTCAATATTTTATACATCCAAGCATATCCAAGATTAAATATATTACAATAAATACATTTTAAGATGTAGGTATATTTTTGTGTGAATAAACAATATTCTATTTTATTTTTTTTTAGGCATGCCAGAATTTGTTTCTCCAGAAACAATCAAGGGGCAGGGTGTAAATACTTCATCAGATATGTGGAGCATTGGTGTTATAACTTACTTACTACTTACTGGAATTTCATTGTTCCGTGGAAATAATGATATGGAAACACTTAATTTGGTAATGTATTACTTTCAATACTTGAATCTCATTATTAAAAAGATGTTTAATTGCTATTTTCTGTCCTCAAATATCTTTCAGACATAATGAATTGCCTCTAAGGAATGGCCAACAAAATTTTGATCTGTAAGCTGAAAATTGGACAATTTACTTTATCAAATCCACTTCTTAGCTATACAAATCTTTCAAATAAGTATATCAAGCCTTGCTTCTGTAAAACACTAAAGTTATTTCTTTATTATTTGTTGCTGATATTTATATTATTATCTGTTAAAATACTTATTAGATCCTTGTTTTTGGGAACTCATAGCAATGGAAGAAGATGATTAATTTTTTTGGGACATGTCCCTCTATGTCTGGTTTTGAGCAGAGTAGATTCGGTTAAATGCTTGCCTAGGTCAGCCAAAATTTATATCAGGACAGTCCCTTAAAATGAATTTATATATTTCTACTCTGATTAGGAATGAGAGACAAACCTTAGATTAACATTGTTGAATAATGTTTTTAATGATTTTTTAATAAAAATCTATTCATGTTAAATATTTCAAAATTTATTCTCTTTTAATTTTTTATTTAGAAAGGAGACTATCTGGGGTGGCGGTCATAAAAAGACTTAAAATAGTGAAAAAAATATTTTATTTCAAACCAACATTTCAACCCAACTATGCAGGTTTTCTTCAGAGCTAGAAGGAACAAGATACAAACGGATATAGAGAATTGTGGGAGTTACATGAAAGTTATAAAAAGAAGTATAACTAAGTAAGCAGAAAAATTGAAGTATTCTAAACAGAGTAATTGATTTATACTAAATAGAGTAATTATAATTGAAATACACCAAATAGAGTAAATGAAGAATAACTAAGTACCAAAACCTATAATAAAGTAGATAAAAATTGGAAACAATAATTATAGATAGGAAAATTTTTTAATGCAGTAAGGAAGAAGGATAATTGTGAATATAATCTGACAAATCTTAAAGGAAGATGAAAAGGAAAAGAATGAATAATAAATATGTGAGGATGAATTAACAAATTGGATGATAGGATATAGAAAAAAAGGTACTTCTGTATTAGTCGCTCAGGAAGGAACCTCCCTTCTTATCTCTTGTAACCTCTTGTTATTCTTCCATCACTTGTGCGTTATTCAATTGCTTTCAGCTTTGTTTATTTTTTGTTAATTTTGTTATCTTCTGTTGAAATGGATATAATTACACTTTGTGAATTGTCGTCTTCAGAAGAAGAAGCCATCAAATACTTTCAGGAGGTCAAATGAAATTCCATAAAGAAGGTCATGAAATGAAGTTTGACAGGAAGACAAAATGTTTTTGTTGCAGTTGTAAGGAAAGATTAAATGGAAAATAATGAATTAAAAAGTATGGAGGAATGAATTGACAAGTGGATGGAAGGGAAAAGAAAAAAATTTAAACAAAAGAGAAATAAAAAATAATGGACATAAAAGATAAAATGAGATTTTGTTTTTATGTGTGATCTCTCATTTTGTTTTCATTTTTATATTTACATTCTACTTCTATGTACAATCTTCTGTTTACCAAGTATCCCCTCCACCCCTCAACAATGTCAGCACATTACCCCAATGTTAATTCTAATAACTTGGCAGTTTCACACCAAATTCCATTCTGACCACACTTCAGGACAGATTGCTATCTGCCAATGTTTATAACCTGTTCTCGGGCAGCATGGCTTTTCCTGGTGGATAGTCGCCTAAATTAGGCGGTCACCCATCCAAGTGCTAACCACGCTCGGCCTTGCTGAAGTTGGTTACCTATTACAAGCGCCTTAGCCCGTACAGCTACCCCAGCCCCTATATATATAGAATAGAATAGAAAATAATTTTATTCTGGGACGAAGTCCCTTCCGAATAACAAAAAATTACAAAATTAAAATGTAATATCTGGCCAAATAAAAACAAACATAAAAAGTAAAGGTAAAGATAAATCAGTAAAGAAAATATTAGTTTTACATACTATATACAAAATAAAATAAAAACAAAATCTATAAACAAAACTCTTGAAACCTTGCCAAGACACTTAAAACTCCGTACAATTGTAAAACATAAATATACACTTTTAGAAAAAATGAAAAATACAGTAGAATCTTCATACCAGTAAACTCTGCTGTGTTTCTGTTGAAAAAAAAAAAAAAAAAAAAAGTCGAATCTGCTAATAAGTATTTCAGTTATGAGCTGTATGTAAATACATTATTATGAATAATATGTAATTTTACATAAAAGGTTAGCGGGTATCTGACTGTTTTTGCGACAGGAATTGGAATAGGAGGGTTTTGAATGTAGACAGGGATGACGAATGCCGAATTTTGATAGGAAGGGAATTCCAAAAATTAACAGAGCGAGCTATGAAGGAGTTTTTGAACGAGGCAGATCTGTGAGAAGGAATGTAATATATATATATATATATATATATATATATATATATATATATATATATATATAAAACAATTTTATTTTTTAATTTATTTATTTTAGGAGACAAAATACAACATATATAACACTTAATACATACAACGTATATACGTTCATACTTTATATGTACATATAAATCACTTTCATCATTTCATTTATTTTGGCAGACAAAATAGCTTAATGATATTTAAAATAGCGAGGAACAGGTCCTCTTCTCTGTGAGCCCATTGCCACAAAAATTCAAATAAATAGGAATCCAGGTGTTGCCTCACAGTTCCTCAATGTTTTTTATTTCTCCACTTAACTGAGCCCCATAATCGTTCAAAGTGTTGAGTAGGAGCCACACTTGAAGGATCAACAAAGATATACCAGTGATTCACCTGGAAATGGTTATACTTTGCTTCACTCACTTGTTGTGTGTTATATCCTTTCCAACAGTCAGAATATTTGGTGCTTCTCACTTCTATATTACTTTTAATACATACTAATAAAGTTGTTGCTTTTCTGTCTTTTATTTTAACCATGAAACACTCATCTGTTTCTCGGCAACCTCCGCCAAACATCTATTGTTCTAAGAGAACTCTCCCTATATTTTTCTTACAACTGCTACAAAAACATTTTGTCTTCCCATCAAACTTCATTTCATGACCTTCTTTACGGAATTTCATTTGACCTCCTGAAAGTATTTGATTGCTTCTTCTTCTGAAGACGGCAATTCCCAAAGTGGAATTATATCCATTTCAACAGCAGATAATAAAATTTTAAAAAAATAAACAAAACTGAAAACAATTGAATAACGCACAAGTGACAGAAGAATAACAAGAGGTTACAAGATTTAAGGGAGGTTCCTTCCTGACTGACAAATACAGAAGTACCTTTTTTTCTATATCCTATCATCCAATTTGTTAATTCATCCTCACATATTTATTATTCATTCTTTTCCTTTTCATCTTCCTTTAAGATTTGTCAGATTATATTCACAATTATCCTTCTTCCTTACTGCATTAAAAAATTTTCCTATCTATAATTATTGTTTCCAATTTTTATCTACTTTATTATAGGTTTTGGTACTTAGTTATTCTTCATTTACTCTATTTGGTGTATTTCAATTATAATTACTCTATTTAGTATAAATCAGTTACTCTGTTTAGAATACTTCAATTTTTCTGCTTACTTAGTTATACTTCTTTTTATAACTTTAATGTAACTCCCACAATTCTCTATATCCGTTTGTATCTTGTTCCTTCTAGCTCTGAAGAAAACCTGCATAGTTGGGTTGAAATGGCTTGAAATAAAATACGTTTTCACTATTTTAAGTCTTTTTATGACCACCACCTCAGATAGTCAGTCTCCTTCCTCAATAATAATATACAAAGATTATTCAATTTTAATTTTTTACTATAACCCTTCTTGTTTCAAGCCAATAGGGCAACAGAATAATTCTTCTTTCTCCAATTAATCATATTTCTCCTCATCATGAGATGCATGCATCAAAGTTCCATATTATTTGAATTTAAATATTGATACAAATAGGTACTAATGTATATTCTTACTTTAAAAAAATACCAAAAAAAAAAAACCTGTACCACTAAAACGCATGAAGTTACTCCATTAAGTTTTAAGGTCCTTCAACCCTAACTTGAGACTTGCCTTCAAATCTCACCATACTCTTACTAACCTCTACACTTTTTTAAAAGATCCCACTCCTCTCTCATATTGTTCCCATGTTGTATACCACATCCCTTGTTCCATCTGTAACTGTTATTCTTCTTATATAAGTGAAACCAAAAATCTCCTCAATGACCGTGTCACACAGCATAAATATTCTATTTCCTTCCATAATACTACAGCCTCCAAACTCTCTGAACACTCCTTATCTCTTAACCATACTTTCAATTTCGACAAAACTTCCATCCTAGCTTCTATTTCCAACCAAGACAGATTACTTATCTCAGAGGCATTGATATTCAACTCGAACTACAACCTGAAAAACTAACAAACATAATTTATCCCTGGCTTATTCCCAAATACTGAATTTATTTTTTTAAAAAAGTTAAATAAAAAAAGTGCTACATCTTAAACCATAAAAGGTGCCTCTTCACTTTAGTCCAAGTTCTTTAGCTGTAACCATTACATATTGAAGGTAGTTCACATTTTGGTGTTAGTAAGACAGTATCACTTGATTCAAAGAACTAGTACGTGTAGAAGTTGTATTTTGCACATTTATGTTTTATTCACATAATTACTTCTTCCCTTTTTCTTCTTTTCAGATCCTTACCATCTCGTTTTTCTCCCATATTGTTACTTAAATAATAAGAATCACTGCATATAAAATAAGACATGTTTCTATTGATATCACTACATCTTATTATTTTTTACTTAATCGTTTATGAAATTCTAATACTTAATATTATATTTCATTCTTTCCTATTGAACATATAATGGCATCATCTTTCAACATTTACCACATTTTATTTATTTTATGTGCAACTTATTTCTCCAATTCATCTATATTACTTAATATTCCATTTCATTTCATTACTTGTTATGTTTTACTTTATTACTTTTCATTAGTTATTTTTTATTTTAATTATATGTTAATTTGTATTCACTTCTTAGAATTTTTTTATTAGCAGATAACAAACATTTATTCTCATACATTTTCACAATAGTTGTTTAATCATTTTTGGTTATCTTGTTTTTCCAGAGCTGAAACTTAGGCCGTTTCAAAAACAAAAACGTTTTTTTTGTACTTTTGTTCTCACTGACTGCAACCCGAACCAGCTAATAATTAAACATTAAACATAATTATTTGATTGATATTTTAATTATATATTTTTAAAATATTATTATTTTATTTTTAAAGGTTAAAGAAGGATATTGGGAATTTGATGAAGAGTTGACAAGAACATTATCTCTAGAAGCCAAGGACTTTATAACGAAGTTGCTGGTGATAGATCCTAAAGATAGGCTAGATGTTAAAGCTGCTCTAAGACATCCATGGTTGAATTATGCTGACCGTCTCCCTCCAAATCTCTATGAAATACCTACTGAAAAATTGCACAATTATTATAATTTGTGGAAGTGAGTACTTTAATAGAACACTAATTTTAATTTATAGTAATTTATATTATAATTTACGATAATTTTACCCAATGATAGCATAATTTTTTATTTTTGAAAGCTAAGCTAAAGGGTACCAGCTGCATAAAAATCTCCTCAGTAATTGGAATCTATTTCAGCGATTTCAGTAATATCTTTGTCTTGTTTCTCTTGCTCTTCTGCATTTCAGTGTCAAGCTCAGATTTCGGTACACTTTCTCCACTCATTGGCCATCTTTGGCCATTTAACGCATCTGGCCTTACATCTTTCCTCTTCTTTTTCCCAATACTTCCAAGTGCTCTCTTTATGTCATCCTGCGCTCTCCCACAAGACTTTGTCCTTCAGGTTTCACCTTCACACACAATTTCATCTTGTAGGAATCTGGAATTCTCCATACTAACTAACTAAATCATCTGCTTCTCAACCTTCCTCTTTTCCTCTTTCTACAGAAGTATTTTCCTCTTCTAGTATTTCCTTCTGCACCCTTTCATTCTCCATTCTGACCACATGTCCTGCCCATTTCAGTCTACTTGCCTTGATGTAGTGAATAATGTTATGATTCTCTGTTATCGCCTATATTTTGTTGTTACTCTTAATTTTCTATTAACCATTAACTCTTGTAGCACTAAATCCTTATTATTATTTTCCTTTCAAATACTTTAAGTTTACGGTCTGGAATTCTCCATACATTTCCCAATCACCTGAGTTGACACTCCTCTACTTTTGCTTTCACAGGGACTATACCTAATTTGTTCCTAATGACTTCATTACTTATACAGTCTCTCTTTATCTTTCCTATATAAAGACATTATCATCATTTCTGTGGCAGTGATTTTTGAGATATGCTTCTTCAGGATTGTCCAGTGTTATTGATACTGTTTAGAAGATCTCTAGTTTAGTATTCCTATTGATCTTCTTCCTGCCGATTAATGAATTGCTGATTTGGTAGAAGACTTAACTTTCCTCATTCAGTTTGAAATTACTGGATCAAGTCTGCTTGCAAGTGTATCCAGATGTTGGTATGAATCCATTCATTCCATCATCTCTCCATTGCATGTGATATTTAATGTTTCTTCATTTCTTCCAATACGTATTACTTTACTTGGTTACATTTATCTCCACCCCTGTTCGTATTAATTTCTCTCTCTATTCCATAACTACTTTCTAGAGGTAATCTTGAGAGTCTGCTATTAGCACTATATAATCTTCAAATACAAATGTCAGGGGGTCATTTAAATTACTAAAAAGTTTGGATAAATTAGAAAACTACACACAATAAAAGATTAAAACTCAATAGATACATGTATTAACTCTTTCACCTTGAAATAAAATCTACTCAAGTATTTTAACAGATTTTCTTACAATTTATTGATTTATCCAGTAATTTATTACTGGAGGCAACTCACACCGACTGATGACCCTACCCCTGTGTACTTAAATCAGGAATCGGGATGTGGTCTAGGATAACATATCTCGCGGTCAAAGATCTGCATAGGCTATAGCGCCAACTGAAAAAAAAAAAATATATATATATATATGTATATATAGATATAAAGTCAATTCTTTTTTAATGAATTGAATTATTTTGTTTGTTTTGACATAACTAAAATGAGAGACTGCATCTTGATGCTTACTTAGAAGATAAAGAATTCTTAGAAAATAATCGGACTATGCAGCTAGTCATCTTTTATTAAAAAATAGTCTTTAGCATTTTATGTTTCTTTACTTCTCTTTTATGGATAAATATTCCATCCAATATTACTTCTCTCAATTTTTGTTTTTGTTTTTTTGGTCACTTTGAAATCCTTGAATGTTTAGACTATCAAAGTTCAGAATCCTGAAGTTAAACTGTATTAGGTTCACACATAGCCAAAGAAAAGAATATTTATTTTCTCCAAGGGTGTGTAAGCATAATGAGTTTGTTAACTATACCCTTCCATAATAGTGTACTCACATCTGCTGCTTCTTTACCTTCTTTTCAAGCCCCCTTCATTTCCTACAGCATTGTTAGCCTGATGTAAATTATTTTGAACATTAAGAAATAAATTATGTCACACATTTTTACATTAATTTTCTTGATTGAGCATATGATTTAATATGTAGATGAGATAACTAAAGAATGAGAAATATTGGTAAATCATAGAGCAACCTTGAACCATATTTTCTTTCTCTTAATTTTTTACATTATTTGACATTTCAAGAATTTGTCCTCATCATCAGAACTTTTTTGTGACAGATATAAAATTCAAAAGAAGATTATAGGAAACATCTAGTCCAGAACCTTATTTATTTTTTATTTTATATATATATATATATATATATATATATATATATATATATATATATGTAACAATTATCTATTTTCCTGTTTCATGATTTTCTACTTATAATTGGTGAAAATAGTGATAGATACTTTGGTATTCGAAAAAACTACTAGTTTATCTTTTATCTTATGTTAAAAAATAAATACAAAATCTGAATAATAAACTTAGCTTCAATTGATAGTAATTTGAGATTATTTAGGCTATTAATGAATGCTAATGTTATGTAATGACCTACCTTTATCGAATAGCCAGAAATTAAAAGAATTTCAATAACGCATGACCTATTTTTGGTTTTTTTTATTCTTTACTTTTAATAAAATGTATACTTGATCTATACATATACGTACATATGATATACATATAAAACATGAAATTTATTTATTATTTTTAAGGGACTGGTATAGTAATGCTTCATGTCGTAACTGGTATAGAAGAAGACCCTTACTTGGGGCTTACAGTCATCCTTCTCATATGGTCTATCCTCCACATTATATAGCAACACCATCACAATCACCAGAAAGAGAAATTAAAGAAAAACTTAAAAAGCCATCATGGATAGACCAACTCCCATCCAGAGAACCTATGAATTATGAAACAGGAGTTGTCTCTTCAGAAAGCCAGTATGTTTTGTTTTCATTAATTTCAATTTTCATGTGAATAAATTAATTTTTTAAAAAGATAATTTAATTTATTATTATTACAAGTGTATGTTTTTTCTATTTGATTTTTTTTTTTATGATTATAAATTATGAAATTTTTTTTAAACCCCATTATAATTGTATCTGTTTATATTTATTTATTGTTTGTTTCTTTTAACTAGAGGTAGTGTTACTCATGAAATGAAACCATAATGACCGAGCACATTGTGCAGAATGATATTTTGATCATCTCAGACAAAAAAATATTACTCCAATGATATGATTTATTGAGTGTCCCTCCAATTTTTAACACAAAATTAATCAATTACATGTAGTTTTATGTATATTCATTAATATTTGAAGAAAATATACATGTTTACATTAAATAAATCAATATTAAATTTTTCATTCCTGTAGGCATTTACTGGGCTACACATAGGTAAACAAACAGCTTTATAATTATTAAAGAAATTGTGAAGGATATGTTTACATCTGAGTTCGGTGACAGAAAACTTAATAAAATTATCTAAATTTAAAATAAACTCATCTATAAGAACATTAGAGAAACATAGGATAAATGCCCCTGTTTTGTGTAAATGATATTGTACCCGAACGCCGCGTTACGGTGATTAGTAAAAACAGATCTCATAAAAGATCTAAATGATAAGATTGGCGATGAGACTCTCTCACCCCATTTCAGGCCAAAACTTTGCATAGAGAACACCTAAGAACAGACTGGAGGGCGCCCTCTCAGCAAAGTAAGATATTTATGCCAGCATAAAAGGGTGAGTTTTATTTGCATAATTCATATAACCTACCACTTTCAATCAAAATACAGTCTACTGCCAAAATAATGTCGAATGCTGCCTAAGTAGAACTTTTTAGAGTTATTTGCCTTTTTAAAATTAAATTTGGAAAGTTGCCTAAACAGCACCAGTAGCTGACACGCGGTAGTTTCTGGCAGGACTAAAATAAAGCAAACAAATATACTAGTAGAAAATATTGAAACCAAAAATTTCTGAAATAAAGGTCTAGGAGGTCCTGAAATCATATTATTCCCATTTCTCCAAAGGGATTTCAAGCATTGGTACACTGTCACCTATTGTTGGTTTTACCTTAATACAATAGAATGATTTGCTTATAAAGGGAATCACCAAATAAATAAAGAATTTTAAGAAATAATATAATATTGAAGTATTTATCATGATTAAATATAAGAAAGTAAAAATAATTAAATTTCAATAAAGAATTAAACTCATTAAAGATGGCATTTCTAGTAGATTTGGATCAAATCAGAATCGTACATATTAATTGACAATATTCATTGAATTAACGTTATGATGTAATAATGCCAATTCAATGACTGGTTCATCACTTCAATGCCTTCAAATAACTAACCTACAGGAAAGATACTATCAGAAATTATGTTTTTTTCTGCATCAAAGTACTTCAAGAACACTTACAGGTATTGAGTGTCATGAATATTCCTCGAGATATAGTTCGAATCGGCGATTGTTCTATTCTAATGCACGATAATGCACGCCCACATGTTGCCCGCATAGTACAGACGTTCCTTCAACAGAACAATATTGAGGTTTTAGCCTGGCCAGCACGTTCTCCAGATTTGAACCCCATTGAGAATTTTTGGGATAACCTCGGAATACGAATAAGAGCGCGTGCAACACTTCCTGATACACTGCAGGACCTTGAAATGGCTCTTCAGGAGGAATGGGCTATCCTCCAGAAAAGGGACATTTCCCGACTGGTGGAAAGTATGCCGAGGCGTCTTCAAGAAATAGTGAAGGCAAGAGGAGGAAGCACGCGCTACTAAACGATGATGTAATTAATTTCTTTTAGAATAATAATGGTTCGTTTTGGAATCTTGGAATCTAGAATCATTTCATTAAATTAAGGATTAAAGGTTATTGTCCTCTATATTAACATTCCTAATTGAAAACAAACAAAAAGATTACCTATTTATTCATTAAAAACAATAGACCAACCCAAAGCAGAAATATTTTTAGATGAGAAAATCAAGTGGGTGGCAAAATGGATGGCAAAATCAATTTTTTGCCTGTCAGTTTATATATATATATATATATATATATATATATATATATATATATATATATATATATATATATATATATATATATATGAATGTAATATATCAATATTATATATATATATATATATTTATTTATATATAATGGGCATATTAAGTTATGGTATTTTAATTTTAAATATTAAACATTAATGTATTGGATTTTTTATCCTTTTAACTGAATTATTTAAAATTGATGGTAAATTGTTGGAGATAAACCCAACATTACCATTCAAATCAATCAAGAAGTTATTTAATGTAATGACAATTTGTTTGTAATTTTAAATTGGATAGAGTAGTTTTCCTTTTATTTTTATATTCTGTTAATTTGAACAATGTAACTTAAGTAATGATATTATTTATGCAGAAATATTTGGATTTCCTGAAATCTATTGTAAAATTGTAGACCATAATTAATGAATTAGAAATTTTTAAGTACACATTTTTTCTCCATTTTATTATTTTCAGTGAATATCAATGATTTCTCTCAAAAGTTTTCCTTAATAATTTATAAAAAATGGAACTTATATAATATTTTCATTATAATCATAATTGAAACATTATTTTTCTAGTTATCAATATGGCCCTGACACCTACTTACTTCAGCTGCGTGATGTTGATTTTCCAGTGCGTATAAGAGAATACATGAAAGTTGCTTCTCACAGAGGAACTGGTGTTCCCCGATATTCAGAAGATAATCATTTAGATTGGAGGGTAAGAAAAATGTTTCCATTATTTACAAACTAAGAGCTCCAGAAATATTTTAACATTACATAGACATTTTATCTTGAACATAGTTCAAAAGCCAATACAAAATCTCTCTAATTCAAAATCAAACAGTAATATTAATAAAGGTACCAGTCATATAGTTAAAATAAATAGATAAATCTGGTCAATTAACTTCTATTGAATTTAAAATTTTGTTTCCCTATATGAATTTTTTATGTTGAGATTTTGTGAAAAATGACTTATGTTCATGAAAGGTAAGTTTTGATGATGAAAAAAATATTTCTTGAAACATCAACATAAAAATATTATTTTGAAAAAATAAATAAATAATTGAAGGAACTTAAATTGACAAAGCGGCCTATTGAAAATTGGAACTTCACCACCAAGTAAGACTAATATATATATATACATATATACACACACACATATTATATATATATATATATATAAGATAAAGACCGGAGACTGGCGATATCAGCCTTAATACCATCTTGTAATGTAAATAAACATAGCAATTGTATATAAGGCAGATTATTGAACGAATAAAGCAGTGTTAATTCAGAAGCCGTGAGTATTGTTTCTCGTTCCTCTTTCCTTCTTTTTTTTTTATTTACAAAGCCCGGAGACGCTTAACTGGTGCCGAAACCCGGGAGAACGTCAGGAGAACACGGAAGTAAAATTTTTTTTTTCCTTTCTTTATTTTAATTTTTTTTTCTCTTCTCCTAGTCATAAGGAAAAGACGAGATGCCGACAGAGGGCATAATTCGACCAGGAGTGTTGAACGCACCTGAAATGCCGCAACCTCAGGAAATGCCGATAGCGCAGATTCCTCAGATCGCCCCTCAGGTTCCGCAGATTCCGCAGATACCTCAGATACCTCAAGTACCGCAGATACAAGAGATCCCTCCCTTACCTAGGGACACATTGGCAGAGGCGCACGCCAATGCATTGGAGTGGATGAAGATAAGGGCAGCGACCACGCAGGATCTACGGAGAGCAATCGCAGACCTGGAGCGATTCGGGGGCGAGATAGGTGAACTTAATCACTTCCTGAAAGGTGGAGACCGCCTCATATCAAGAATCGAAGCAAAGGTGGCGGAGGACCTCGTGAACCTGGGAGACGCAGAAGCACTGAAGGCAGCTCTCGTGTGCCGAGTGAGGAGGAACATCCTCAACCAAATCCAAGCGGACGAGGAGACACCATGGCCAGTGATTAAGGAGCGTTTGAAGAAGGCTTTCGGAGGGGGCCGATGGACGCCGGAAGAAGATATCTTCCAAATGTTTAGGGAGTGTCGGTCCCAACGCCAATCAAGAGGACAGTATGCGGGGGTACTAGTGGCGAAGTACAACCGCATAACTGAGAAAATGCGGGAAACCATGAGTGTGGGAGAGGTCGAAGCTAGGATGGAATTCCTTTCGACAATACTCAAGGTTCAGTTGGCTAAGGAGACTGGGAGAAGGGACGGACTGCCTAGAGAGCGATCGTTCCTCGAGTGTGCCCAAGAAATGATAGATCTGAGTGCAAGAGAGGAAGAGACGCGGATGGAAGTAGAAGAACCAGGGTGGACCCGGGTGAGTGACAGACGACCCCGGACAGCCCAGATCGGGTGGAGGAAGAGGGAAATGAAACACCCGAACGGAGAAAAAGCCACGACGGGCGAGAGAAGATCCGGACAGTCCAGGCCTAGGAATGGACCCCGGAGGGAAGACAGAAAATGTCACGGGTGCGGGAAACCGGGACATTTGGTAGCACAATGTCCGCGCACTAGATGTTTCGAGTGCGGGACGGAAGGGCATATTGCCAGACAGTGCCCGTACATGTTTCGCAGGAGAGAGAGACCTCTAGACGAGCCAATGGAGGTGAACGCTCAAAAGTTGAAAAAACGAGCTAGGATGCAGCAGAGAGACGGATCTTCGGAAGAGGCAACCGAGGAGTCGGGGACGTCGGGAACGGAGACTGACGAGCCAGCCAGCAGTGGAGGCGAAGGAGGCAGGAGCAGCCAACGGAGCGAGCAACGACGAGCGACGGTGGTAAGGAGGAAGCGAGGTGGCATCTGAGAAGGGTGTCAGCAGAGAGGCGACCGCACAGCAACCTGCAACAATATTAGAGGTAAGCCATGCTGGTTGCCGATTATTGAGGTAGACGGGGGAGTGAAGTGTCTCGTGGACACAGGGAGCTCGAGTACTATCTTGACTCGGGGGGCGTTGGGGAGAGTGTGCGGGAGCGAGAGGGTACTCCGGATACAAAACTGTGGCTGCCAGCTAATCACTCTGGGTGGTCCCTGTAAAGTAGAAGGGGAAGCGTCAATTACGCTTGATCGGTGGGCAGGGAAAAAGGGGGAGCTAAAGGTGCATGTGGTAGAGAGCATGACGCGGGAGTACCAAGTCATAATAGGGTGTGATCTGTTAGGACAGGTAGGGGTAAGCATTAGAAACCGTAGAGGAGCTTGGAGTATCAGGCTGGGAAAGAGGAAATTTGGATGTATAGGGGTCGCGAGAGAAAGAAGGGTGCGGATAGGAGCGGTGAACAGGGTGGAGGACTGGAGAAAGGCGTTACAAGCGGAGTTCGTAGATATTTTCTTCAGGGAGGGCGAGGTATTGGGGGTAACAGGGAAGACGGTACACGAAGTTCCACTGAAGCAAGATAGGGTGACCTACGTAAAGGAAAGGAGATACCCGCAGGCGCTGAGGCAGCATATTCGGGAGGAATTGGAAAGCCTAAAGGAGCAAGGGATCATAGTCGATAGCACCTCGCCATTTAATAGTCCCCTGTGGGCAGTGAAAAAGAAGGCAGCGCCGGGGGATAATAAGGAAAGATACAGAGTGGTAGTGGACTATCGTAGGTTGAACGACAACACGGTAGACGAAAAGTACCCGATCCCTAGATTCGAGGATATACTTGATAGGTTGAGTGGGGCCGTGGTGTTTAGCACGTTGGACCTCAAGGCGGGATACCACCAAATACGGATGCACCCGAAGGACCAACATAAGACGGCGTTTACATTCGAAAGGGGGCATTACGAATTCACCAGAATGCCGTTTGGTCTGAAGAATGCGCCCATAACGTTTCAACGCCTGATGGACGAATTTCTGAGGGGGATCGACGACTCCGTATGTCAAGTATACATGGACGACCTGCTGATTTTTAGCAGAACGGAAGCCGAACACGTGGGGCATTTGAGGTCGGTATTCGAAAGGCTGCGACAATTCGGGCTGAAACTGTCCAGTGAGAAGTCCCTGTTGGGACAAACGCGGATCAATTTTTTAGGCCACACTATTTCTAGCGAGGGGGTCAGACCGGATGCGGCAAAGGTGGAGGCTATCACACGAATGGCGGTGCCACGGGACGTTAAAGGGATTCGTAGGCTTCTCGGGACGCTGAATTATTATAGAAGATTCGTACCTGAGATGGCAGAATACTTGGTACCTATCAATAACTTGCTGAAGAAAGGCGCGAAGATCGTGGTGACACCGGAAATGGAAAATAATATTCGGAAATGCATGGATAGGTTGCAGGCAGAACCCGTATTGGCGTTCCCGGATTTTGAGAAGCAGTTCAACGTCACCACCGATGCGAGCGAATACGCGTTGGGGGCCGTTTTATCCCAGGGCAGAAGTGAGGGTGAACGTCCGATAGCATACGCGAGCCGACGACTTACGAGCGCGGAATCACGGTACAGCGCGTTAGAGAGGGAGCTACTCGCGATAGTGTGGGCCATCGACCATTTCAGGCCATATATATTTGGGAGGAAGTTTCGAGTCCACACCGATCACAAACCCCTTCAGTGGGTAGGAAAACTTAAGGAAACCTCTGCGAGGGTCACGAGATGGAAAGAATTCCTTAGCCAGTACAACATGGAGGTGGTGTATAAGCCGGGAAAGGAAAACGTGGTGGCAGACTGGCTCTCTAGGGCCATCATGATCAACGCGGTAGAAGAGGACGGGGGAGGTCCATCGCGGGACGTGCGCCAATTCTTGAGGGAATGGACTCCTGAGGGTGAAGGGGCAGATGATACCGTCAGTATAGAGGACAGGGAGGGGTCCCCGGAAGAAGATAGCTCAGCGGAGGAAAGACCAGTGGCGATGGAGGAAATAGACGAAATCATCAACGACAAGCATAGACAGGTAATCTGGAAAACCAGGACAACAGGGATCATGAAAATAGATTACCGAAGATACGGGAAAAGTAGGATTCGCGTCATTTGGTCGCAACCCGGGGTGAGCGAGGAGCAAATCCGTACGGCACTGAAGGACGCCACGGAACCGGGAAAGACACACCATCTCTATGTTGGGAACAACACGGTATGGGAGAAAATAAAGCGGATGTGGAGATCCGAGCGAATAGGCATGGATAGAACGATCATCCGGTGCAAGTATGCAGTGGAAACCGTACAGGATGAGGAGCAGCAACAAGCAATTACATTGGCATACCACCAGGGGAAGACCAACCACCGTGGCGTCAACGAGACGTTGCAGGCATTACGGCGAAAGTATTTCTGGTGGGGAATGAAAAAATCTATCCAAGGAATCATCGGGAAATGCGAGGTATGTATGCGCACAAAGTATGATCGACACCCCCCCAGAGGAGTTCAGGAAGAGACACCTACAGGGAATATGCCGCTACAAGACCTCCAGATCGATACATTCACCTGGAAAGGGTTCAAGTGGGTCACGATCATCGACACCTTTAGTAAAGTAGCTATGGCACATCAGGTCATCGACAAGTCTGCCAATGCAGTTGCGGAAGCCCTACAAATCTGGATACAGTTTTACGGAGTTCCCGAGAGGATCACATCAGACGGTGGCAGAGAATTCGACAATACCGCGATTAGGGAGGAGGTGAAAAGGTTAGAGGTTGTGTGGCATTATAACACACCGGGACACCCTAAGAGTAGAGGAGGAATCGAACGTTTGCACAGCACGCTGAGTGACCACATCCGTGTATATCAGGGAGAGAAAGGGTTGGAGCCGGATGTCGCGATGAAGAAAGCCGTAACAGCTTACAACCATTCGATCCACTCCGTAACGGGGTTTTCACCTGTGGAAATACTATTCGGGATGCGCAGGCCAAGGAGAGATTGGGGGGAAACAACGACCGATGAACATCTCGTAGAGCAAATCCAGAGTACTAGGGTAGAGGTAGGAAAGACGTGGGGAAAGGTAGCGGGGAGAATTCAGCGGGAAAAGGAGAAGCGGGTAGCGCGGCAGAATGTGCAGGTACGTGACCGAATGGGAGAATTAAAAATCGGAACAATAGTGTATCGTAGAATTGGAACCAACAGAGGGAAACAATTGTTACGGTACGAGGGCCCATTCAGAGTGGTTGCTATTAGGGAGCATAATCTAGTAACCATTGAAAGCATTAACGAACCTAAGAAGAGGAGAACTGTTCATATTGAACAATTGAAGCTCCCAATGTTAGAACCGGTACAGAAACCAACTGATTCGTAGTACCCTTATCGCGTATTATAAAAAAATATGTTTTTTT
Source organism: Nezara viridula (assembly GCA_928085145.1). NCBI lineage: Eukaryota > Metazoa > Arthropoda > Insecta > Hemiptera > Pentatomidae > Nezara > Nezara viridula. Next base: position 82,792,310 of record OV725078.1, read on the forward strand.
TATTATTATTACTGTTGATGATGTCATTTTTTTTTTCTCTCATTATTTTTGTTGTTCTTGTAAATAAAGATATGGCAGCATAATAGAGGTGATTGTAATTTTTATAGGATTAAGAGTTCTGTCCATTGTTAATAAGACGTTGTGTGTTTACTTTCTGTGGTTTATTTCTTTTTATTTATTTCTCGTTCCAGCGGAGTGGAAGTGAGGTTTGGTGTACTTTAAGTTTATACTGGTACGAATAAATTGTAAAGGGTTAAGGCTGATATCGGTGGCTCCGATCTAGGAATTTATAAGTTTCCGAAAATCCTATTCGTAAACTGGTGGGGGGGAGATAAAGACCGGAGACTGGCGATATCAGCCTTAATACCATCTTGTAATGTAAATAAACATAGCAATTGTATATAAGGCAGATTATTGAACGAATAAAGCAGTGTTAATTCAGAAGCCGTGAGTATTGTTTCTCGTTCCTCTTTCCTTCTTTTTTTTTATTTACAAAGCCCGGAGACGCTTAACTTATATATATATATATATATATATATATATATATATATTTACAACTTTTCTTTAATCGACCTTTGAGTATTAAATTTAAACAACCATTTAATTGGGAATAAGGTCACTTATTAATTATTTAATAAACTACTAAATGTTCATTTCCTCTGTGTTTATTGACGTTTTGATCCCAGTATTTTTCTTTTTATAAGTTAACAATGGGATCCTCTTCAAAGTTTTAAAAATAGAGTTTCGATACCTCAGGCCAGGGACACACCGACAGTCTCAGCACCGTCCACCAGCTCATATATTAAGCTGCTCTTAATATTAAGCTAAGTAGCTTAATATATGAGCTGGTGAATGGTGCTGAGACTGTCGGTGTGTCCCTGGCCTGAGGTATCGAAGCTCTATGTTTAAAACTTTAAAGAGGATCCCATTGTTAACCTATAAAAAGAAAAATACCGGGATCGAAATGTCAATAAACACAGAGGAAATGAAGATTTAGTAGTTTATTAAATAATTAATAAGTGATCTTATTCCCAATTAAATGGTTATGTTTATATATATATATATATATATATATATATATATATATATATATATATATATATATATATATAACTCGTATTTAAATGATATGGATCATTGATTATATATATCCTCACCTTAGATAACTAATTAATGGAACTAATTATGAATAATGAATTAGCTTCCAGTAATTCGAGAACGAAGAAGGTTCATGGATATAATGGATGAAGAAATTGATGATGAAAGAAAAAATAGAATAAACCAATATGGTTTAGGAGATACTTACACTGTAAGAAGACTTAGACATGAATTAGGTTCAAGGCTTGATACACATGTAGAAGCAGAAGCAATTATTGAAGCTACTAGAGATGGTCAGGTAAATATTAATTATTTAAACTGTTTTGGTTATGTTTTATATTATTTATAATATTTTCAAAAGGAAACTTTATCAATCTTTATGGGTTATGCTTTTAAAGAAACTGGTTTTTTGTTGTTGTTTTTTTTAAATAAACTGCTATGAAAAGCCTCATCATGGAAAATATAGTATTTTGTATAGCTATGTTTGGAAAATTCCTAAACAGATTTAAACTAAAGTAGGATTATTTTAACATAACATAACTTGTTACATTTTTCATTTCAACTTTTTAAAATTAATTTTAGTCTGTCCAGTTTTTTTCTTCAAATGTATTAATATCTTAAACCTGTACCACTAAACCCCTGAATGATCTTGGCTTCAGCAATTTTTTAGGAGAGATGGTTGGATTCAATGCTCAACCACCTGCCAACAACTTGAACATGTCGCTCCACCTTTTCTAGGTGTCCTTTCTTCTTTTGGAGTTCAATCTATGACAATTCTTACCTATATATTATCTTCAAACCAAAGGAGATGCCCATCCCATTTCTATTGGCTCAGTCTTGTCTGCCTAAGTATATTTGCAAGTTTTTGATCCGGGCATATCTCGTCCTTTAATTTGGTAATTCAGTTTTTGAGATTGATCATCTATCTCTGTGACAAAGAAGAATAAACTCAATAAGTGTTTTATATGGATGAGTCTTAGTATCCTTAGATAAAATATGTCTCCTAAAAATTGGAATGTGACAGTGGTAGGGACATTTCTTGTGAAACTTTGGAATCTATAACATTTCCTTGCATTATTAGGGATTCAAGTAGAATAACTCAGAGATTTTTTTGCAAGTATATCATTGAGAATACATAAACTGACAGTGATTTCATCCCTGGGGAGCTTGAGAATTTCATCTGTGACCCAGTATTTGATATTTGCAGCATTTACTTCAAGCTGTATTTTTCTTGTTTCTACAGCTAATTCTAAAAAAAAAATTAATTAAAAATACTTTTTTGCTGATATATTATAGTGAATAATTTATTTGTTAAGATTCTTGCTTTTACCAATAGCTTAGCTGTTTTAGGATTAGTTTTAATATATAATCTGATATGTATTTAGAGTACTTCTACATTATTCTGCCATCTTTAGGAAATAAATGAAAAGTATGAGTAATTTAAGAGCAAGATTATACATTTGTCCTTTACACTTTTTTGATTAGGGAGCATGGTCAGATAGTGTACAAAAGCACTGACTTCCTGTGCTCAAGGGTTCAAACCCAGCTTATGACAGGTAATTATTTATTCTGTTACATCAACCATGGATCAACCCTGAGGTCAAGAGACCCTCCTGGGGCATATCCAGCCTCTCTAAAATGGGTACTCTTAATTAAATAATTAATTAAGGGAGAAAACCTGGTGGTTGAGCGTGATTGGCCCAATCACCTTCCTGCACAACCATTGGCCTTGAAACATTATATCTTTACTAAGTGCTGAACCCAAGATCCTTCATGGATTGTAGTGCACCAGTTTTTTTTTTTTTACTCTTGATTTTAATTTATGTGTTATAGAGTAATAATAATAAAGTTATAATTATATAGGCTCCTTTCATGAGAGAGAAACCACAAATTACTCCAGCAGAAGAAGGGAAAAATGCAGAGCTTGTGTGTTATGCTGTTGGTGAACCTAAGCCCACAATTCAGTGGTTTAAGTAAGTTCTGCATACTTAACTTTAGTGATGAGCTGAGTATTTGGTTATTATCCCTGGCTATTTTTTTGTACCCAGGTTTTGCAAGTAGTAACTGGCTAATATTATAAAAGTAAATTTTCTGGGTACTCTGTTATTCATAATGTAAAATCGGGTATTTCTTTTTTTTCAGTTAATTAAAATATTTATTTATTTTATTTCAGAAATAATTGCCATTGCACTGCTTGAAATCATGAATTTACCAATAAGTAAATTATTGGGGACTCAACTTGAGTTGGTAGTGGTACATTTCCTTATGATAAAATATTCAATACTAGGTACCCAGTATTTGATTTACCTTATTATCCCGTACCGGGTACCCGGTGAAGCCCATAACTTGATGCTCATAACTAACTCCAAACTGATGGGAAGGAAGATTTTGAGATTCTATAAAGGGTAGGATTCATTTCAGGACGATCTGTTCAAGGATTGGAAGTAGACTAATTGATCTGTAGGAAGTCGAGCTGTTGGGAGGTTTGCCTGGTTTTGGAAATAAGATATTAGTGAAAAGTTTTCCATAAAAAAGGAAAGTGAGTTGTCCATAGGATGCTATTGTAAAAGTAAGTGAGGAATATGACAGCTTAAGGAGGAAGTTGTTGAAGGATCTGAGAAGTAAGGATATCATATTCAGGAGATTTGCGGGGAGGTAGTTTTTGCAAGTGGTGTTTAACCTCAGAAGGATTAACTGCTTTAGGGGGTAAGGATAGTGGAAAGGATGAAGTAAGGATTTCTTCTACTGTTGTAATGTGGGTGTGGTAGGATTCCAGATGAGAGATGAATATACAGGAAAGGTATTTGGAAAATTCTTTGGCCTTATCTTCTTTAGATGTTGCTCAAGTCTCATCAAATCGATAGAGGGGTTGTAAAATGTGGTTTTAGAAATTTTTAGTGATCTTTCATAGGGAATTGTCACGAGCGGAGAGGAAAGTAATGTAGGAGTTGAAGGATTGAGATCTGAAAGTGGTCAATTCTCTTACAGAAATAAATTTTTTTCTTCAAACTTTAATCTGATATGTATTTCTGAGCTACAAACTAATAATATGAAAACTAAATATTAAATGAATATTTAATATAAAAAAATTATGGATCTTTTTAGAAAATATTGATTTATTTATGATTAAAATTAAAATTATTTAATTTTTTTTGTCTCCCCTTCTTCATATTTTAAGCTATGCAGAGTTTTTCCGGGCCAGAGGGTAAGAATGAGGGATTAATGCCAGAAGTAAAATCCCCTCCCCGGCACTGGGATGCAAACTCGTAATTCTTTTTTCACCTATAACTTCGGTTATCAGTTTGCGGGGCAACGCGTGCTGCTGTGCACACATGTCAGCCCGCTCAGCCATTCTGCTCCCTTGTAATTCAATGTAAGTAATGTAATTCAAATATCCAAATGGAAAGGAAAGAGTGTACAATGTAAGTACAGTATTGAAAAGACATGTGGTATAGATGAAAATTATCTCTGTAATTGAAAAAAAAAATTTCTTAATTCATAAATACATATGTATATCATTGTATGTTTGCAGAAATGACATGATGGTTGGAACTTCTAGCAGATTAAAGGTTGAAGAAGACAATGAAGGCAGGTCAATTTTGCGTTTTATACCTTTCAGTAATGTAGATGCAGGTATTTATAAAGCTGTTGCTCGAAATCGTTTGGGTCAGACAGTATCAAGGGCAAGGTAAACATTGTGAATTATCTTACATAGTTTGTATTTATTTATTTATTTTGAGCTTAAAAGAGAGAGAAATACTTTATTAGAAGTAATGCTGCCCTACTACATAGGGCTGCTTTATATACAGCATACTGATCAACCTCATTTGGACATAACATAGTACTTTATTCATAGATGCAGACTAAGGGGGGGAGAGTGGTGAGGAGGGCGAATACTCCCACAGTAAAAATGTTGAGGGGGTGAGAATATCATTTCACCCTCCCCCCAATAATTTGAGGCAAAAAAAATTAAAATCAATAATAAATAAGCTAAATGAATAAATAAAATATGTAAACTATAATCGATTAAGAAAAGTCGATAAGCTAGCTAGGCTAGGACCTAGTAGTAGGTATGTAATGATTTTATTGATACCTAAATATTACTTTTATTCAACTTGTCATTTATATTCAAAGATAATAATATACAGGTTTTCCCCTAAGTAGAGGGAAACATTTAAACAGGTAATAGTGGACCTCTAGAGCTATCATACACTTCATATGAACAAAATAGTCCAGGAGTGGCCAGAGGAGGATTTCATAGCGCAAGTTGTGCCATTAAAATTTTTGAGGGGGCATATTTTGACGGGTTTTTGAATTTTTGAGAGGGGCAAATTTCAATGGGGTTATGAATTTTCGGGCTAAGGGACAAGGAGAAAACAGGGAACAGACCGCAGTAAGTGTAATTATGTATGATCTAAGATTTTTCTAATTCTACCCCAGCTTACTCTGTTTTTAAGAAAAGGTGAGCAATAAAATATTTTGGGAGGAATGTAGAAGATAGGTTCTTCCACCGTCGATCTTGGGAAAGGGATGGGCTCCCCTGAGATAGCCCGATTTTTGGCAGAATAGAACGCAATTTAAGTTTTGTGTTTTTTAGTATCATGGTTTTTGATGAATAGGTAGCAATAACTAAAGCATTAGTTAATATAATTAATTAAGAATTGCTTCACTCTAAACTAGACAAAATTTGTTTTAAACGAAATTAGAGTTTGTTATTGTTAAAACCATTTAAAGAGGACTTTTGAACGAATAAACTAAGCTGTGTGGAGATATAAAAAAAAAATCATGAATTATTCACGATTTTTATTTATCATCATCCAACTAGACAAATAAAAATATATTTATAAGTGACAAATTAAACGTTCTCAATCTTAATGTCTACGTGTAAAATGAAGAAACTTGCTGATTGCTTGAATTATTTTTATAATATCGTAAATATTTAATTGAAAATATTTAATTGATCACTTATAAATAGGGATAAATTTCTATAATTCAGTGCTTAATAAAAATTACAGTTTCATAATCATTTTAAATAATAAATATTTGAAAAATCATTGTTTTTAACATTTTTTTTTTTGTAATAAATAAAAAGTGTATTTACGAATTTATGTTTGTACAGGGTGCCCCATAAGTTGAGGGAAATTTTTATAGGAGTGATAGCAGACCTCCAGAGCTACAAAAAAGTTCTTATAAACAATTGGCCAATTTACAGACACCCTTATAAGAAAAACTTTCTTATTTTGTAATAACAAACATTCTTGTAATAAAAAAACAAACTTGTAATAAAACTACATCATAATAAAACTACAAACAAACTTGTAATAAAAACACAGTTCCATAGTCATTTTTTTATTTATTTGGAAGCAATAACTAAAGAAATATTTGATATGAATAATTAATAATTGCTTCAATGTAAATCATCATTGTTACTTATCATTGTTAAAACCATTTACAGAGGACTTTTGAGTGCCTAAACTAAGCTAAGTTCTGATTTTAGAAAAATCATAAATAATTCGTCATTTTTTTTATCATCGTCCAACTATACAACTGTTACCCCACTTTTACAAAAACTTCTTAGTTTAATAAGCTTCAAATTTGTATTAATTAATTGAGGTTTATTAAGTTTATCACAAAATCTGGATTTGATTCTTTTCTGCTGAAAATTGGCCCATTGTTTATAAAAACTTTTTTGTAGCTCTTGAGGTCTGCTATCCCTCCTATAAATATTTCCCTCTACGTACGGGACACTATGTATAATACATCCCAGGTAAAGTCAAAATAAATCAAAGCGTTGCAATAATTTATTGTGGTCAATTTTGCTCAAAACACGTGTACTTTAAGATGACTGGATATCAAAACACATTTTTTTACACAACTTTAGTTGAATTTCAACTTGTTTCATAATAAACCCTCAACTTAATTAATATGGACTTAAAGTTTTAAAATAAGAAAGTTTTTCTTATAAGAGTGTCTGTAGAATAGTTCGAGGTTGAAAAATCAAAATTGCAAGTAATTAATGATTTTTTAAAAACAGAACTTAACTTAGTATATCCGCTCAAAAGTCCTCTTTAAATGGTTTTAACAATGACAAACTCCAGTTTCATATTAAGTAAATTTTGTTTAGTTTACATTGAATCAATTTTTAATTAATTGTATTAAATTATGTTTTAGTTATCATTTCCTTTACAACAAAAACCATGACTTACTTTAAAAAAAAACACAAAACTTTAATTTTCAACTATTCTGCTGAAAATCGAATCATTGTTTATAAGAATTTTTTTTTATAGCTCTTGAGGCCTACTATTACTTGTTTAAATATTTTACTCTACTTACGGGATACCCTGCATATCAACATATCCTAGGATTTTATGATTCAATCACCCCTCAATTTTTATGTGAATAATAACATTTTTCCGCGGCCTACTAGTAGGGCCGTGAAAAATGTTGTATTTTCATTTGAGATTGTACACACTAGGAAATCAAAAATATTTTTTACTTTTTTTTACAACATTCATTTTAGCTGAAAAAGTTACAGAAATGTACCAATGTTATGGAGGCTGTTTCTCTACACCCCCTCCCCCTCCCTGTGTTTAAGCTAAACAAGTACGTTATGTATTCAATTGTATTTTTTTAAAAGATGTTTTCAAGTATTTAGCACAATAAAATAAATAAAAAAATAAAAACCCATTTAACTAAACAACAACCATATTAGCAAATGTAAATATTCAATGTTCTGTTTGTTCGTTGTACAATAATTATGTTGAATTTTTACATATAATAAAAATTTCCACTATATTTTTTTCCATCGCCCTTCCCAATTAAAATCAAAAGTCTGCACCTATGACTTTATTAACTACATTATTTTATTATCATGTATATGTTTTTCTTTTTCCTCCCTTTTCCTAATACTAATCACATAATATATCATTGATACACAACATTAAACTATTACTATTACATAATATATATATTTAAAAAAAAAATTCAAATGCTAGAAATACAGGATTAAAATGCACACATATAAACCAATATGATTTCATGAATATAAATAAAAAGATAAGACTGGACTAAAAATTGAAATTGAATAAATAAGTATATGACAAGAAATATCCTCAATTTATTGTTTTTATAGTGTATGATCTCCAGTGAGACTAGAATAATATTTTTGTCCTATATTGCAAGATCCCCAATATCAACACCTAGTTCCTTGAAGAAAAAAAAAAAATTATACAATATGTATATATTTATCTAAAAATTCTCTTTTAACACGTTAGCTGCTGAGCATGATATCTTTTAAATGTCTTTCCCGACAATATCGGTCCCCGGCAACCGACACTGGTTATGAAGTTCCTAACGGAATCGGATGCCGGGGACATACATTAGTTTTGAGGTATACCGCTATTTTTTGACAACAAAGGCGAACTAAATTCTCTATTTAGAGTCTCTCTGTTGATTATGTACTTATTAATGGCTAGCAATCGTAGGAGTGGACTCCGATGTCCGAAGCTGTTTATATGATGAGTTTTTCCTTATTTCTCTTTATTTTAGTAAACAAGTGTTAGTTTTAGGGATATAAATCTTAAATACTGAAAATGAAATGAGAAAAAGTTTATTTATTACGTATAATTATAATTTTCAAGATATAATTTATACATTATTTATATGTATGTTATTTATTATTCATTTATTTATACATGTTAAATAAGCGAGGGGAACAATGAAAGATGAACTCTCAAGAGCTACTGCGCGAAAGAAGCCCGAAAATGACAAGACCATTCATGTGCACTGTCCTGCGACGGCAGAAATATGTATCAGATATTGGGGGATGATACTGTACTGAAATAATTTTTTATCAGTCTGGTACGGTATCAGTTCCTGGCATCTGAAAACTTTTTATCAGATATAATGATTATTTACGCTCGTATCTTTACATCTATCCAAATCTCATTCGAATATTTTTAAAAATTACCATTTTAGAGACTTCGTAAGATAGACAAAATTCTAAACAATCGTGGCTGTTTGGTAGTTGAGACGAATATCGAACCCTGGGGACCGTAACCTTACTTGTACTAACTTGTTAACGTTCAATGATAATAAAAAAAAAAAAATCTTTAAAATTAAAAGTGTATGATTGTTTTATGGCTTGGATACATGCAAATATGATTCTAGTCAAATTAACCTTTTTATTTTTAAATAATGGTAATTAAATTAACAATAATGTAGGGATAAAATTTTTATATTTTTTCTCGACTCATGCTTATTTTTTGAATTTCAAATTTTAGGGTTTTGTTAGCCTCAGTTCCCGATGCACCCGATTCTCCTCAGAAATCAGAAGTTTCTGATACTGAAGTTCTGTTGAGATGGAAGCAGCCTAAGCATGATGGACAATCACCCATTGTATATTACACACTACAGTATAAACTAAATGGTAAATAATTATATAAATATTGTTGATAAAGGATTAAAGCTAGAAAATAAAGGTTGGATAGTAGTAAAAACCAAACCAGTAAATTTATTATTGTTTTAGTATGTGTACAAGTTTCAGCTTATTTTGAAGGTCTTCTTTAAGGCAAAAGGAAAGTGGTAGAACAGGTTATAACTGTTAACCTAATCAAAATGGCAGCCATATTGTTGAATACAAAGCAGACTATATAATAAATGAAATTTTTTTAACTTTGTTAATGTTTTTTAACATAGATTAATTTATCATAGATTTGTTTCAAAGAGATAATTACGCTTATCAATTTAATATTCATTTGTTTATCCAGGGTGTCGCAATTCTTAATGGCCAAACTTTGTGGGTGATTCTAGAATAAATTTCCAACAAAAAAAATCATTTGATGCATGGGCCGATTCCGAATGGAAAAGGAATTAAGACCAATTTTGCTTATTCCTTAAATTGGTCACGTTTTTTATTACATAAGAAGGAATTGTTCAAAAACTATTGAAGATAATTAAATTTTAAGCACACCATCATAAAGTAGAGATAGTTTTCTTTGAGAAAACAGTGATTAAATTTACTAAGGCCAATGATAAAAGGGACTTTCAGGAGGTCTAATACGACTGCTGCATATGAATCAGGAATACAGAGATATGCTGCTTGTGTGTGAGTATTGTAACAGCAGCAGTACAACGGTCATATTACGATGGTATACTTCGAATTTCTTATTCAATAAAAAACGTGGTCACCTAAAAGAATACAAAATATTTAAAAAAAAAAAAATGACTTTTTTGTTGAAAATTTTGTCTAGAATCACCCCCCAGAGTTTTGCCATTAAGAACTGAGAAACCCTGTATATCATGAAACATCCGTTTGAGCCTGTTGGCTCATTTTCCAGTTATCTGGATACCTTTATTTTCTTCTTGCCTACTTTTCAACCCTTACTAATGCACTTATGGTAGTCCAAAAATAAATTAACACTTTTTTGTCATGTTGTATAAGGCTTCATTTGTCAAAAGTCATAATATGCAGACTATAACTGTTCACTCTAAACAATGGAAAGGGAAAGATTGTCCTGAATATTATGACTTTCAACGGGCATTGTATTATATGCAGACATATGCAGCATGATGGAAATATTTTAATTTAATTATGGACTACCATAAGTGCATTAGTAAATGGTGGAAAGTAGGCAAAGATATTTAGATAATTGGAAAATTAGCCAACAGGCTCAAAACATCATTTCATGATATATAATAAATGGATATTAAATTGCATGCAATAATCATAATTTGCTTACTTACTTACTCCCTGGCTCTACAGATCTTTATGACCCTTGGCCTTCAGAATGCTTTCATCCATTACGGTCCTTGGCAGTGTGCTTCCAATTCATGATACCCAGCTTGGCAGCATCTCTTACTACGTCCTTCCAACGGCTCCTCGGTCTGACTCTTTTTTTCAACAATTGCCATTTCCAGCATCTACTCCTGCAGCCTTTCTTCTTTCATTCTAACAATATGACCTGCTCATCGTAGCCTGCCTGCTTTTATATAATTAACTATATCATGATTTTTCAGTATGGAAGTAATTTCTGTATTATCTTGATCTTCCACTTTCCATCAATCTTTAGAGCACCACTTATCTTTCTTATAATTTGTCTTTCAAAAACTCTCAGTTCTTGACAATCTGTTGGTAGTAGGCTCTAGGTTACCAAGCTGTAGACGACAACCGGCTTGATCAAAGTATTATACAGGTTTGCTTTGGTCTTCCTTGAGAGAATTTTTTATTTGAGGAGTTTCAGGTTCACATAATATGCCCTATTTCAGGCCATTATTCTATTTTGTATTTCATGGCTAATCTTGTTTTCTATATTGATTGAGGAACCTAAGTTAGTGAAGCTGTTTGCACTTTCAAATGTATAATTGTGAAGGAAGATGATGTTGTTTCTTTGTTCACTTATTATAGTTATTTGCTTTTTGGTTATGTGTTGCTTTTTATTGCATATGTTTTGTTTTTTCTTGATTTAGAGTAAGCCCAACCCTGTTACCTTTTTTTATAATAATTTCGAAGGCTTTTCTTAGCGCTGCTTTGCATCTGGCCATGATAAACAAATCATCTGCATACATGCAAATTTGCCAGATTTTATTGGCTAGTGTTCCAGCTTTAATTGCATTTTTAATTGCTGAATGTAAGGCCAAGGTGAACAGCGTAGCCGATGAAATGTGTCGCCTTGCCTTACTCCAGAGGCTACATAAAAGGCATCACCCACTTAGTTCTCAATCATAAGTTTAGTAGCATTATCTCTTAATGCCATTTTTATAAGCCTTATAAGTTTGGAAGGTATACCATATTCTTCGAGGGAAGTGAATAGAGCAGCTCTTTTCACACAATCGAAAGCTTGTTTATAGTCTATAAATACAAGGTGTAGGTAGGTCCATATTATATTCATAGAAAAGTTCCATAGTTAGCTTAATGACAAAAATTTGATCTGTTGTGCCTTTCCATATCAGAAGCCGTATTAGTATTCGCCCAAAATATTTTCAGTATAGATGTTGGGTCTTCTCATGATGGTATTAGAAAGCACTTTATAGAGCATCCCTAGTAGTGTGATACATATATAGTTGGAGCAAATTTCTTTTCTACCTTTTTTAAATATGGGGCACAATAGTTCCATATTCCATTCTTGTGGCATTTTTGCAGTTTCCCAGATAAGTTTCTATATGTCTTTCTTTCAAATGGATTTATATTGATGTCATGAGGCCCTGATAGGCAAGAATCCTGGTGTCATCGTAACAACCTCAAGTCTTGTGGTATCAGTTCGAATCTGGCTCGGATGTGTTAAAATTTATTTTGCGGTGTACATATGGAATGAATCCTGACTTTCCAACTCTGGTTAGAATAGGATCATTATCCTAATAAACTCCCCCTCCACTGTATGCCACAAATGTCCTAGTTGTTGGGAAAAAGAAAAGTATGAATGCCACATATTAATGTACAAAAAAAGTAACTATTATAAGGCTATAAAGCTATTTTTAAATAATCATTATTATATTGTTTTTTTTTCAATATATTATGTTGATTTTATACATTTATCACCTTAAAAAGTTTTTACACATTATGTAAACTCCAATGTTTTTTTTCCCATCTCCTTCCTCCCCCACAATCAAAATGAAAATTTTGCACCAATGAATATTCCTCATAGTTTCTTTACCTATATTTTTTTTAAATTGTCCATGCATTTTTATTCTTTTATTTGTATTATCAGTTATTGTTGCCCAGTAGTGGCATATGATGGAATATAAACCAAATATTAATATGAAAATTAAATTAATAATAATAATTTAAGGCAAATAACTTTAAATCATTGGTAATACTAATTGTAGAATAATAAGTTTTAATATTTAATGTTGTATTTAAAGCTGTTTAATGTTGTGCTGTTATTTATTTTCATAAATGTTACGTTTTTAGATGGGTTTGAATGGAAAAATATCAAAACAAAGATTCAACATGAATTTTATTTAGTAAAAAATCTTAAATCAGAATCAGCCTATATATTCCGTCTATCAGCACATAATACTATTGGGTCAAGTGACTTTGGAATTCCTTCAGAGATAATAACAACATTAGAAGAAGGTAAATTAATTATTATAATTTATATTTGTGTATCTTTAAAAGAATATCAAAGAAATAAAATAGAATAATAAATAATTTAAGAGGCATGTTCAAGGAAAGTGTTGTAAATGAATGAGTTGGTCATCAATACATTGCTTCCAACTTACCTCTTTGTCTTCTTTCCTTCAAGAAATATGACTAATCAATAAATTAATAATAATAAATTAGCTACTCTCATTTATTATTGGTCTTTTTTCACTTGATTGTCTATAATATAATTTTCATCAAAATTTGTTATTAATCCTATTTAAAAGGTATCGTGCTCATTATTGTGCTGTTATTTATTCATTTTCTTTCTTTTGTTTTGAAATTTTAGGTTCTGAACCAATTAATTTACCAAACACAATGAAACATCTACAAGCTATGAGTGAAATGGCTGATGATTTAAGTAAACCTAAAACACCTCTTCTTGACTACTCCATTGAAAGAAACCCTGTGCAATGGACAAAGCAAAGTCCATTCAGTAAATATCAATTTATTTCTGAAATATCTAGGTAGGTATTTCTTCTATTTAAATGATGATCATAAGTAATCTAAATTGTAAACTAATTTTGAATGATTTCTATAACAACATTTTAAAATTGATTAATTGCCTATTTATGTAAAAAAAGAAAAAAAAAAAAAAAAAAACCCTTTTCTTTGAAATATTTCTTAGTTAAATTTGATTGATAAACATAATACTGAAAAATAAATATGTATTAAAGTCCCTACTACACAAAAAGCTGGGTGCTTTCATATCCTATCATTTATTCAAAATGATCAGGACACTGATTAGTGTTAAGTTTTCTATTTTCACTTTGTTAACTTTATATTATCCATTCTAAAGGTTTTATTAGAATCAGCAGTGCAGGAGGTGATTCCACATCTTATTTGCAATAAAAAAAGTTTAAGTAGATTATGATTTGATTCCAACCAAATATGCAGGGAATTTAAGTTTAGTGTTTTTTTTTTTTTAAGTGTCACATTTTTTATTGAATAGGAAGTAATAACTAAAAACTTATTCAACTTAGATAATTATCAATTGCAGCATAGTAAGACAGAAAAAAAGTTCTTCATTAGGAAGTGAAATTTGTCTTTTTTAAAACCATTTTAAGGGGGCTTGCTAGCAGCTAAACTTTGCTAAGTTCTGTTTTTCATAAAATCATGGATTTGCATTTTTTTTATCAGCATGTTACCAAACTACAGATTCCCCACTTTTAGAAAAAAATGCCTTGTTTAATAGGATATAAATCCATGTCAATTAAGTTGAGGCTTGTGATAGAATTAGCTGAGAGTTGTCTCCTAAGTTTTCAGCATAAATATTTACAACAAAATATCATGAACCAATTTTTTCTTTCTGTGACTTTGTGGTATTAGGTGACCAACGTAATGATATTATTCTAACTTCGGTTCTAATATTTATGTACTCATGAAAATATTTCAAGTAATTGGTGGGTTTCATATTTTTATAAATGTTCAGTAATATTAATGAGTTATTACCTTAAATTGGTATCGATGTCCTCTTGGTAATGTATGCTGTATTCCAAAGCATTATTGGAGCATTTTCCACACTTCTGCAGAAGTAATGTTTTTTTTCTGAAGGATTTACATTTACCAGGAATGGGGAATTTAATCTGTCACATGAAAATCTATATGCCACTAGAAAAAGCGGACATCAGTCAGATTGGCGTATTTTTTGTTATTATTTGCTAATTATAGTTACTTACCATTTAAAAAAAAAAAGAAAATAATAAATCTTCCAATTGCTTGAATTATTTTAATTAAAATATAAATATTTGAAACAAGTTTAGCAGATAGAAAAATTAAGTTGACTACCTAATACCATAGCACTCAGGGAATACCGGATTCCTCTGAAGCTGGTTAAATTAGTAAAAATTACCATGACAGACCTTGAATGTATCGCACAGATACAGGGAATCAGTAAGAAAACTTTAAGTCAATGATATTTTCCCATCAAGGGGTGCTCTAGTACGTCTAATTTTTAACCTAACAATTAAAAAAGCAGTTAGGAATTCAGGTATTCAGACCTCAGGAAAAATATACTACAAGTTGGTACCCACACCTATTAGCATTCACAGACAATGTAAACATTGTGGGAAGATCACTGCAAGCGGTAAGAGAGAAATTCTCTGCTCTCAAAGAAAAAGCCAGAAAACTTGGTCTGAAGTTTAACCAAGAAAAAAACAAGTAATGTTATCCAAGCAGACCCCAAGGACTGAGAAGAAAGTATGATTGGAAAATTAATTCTTTGAATTCATATACCTGTGATCCCAAGTTATATGTGACAATGAAATGGAGATTGAAATCAGAATAAAATCTGCAAACTGAAGCTATTTTGGGCTAAGATACCACTTAGCAAACAGGTTGATTTCAAGGAGGACAAAGATTATTTTGTATAAAACTCAAACACACCCAATCCTCACATACAGTGCAGAGGACCAGGGTGACAAGCAAGGAAATTTGTCAAAACATTTTACTTTTTGAGAGAAAGATTCTTCAGCGAATATTTGGACCTGTCATAATTAACGAAAGATAGAGAAGGAGGACCAACAAAAGAGATTTATGATCTCTATGGTCAGCCCAACATGTATCAATTGTAAAACAAGCCAGTTAAGGTGGGCAGGTCATGTGGCAAGGATGAATGATGAGCAGATACTGAGAAATCTGCTTTTGAAGTCATCCATGGATTAAAGAAGGGTCAAGGAGCCATGGTTCCACAACTGGATGGCAACGGCATTAGACGGAGACTCCAGGCAATTGCTTATTAAGGAGGCCTAAACATCATAACATGTTATAGAGCCCTGTGAAATAAAGCAAGTACCTAATACCATAGGGATCAATTCCCTTAATTAAGATCTGTGTAAAAACAACTGGCATAAAACACTTATAATGGACCCTCACCAAAAGGTGTTTAGCCATATCTTCCTCAATAATTACTTAAGTTGAATAGTTTTCTAGCTATTGCTTTCTTTTAGAAAAATGTAATACCTAAAAAAACTTAAATTTCTTGGTTTTCTGTGTTGAACTGGACCATGGTCTAGAATAACTGTTTTGTCACAAATGAGGAGTGGAATCATCTCCAGACTTGCTGTGCTGATCCCGATACATTCAGTCTTGATGACGAATTTTAAATTACAAACTGATATCCGATGATTAAGACCACCAATAGACACTAAAATCAATTCAGTGATAAACTGATTAAAAGGCAAATAAAAATAAATCTTTATTCAAAGGTATCATCTGAATTCTGAAATATTTGCCCAAATTTTTGCAATTCAACTTTCCTTTTAATTGGAATAAATTGCATATCCCTCCCCCCCTTTTCTCATTCAGAAGAACACCAAACATTTCAATGTACTTTACTTTTGTTTATATTCTTGTATCACCTGGAAGGACTTCTAAAGATATGAAATATTCTGTATGAGGTCCACTTTGGATTTTGAGTTTTAATGTTTCCTGCCAGAGTATTTCTGTCAGCCAGGACCTTTATGATTTATACTTATTACTTGTTCTTTTATTTCACAATGCAGAGTTTTATATGTTATGTTTTTTAAATTATTTCAGGGGAAGGTTTTCAATTGTAGTTAAAGGTATTGATAAGACTAATGATCATATGATAGTAGCAAAATTTTTGGATAATGGTGAAAGTTCTAAAGAAAAGGTTGCATTGGAGTTTGAAGCTTTAAGATTATTTAGACATGAAAGAATTGCAACACTGTTGGAAGCATATATGTAAGTTTTATTATCAGCCGCTTATTATTAACATGACTATCTTATGCCAATATGAATAAGTTAATTGCTTATATAGTAATTTAATGGTTCCAACACTCCTAATACTCATTATACTTCATGGACTTTAAAATCATTTCAGGAATTATTTTTTCAAGGCCTGGCTTTTAAAGGAAGCCATGATCCCTTAATGGCTTTTGTATTGATTGAGGTAATAGGGTCTCAAAAATTGACTTTTGCAAACTATAGTGAAACCTCTTTACAGTGGACAGCCATGGGTCCTAATGATTTGTCCATTGCAGAGAGGTGTCCACTGAAATATAATATATAAGTGCTTATTTAAAAATTAATATGTAACTGAATATATCTAAAATAGGTTTATTTTTGAATGAATAAAGTTTATTGATTCAATTTTCGGCTACATAAAATATTAGACATAGTATCTTTTAAAATTAATATGAATATAATAATATCAAATAATTATGCAATTAGTTTTAAAACAGAAATAAACTTAGTAAACACAATGCATAAACAACCTAGTTATTTTTAGTTAAGCAACTTAAACGAGACCCTTTTAATTAATGAATTAATAATTAATTTACAAGTTAGTTAATGTAATTGAAGGAGTGTGTAATAAATCAAAATCTTAGGGAAATTTCAAGATGGTGTGACAAGGCTTAATTGTAATTTCCCTGCCTAAGCTATGCCCACAAGGATTACTCTTAAGTATCTAACCTAAACATAATTCATTTTAAAAATTGATACATTGGACTTAGAAAAAAAAAGTATTAATTTTTGTCAGATTTTATTTATTTGAATTTACTATTTCTGTTTCATGAAAAACCATCACTTTGTGGAATATAGTGTATTTTGGTATCATCTTTTCTCTTATAGGACTTTTTTAATTTGTGTTATAGTATGAAAGATGACATCCATTTAATTAATTTAAAAAAATAACTTCAAGATACATAATTTTTAAATGTATGTACCTATATATGTATCTATATCAAAATATGAAACCATCAATTATGTTTTATTAATATTCAACATTAATGGCCTTTCAGAGGCATAAATTTATTTATATGTGATGAAAATCTGGATGTCAGTGTCCATTCAAGGGTTTTCCTTTACAAGGGGGTCTAAATTCCTATGTTTCCAGGGCAAGAAATTTAAAAATTGTCCATTGTACATAAGCACACCTGTTTAAGAGGGAGATTTGTTTTTAGGAGAGATTTCACTGTATTACTTAATCACTTTCAAGTGGAAATACTTTAAACTGACGCATCTTTCTTAATAGTTCATAATAGTCTCTCACTGCTGACAGCAGATCTATTTTTCTAATGTGTATTCAACTTTTCATTTTTAATATTTAATTTTATTGCTATTTTCAGGCCTCTTGACGATCCTTATTGTGTTTTCATATTAGAAAAACTACAAGGAGCAGATGTTGTTACTTTCCTTGCGAGTAGGCATGAATATACGGAACAGATGGTAGCTACTATTGTTACACAGGTAAATTATAGGTGTATCATGGTAAATAATTGGTATAATATATTATTGGTTCTAAGGCAAAGTCATAGATGTGAAAATAGGTCAAAATTTACTAATTTATTTTTTTGTTGTTTTCAAAAACAAAACCATGAGTGAAAATGGGTCATTTGTGTAACAAAAATGTTATGCATGTAGTTTTTCATTCATTAAGCTAAAAGAAATTTCAAACCCTTTTTATCAGAATTAGGAAATGGCAAATCCATGGTTTTAATAAAATAATAATATATAATTACAATATAATAAAAGAAAAAGATTAATTAATAGCTAATAATAATTAATAAAAGCTATTATAATTATTACTTATACATAATTAATAGCTTTTATCAAAGCTAATGATAAAAGTTTGATGTAAAAATTACAGAAGAATCATGGTGACAAGCAATGAAGACAGACATTATGGTTGAATCCTTCCTTCTTGAAAGGAAAAGTTCTGTTACAGAGACGCAAGTGGACTTCAGAAGTGAGAGAACATGTAGTGACCATATTTTTATTCTGGCTCAACTTTTGCAGAAAAGAATAGTATATGAATATGAGTCAAAACTCACTTAATATTGCTGACATCCAGAAGGCATATGACAATGAGTCTGATAAAAGCTATAAAGGATAATTGTAGCTTATCAGTATTACAAAGAGTATCAAAAAGAGAAATAAGAAATAGGGTAGGGCTGACCTAGTTATCCTCAACAACATAAGCAAAAGTAGAATAATCTGGTTTAGGTGTATCAAACAAATGAAAGAAACATGTAGGGCTATTTGAATATTCAAGTATTACCCACAGGCAGTAGAGTAGTGGATCCACTGGTAGAAAAAAAGTGTTTTCCCTTCCAAAATAACCCTTGAGAAAAAGAAATACTGCTGTTTAAAATATACTCACTAATTCCAACATTTGTGAATAAATTATTATTCAGGTGGAAGCAGGGGCGGATCTACGGGGGGGCTTTCGGGCTGAAGCCCCCCCCAAAATGGAAAAATATAACCATGTTTTATGGGAAAAGAAAATTAAAAAATACCTCTTAAAGTATTATTATCCGTGTAATTACATTTAAAAGTACTTAAGGAATAACTTAAACACCATTTCATATAGATAGTTAGTTTCTTTCTGTTTTTCTAAAGTAATTATCGTTATTTTTATGAAAAAAAAAGGTTTCAGGCTGAAGCCCTTCCCCCCAAAATTAAATTCTGGATCCGCTAGTGGGTGGAAGGATAATCGATTTACTACATTTTTTCATACATCCTGGAAATATGAGGCAATAAGCAAATGCTCAAAGAATAATGCACACCTCCAGGGACATAGCATGAACATTTTTTATCATAATTCAAGATCTCAGTTTAATAAATTAAATATTCAAGATACTTCAATTTATCAATTTATTGAACAAAACTTGAATCAAAATTGAAACCATAAAATCAGCTTCTGATAAAATGTTCAATTTTGAATTGGGAATAACTATAAATATTTATAAAGGTAAAATAATGAATAGAATATATTTCTTAATATATAGCAAAACAAAATATTTCTTTTCCAATAATTTATTGTATACAATCCTGTTTAAATATGAAAATGTATTCTGAGACCAAGTCATAGAAATAGGAATTGATTAATTAGAATGTAATAATATGTGCTCATACTCTGCCATTATATGTAAAAATAATTATAAATTAATGTAAAAATAAAATACGTTGAAAGCTATTGTACAATATTTTATTATTTCTGAATAAGAAAAAATATTAGAATTTATTTTAATTTGGCACAATGATTCCAAAATATGCTGCTTTAAGAAAATAATATTGGATGCAGCAACTGTAGTTTGTGGAAAAAAACGAATTGGAGCCCAGTATAAGAAATCAGCATGGTGGTGGGATTAAGTGAAAAAGAAGAAAACTGTTTGGAAAGAATACCTTGAGCACAAAACATCAGAAAAGTTATCCTAAAACAGAGCAGTACAAGAGGAAGACTTGAGACTAAGAACAAGGTCATAAAAACCAAGAGAATAGCATGGATGGATTTTGAACTAAAATTGGAATCATATTTCCAACAAAATCAAAAATTACTATACGGTGTACTCAAGGGATTAAGAAAAGAAAGAGTGCCTTCTCAAGGAAAAGAACAAGGAAGGGAATATTCTCAGGCAGAGTGACCAAATAATGGAAAGATGGATCCAATATTAAAGTTTCTCAAGGACAAGGAGGGGAATATTCTCAGGCAGAGTGACCAAATATGGAGGGAAAACTTCCAAAATTAGCTGAAAAAGAATAGAGATCCAACCCAAGTAAATGAAGAGCAAAATGAAGCAAATACCTGGAAAGAGGATGATTTTATCGATGAAGACGAAACAGAGATAGTGCTACAGAGTATCACAGAATACCGAAAGATTAGGAAGTAGCAGTCATCATTCCAATCTTTAAGAAAGGAGATAACAGAGATTGCAACAACCACTATGGAATATCTCTCCTAAACATACCAAGCAAAATATATTCCAAGATCCTAGAGAAGAGAATAAAAGGAACAGTCGCAAGGTTGAAAAGAACAATATGGATTTTTTTAAAAAATCACAGCACCCAATATCTTATTTTTACCATGAGACAGGTCTTTGAAAAAGTGTTAGAAAAAGATTAAAGAGAACTTTCAGTATGCTTTGTTGACCTTACAAAAGCTTTTGACCAAGTAAGGAAGACAGATATCTCAGAGACCTTAAGAGATAAGGGAGTACGTAGATCAAAGACATATACTGGCAGTGGAAAGTTTGTACAAGAAAATAAGAAGCGTTGTAAGGTTTGCCAACTTTACATCTCAAGATATTGAAATCATGATAGGAACCGGCCAAGTTGTAGCTTGAGTCTGCTACTGTTCATTTTAGTTATGGATGCAACTATTCGGAGGACCAAGGAGAATAAAAGGAAATTCCACCTAGCATATGCCAATCTAAGACCAGTGAAACTCTCACTTCTTGCATTTGCCGATGACATTGTTATTTTAGCAGAAGACGACAGGAATCTCAAACACAAACTCAACAGATCAAAAAAGAGCTGCTTCAGTTCAATATGGTCATAATTCCTACAAAGACAAAAGCAATGAGGATAGGGAAGAAGCCATGAAAAATTATACGTGTCATATAGTTGAAAACATGGTCCTCAAACAAGTGATTATATTGATACAGAGGTTACTAAGAGAATGGCAAGTGCTGGCAGAATGTTTGAAGCAGTGAAGAGAGGCTTCCTGAACAAACAAGAGGAAGACAAAAGTGGTTGTGTTTAGGTCAACGTTTCTTCCCATTCTGACAAAAATTGAGGGTAAAACAAGAAGAGACTGGATCCACAACACTACAATCAGGGCGAACCTCAACGTTAAAACCAGCCCATGAAGTTATAGAAGAGAATAGACTAAGATGGCTGGGACATCTCCTAAGAATGGAACCTACCAAAAAGGCTCGGGAGGTCTATCAAGCCAAGTTTGATGGGAAGAGAGGAAAAGGTCGACCAAGAAATAAATAAATGCAAAGACGAAGTAAAGAAGAATTTCCTGAAAACAGGAGTCCAATGGAATGAGAGAAGGCATTTGGTGGAAGACCGGCAGAGCTGGAAAAAGCTAGAGCTTTATAGACATAGACTACTATGTCTATAGATAGAGCTCCTCCTCACACTGCACTGGCGGTACTAGAGGAGGGAATATGATGATTCAAAAATAGTTTATATTTTTTCTCTATCTTCATAAATGGCCGAGATATAGATGTATGAAACCTGCCTCTTGCTGCTTGGGAAATGTAAACAACAGGATGTAAATCTACAACTGTTCTTGATTCACTATTAACAAGTAAGTAACAGTTTTCAAAGAAATGAGGTATGTAAATCTTAAGGATTCTGATGTGCCTTATTCATTTTTTTGCTTCTGCTGGGATTAAGATAGAGATCTTTCTAAATGTATTTTAATCAATCCTATCACTATTTATTTAAGATTATGCTGGGAATCCATTATTTCCAATATATTAGCTGCATGTTGTTAAGCAATTTTTTAAAAATATTTTTTTATAATTTAAAATACCATTCTTTCATGATTAGTTTATTAGGTATATTGTATAAGTATACCGTAGGATGGGGTTACTTTGGGACACTTTTCAAAGTTTTAACCTGCTTCTATCTTTATTTTCAAAGTTAAAATGCTGAACAAATTATTAATATGTAAAGTCATTCTTTCTCTTACACAAAATGGCAGAACAATTACTCTATAAATACGAATATTTGACAAAAAAAAATTTAAAGTGGTCCTAATGTTAATCCACTGATTGGGGTAGAATTGGGACCAATTTTACCCCACAATATAGTATAAGTTTATTATTTAGAAAAGAAACAGTAAGCTGCAAACTGAGTGTGTACCAATTTTATTCAACAATATATATTTAAGAAAACATAAGACCAATAAATCCGTATTAATGGAACAAAACGATTTGTGGAGCTTCATAAACGAATCTGCCCAATCATTTCCGGTGTTATTTTTGAAGCGAGTTTCTTTTCTTCCAATTCTATCAAGATACAATTTTACAACACTAAATAAATCAAAGGAGTTGACTGGAAATTCGTAGTTTGACATGGCGACAACATGTGCCGCCATCTGTTCCTCTTTTTCCCTTGAAAAGACTGTAGCCCAATCTACAAAGTTTCCCTTGGGATTTCAGATGCAGTGTCTTTTTCGGAATTTCCTGCTTGGAAGTGGCATTTCAGATCGATAGTGTCTTATTTCTTATTGCTAGTAAGGCTTTCTGTAAATTTTTGTATGACCTTGTGCCAAGAGCTCATTTTGAATTTCTAGACATTGTCCTATAAAATCCTGAAAAAACTAACCAATATAAATAAAACAAAACATGGCAGACCATAGGGGTTGTCCTTAAGTTGCCATGGCAACACCTGAAAATTTACAATTTATAGCTTATGAAACAAAGTACTTACGATAACATGATTGCTTCAATATTAAACCCTTAAGAATGTATTAATTAATGGGTATACACACCTGAAGGTAATCTGATGTTCACAGTTCTTGAGGTACAAGCAAAAGTTTCATGAAAACAATAATTTTGAAAATAAAGTGGAAATAAATAAAACCTAGCTGCGTAATGAGTATGGTGAACGAGGGTTCTCAAACAGCCCCAAGTTAACAGAAACAGTACATGCCTACACATACATGTTTTTGCAGACTGAACCAACAGTGTATCCACCACAAAATAAATTTTACCCGCTTTCCCAAAGTTACCTCATCATACGGTATCTTAGTTTCACTTTTTTATAAAAAAAAAAGTCTGTATAATTTATACAGAATTTGAAATAATACACTCTTTTATAAACTTAGTAAAAAATGTAGAACTGTATAAATATGTAGCAGCAACATAAGAATTAATAGTAGCTGTTGCTATAAAAGATCCTTATTTGGTCTACCTTGTTGGTTTCTCAATGACCTGTTGATGTAACACAATAGTAGTTGTTATGGCTGTTTATCGAAGCTACAAGAGTTAATATGAATTATACGTATTCTTGAAAATGTTTTTTTTTATTGGGTGTTAGTAGTTATATTTAATAGTTTCTGTAGCAATATGTTATAAATGGGTCCAATAACTATGTAAAAATTAATTGTAATAGTATATTCTTTCATACATGAAAAAGGTAATTATTATATTTCCTATATTTTATCATTATATTTAGTTTACTTTCTCCTTTTTGTTTAATATTGTATAGAAGTTGATTCTATTTATTTATGCATGCATTTAGGTTTTTTTAATTTATGATTAAATGCAAAACTTTTTTTTACCAGTGGTGCAATTATTATGAAATCCTTATTTCTTTATTTAATTAAATACACACCATGAGATAACAAAGACAACATGTATATTTACATATGATAGTAACAGTAAATGTTTTCACTTTTCTTATTTTTTATTAGATACTAGATGGGTTGCAATATCTCCATTGGAGAGGGTATTGTCATCTTGATCTGCAGCCTGATAATGTCGTCATTTCTTCCTTACACAGTCTTCAAGTCAAGTTGGTGGATTTTGGATGTGCCCAAAAAGTTAGTAAATTGGGAAATGTAGTGAACTTCCAAGGATCTGTTGAATTTTCAGGTAAAAATTGAATTATTGGAAGCATAAATTCCAATCTGTTTGATTAACATAAAAAAACTATAAAAATGATTAATGTTAGTGTGTAACATAAATAATATATAATTTTCAATAATATATCAAGTTTTATTGATACATTTTGATTATTTATTATAATTAAACATTGCATTTTTTTTTTAATGAGCCTTCTATAATCCTGCCTGTCTAAATTTCTCCAATATAAAATCTTTAATGTTTTTTCTAGGGTTCATTAATGTGAAATATATTGATCAGAAATAGAGTATTTTAATACACTTTTTTATAACAACATTAAACACATGTCTTGTGTGGGGTTTCACACATGTAAAATAATAACAATAATTAATGATAACAGCAGATAGTCCACAGCAAAATCCATATAAATATATGAGAAAAAACAAAATAATAATAATAAATTAATAGATAAAAAGTATTTTCTTACACATTTTTTATTGAAATATTTTCTTACCATCAGGAAAAATGATTATTAGCTAACAAAACTTGATTTATAAATTCTAATGCAAAATTTAATAGAAAATAACTTAAATTAAAAAATATATAAAAATTGCATCAACAGCCTAGTATTATTCCATTAGTATTTTTATTATTTCCAAACACAATACAGTACTACTGATGGACATCCCCAGTCCAGTAAAAATGAGAAAAAAAATTGTATCTGCTGAAAACCTCCAGGTTTGCCAAACCTTCTCATTATTATTATGCTTTAGGTAACTTATTTTTATTTTTATTTACAGCACCAGAAGTTCTCTGCCAGGAGCCAGCTTATCCTCAGTCTGATATTTGGTCAGTGGGTGTTCTGACATATGTAATGTTGTCAGGAGTGTCCCCCTTCCTTGGTGAAAGTGTTGGTGAAACTCGACAAAACATTAATTTTGTGCGGTACAGATTTGAACACTTATATAAAGAGTTAACACAAGAAGCAACAAGATTCCTAATGCTTTTGTTTAAGCGTGCTCCTAAGTAAGCAATTATTTTATAAATAATTAAAAATCCAAAAATGTAATTTTAAAACTAATATTGATCTAGTTAGATTATGTAATTTTTCTAAAGTAACCATTTATTTAGATAGGTCATTAAACATAATAAATTTTAAATTATTATTTGTTTTGTTTTGATCCTTTGACATTTTTTTTCAAAACTTATATACTGTATTTTTTTTAGTAAGCGTCCAAGTGCTGAAGAATGTCATGAACATAGATGGCTATTACCATCAGAATATATGATCAAAAGGAGAGAAAGAGCTGTATTCCTTGGTAGCAGAATGAAGGTTATATTATTATCAGCTTTATTATAAAAAATTAGTTCCATCTAATTATAATCTTTTTGAATAAAACATTTTATTTTGAACTTTATTACAACAGAATAGAACTATTCAAACCAAGAAAGGATAATATTGAAAATCTGTAGGCTCATAACATAACTGATATACAAATTTAAATATACAAAATGTATGTTGCATTATACAAGAAGTTTAATTGTGTTAATCATTTTTGTTCTTTAAAACTATAAATACTATTTCAATAATATTATCTTGCTGGCTCCTTAATTGACTATTTTAATATTAAAAAAGCTCACACTCAATTTATGTGTGATTAAATAACTTATGAATGTTTTTGAAGTGTATGTCTATCACCTCTGGCTTGATTTCTAAAGTCTTTCATATTGATTATATGTAATATAATAATTATAACTATATTATGACATACTAATATTTTTATTTTTCAATTACAGGATTTTAGTGAAAAATACCATCAAGCTCGCCGAGAAGAATCAAGTTCATTGCAAGGACTTTCTTCATTATTAGCTAAATTACAGAGATCAAACAGTATTCAAGAAGAACTGATTACTACAGATTTCTAAACTCTGTTTTACTATGTTGTTATTTGTTTTTTTTTTATAAATATTTTGAAATGTGATGACTGGTTATACAATTGTAAGAGTTTTTTAAACAAATATTTTATGATACAACTAGTTTCTCTTGAGGAATGATTTATATTTTTATCTTCATATATTTTTTGATTGTTAAAATTGAATACATTGTAATAAGTGACTTAAACCTCTCAATCATTTAGGTTTTTGAGTTATTTTTTTATATTATAATTCTAGCATAGTAGTGCTTATCTTGCTAATAAAGAAAAAAAGTCGAGGAAAAATAATTTTGATACTGTTCCTAATAATGTGGTTTAGTACTTTAAAGGATGTTTATTTTAAAATCTATTAACTTGCCTGGCTATCTATCCACAGGTTATTTGATATCCAGATATAGTAGATATGTTTGTAAAGAGAAAAAATGTATCAAAGAGGATGATGGTTGAGATAATAATTACTGAGGTGGTCTGTCATATGAAAAATAAAATTATGTTGTTTTATTCTGAGTACATTAAAGCAATTATTATATCTATATTGTTTGAATGTTTTATATATATTCTGCATTTATAAATCAACTTAACAAGTTGAAATGAAAACATTTGTAGAAACATTGTAATATAAAGATTTTACTATTTATTGTTATGAAAAGCCATAACAGTTTGTAAATGTAATAATGTAAATGGATTTTCCTTAATGTAATTATTTATATTTATTACTTCAAAATTTAGAGAATGTAAAAATATTTAAATATCACCCAATAAATTATTCTTTTAAATAATATGGTCTGTTCTATTTATTAATGACCTTTCCTATATTAGTATTCATAGTCTGGGCTCAAAATTTTTGAAATGAGAATATTTTTTATCATTCTGGGACTTTTGTCCCTATAGAATAAATATTTGTATGGAACTTTTTAAAAGTTTGATTATATCAGCTGCCACAAAACTTTTTTTTGATTTTTTTTTAAATATAAGTTCAAACATACTTTTTTATGCAACACAGTTCTGAATTTAGGGTAAAAGTTTAACTTCTATTTATTTAAGTTCTTCAGAAAGAGTTGTATTATAGATATAATTTATTCTGAATGAATTTCCTTATTCTTATATTTCTTTTGTTTTGATTTTTAATTCTTAAAGAGCCTAATTGCTGATAATGAACAGCAGCAGTACACAGAAGCTTTTACCACATAAATTACAAAAATAAAAAAATTTGTACCTCTACCTATAGTGTTAAAACAGACAAGCATGAGTAAAAATTAGTAATTGCATTATTTTAGGAGTATAATTAAGTTATTATAAGCTGTGATAACATTAAGATAGTTTTGATAAGAAATAAATCATTTATACGATAATTTTATAAATTAAAAAAAAAAACAATCAAGAAAAACAAAACCTAATATCGCTCAAGAACATTGCAAATTTAGCTTTAATAAAAGAAACTTATTCAATAAACCATTTAACATGAACAACTTTATTTTTAAAGATTTTAATGAAAAATTATATTGATATTCAAATTGATGGAAGTTGTGAGTGTAAATTTTATTATTTTAGAGATTTTATTTGACTTTTTTTCATATCGAATTATAAAATTCAAGAATGTATTTTGACACTGTGGCAATCTATAAAACCTCGTAGTGATTTGATTTTTTTTATTTCACAGATTAAATAATATAATTTCACAAAGAAAAGTTGCTACAAACAATTATTTAAATTCTGAACAACAAAAATAAAATTAGTAAGGAAAGGTAATAAAATTAGACCTTCGCAGTAAATCTAATTAGATATAATTTCCGGCTCAGGTACATGGTGCCTTTATTATCCTAAAATTTATCAAATTTCTTTTTACAGGTTTAAATACTTTCAATATAAAAACCTTATCTTTTTTATGTTCTCATTTTATTTTTTTTATTTTTTGGTATATGAAGTTTCTATGTTTGCTCAATAGGGACTAAAATATTCTCCAAATATGTAAAATAAAGGATGCTTTATTTGCATTTGAATTGTATAAAAGGAAAAATAATCAATCGATACTAGAAGAGGTGTTAGGGTCGGTACGCCAAAGTGACCAAAGATGGGGTAAGGGTTGAAGGATTAAGATTGGTGCAATGATCATTGCACTATTGTGGACGAGGCCTTACCATTCATTGTTTAGTAAACATTTGAATTATATGACCCCCCTAAAAAAATTGAAATGCTGCTTTCTCACTTCCTAGATGTACTGATATAGTAGGCTGCATATCTTGAACTATTTAACGAGAGGACTTTAAAACACGGGCTATTATGAAAGGATATGAGAGCAATTCTTGATATTCATATGAAGAAATAGTTATTGATTAATGTGTCAGCTAACAGACCCATTTTATAGTGTTGCAGGTGTTGATTATCACTTTCTAGAAAATTTTAAAATTTATGTAAAGCAGAGCAAAAAGGGTAATTTTTGATCTTTCTCCGCTTTAGTATTGAGAATAATTATTTCATTAAAATCCTTGGAGTATTTTTTTTTAGCCTAACTTTCTGGTGCATAAGTTTTCTTTTAATGTTAGTCAATTTTAATCAAACTTTGTACAATGAATGAAGTATGATAGTAATTCGTTTGAGAATATTTTAAATTTATTCTGTTTCAAAAGATGAGTAAACTTTTGTGCACATGAAAGGCTAAATCCTCACACTTTACCTTCACATTCCCTAAACAACCCCTAAATCTAGAAAGTAAGGTTACAAACAATCGCTGTTCCATTGCCATACAACACTGTCTAAACGTTTTGTTACTTGGCAACACCATTCAATTTAATATTTCAAATTAAGTGAAATGCAACAAAACTGAACAATTTACCTACAATATAAAAAAATTACATTATTATAATCTGGCATTACCACACCCCATTCTCTAAGAGAAAAAATAATATAATTTTTTTTTTCAAAATGAGGTATCGATGGATGTGTTGTTGATTACATATGATAAAATTACCAACTTCCTAAAACAACCATAAAAATCAAAAAACATTTTATTCCTCTAATTTTTTTTCTCAAAATTTGGAGACCTAATGTAACTGAAATTTGGAAAAGAACCATACACTATTAAATTTTTACATTTATTTATTTATATATAACTTCCAAACTATCATTAATTTTTCAAGCTTCTTTTCAAAATTACTAAAACTATCTCCTCCGAATGTAAGAATTTTTGGTTCAACATTTTGAAATTATGGAAAAAACAGAATTTTTTTGGAATATTTTACGGTTTTTAGCATTTGAAAGTCAGTATCTTTTTTGTACTATACTTTGTTAACATTATTTGTATTGTTCTTTGACCTGTTAACCGGGGAATAAAATTTTGTTTAACTCGTTTCAAAATGGGGACTTTTTTCATCATAATTATAAGTAATATCATTATACCTCAAGTAATAAAAGGAAATAATTTTTAACTTATTGATACTATTTATTTCGACAAGACATTTTTATAACATATTATAAAAGAAAGAAAGAAAAGAGATATTTCATCATACCCAGTTAGCAGGTTAAAGAACAATATATTTATCGACTGTTCTACATATCCTGGGCACTAGCGGATCCAGGATTTAATTTTGGGGGAGGGGCTTCAGCCTGAAAGATTTTTTTTTCATATATATAACAATAATTAATTTGAAAAAAAAAGGAAGTGAACTACCTATATAAAATGGTTCTTAAGTGATTCTTGACGTCCTATTAAATGTAATTACACGAACAATAATACTTTAAGAGATAGTTTTAATATTTTTTTTCAATAAAACATGGTTATATATTACCGTTTTGGTGGAGGGGGCTTCAACCATTGGCCCTTCAGACCATTCTCAAGAGAAGAAACGTTTTAAAAATCAAACATCATATTCTTATTATAGTTTTATATTAATTACTTTTATAATATATTATCTATTTACATACCTTACTCTATAAAATAAAAATAAAATCATTTCGGTAATTTGCCTTTTAAAATAAAAAATAGAAATTTGTTGTGAAAAATAAATATTTAAATACAATGATGAAATGTATCACCAGATTTTTGGATTATCCCATGGGAGGGAATTTATTAAATTATTTATCGGGTCTGGTACTAAATAAAATTATAAAAGTGAAGAGCAAAAATTGAGTTAAAAACGAAAATTATGTAAGTGATTTTTTGCATTATGAATAAGATAAAAAAACAAATTCTTAGAATATTAAATAACTAATTCCATAGCGCTACAGATCGGTGTGGTCTTTGGCCACCTCAATGAGCCCTTGCCAGATGGCTCTATATTGCGCAGTCGCTCACCAGTTGCGGGTATGCAATAATTCTCTGGCGTCTCGGATGACGGCGTCCTCCCATCTTAGACGTGGTCTGCCTTTCCCTCTTGTCCTGCAGAGCTTCCCATCAAGCAACTTCCTTGGGACTTCCTCTTCTGGCCTTCTGGCCACATGGCCAGCCCAACCTAGTCGTCCAAGCTTGATGCACCTCAACACATCTGTCTCCCCATACAGATCATATAGGTCCCTGTTGGTTCTCCTTCGCCAACCATCACCGATCTTAACAGGTCCAAAGAAACGCCGAAGAATCTTCCTTTCAAAGATTAAGGAATATAATAGTTACTACAATAGATTAAAATTTAAAATGGAAGTAAAAAAAGATGGAAAATTAATATTTCTTGACACGTTGACTATAAAAGATGAAAATAAAATAAACGTGTATTGGACAAAGAAAGAAATAAGCAATAATATTATATTAAATCACTATTCATATCATCCCTTTTATGTAAAATATAATATAACTAATTATTAAAAAAAAGGAATAGAATGAAAGAGGCAAAGAAAAAAGTTAAGGAGGCATTATCTGAAAATTTGTATCCAAAATGTTTAATTAAAAATGTTGGGAAATTAAATTTCAGAAAGTTAAAACTGCAGAAATTAATTAATATTAAATCAAATATTATTAATAAAATTAAAAATTATTATAGTAATCTTAAAGACATAATAGAAAATATTATCAACCAGAATTAATATATAAAATACGAAGAATGAATTGCCCGGCAATAAAAGGGGAAACAAAACAGTATAGAAATGAAATTTTAATTTTGAAAAATACAAACTCAACAAAATGAAAAGAGTTCATGCAAACAAAAAAAAAACAAAAAAAAAAAAAAATTGAAGCAATACACATCACTGAAAATATAAATAATACTGTAAATTTCAAGGCTGATTCAAAGCAATGAGTAGCACAAAGCTGAGATATTAAGTAAAATTAATCTGTGAATATCATGATAAACATGATGATGTGGCGGACATATTGGATCGGTGGGATACTAATATTTGAATAGTCTCTCTTTATTATTTCAATTTAAAAAGTAATTATTGCAACAAACTATTAACTAGAATGGTTTGGGAGATAGAATTGAAGTTGGTAAAGCTGAATGAAGCATATGAATCACTTATATCATGCGAAAATAAATAATAAAATCAAAGAACAATATTTGTTTTTTTTCTATTTAACTTCGGCATATTTCGATTTCCATTTTATTCATCTAACTCTCTCATTGGAAAATTTCACAAACAAATTTATATAATTATTAAAATATTAAAAAAAACTATTTTTAAACTTTTATTGAGTATTAATACAGTCTGCCACACTGAAAGGCATTGGTACTAGTGCTATAGTATTCATTCACACAATATGTACATAAGAAAGGGGAGAAAAAAAGTATATATATATATAAATAAAAAGATAAAGTAATATACAAGATAATTAAAACAACAGACCAGCCGAGTAATAACAAAACACATTCACACCTATGTACAATATTTACATTGGCCCAGGGGACTCCGAATCAAGCTTTGTCCCCCAACTGTGGAAGCCAAAGCAGGACTCCAGAAGATCCCAGTGCTTCTCTCCCAGCCGCGTCACTGGTACAGTAAGCCAGTGGAGGCTGATGGAGGGCACTAGAGCAACAGACGCTCAGGACATGAGTGAAGAATCTGGCCAGTGCCAGTACTCCAATATATACATTTTTACAAAAGGTCGCGGGGCCACTGCCGTTTTAACCTCCGAGGAGGATTGTAGGGATGACTGGAGGTAGATAGAGACTGTGCTACATATTAGG
Source organism: Nezara viridula (assembly GCA_928085145.1). Classification (NCBI taxonomy): domain Eukaryota; kingdom Metazoa; phylum Arthropoda; class Insecta; order Hemiptera; family Pentatomidae; genus Nezara; species Nezara viridula. Next base: position 82,824,921 of record OV725078.1, read on the forward strand.
ACGATGAGTGAGATTCTGGTGAAATTTGTCTGGGATTAGGTCAAGTACAAATGGGATACTAAGGTCATTGTGTAGGATTTTATTGGTTACATAAAAGGGAGCATCGACTATTGTTCGGAGAACTTTAGACTGGAAGGATTGAATGCGTTTGATGTTGGAAAGTTTTGCTGTCCCCCACAGTTCGAGTCCGTAGGTCCAGATAGGTTTCAGGATTGTCTTGTAGATTAATAGTTTGTTCTCAACTAAAAGTTGAGATTTTTTATTGAGTAGTCTATATAGTTGGCCATATCGTCGGTTAAGCTGTTGTCTTTTAAGTCTAGTATGTGGGTTCCATGTTAGTCTTTTGTCTAAAAGGAAGCCAAGGTACCGAACTGTGTCGGAGAGGGGAAGTGGTATGGAGTTGAAATAAACTGGTGGACACGACGGATGAAGAAATCAAGGATATCAGGATTGCGGTTAGGATCAGTGGGCCAGTAGGTAGGTGAGTTAGGAGGAAGGAGGCAGAAACGTTGGGAATTGAGTGCAGACAGCAATGTTCTACCATGAGAGTTCGTGGTTCTTGATCCCCACTGTTGATGCTTTGAGTTTAAGTCTGCACCCAGGATGAAATGATGTCCTAAGGAATTGATGAGGGAACTAAATTGGGCATTGGAGATGGAATGGTTAGGAGGGCAATACGCTGATGCAACGGTAATAGGAAAGGAGAAGGTTTTGATTATGATAGCAGTGGATTGTAGGAAATCGTGGCTTGGTATTGGGAGTAGGTGATGCGAGAGAGATTGGTGTACAAGGACAGCAGTACCGGCATGTGCCCTACCGTCAGGGTGGTCAGTACGATATGTTAAGTACTGTGGGATTTTTAAACTCTGTTTTTTGGTCAGTCGAGTTTCAGTAATGAGGGCTACATCAATGTTCTTGTCTAGTAGTAGAGCTGTTAGTTCGTCAGTGTGGTTTCTAACACCATTCGCATTCCAAAGGAGAATGGATAAGGGTTTGATGAGATTCATTTAAGGATTTTTTAAAGAAGGAATGAGATGAGATACAAGATTTGTGAGGAGTGATATCAGTGGGGTAACAAGGGATTTGAAGTCAGTAAGGAAAGATGCCAACAGAATGGTAAGATCTGTGGCATGTGATGGAGGAGGAATTAAAAAAAAACTGAGTGAAAATTAACTTTCATTGGAAAACCAGAAACTCAATTCTAAGTCGGCAACCATGAAACTATTTTTATTTTTCTTCTTAATATTCTCCTTTGAAAAAAACAAAACTTTAAATAAATGTAAATTATTTAGTGTAAATTTAATAAATATAAATTATTTAATGTAAATTTAATAATAATAAGTTATTTAATGTAAATTTAAAAAATATAATTTATTTATTTTTACTTTGTTACTTGTAGCTGAAAACCACAACCAGTGTTGCCCAAATGATGGATCTTGATCTTGCGTAAGTCTCGCAACAGTCTTCCAGTTACCTTATTATAGAGATATTACTGTAGTTTTTCAGATATGGGAAATCTAACTAAGCCCGAATGAAAAATTGAGAGTTAAATTCCAAAGGATATTGGTTATACCAATTATTTATGTATGGTAACTAAATTTTTCAAATTGTAATGACTATTTTACCTTAATTATTATTTATAAAAAGGATTTTTTTTACCAGTCTTGGTCTTGCAACAGTTAGGCGGCCTTAGTCTTGGTATTGCAAAGTGCATGACCAAGACCGATGTTGGGCAATACTAACTATTATAGATCCACTATTATTACAAATTTAAATAGTTCAAAATTTGATCCTCGATTAATAGAATCATTTCTGATCATTGATAATAAAATATTTTTAATGAAATGGTTTACTTCATACCATAATGTAGACATTGTATATTGCATCTGAAGTAGAAAAAAATTGATCATTTTACTTTTAAGCCTGTTAAATGTGGTAGGAGAGTATTTGTTTCGGAATGGTATAACTTAGTTTTTGTATAATTTGAAAATTTCTATTTACCAATCAATATCTATATACCTGCTATCAATGAAATGGATTAATAATCATAATATGATAAATTGTAATAACATTCGTCACACCTGAATATTCTATTAGTCCAGAATCTAAGCTTTCCCTTGTTTTATTTATTTTTCATTACTTTTTGGGAAATTAGAGGTTGTTGGCTATAATATATTTTCAATTTTATCACACAGGATATACCAAGTAAAAAAAAACTAATCGTGAAACATAAAACTGTAAGGATAAAATACAATAAAAATTATCAATTGATTGAAGAACTATCCAATTTAACTTGAAAAAGAAAACATTTTTAATCAACAATATAAAAAAAAAAAAAGATAAAACAGAAAATATTTATTTATTTACAAAGGAATTTAAATTTATAAATGCTGTGCATATACATTTACAGATTTGCTGCTAAAAACAGACATATGAGGGAAATTCTTTTTACTTATTGAATTTATCCTAAGTCTAAATACAATAAACCTCTTAAGAATACTATCTTCAATATTTTGACAATTATATGTGTTCTTCATCAACAGAACTAATTTTTCTCTATAAGAAATCCTCATAATCACCTCTTAATGAGTTGATTTGGCTCATATAGGTTTCGAAAATGATGTAATCCTTTAATTTGTTACTTTATTTTATTGATTTTCCTTTGTAATTTAGTGGTAATGAAAGAAAAAGATGGAAATTAAGTTTGAAACTTGGTTATAGAAGATATTTTTATAGTTTGAGGCTATTAGCTGATACAATTTTTATCTTGAAGTTATTGGTTCAAGTATAAAAATGAAATTTGGTTTGCCTGTATAGTTATTGTTACTTTCAATATTACAAATATGAATGTAGTTGATGATCCTTAAATAATAATCTTGATCTTAAATGATAAAAGAACATCTTGAATAAACATTAACAGTTTCAAAATTTCAACAATAAGAAAAATAATAATTTAATTTCAGAACTTTTGCAGCACAACAATCTATTTCTTAAAAATCAATCATGATGAGTATCATACCACTTATTCTGGCATAAAAGAAAACTACTTTTAGTTACTCGAGATCTCAATAAAGCTAAGGATCATCAACTATACTCATAATTTAATGATGAAAGTAACAATAACTATAAAGGAAAACCAAATTTCAATTTTTAACTAGAAACTACTAACTTCAAGATAAAAATTGTGTTAGCTAGTAGCCTCGAACTTTAGGCACTATCTTCATAAAATCAAGTTTCAAACTTGATTTCCTTCTTTTTCTTTCATTATCACTGAATTAAAAAGGAAAATTAATAAAATAAAGTAAATAATTAAAGTATACTCACGATTTTAAGCCTATGAAGAAAAAAACCAAACTTATCCCTTTAAACACTAATATGTATAACTATTATATAAAAACCACCCATTAGTAAAATAAATCTATTACTAAAACAACACAATTAAACTTTTAAACAAAATATCACTAATAAAATAAGAGTCTGTGAAGATGAAACCTATCACTGAACATAAAACCAAAACTATCACTTTAAACACTAAAACGTATAAATATTCAATAAAATCTACCTATTAATAATATAAAATTATCACTTAAACAACAAAATTAAGCTTCTAAACTAAAATACTGCTAATAAAATATGAAAATTTAACAGTTTTGAGGTGTCTATAGAGCAAGCAGATAACCAATCAAAAAGTGACTTCATATGGCACCACTGTATTATTAAGCCACTGTACTGGCTAGTGAGTATGTACTGGCATCTAGTGGTGTCCGCCGGCACTAGAGGTCCTAGGGAACAAGAAGAAAACCATTGGGACAGCCATATACATGTTTTCAATGGGGGAAAAACTGTTTGGTGCTTCATGGTCGCCCAGTGGGACATATATAACCCAATGGTAGGCAAAGTGCTAAAGGAAAATTACATACACAAAATCTGAGATCTTGTCCAGATTCGGTCTAAAAATCAGATATTGTACATATGCACAATATACACATCCAGACACCATTAAATATATTTTTGAGGGATAAACAATGACAATTTTCATTTTTTACATCTCTAAAAATCCTTAAATAAGAGTTTTCGTAGGAATAAAAAAATGAAAACTTTTTGTTCAACATTTTTTCATCTACTAGTGGCTCTAATGAGATCCATCTGAGTTTAAAGGGTTTTTGAAGAAATTACACCTGTTAAACAGAGCAAAATTTGAGGAAATTTTTAATGTAGAAGAAAAATAAATATATTTTGTTCAATATATTCAACAGTTATAATATCTACAATATAAACATATTTTATAGAACTAAAATATAATATTATATCATAAGTTTTTTTTTTTTTTTTTTTTTTTTTTTTTTTTTTTTTTTTTTTTTTTTTATTTTTTTTGTTTTTATTTGTTTATTTAGACATACAATATTCTGTCACAGGGACAATAATTATATTGATAAATGAGCACATTCACACCGTATATACAAAAAAAAAAATAAAAAAATTAATAAAGTAAAACAATAACTAAATAATAATAAATAAAAACTATATACAATAAAAAAACCTAAATATAAGTAAATAAAAACATAAAAATACAATCATACCTATATACAATATATACAATCAGGCGGGGGACCCAAATCCCTGCGCTAGTCTCTCAACCTCCTCACCGGTGCTAAAGCCGGTGGAGTTTGAGCGAGAGCGCTTTAGCCACATACACTCATGTCTTGAGTGGAGAATCTGGCCATTGCCAGAACTCCAAAATAAATACTATAAAAGATCTCTGGGCCACTGCCGCTTCAACCTTCGAGGAGGGTTGTAGGGATGAGTGGAACTAGATAGGGATTGGGCTAGGGAATTTGGATGATTGATAAGGTTCTGATGGAATTTTGAAAATTTTTCAGGGATAAGGTCAAGGACAAATGGGATATTAAGGTCATGATGTAGGGTTTTGTTGGTTACATAGAACGGAGCATCGACTATTGTTCGGAGGACTTTGGATTGAAAGGATTGGATGCGTTTGATGTTAGAGAACTTTGCTGTCCTCCAAAGTTCAAGTCCGTAGGTCCAAATGGGTTTCAGGATTGTCTTGTAGATCAGTAATTTGTTGTCAATGAGATTTTCTGGTCAGTAGTCTGTATAATTGGCCGTATCATCGGTTAAGTTCTTGTCTTTTAAGTCTAGTATGTGGGTTCCACGTTAGTCTTCGGTCTAAGATAAAGCCAAGATACCGGACTGTGTCTGAAAAAGGAAGCTGGATGGAATTAAAGTGGACTGATGGACAGGATCTGCGGCGGAGTGTGAAGGTAATATGTTTGCATTTGGATTCATTTACTTTGATGCGCCATTTATTACACCAGTGCTCAATCATGGAGAGGTGCCTTTGAAGATTTAAAGATGCTATTTCTGGATCTGAGTTGGATGATAGGATGGCAGTGTCATCAGCAAATGTTGCCAGGAAGGTATTGGGATGGACAGGGATATCGGCGGTAAAAAGGATATAAAGGACGGGGCCCAAGACGCTACCTTGAGGAACACCGGCTTCAACTGGGTAGGAGTCGGAAAATTCTGAACCACAGCGAACCCGAAAGGTGCGATCAGAGAGGTAGGAGCGGAGGATTAGGTACAAGGACTGAGGTAGATAGGTTTTCAGCTTGGAAAGAAGCCCGGCGTGCCATACCCGGTCAAAAGCTTGAGCTATGTCCAGAAAAGCACCCGAGCAATATTGCTTGCTTTCCAGTGCTGCGGAAATATGATCGACCACTCGGAGTCCTTGTTGGACTGTGGAGTGTTGTGAGCGAAATCCGAACTGATGGGAAGGAAGATTTTGGGATTCTATAATAGGTAGGATTCGTTTCAGGAGGATCTTGGAAGTAGGCTAATTTTTCTGTAGGACGTAGGGGTGTTGGGAGATTTGCCTGGTTTCGGAAACAGGAGGTTTTAATGTTACAAAATAGAAATAATAATGTAATTTTAAAAAAACATTTTTTCAATGATTATATTAACAATGGAAAATGTATTAAATAAAAATTACCTAATGAATAGAGGAATTTAAATAGATAATAGATTATAAAAATAATTAATATGGAACTATAATAAGGCTGTGTTGTTTGTTTTTTTTAAGTTTTCTTCCCTTGAAAATAGCTTAAAGGGCTGAAACATTGGGTGTAAAGAAAAAATAAAGCAGGATTAGTATCAAATGTTTTTCTTAATTATTAGAAATATAATTGAAGTCCTAAACAACAATATAAAAAAATATATATTTTTCATTATGTAGGTTTGACCTTTGTTCTTTTTATAGTGATTCATTAACCTATTGGACAAACTAAATTAATCAAAATTAGTCTTTGATTTTAAATTTATTGAATGTTTCAAGGAAAACTCTGTCCTCTTCTTCAGGAATATATTATTCTCCCAAGAAATTGGGTAAGTCACAAAAGTTAGTACAATAAGATTGGTTAAATACAATTTTGACTAATTTAGATTAAGACTAAGACTAATTTTGATTAATTTATTTTGACAAATAGGCAAATGAATCACTACAAAATATATATATATATATATATATATTGGAGATATAATTTGTTTAATACAGTTGCAAAACTACTGTAATAATTTTTTTTTTAATGACTTTCTATAATCAAGTTTAAGCCTCAATAAAATTATTTTGTCACCATTTCTTTATAACAAAAAGAAACATTAAATAAATATATTTTTGTTTACTTCACTTTAACTCATGGTTCAAAATATTAGGTTAATTTTATACAAGCCATTATTGCAACTAATTTGTGGGTCACTGTATTTGAAATTGTTTTCTTCCTTTCTTGTTATCATCATCATACTCTAATCCCTCTCTACCGCTGCACAGTGTGAGAATGCCCTCAATAGCTTTGACTAATGTCACAGTGTGAGAATGCCCTCAATAGCTTTGACTAATGTCACAGTGTGAGAATGCCCTCAATAGCTTTGACTTATGTCTCTCTCCTTCTGCTCCAGTCCAGCCCTCGCTTCCTGAATGCCTCCCTCCCATATGCCTTCTTCCCAGGTGATCTGTAATCTTCCTCTAGGTCTTCTTTCCTCCACTTGTGTTTCATATGTTATCCTGGCTGTTCTCTCCATACTCATTTAAAGGAGGTGCCCAAATCATCTTAATTTATTCTCCTCAAGAGAGTTTTCTACCGGCTGTACCTCGAGGTTTGACCTAATAGTTGTTTTGCATCCAATCTCTCTTGGTCTTCCCTTCAAATTTTCTCAGGTACCTCATCTCCATTGTCTGGATCCACCCCTTGTGCTTAGTGGTAATGGTCCATGACTCCGAGGAGTAAGAAAGGATGGGCAAGAACGTCGACTTGTAGACAGAGAACATGGTTTTCTTCGTCACCTTTCTTCTTTTGAGGAAACCTTTCCGAATTGAGTGGACAATCTTCCAGCAACATCTCTCCATCGATTCATTCACTTTCATTGATGAATTTTAATATACAGTGTTTGATATGTTTCAATCTAAAATTGTTTTTATCTTCTTAATTTTAAATTGATTTAACCTTGCAGACCATTATTTTCAGTTAACAAGTCAAGAGACCAATCCGTAGTGTTGACTTTTTTCCCCTCTGAATACCACATTATTTTTTAAATTTCACTTCTTTGTTATCCTTTTCAGTTTTTACTCTTTATTGTGAACATCAAGAACCATTTTATAAACTCTAGAAAGCTGAGTGTATCTGTTAAAATTATTTTAATATTTAAATCTGTCACTTTTTTTTTTTTATAGTTTAAATTAACATTCCATATTTCGTGATTTCTTTTTGTCTTCAATTTAATACTACTTTTATTTCAGAAAACGTCAAAATATCGTTATCTTGCTGAAAACTAAAGTTCTGCCCAATCAGCTTAAGCCCAGATGGTATTGCATGGTATGTAAGAATGATATACCGTTTTGCATCTATTCACAAGAGGTCGCGAATACCAGATCTAGAAACACTCCCCCAAACCATTATGAAACCACCTCTGTAAAAATTACACTCCTACCTCACTTATCCCTATAGAACAGGGATTCCACTAGGACAAACGACTCACTTGGATCCTCATACCACACTGAAACGACTAGAAACTGCCTGACATTTTCGACTACTGCAACACTTGCTAGACAAACGCTCTAAACTTCCAACTATTCATACATATTACTATAATAAGGTCTATTTGGACTTACGGGATCGAGCTATGGGGCTCTACTAAACTATCAAATTCCTCTCATATCCAATCCTTATAATCCAAAATCCTCAATGATCCCTACTTTGTCACAAATAAAATCATCCATAATGACCTTAACGTACCATATGTTTCTGATTTAGCTCAATCCAGATACCTATCCTTCCATAATAAACTTCTGAACCCTCTTGTTTCCTCTTCTATTCCTGACAACCCTCCGCGGCATCTGAAAAGAAGATGACCTTGGGACCTTCTAATATACAAGTATAATTGGAGTGCTACCAATGGGTAGTTTTTCTTCATGTTGTACATGTCATGTTACTTATTTCATATTTACTTGATGCATTTATCATTTAATACAGTTGTGAATTTCAATAATAAAAAAAAATTCAACTCCAGATCTCCTCCTCTTATATATAGCCTCTTTATTTAACTTAGCATTTCAAATTTTGACTCATCTCTCCATAAACATTTGTTCTATTCTTCTTCCATTCAATTTTTGTGTTTTTTGGCAAACTTGGTCACTTTCGCTTGTTTAAAGATAAAAAAATGGGTTTCATCTGGAAACACAGCCTCTAAGGCCAAATAATAGGAGTTTCTTTCTGATCAACTTCTTTTCGAATTTCCCTGATTGTAAGTCCTCATTGATGCAAATTAAACAATTTTATGTTGCTATAAAATTTGTCATTTTCTGCAATAAAAATAAAAGTAAAGAGAAGAAAAAAAATAAATTATGTAATATGGAATGTTAAAATAAATTCTCAACAAAAAAATGAAGAATTCCAATATTAGAACAATTTTAACAGATACACTCAGTTTTCTAGACTTTATAAAAAAGCTCTTGATGTTAACAATAAAGAGTAAAGACTGAAGGGGATAAAAAATTAATGAAATTTAAACAAATATGTAGCATTATTCAGAGGAGATAAAATAACATCTACACAAAGGATTGGTCCCTTGGCTATTTGTTAATTTAAAGTAATGCTACTTTAAGTATATCTTACATCTAAAATGTCTGCAAGGTTAAATCAGTTTACAATTGAGAAGATAAAAACACTTTTCAATTGAAACATTAAGCATTATAATAAAAATGTGGTTTGTTTTGAAGACTTATCCACACCACTTAAGTTGAAAATTTACTACTTGCTTTTCATGGTCCTCTGCTTATCTTTTAAATCCCCTTGCTGGGCAGTGGAGATATTCTACTCACTCATTTTCTTGCTTGAAGAAATAGAAAAAATATTATATATACTTTAATTGTGGTTTGATGTTACAGGATTGAAATTTAATTGATTAAAAAAGATGTTGTCTTGCTGTATATTCTTTATTTTTCTCTCATTTGCGCCACCCGTTTCGGTCTTTTATCAGATCCTTCATCAGGATAACTTATGCTACCTCTAACAAGCAGGAGAGGAGGACCACCATAAGTTAGCCTGATGAAGATCTGATAGAAGACCGAAACTGGTTGTGCAAATGAGAGAAAAATAAAGAATATACAGGAAGACGTCTTTTTTATTAAATTAATAATATATATATTCCACAGGTCCTTTGAATGCTGATCAGTCCTGTCAACCTGTTAAAAACCTTGCTCTGTAGGTTTTTTTTATTTTCAAATTTATCTTGTTTGTGCAGATAAGGCAGTAGCATCACTGGGTTTTGTTGAATTTTACTATTTCCATTTCCTTGTGTTTCCTAAACACAAGTACCGATCCCAGTATTTTACCAGCTTCCAGACCTTTCTGTTGTGCCTATAATCATCTTTCTGGTACTAATGAAGATAACAGTGTATATAAGGAGATGTCAACAATTGCTCAACATTTCAACCAGGATGACTTAAATGACCACATCAGAAATCTTAACTTGTCAAAAGAAGTTTCTGAAGGTTGAATGATAAGATTTACTAGAACAAGGAATCAAAATTACTTTTTACCAAACAAGAGAAAAGGGTCTCGAACCATTCTTCTCTAAAGAAGAAAGTCTTGTTTTTCGTCCCGATGTTAGATGATTTTTAGAAAAAATGAGTCTTCCTGAATATTGGTGATTGGTCTGTATTTATTGATAGCTCAAAGCAATCAAGCATAGCTTGAAATGAGTTCTTCTACACAATGGAGACAAATATGGTTCAATTCCAATTGCTCACTCAACTACAATGAATGAAACGCATAGTACCATAGCTTTGGTCTTCGAGAAGATAAGATATCATGAAAATCAATAGGTGGACTTAAAAATGGTAAAAAAAAATGGTCCTTGTTTCTTCTGCCTCTGGGATTGCAGAGAAAAAGTATACCACTGAGTTAGACAAGAGTGGCCTAAGAGAGAAGACATGGTCGTTAGAGAAAATAACGTTGTATAAAACCCTTAGTTGAACGAGAGAAAATCATCTTTCCTCCACTGCATATCAAACTGGGCCTTATAAAGCAGTTTGTAAAGGCTCTTGATAAGGACTGATCATGCTTTGAAATTATGGGGGAAAAACCTCACTTGAGTAAGGAAATAATCGAAGCAGTGATATTTAACAGCCCAAAAATAAAAAAATTCATTAAGGACCAAGCCTTCATAAATTCCATAAATGAGGCTGAATCAAAAGCCAAAACTTCATTTGTTGCAGTGGTCAGAAATTTTCTAGACCAATGAAAGGCAAGAACCCTTTTGAATTGGTAAACAATATGCTTAAGAATTTCATATCCCTTTGGATACAACATTAAGGTGCACTATTTACACAACCATTTGGACCATTTCCTGAACATTTAGGAGACAGCAGTGAGGAGCATCAAAATTTTTGAGGGGGGCATATTTTGACTGTTTTGAATTTTTCAGGACAAATTACTATGGGGCTATGACTTTTCGGAGTGACAAGTTTCATAACAGAAATCTCGGAGGAAAACATGGACCAAACTACATAAAGTATAATTGTATATGATCTACGATTTGTCAAATCCTACTTTCGCTTGCACTGTTTTTAAGTAGAGGAGAGAAATATATTTTTTGGAGAGGGGGGAGGTGGTTCATGCACCATCGACCTTAGAGGAGATGGGCACCTCTGCCTTCAACATCCCTCAGAACCTGTTCCATAAGAACAGAGTCCCTTCCTTTAAGCTCCTTTCCTTACAACCTTCTTCAATGTAAGGGCAGTTGAAGCAGAGATAAATATACCTTACATGTTCCTTAAACCTTCTTTACACTCAGTATTACTGACATTGAACTGATAGGGACTTAATTTTTGTTATTATTTTACTTCTGAAATATTAAATAAAGGGAAATGTTTCGGGGTTGAAACTATTTTCTGAATATTTAGAAGTAGGCTGAAAGAAAAACAAGTGTGCAAATTTTAGTAATTATCATTTACTTTTCCCCTTATATATCACGAAAGGATCGAATTATCATGGTTTAAATTTTTCAGAGGTAGAATCAAAGGATAAGTGAAGTCAAAATGTATGGAATTTTCTTTTGCTTTAAAAGTAAATTTCGATAACGGATGACGGTTTTTTCATAACTTGAAACTATTTTGTGCCTTTTTAGAGGTAGGCTAAAAGATAACTTATCTTCTTATTTTTCTTAGGAAGCTTAAGTTTATAATTTTTTCATATTTTAGGCAATAAAACTTCCAATTTTCTTCATATTTTTTTATTTATGCTTGTTGTATCTTACGTTTCGGAACAACTTTCCCATCATCAGATTAATATTTTTATTTTTACATTCTTTTTTTTGATGTGGCACCATTTGTCAAACATTAAATATCTGTCACATTTTTTAAAAATTATTGTAACAGATGTTGATTAGTGTATCAGTGAATATGTGTAACACCAAATAATTTTTAAAAAATGTGACAAATATTTAATTTTTGACAAATGGTGCCACATCAAAAAAAAAAAATGAATGTAAAAATAAAAATATTACTCTGATAAATAAAAACAACAAGCATAAATAAAAACATATGAAGAAAATTGGAAGTTTTATTGCCTAAAATATGAAAAAAAAGATAACTTATCTGATTTAAATTCCTCAACTTACCTTTCTTACAATATTTTATTTTTATCTTCCTTGTATTTTTCATTCTATCCTAAAATCTATATTCCAGGAATTATTTTATTTTTTTATCTTTCTACAGAGCATACTGAAAATCATCACCCAAGCTGGTCCTTCATGTCTACCAGCTAAACTTCGGCATAGTGTAATGGCATCCCTAGATAAAACTTGCTATGACATCAATTGATTAGTCAAATAAGTGGTCAGGAAAACAAGGAACAACAGTTAAATACTGAATCCATTGCAATACCAAATGGTGGGAACTCTGCATAATGGTATATTGCAAAAAAACATTTGTGATTCCAAGGGCTAAAATAATCCAAGTGATTAGACAGCCCAAACAAGTGTACAACAAATAAATAAATAAATTGGGTTGTTAAAATGTAAATTAATGGAGTGGTAGCATGCAAAGTAGAGTACTTTTCTGTTATTGCTCCACCAGTGAAAACAATTTTTAATTTTTTAAATTATATGGAAAAATTAGAATTAAAAACATATGGTGCAAAAAATTATTTATTAAGAAGAAAATTCATTGTAAAAATAATGAATATCTTTTATATCTATTTGTGCCATAAATACTATTACAAAAGTTGAACTCTGTTTACATCCTTGGGTATTATTTAGATAATCCTTACCTCTATCAGGCTATTTTCTTTACATGTCAGGATAATAATCCCAATTAGTTTGTATATTTCTATCATTCAGATAAGTTAACATGGAATGGGGTGGTTAGAAAGTAAAGTTCTGTGGGTTTCATGAATTTTCTTATTTTTACATTTAGCAGAGCCCCACATTCTTTCTACATTCTACATTTAATTGATATAGAGTGGCCAAATTCACATATTTTGCTCTCTTCAATAATGCCGTGTATCCTGATAAAATTTCACAGCAGATCTATCATCATACACTTTTGCAATCATACATCTATCATCTAAACAATTTTGCAAATTAACCTTCATCATCGTTTGAAACATTGCAGAATTATATATTTTATTACATGTAATCAAATGTTTTTTATGGCATATTTAAATTATAATTAAAAAAAAAACTTTGTTTTTTTTACTGGTGGGGCAATAACCCAAACTACAATATTATAAGTCATTTTTATAACAAATAGTTAATTGATAATTTAGAGTGTTAAATTGTCGGATATGTTTAAGACTGATTATTTTTAATAGAAAAATAAGTTGCAATTCCTTATCAAGAAATATATAATCTATAATAGGGGTCTCGAAATTACGGCCCGAAAGCACCTCTAAACCGGTCAACAAAATTTTCTTTGATAACATGGTGAAATTTTAAAAAATATTTAGAAGATATGAAATTTAGTAAATCAATCATACATGAGATTACTACAACATTTATTGCATGAATTGTTTCTCTTAAAAACCTAGTTTCACAGTTAAAGTGACATCTATAGAACAAGTTTTTTAATTTCATCACAAGCCATGGCCCGCAATACTTAGTGGGGGTCTCAATGCGGCCTTTGGAACTTAGTAAAGGTCTCACTACGGCCCACGGGCCAAGTTTGGAGAACCCTGTTCAATACCTAACCTTATGGAGCTTCTGCTAATGTGTCAATATCTAAAACCAATACTTATTGACTTAAACCACTTGGCCATTAAATAGTTAAAAAATTAATAATTTATAGATTAAAAATGGACCACTCTCAGTCGCAAGGAAAAAACAAAACAAATAATAACATTTTAAATATTTTTTATTAAATTACATTATACAATTAACATTATAACATTACCAATTGCTACTATCAAACAAACATGAGCTGTATATGCATATAATAGTATAACAGGTCTCAAAAAGTTTTATAAAATTTATGATAAGAGGATAATTGGTGACTCTTGGATAAGCATTATATTTATTTTCTTTGTATTGGCGTTTCAGCCTTCATCAGAACTAACGCAAAGACAAGACAACAAAAAAATATTGAGAAAATAGCAGACATTAATAATAATAATATGTAGGTAAATTATTATATTATGGGCGATAAATAGTCAGGACGCAATCATTACACATTTTTTTATTTGTGGCATCGTTTCAACCCAAACATGTGGGTTATCTTCAGGGTGTGGTTCGAGCACCGAAGGCTTTCAAGTACTAGATGCATACAGCCCTGAAGATGACCAACATGTTTGGGTTGAAATGTTGGCACATAAAAAAAAATTTGTATAATGACTGTGTCCTGACTATTTATCACCCATGATATGTAGAACAGTCGATTAGCTTCCTTCAGTAAATTATTATAGTAAAAAAATAACTTATTCTTAATGTAACATATTAATCGATGTTACATTACCTACATTAACTACCTACATATTATTATACTATGCTATTTTACCTACTACTATGCTATTATTATTACTGTCTACTATTGTCAATATGTTTGTTATTTTTACTTTGCTTAGGACTGAAACTTAGACATAAAGAAAATAAATATAATTTATTTTAACTTAGTACTTGCAATGACTGCAAACCCCAACCATTTCTTCTTCAACAATTTTATTAAATTAAGTTAGAAACGTTACTACTTTTCAAATTTCCATATTTTAAAACAAATTCTATTACTGTATACCGGATTATAAAACTAAATTAATAACCTACATAAAAAAAAAAAAAATGCAACCTGATTATAACACTAAATTGATATGGTAACCTTTCTGCCAATCAAAATTTGCAACTATTTAACAAATTCTATGTATTTACAACCTAGTATGATAAGTATTGACAAATTTGAATAAATTATACTTTAAACTGATAATGAACATAACAACATTATGTCCATTTGAAACAGTCCCGTTACCTCCTTGACTTACTTGTTCCTTAAACGAAAATATCGTTAAAATGGAATAGAGAAATGAAAGTTCACAATGCAATGTACTTATGTGAGGAAAAGTAAATGAAAATTCTGAAATGGTTTATAGCTTTTAGCCTACCTCTAAATATTTGGAAAATAGTTTGAACCAAGGAATTCCATTTCTTTATATCTTATAGTTTAGAAGTATAATGAAAGAAACAGAGCACCTTCAATGTATGTAAGATGTTCAACTTAATCAATTCGACAGTATTAATGAATTACAATATTTTTAAAATATTTGTTAATTTAAATTTATAACATTCACCCCATCTAGTTCGTTAATGAAGTAACGTAGTCTTTTAAGAATGAGGGAGGTCTTCTAGTGCTTGAGCTTATTCGTGTTCGAGGCCAATCTTCAAAAAGGTTGTTTACTGCTTGTTCTTGTTATTTTTTTTCCAGATTAGACGCTGAGAAGTCATCTCCTTGAATAAAATATATGACTATTGTGTCATGACTAACGTGTTGCTCCGATTGAGTGACGAAATGTGTCAAATGATTGCTATCTCGTCATATACAGTAGAATTTCTGTTGCTCCCAATAGGATCAAGATACCAAGATACCTCCTCTACAGGAGTATCGGATTTGGAATGACGAATAAATTGTTTTTAGAAAACTGGCTCAGAACTCATAAGTCAGCTGGGATATGATTCTCAATTCCCTGTACGTCTGGGATGATTGAATATCCTTCGTCTCATACGACCTCTCATTTGTAGCTGTACACAATAGAAAACCGACAGAATGTTGAAATTCAGGTAAAACCGATTCCCATTTAGTTACAGGCAAGCGTTTAGACTTAAGCCCAATTAACATTATCTTCCAGATTTCGTTGTACCATTCGATTTTACCATTACCTTACAGATTTTAAAGTGTCAATCTACTGGATGCAACGCCATAAGATAAGAAGAATGTTTTTAAATCCTGTGACATTAACGATTTGCCCAAATGTAAGTAGATGTACGTAGGAATGCCAAATAAGTAGAAAGGTCGAGTCAGATCAGCGATCACAGTATATGAAGTCATGTCTCAGCGAGGAAAACCAGAGTGGAATCGTGAGTACTCATCTACAACCACTGAAAGATACTTGTTTCCGTTAGAATTTGGAAGAAGTCCTTTGAAGGCGCTGTTTAGGCGCTCGAGCGGTGAAGTGGTTTTAATAAATTTTCCTTGATGTTTGAAAAATCGAGCATGATGAGGTGACACTTTTTATCATCTCCAGGGGAAAAGGTAGATTTTTTTTATACATACCCAATGATATATCTTTGTAATTCCAAGATAATACAAAGAAACATGTAATTGCTGAAGTTGGATATCAGAATCATCCATACTTGAGCAGATTCGAGTGCATTAACTGCTGCATTTTCTTTGCTTAATCCATACACAGTATCGTAATAGAAGCACGATAGTATAATTTTTGATTTTCTCATTATGCTTAGAAGCAAGCATAAAAGCCACTGAACGTTGGTCAGTAATAAGATGGAAATATTTGTCTAGGAAATAGCTTGGTAATTTGCAGATCGCGTCTACGATTGCATTGGCTTCATTTTCTAGTGACGGGTGCGTTTCATCGGGACCGATAAAGCTTTAGAAAAAAATTGCTAATTTGTAAGAGTGGCAGCAATAGCATTTTCTGAAGCATCAGTTTCCACGGTGAAGGAGGCATCCTCCATTGGAGTTAATGAGGCATTTTTGAATTTTTTGTTTAAGATTACTAAGTGCACGTTATGCGTCTTGGGACAAGGTAAACTCACAGCAAGTTAGACACAATATTTTCTTATAAAATTCTTTTATATAGGTCGAATAGTGGGCGAACTCGCCAACTGCTCTCCTCAATAAAGAATTGTCCGTTGGAGGTTGGAGATCTCGAGGAGGTTTTAATCTATCGCGGTCACGTTGAATGTTCTTGTTAATTTTCAGATACACAAGGAGCTTGATGAATCTTAAATAAAATGCGTAATTTTTATTATTCAGCAAAGAGTGATGCAGGTGAAACATTGACTACAGCTTTTTTAGTTAATAATAACTGACAAGTTTTTCGTTAATAAATGAAACTGACAGAGCTTTCAGAGTCAATTAACACACAAATCTCTGAAATATTAACAACAGCTTCAGCTATTGCTTTTGTCAAACTGTGTGCAACCTGAAATGTCAGCAGCAGTCAGCGGCGTATTCAGGAATTTTAAGGGGGGTACACCTTTCCCCACCTCTACCGTTCCCCACCACTACCCATCTCCACCCACTCCTTAGCTGAGTTTCGCCGATCAAAAGTCCTCTTTAAAGGGTTAAAAAAAAAAAAAAAACAAGAGGCTGGTTTTGTGACTTTGAATAGACTATACTACAATGCGAGTTATTATTAGATGGAGGTCCCGTATCCTCGGAACAACTGGTCTCCTGAATATTTGTGTCCCCTCAGGAGAAAGGGTGGCCGGGCTATACCCCCCCCCCAATGACTGGATACCTGTTGGTCCACGGGTCTTTATTCTGTATATTCAGATCACCGCTCCTAAGAGGGATCCCCCACCCGGAGGACGCGCTCCCTAGCGGACAAAATAATGAACAAAATAACATTCTCGAGCCTTGACCTCGCCCGCTCCATACCACTCCACCCACACTACACCCCCCTATCCCACGCTACTCCCCACAAAACCCGCACACCCCTAAACACCACTCTTCGTCTGATCCCAATTCCCCTCGAGCCACCATCATCACCACTCTCTCCACCACCCCAACCCCACCCCGCCCCCAACCCCTCCCCGCTTATCCCGCTGTCCTACCCCCCACCTCGCACACTCCTCACCTCCCCCCCTCCCCACCACACCCCTCCCCCATACCTACCCACAACCTCCCCATCTCCTCTCTTTATACACCCCTCCTAGTGTCTCAGCAACCCAACAGACACAAGGCCCCAGCCCCGCCGATAAAGTTCGGCAATCTCCCCCACATCACCACCCCCCCCTCTCCCCGCTATGATGTCCATCGGCATTACACGCTGTTCGATCCATAACGATCGCGCACCGCGAGAAAACGTCTAGACTACCCGCTGGCCACCCCCGCAACCCACGACGCCACCCCCCCACGCCCTCACACCTTCTCCCCGTGCGGCAGCCCGGCAAGCGAAAAGAGAGCCATGGGAAAGATTCGGAAAAAGTGTCGATGAAGATCACCGGGAAAGTATTAAGAAGTTCTGGCGTAAAGTAAAGCTATTAAGAGGAAAAATAAGTAAGCCAGTGAGAAATGTCAAAGAATCTAGTAGCGGAATTGTCACCGAAGAAGTGAAAATTCTTGAACGGTGGAAGGAGTTCTATCAGGGACGCTTCTCAGGAGGAGGACACACTGACCCAAAAGAACATCTGGTAGAAAATAATATTCTGGAAAGTCTAGAAGTCATTGAGGAAGACAATATAGAATATGCCATCCAAAAAATTAAAATAGATAAAGCGGCAGTAAGGGATAGCATAGCCACCGAATTAATAAAATTTAGAGGACAGGAATTAATTAAATTTCTCCAATAATTCCTCCAAAAATATGGGATACAAAGGTAGTCACAAGGGATTGGGAGTTAAGTTTAATTGTCCCTATTCATAAAAAAAGTAACTCCACAGATTGTGAAAACTATAGGCCAATAAGCTTACTTTCAGTGGCTTACAAATTATACTCCTCAATGTTAGAAAGAAAATAAAGGCTCGTAGTTGAGAACCAAATTGAGAGCGAGCAAGCAGGTTTTCGTCCGGGGAGGCAGACTCAAGATCACATTTTCATGCTAGGCATCGCATGAAAGCTTGTTCATCATATTTATGGATGAAATCCATAAAATTTGTAAGCGTCGTACAGCTTGGACGGTCGTAAAATGGAACCTGCGGAATATTATGGTCCAAAGCCTACTATATGCCGATGACATCGTTCTGATTGCGGACACGAAAGATAAGCTGCAGCAGGCCCTTGTAGAATGGCAGGAAGAACTCCTCAACCAAGAAAAAGGTATGATTATCAAAAGTTCCAAAAGCAAAATCTTAGACATATCAAGAGATGAACAAGAGGACGTCCAGCTGATCTGGAACGGGGAGGTACTTGAAGTTTTCCAAGAATTCACCTATTTGGGTACAATTATCAGCAACAAGGAGAAGATTGACCCAGAAAGAGCGAATAGGATATCCAAAGCGAATCAGGTATATTACCCCATCAGCAACAGTATAGTAGGGCATAGAGAAGTTGGCAAGGAAACAAAAAGGCACATATAAAAGTCGATATACCTCCCAACCCTCACGTATGGAACCGAAAGCTGGGTTATGCTGGACAAGTAAGTTAGCTAGTTAGGACAAGTTATCAGCAGCCGAGATGAAGTTTCTGCGGAAAGCTGCTGGAAAGATCAGGAGAGACCGCGCCAAAAATGAACGCATACAAGAGGGCCTGGAGGTGGCGGAGCTAAGGACATTATTGGAAAGCCGACAGTTGAAGTGGTTTGGCCAAGTTTGTCGGATGGAGGAGGAAAGAGATCCGCGGAAGATTCTGGAAGCTCGAACCACTGCTAGGAGCCCGAGGGGCCGCCCCAAAATTTCTTATCAGGAGTATATTCAGCGGATTGGAGAGAAGAGAGGCAAAACCCTCCAGGAAATGAGGCGGCTTAGTAGGGACCTAGGGAGAGGCATGGCTGCATTGGAAAGAGGCTCCTCGACGTTAGTAATGGCACGAAGAGGAAGACAAAAAAGAAGAAGAACAAACCCAAACTCTATTTTTATTTTAAGTAAATTTTATCTAATCTATGGTGAAGTAATCGTTAATTACATAAATTAAATAGTTTTTTAGTTATCACTTCCTAATCACTAAAAAAACGTGACTTAAAAACTTAATTTCCTACTTTCCTGCTGAAAATCAAACCTTTGTTTGTATAAACTTTTTTTGTGTTTCTTGAGTTCTGCTATCACTCCTTTAAATGTTTATCTCTACTTACGAGACACCCTATATATGGGTTTAGACATGCAAAGAGTCAGCTAGAGAAAACTATTTACAGCCCTAAAAATAAGATTTATCTGTTTTCTTTTTTACATATTACAACTAAACATGCTTCAAAGAGGAAAACGTATTCTTTAAGAAATTAAAGAATGTTCAATTGTTCGTCAAACGAGTCGAACCTAAACTTAATAATTTGATTAAGTAATATGAATAACTACAATCAATGAATGCTAATTTTTACTATCATTGTCAAAATCTGAGACAGATTACTGTAAATGGCCCTGCAGCTTGGTAATGAGTTCTCTAAAAAAGAAAACTCAGAATAATTTCCGATTCAGATCATAATCAGAATCCAATTAAATCGGAGACCAAATAATTAGTACCTTCCTTCATGAAAACGGTCCCAACAGCAGCTATTAATAACACTTTCTAATCAGAAATATACAAATTATTATCGTGACCAGTTTTATGAATCCCATGGATTCTTCAAGGAGACAATAGTTGCTGGAGGTTGCAATACATCCAGATCTATTGGAACTGAATAAAAACGGGGTCCGGGAGAAAAACTGTATTTTCTTGGACTCGAATAAAAGCTTGTTCGAAAGAATAAATAAAGTTCTTTAGTTAATTAATTTTCCTCCATCATATATCTCACCTGTGTGACTCAGTTAGGAGTGAGTAGGAACAAACTACGATTGGGGCCTTCCTATTTCATGGTGGCCCTAAAACTACATTACTTAAACCTACGAGCCAACTTTTGCTCTCACATTCTATTCTCGGTTTCACAAAATCTCGCCGTGCTCCACAGACTGACAAGGTGAATAATATGACAAACCGTAAGATTAATAAAAATGGTCATGATAATATATTTTTTTTTATATTACATTAGAAAGTTTGTCTATGAGCATGAATTTTCCCAATATTTCTTTTTTCTTTAAATAGGTGTTTTTCGGAACTTTTTTCGGATTTTTTTTCTACCATCCCAGGAAGGGCGCGCCCCCTGGCAGAATTCGCTAGCGCTGGTCACGATAATTTTTTTTTTCAATTACATTAGGAAATTCGCCTATAATAATTCGCCTAATGAATTTTACCTATATTTCTATTTTCTTTAAATAGATGTTTTTTGAAACTATTTTTCCACCGTCCAAGGGAGGGCGCGTCCCCTGGCAGAATTCGCTAGTGCTGGTCACGATAATTATTTTTTACATTAGAAAATTGGCCTATGAGGATGAATTTTCTCTATGTTTCCTTTTTCTTTAAATAACTGCTTTTACGAACTTTTCGGAATTTTTTTCCACCATTCAAGGGATTCGCTAGCGTTGTTCACGATAACTTTTTTTCTATTACATTAGGAATTCATCTATTAGGATGAATTTTCCCTATATATTTTTCTATTCTTTAAATATGTTTTTTTTTGGTGCATTCTCTTGGTATAGTTTTATTATTTGTTATATTTAATATATACCAGCTCAAGCATTAGTCAACAGGTAATTAAGATTATAATAATCAACTGTTACAAATTATAGAAATGTAAGACTAATTTTGATGTGTTATTTTATTTATTTTTTTAAGTTTTACTATTTTAAATTTATTGAGCCTAAGTATATTATTATATTCTTCTACTCAAATATCGTTATTCACAATAGCATATTTAATGCATACTTAAATAAATTTTGTTATATACATCCAATAAAATAGGAAGGGGTTGCAAAATTAAGCTTTGCCTTCTCAAAAAAAAAAAAAAAAAAAAAAATCGTTGATTCGACTTTTTATTAGCTATTTGCTGTTGTTTATTATAATTAACTATTCCATTTATTGTGTTAGACTGTCAAACAGTAGCTACGTAAATACTTACGTATCTATCCATTATGGATAATAACATCTATATTTGATTTTGGTTTTTGTACTGTTTGTTTTAAATTTTCTATCGCGGAGCAGAATGTGGGTCGGATCATGAATTAGTAATCGCGAAACTTCGACAAAAACTTAATATAAAAAAGAGAAAAGACAACCGTTTCGATTTTGAGAATTTTAATTTGGAAAAATTAAAAAATCCATCAATTAGAAACCAATTCGAGCTAGATGTTAAGAATAGGTTTGAAGCTTTAGAGCTTCCTGACGAGGACCACGAGGATATTGACAAGTTATGGGTAGAGATCAGGGATAATATTAAAGCGAGCGGTCGGTAACTCGTGCTTAGGAAAAAAGGAAAATAAGAATAACAAACCGTGGTTTGATGAAGATTGCTTAAACATGTGCGAAAAAAGAAAAGCCGCTAAATTAAAAGCTCTAAATAATCCTAGCGAAGACAATCTGGAATACTTTCGAATCTCAAAGAACGAAACGACAAAATTGCTCAAAAATAAAAAAAGGGAGTATCTTAAAAATAAAATAATTGAAATAGAAACTAATAGAATCGAAAATAACGTAAGAGACATGTACAAAGGTATAAACAGATCACGTAAATATGTAGGGCCCGTAACGTCTGGAATTAGGGATGATAATAACAATATTCTGACCGATCCGGTTGACATATTGAATAAGTTTAAGGACCACTTTGACAATATTTTAAATACGGGAAATTATGATCGGTGTCCTCCTTCTGAGTACCAGAGTGCTGAACCGTTAATAGAAGGACCAAGTAAAGAGGAAGTTGAAGTAGCTATCGGGAAATTAAAATCATATAAAGCAGCGGGAATCGATAGTATTCCTACTGAACTAATTAAGGCATGCGGGGAAGCTGGAGTTTCTAAAATACATCGGTTGGTTGAAAAGATCTGAGTGAACGAAAAATTACCTGAAGAATGGAAAGAATATATTCTTATTCCGATCCACAAAAAGGGTCCGAGGACGGATTGTAATAACTATCGAGGAATTTCACTCCTTCCGGTATGTTATAAAATATTTACTTTAATCTTAACCAGTCGAATCACGGAATACGCCGAGGAAATTATCGGAGACTACCAATGCGGACTATTCGTTCGACTATTGATCAAATATTTTCTTTACGGCAAATATTAGAGAAAAAATTGGAGTTTAACGGTAATGTTCACCAGCTGTATATAGATTTTAAAAAGGCTTACGATTCTATTGACCGCCAGAAACTGTATAATATTCTAATAGAGCAGGGGATTCCAAAAAAACTAGTAAATCTAGTCAGGATGTGCTTGACGGAGACACTCAATAAAGTTAGAATCGGGAATAATTTGTCCGAAAAATTTGAGGTTCGTTCGGGCTTAAAACAGGGGGATTCTCTTTCGCCTGTCCTGTTCAATTTGGCATTAGAACATGCCATTAGGGAGGTAATGCGTACCGAGAAAGGGTTGGATCTGGGCGGGACAACATCCGTGCTGGGCTATGCTGATGATCTGGTACTGTTAAGCGAAGACGTTGAAACTATAAAACTAAATACGACAACGTTAATGAAAGCCGGTAAAGAACTAGGACTCGAAATAAACGTGGATAAAACAAAATATATGGTTAGCTGCAAAAATGGCGATACTACTGGTGATATCGGTATAGATGGTAATGTGTTTGAACAGGTAGATAAATTTAGGTATCTAGGTTCTACGATAACTAGAAAAAATGAAATTGAAGAAGAGATTAAGGTTAGACTGAAGGCGGGAAATGCTTGTTATTTTTCTGTGACAAAACTACTCAGTTCGCGCCTCTTGTCCCGGAACTTAAAAATTAGAATCTATAAAACAATTATCTTGCCTACAGTTCTTTATGGATGCGAAACTTGGCCGCTTACATTAAGGGATGAGCAGCGTCTTAAGGTTTTTGAAAATAAAGTATTGCGTAGAATATTCGGACCGAAGAAGGATGAGTTAACCGGAGAGTTCAGACGGTTACACAACGCCGAATTGCGTGATTGAACCGAGTAATATAATTGAGGTAATTTCATCGCGGCGAATCAAATGGGCTTGTAAAGTTGTTGGGCTTAGTAACGAGAGAATTCCTAAAAGGTTAATATTTGCTGTGCCGAATGGTAAGCGTCTGAGGGGTAGACCGAAGCGAAGGTGGGAAGATTGCATTAAAGCTGATCTGAAAGGACTGGGTTTGGACGGCGAACGGTGGAGGGAGCTGTGTAACAAGCGATTGGTGGGGTCGGCATCGAACCTCCGGGTTCGCTAAGCCTTATTATTATTATTATTATTGTTTTAAATTTTCAAGTCACCATGGAAGCAATGGAAGAGAAATTTAACATATTAACAGAAAGAATATCAGTTTTAGAAAAGAAACTAGACAAAAGCAGAAAAAATCACGAAGAGGAAATTAGAGAGATAAAAACACAGGTTGATGAAATAACAAATAACATTAAAAACTTTAGGAAAAGAGAGGAAAATTTCACTAAAAGGAAAATATAATTATATTTGGTTTAAATAGAGATAAATATTCAGATGAAAATAATAGGGTAATAGAAATATTAAACTACATGTTACCAAACTTTCTTACGTATGATATATTAGAAATACGGAAAATAAACCTTAAAGCTGAAAATGGTCCAGTGATAGTTAAGTTAAATTCGATTTTCTTAAAAAGTGATATTATGAAAAATAAGTTTAAACTGAGCAAATCAGAAGACTTTAAAACGATAAAAATAAAAGACGACTTGCCAAAGAGTGTTAGAGAAATTCGGAAAGAATTATACCCATTTATGAGAGCACATTGGACGAAGGGTAATATAAGGCTTCACTGAGGTATGGCAAGTTTCTTATAAACGACTAACTTTTTTCTCTAGAGAAATTGCAATCACAAGAAACTAAAAAAATAAGAGAAAGGAGTGAAGATAAGAAAAGTGAAATATCTAGGAAAAATGCTTCTAAAAAACCAAACCCAATCCATAAAGGGAAAAAAATGAAAGATACTAAAACCCACCATAGATCTATTAGTCTGGACAAATTTTTGGTGACTTATAAAGAAGAGGATAGAGACAATAATAAAAATGAATCCTCAAACACTAGTTCATAGCATAAACAGGATCATAACTTTCAAGATAATGATAAAGGCACTCTCGTGGTATGCACAATAATGTTAGGACATTGTTAAGTGAAGACAGGTTAGAGGAGCTCAACCATGCTCTGAAGGATATTAATTGGGATATCATTGGTCTGGTAGAAGTAATAAGGAAATTTTGTTTGGTTTTGGAACAATAATCAGGAAATGTTTTCATACACACAGCATCGCAACATGGAAGGTTTGGAATTGGATTTATTGTATCAAATAAATTAAAAAACAGGATAATAGATTTTAAAGTAATAAACTGCAGACTTTTGAACCTGTTAGTTTTTGAAATTACTTCCAGTAAAAAATTAACTATTTTGCAAGTGCACGCTCCTACGATGGCGGATTCCTATGAAGCAAAAGAAAAATTCTATCAAGAACTAGACACCGTTATTTCCAGTTAAGTGAAAAAATAATTGGATTATTGTGATGGGGGCTTTAATGGCAGGGCTGGTGTTAAACACGATGGTGAAGATAGGATTATGGAAGATTGGGGATACGGTAAAAGAAACGAAAGAGGAAACCAGTTAATCCATTTTTGTTTTAGCCAACGCTTGCAAATTGGAAATTCTTTCTTTGAAAGAAAAGCAAAAATGGACTTGGTGCTCACCAAAAGGATATAAGTTTGAGTTGGACTATTTTCTGACTAATCAAATTAGTTTAGTCGAAAATGTGGAGGTCATACAAAGGCTAAATTTCAACACAGATCACAGGATGTTAAGAGCAAAGTTACATATCGAAAAGTATAAAAGAAGAAGACCATTTAGGGCAAAGAAGAAGCACTTACCTCTTCACGACCCAACCCAAATAAAAAAATTTCGAGCGGAACTCACAAGAAAACTGCTGCATAGTTATGAAAGTAGAGAATGAAAAGTACTGAGTTCAGTTCAGGAAAAGTATAAGGAACGCTGGGTTCAGTATGAGTAAACCAAGTTAACTATCAAAGTTACGAAAGTACGAAATAACTTTTAAGAGTTCGTAAAAAGATAAAAGAAAGAGAACACATTACTGTAAAGGAAATAAAAGATCTCACGGTTCTGAACAATGAAATCAGGAAAAGAATAAAAGAAGATCTGGAAAATTATAAAAATGACACGGTCACTAAAATTCTTCTAAACAATAACTCCACAAGAAAAATTCCAAAAGAATTGTCCAAAGTTAGGTAATGGATGGTTGCTCTTGAAAACAGGAAGAAAGAAGTTATAACTGATAGGAAAAATATAAGAAGGGTAGCAACGGAATACTTCAGAGAACTTTGGCATTAAACCATTTAGGCTTTTGGCAGGACCTCTCTGGTGGATAGCAGCTAGGAACAGAGATGTTTGGAAAGAAAAATGGTAAAATGTCAGAAATCCCGCGTCCCAGTAGGGCTGGTCACCCAGGGAAGTGTTAAAGACTATTACTCCTAAGGGAAGGCCTATGCAAGAATAGTAAAAATTTTTTTATAAATTATAATGTAAAAAATTGTTTTATGTTGTTTTGTTTTGTTTTGTAATTGTATGTTTTCATATAAATTGTAATATTTACGCACAAATAAAGGCTATTTTCATTCATTCATTATAATTAACAAACTATGGTATGCATATTCATGCGATTTAAATTTCTTTTTAAGTATTGAAAACTTAAAAATATTGGGAAAAATCAACTTAAAAAAAATATATTCATAAATAATTATGAAGTAGGTTTGTGCAAAAGACGGACTCTCCAAGGATCCGTATATCTAAAATCTTTCAATTGCTATTTCAGATAGGGTCCTTTGTGTTTTTAATACCATTTCAAAACATTTGAGAAATGATGTGGAATTCGGAGAGGAAATTTTCCCTCATTCTTCCGTTAATTGAGTTTTAAGATATTTTACTGAGTTACATTTTAATTTCTGAATTTTGAATCAACACGAACACATACATTTTTGATGAGATTTAAATCTGGACACAGGAGAGGAGTTTTATATTCATTTGAATCACTAGTGGATCCAGAATTTGATTTTTTTTGGTTAGGGGGTTCAGACCGAAAGCTTTTTTTTCATTTATATAACAAAAATTAGTATGAAAAAAAAAAGAATGATACTAACTACCTATATGAAATTATGTTTAAGTGATTCTTGTAGTCCTATTAACTGTAATTACAAGAACAATAATACTTTAAGAAATAATTTTTAATATTTTTTTCTATAAAACATGATAACATTTTACCATTTTTTGGGAGGGGAGAACGGCTTCAGCCCGAAAGCCTCCTCCCCCGCAGATTCGCTTGTGATTTGGATAATCATTTAGCAGTCAATCCTCAGTGTGGAGAGCTTGGTGCGAAGAGTTACAATCTGGTAAAATTTGAATGTTTCTTTCTATAGCGATTTTTGGAGCACTTGTCTTAAAAGTCTATGAAAATAACACCAGAAATAAATGAGAACGATTGGGAAAACAAGCTGAGCTACACGTAATTCAGAAAAGATCAAAACACGTATTACAATTACGGACGTAAGAACCACAAATAATCTAACATTATCATCTCAACGTCTTTATTAAGCTTTTCCTCTTATGGTTCTTTCCTCAGTAGCTTTTCCAATATAGGGTAATATCGAGTAAGTTTATATCTTGCGCTCCCACTACGTCCGACTCCTCAATACATTGCTTTAATTGCATAGGAGTTGCTTTCGCCTATATGCATATGTATACACTGCTTCAAAAAAGTTTCCATACAGTTAGTTTTTCTTTATCATTGCTAATAATCTATTGATTATATTATTTTAATTAGTCAGGAAGGTTAGTAGAAGGAAAGGTGTGTCAACATGATAACAAGTTCATGCTGGATCACAAATCGTATAGCAAGAAGGTAAACAACTTTAATTCAAATGTCATAAAAGTTTCCATACAACTGTAATATCTCAATTCTACTTCTATCCAATACCATTAGTTTTCACAAAAGTATTATCTGAACACTACATACGAGATTTAGTTAAGGTTCATCCTACTTTAAATCATCATCATGCGTGTTGAACAGTGCATTCGTGACCAAATTGTGTCGTTGAGAAGTCAAAGATTTTCTATCGGAAAAAATTGGAACTTCACTAAATAAATCGCATGCAACTGTGCAGTAAATGTTAAACAGACACAGTGAATGAAAAATATTGAAGGACAGGCCTCGTTCAGGTCTCTCAAGAAAATTGAACAGAATTCATAAGAGATCTAATCTAAACCAGGTTCGTGAAATTCCCCAAACAAGTGCAACATCCTTACAAGTGGGCTTCAAAGAGATTAAGAGGTATGTGTAAATCCAGAAACTGTCCGTGACGTTCTGAGACAGGTAGGTTTTCATGCACGAATTGCAAGAAAAATTTCCTTTACAAGCAAAACTAATTAGAAGAAGGAAGAGGTATCGTTCGCCATGGACTATGCCCATAAGCCAAAAAGTTTCTCGGATTCTGTTATCTTTTCAGATGAATCCTAATTCAATTTTTGGCGCCAGATGGCAGGTGTCATGTCTGGAGAAAAGGCAAAAAACACTTATTTCAAAGAATTTGCGACCGATCTTCAAGCTTGGAGGTGGCAGTGTAATAGTATGTGGTTTTATGAGTGCATCAGGAGTTGGAAATATCGTTTTTATGGATGGAATCATGGAGCAGCATGTATTCCTAAACATTCTAATAAACAATTTGAAAAATTCTGCTGAAAAGCTTGAACTAATGCCGAGGTTTATTTTTCAACAGGTCAACGATTTTAAGTACAACGCCAAGAAAGTAAAACAATGGCTAATCCACAATGTTCCAAACCAGTTGCACACTCCTCCTTAATCACCAGACATGAATGCACTAGAACATTTGTGGGATGAATCAGGATGGCGCGTGTATAATCATGGCGTCAGAACTAAAGAAGCTCTCAAAGCAGCTTTATTTTCAAAATATGGTTCAATCAGCAGCGAGGTAACTAAAAAAAATAGTCCGTAGTATGATGAAAGATGGACTAATTGAAGTTTTATGGGCTAAGGGTGTTTTCACCAGATATTAAGAAGTAAATAATATAAAGTTTGTATATTTTTGTCATGTATGGAAACTTTTTTGACTTAATTTTCATTAATGTTTATATTACGGTCTTATTATATGAAAATCGCAACCAATGTTAATTTTATTTGTTTTAATTTATTGTCAAATAAAAATATTAAAAAATAATAATTTTTTTAAATACATTTTTCCAAAGAAAAATGAAACTTTTTTTAGGCAGTGTACATGACACACACCTGTACTACATACAAGGAAGGCAGCAAGGGCGTAATAATTCACTGAAAGAACTTAATTTCTTTAGTAATAAACAAAAATAGAGTTAAATTTCAAGTATACAGATGAATTGATAGAAAAATTATATTATCTCAATAACAAAATATCTATTTGCTTATTTTTCATAAAGTAATTAATGCAATATCTTTTCTAGTAGACTATGAGTTGTATTCGTACAAATCATGGGATTAAAGTTGTATTTGGTATAAACATTTAAAGTATATAGGTGTTCATACAACTTTGATTATTAAATGCATGAGTGAATATTAGAGGAAAAATACATGTAACTTCAAAAATAATATTATTTTAATCATTATCATTTGACGGTTAGATCTTGGTGTGTGAGATCATATCGGCTGTAGCTGGTTCAGAACTCTCTCGTGTAGTACGAGATTTCACGTGAAGTTATTTTCAGGCTTAAAATTTTTACTCCCGGTTATATCTTAAACGATGTGATATAGATGTAATGTCAATTATTTTGGTTTCAGATTTAGATTTAGTATTCAAATTATAGGTGATTCGAATGTTATTGAAAAAAGTGGTGATAAAGGAACATATAGTTGAGGGGCAGTGTCGGCACGGTGTTATTGAGTTTTGTGTTCAGTCGTATTTATATAGCCTGGGTGTAATGTATCATTCATACAATTTTCAGTTCGCGGAAATGTTTTAACCTGTAGTTGTGTATACTGATTTCTATGTGCTTTTAACTGTTGTAAATTAGAACTTAGGAGTGTGTACGAAGAAAAAATGTTGAAAACTAAACTACTTATGGCATTTTGCTGTTCTACCAGAGAAAAATATCACAACTAAATATTTAATGCTGTTAATTATTGCATTATATCATTACTGCAATGCCTGGACTCTTTGCTTTACTTCTTTCAAACTTAGTTTGTGGTTATGAGTTTTTATTGTATTTATAATGTAATGTCCTTTAACTTAATCAAGTGGTTTGGTATCATATTTCGAGTTTTGTTTGGAAGGTATATCACCTTTCAGCAAATGATTTTATGTGTGAATACAAACTATGAAAATAATAAGGTTATTAATTGAATTTAATAAACTTAGTTATACTTTTGTGTTTTTGTTTACTTTGAATTTGGACTAGTTCTTCATATGAAATGATAGTGCTTATTCATTGTTAAAAGCTTTATTAAAATAAAATACGATGTCGGCAACTTTCGTAGACCGAATTGATCCTTTTGCGAAACGTTCATTGAAAAAGAAGAAGAAGTCCCAAGGTTCATCTAGATATAGAAATAATGCAGATGTTGAATTACAATCTCTTCCATTGTTATCAGGTATGCAGTAATATTATTGATTACTATAATTTTTTAGGATGAATTACTGTATAGGATCTTATACCGATATGAAAAAAAGGATTTACTACCAATCTTAGTTCTCTTTTTTATGTTATATTGATTTTTTAATAATTTACTTCTGGTTTTTATATTATTATTAATGTTTATTTAGCAACTGGAATTCTTGATGTTTACACTTCTATTAGTGAACATTTAGGTTATTTCAATTTAAATATTAATAAATCAGATTAATAAACATTTCTTTATAGTTTTTTGCCATTAAATAAATAGATATATTTTCATATAAGGTACAAATTAGGTTTGTTTCATAATCTTTAGATATGTGTAACTTGATTTTTGTACACTTGTCTGTTTGCCATATTATTGCTTGTTTATGGTATGATTATTTTTCATTCAATGTTCTTTAGTCTTAGCAAGTATTGGGTGTAACCTCCCTCCTTATATGGATAATAGAACAAAATAACATAGCTTAGAGGTTACTTTTGATTGGCCAGGTTATTTTTGAATAATTGTTTATATTAATTGATCACAATTTTGTTATTGTTTTCCTGATAAGGATTTTATTTTATTTTGTCAATTCTTCAAATTTTAAATTAATCAGGTTTAAAACTTTGTCTAACAGTTGATCTGGTCCATTCATAATTATATTATATGTATGTGTACAGCAATACATGCTAATGCATGTTTGTGCACATTCATGTGTGGTATATAGTAAAACATTTACTTCGCTACTAAGACTTCATTTTCATAAACTATTTAATAAAGTTTCAAAATATTTGGCTTCTTCTTTTATTGCATACATTAAGTTATGTTATTAATTTGATAAGCTTTTTTTAATCATTAAGTTTCATAACAACTATGCATGTTGATATTTTTCATTTATTTTTGTAGAAATCTTTCTAATTTGTTATATTTTTAATCTAACCTGTCATAGTACATTACCTTCATTTAAGGTTATCAATATCAATAAAAATTATCTTCTGTTCCTTTCCATTATTATAATTCTCTTTGGACTATTTAATGGTTTGTAACAGCTATTCTTTTTTTCTTATTTAAAGTATCAATTAATCTATTAATTTTAGTGTAATTATGCTTATCAATTTTATTTATACTAGTTAGAACTTAACATTAGATGATTCATATTGAATCATATATGTGGATTATTTTATGGACCAAGATTTATGTATCTGTTGGGTTTTGAAAGCTAAGTTAGTAATATTTTAGATAACATAATAAATTATTTAATCCGGCATAATTAACTGTAACTTTAGGTTTTTTTTCATCAGTTCACAAGTTAGTATTAAGTATCACAAGTTAAGATTTTTTTTTTTAAACAGTCTTAAGAAGAAAAATGTAATTATAGTAATAGTTCCAAATCACTACTCGAAGGGGTTGATTGGTTTCAAAATCATATTAGTCACAAAATGCTGGCGGTAGTCTTGTATTAATAATCATGTTCACACTAAATGATAGATATGTCCTAACTTTTACGAGTGTATCAAACAAATATATTGAACAAATATAATATTACAGTAATTTATGTCACATTTAATATGTAATGTAGAATACTGAGGAATGTGTTTAGAATATCAATGTAATTTTGATTGGAGCAGTGCCTCAGTTTATTTTCTGTTATTTTAATTTAATTCCCAGTGTTCTAATTGTTGTTATTGTGCATACAAGCTGAATGAATACTGAGGATCATGATTATTGTTGGTCAGAAACACAAAAAGTTATGTTTATTTTGATATTTTTTCTTTGGAGGAAGAAGGCGTTTCTGTTAAAGAGACAGCAAACATTTGAATAATTTAGTTCACACTATTTTGTTTTATATTCCTAGTCCTGTCATAAATATTGTTACAAGGAAATATAAATATAAATAAAAAAACATATGATTACATTAATAAAATATATAATCGTGCATTATTTCAAACGATGATGAAGATGAATTTGAAAAAAATTGTTCAGAGAAGTGTATGATGATAGATCTGCTGTGAAATTTGGTCATTATTGAAGGGAGCAAAATATGTGAATTTGGCCACTCTATATCAAATTAAATATAGAATGTGGGGCTCTGCAAAATGTCACAATATGAAAATTCATGGAATCCACAGAACTTTACTAGATTTGTATTTATGTGTGTGGCGCCAAAAAATTAGAGCGATGGATCCATTTACCTCAATCACCTAGTCCTGTCATAAATATTATTACAAGGAAATATATACGAATTTCAACTGAAAAATTAATTTTTTCAAACACTTTATTAGAAAATAAAATGTATATCTATAAAAAAATTACTCAAAATGTCCTTATGCTTTGACACAGGCATTTAATCTCCGTGGCCAGTCATCAATAGCAGCATGCAGCAGTTCTTGAATATATATTCAACTGTTGCTCGGACCTGAGATTGTTTCAGACTTTCCAAGTTAGGGTGTGCTCTGTAGCATGCCAATCTTTCCAGTTCGGACCAAAGCTGATAATCTAGTGGGTTGAGATGAGGGCTTCCTGAGGGCCAATCAAAGGTAGAGATGAACTCTGGAATGTTCTTTTACAGCCACTGCTGAGTTGACCTGTCCTTGTGAGCTGGGTCGGAATCCTGCTGGAAAACCCAATAACTTCCAGCAAACTGAGTATCATTTAGAGGCTTGATAACAGGTTCCAAAATATCGTCCTGATAGTTTTTTAGCGGCTGTTTTAACTCCTTTTTCACAAAAATGGAGCTTTGTGGTGCCATCAAAGCAAATTTCCCACCAAACCATCACTGAGGAAGTGTGATGACCTCTTTCCACTCTTCCAATGACCTGCGCTTCTTTAGAGCTGTGTGCGTACACATGATCATTTTGGTGATTAAATTTTCTTCAAATTGTAAACATTTTCTCATTGCTGAACAAAATCTTTCAATGAAGACCATTGGCATAACAGCCAAGGAGCACTTTGCGATGTGTTGAAAATCTCAGACCTACATTTTCCAGCTTTGTGTTGGAAAATCTCTGACCTACATTTTCCAACTTTGTGTTAGGCAATCACAGCTATTTTGTTTTCTTTATCACCCCACTCCATGTTAACTGAGTGCATGCAAAATACAAACTAATTGGGATTATTATCCTGACATGTAAAGAAAATAACCTGATAGAGGTAAGGAGTATCTAAATAATACCCAAGGATGTAAACAAAGTTCAACTTTTGTAACAGTATTTATGGTAGATCTAGGTAAAAAGGAAGAAAATAAGATGTGGACTAGAGCTGACTTAACCTAATGTGAACATTATTCTGTATAATTGAAGATTAATTTCTCCTCATAACGTGGCAGTTACTTTATTAACAATAGGGAGCTGGGTAGCTCAGTGGGTAAAGGCACTGGCATCCTGTGCTCAAGTTCCTGTGTATGAGTCCATTAAATAAAGGGTTGGGGGGAATCTTTATTCTATGTCTAATTTCAGATTCACTCAGATTGTTTTAGGATTCTGTCTACTGTTTGTTAAATGTGATTTTAAAACCAGCTGCCATCTTGTATTAGCAATATAAAACTAGTACCATATTTGTTTTACTTCCTTAATTCCAGTTCCTGAAGTAGAATGGAAGGTTTATTATTAATATATCCGTATCTCAATTAGCTTTTTCTTTAGTACTTTAGAAACTTTTTATAATTGATTTTTAATGTCGAAACAAACATATTTTTTTGGTTCATCCAGCTATCTTTTTTTTTTTACTTTTATTTTTCTTCTGTACAACTTTTTTAAATATTCTCTTAAAACTTAGACCCATGGGCCGAAAAGGGTACTTACAGCTGGAGAAGGTTTGAATGTAAATTATTTTATGTAGAGTAATTCCGGCCAAAGATTTAAAAAATATTAGGCCTAACAGTAAGTAGAAATAAAAGACAGTTAATGTTGTGAAAATGTAGACATTTTTATATTTTAAACTTTTTTTATATCTGGATGCAAAAATGGTAGTATGAGCTATCTCAGGAGAACATTTTCCAGCTTAAAATCTTGATTTTTTAGAAATTGTTTGTTTTTTTGCCTAAAATTTTGAACAGAGTGCATTCAAGTGAAAAATTTGATTTTTTCCTTCAAGAAATTAAATTTTCAGTTATTTTGCTTCAAATTAGGATCATAACCTTATAATTTGGTTTAGTAGTACAATCGAAAACCACGATCAACAAACGATCATTTTTATCAATTTTCTATAATTTTAATATGTCTGTAAATTACTCTTCAAATATAAAATGAGCATATTAAGAAAAACAAGGCAATTAAAGTTGTGGTAAACCCCGTGTTGAGGTGATTTGATCGTTTTTTTATTTTAATAAATAATTTTAAAAAGTTTACCATTTAATAAAGACATTTTTGTTGCCTGGATTCGGCCTAATGGCTGTAGTAATTTGATGAAGAGACCTCTGATTTAGACAATGGTGACTTTGTTATGATCTAATCGTCTTGTTGATAAATTAGTTTATGTTTCATGTGCTGACGTACTTACTGTTTTTCCCTCTCTCCCACGGTCTCCTCTTTCATTGTATTTTCTTCACATTTGTAACAGCATTGAGGAAAATAGTTTGGAGTATCCCATTTTTTAACTCTTTTCTTTTTCCCTTGATTGCTGTTATTTCTTGTGATATTAGTTTATTAATACTTAAATTTAAGAAATCTCACAGTTTGTAACTTTTTGTTTAGTGGAGATGTTTTCAAAATCAGGTTTGATTCTCAAGATTCATTTTAAATGTATGTTGATTCAGAATATCATTTTTCTAATTTTTATTGAAAGTTATGATTTTCATATTAGAGCAGTTATTGTGATTTTAATTCAAGTGTCAAAAGTTCTCTTTAGTTTTTGATTCTTTGAGGAATTAAATTATTCTCACTATAGTTATAGTTTCAGTATCCTATCTTATTTGAATTAATTAACATATCAACGAGTATTTAATAATTAAGCTTCTGTATTTTAGAATATATAACAGAGTTTTGACGATATTCATTCTATTACTTTTTCGAAGTATAATTTTACTAATTACGCACGTTATTCTCTTTTTCTGGTTATAATAATTAAAATATATTATCCTCGGTAGGTGTATTAATTTCTGAAACATAACAAGTCAAATAAAGAATTTTCATAACTTTCTTTACAAATAGATGTTTTATTTTTAGTTTTAGTTTTAATAAAAATGAAAGTGGTATATTTTTAAATTTTAGGACCATTTTTTTATTGAACTTCATTTTTTGTAACTACCATGATTTATATTAATAAGGTTCTTCACATTTCATTCAGTGCCGAAACTGTTTTAATTTATATGATAAAGTAAAGATTTTAGATTTCTTCTTGTTCTTTGTAAGGATATAAAACTTATTGAGTTTTCCCTGGATTTAAATAAAAGTATTTATTGTGTATAATGAAGTACTACATTCTAAGGCTTTAGACTAGATATAGACTTAGATAGACTTTAACTTCCTTATCAATTTTAATCAGTTCCTCTCTATTTCTGACCTTCTTCTACATCTTGTATGTAATACTTTCAAATCCTCTTTGACATCTTACTTTTCTCTGGTAAGCCAACTCTTCTTTTGACAATAACACGACCAAATAAGAGCTTGTTTATCACTCTATTGTTAAGAATTCTTATTATATGGCATACCTATTCTATTTGACATGTATGACTCTAGTCCGAAGCCTCCATAAGTATGTTATACTATCAAAAATGGACCATATATTTTTCTTCTACTCATATATTTTAAGCTGGTTTGTGTTTGTCATAGGTGCAGTGAGAGTCCATGTTTCCACCCCTTGAATAAGAATTGCCCCTTTATTGTTTTATTAATTAAACTTTTAACTCATTCAAAGGATTGCTCATCAATATTTAATGTAGTATTAATTAATTAATTACTGATTAAACAAATATGCATATATTTATTTTTATTGTATGCATACTTAAACTATTCATTCTTTAAGCATGTATTTAAATGTTTTCAGATGTGTCATCTTCTGAACAAGAAGAGTTGTTCATTCGAAAGCTCAGGCAATGCTGTATTGCTTTTGATTTTATGGATCCTATGGCTGATATTAAGGGGAAAGAAACAAAAAGAGCAACTTTAAATGAATTAGTCGAGTATGTGTCTACTGGAAGGGGTGTACTCACAGAACCAGTATACCCTGAAATATTAAAAATGGTAAGTTTCAATTCTTTAACTGCTAAATATTATAAGAAAAATATTCCATTATTTAATTATATATTAGTAATCAATTATTTTAAAAAAATCTGGTGCAGTGCGTGCATCACACATCTTTCACTTACCACCCTCTTAGCAGAAATAAATATTTTCTGACAAGGGGGAAGTACAAGTAAAAATTATAAACACTATATCGATTTATATTTCATTTTGGATATTTTTATTTGTTTAAGTACCCTTATATACATACAAATTTTAATATTTACATCCCTGTAATCTGTACAATTAAATATTAAATAATATCAACAAAACCCGCATATGTATATGTAAATAATATTGTCGGAGTCCATATTATATTAAGTTTATGTTAACGTATGGAAGCCTGTTCTAATCTTCGGGCGAGCTTAGATGAGCTTGGGTGCGCTCGTATTTCTTTGGTTCCTCCATTACAACTATTCTCCGTTACGATCTCTTATTTCTC
Organism: Nezara viridula; assembly: GCA_928085145.1. NCBI lineage: Eukaryota > Metazoa > Arthropoda > Insecta > Hemiptera > Pentatomidae > Nezara > Nezara viridula. Next base: position 82,862,185 of record OV725078.1, read on the forward strand.
CTTTAGTTAATTACCAAATTCTTTCATATTTTATATTTAACTATTTTTATATTAGAGGTCAATGTGAAATGGTTAATTGTTTCAAATTAAAAAAAATTAAAGGTACTTTAGAGAAAGCTAATATTGGAAATTACCCATTTAAGCCCCATTAGAGAACATCAATGAGAATAAAACCTACACAGTACTAAAAACTGCTTAATTTTAGACTGATGTAATGAATTTAATCAAAATCGTAAGTCGTTTCAGAGAAAATCTTCAAAATGTGTTACATTAATGATATAAATTGCCACTTCGAGTTAGCTGATTTTGATTAAAATGTTGCTGTAATATCCCAGGCATATAAAAACCTTAAATATGCAATTTCACTTTTGTATGACTTTTCGTTTTTGAGCTAGATTGTTGACACAAACACACACACATACAGACCATTTTGCAGGACTTGGTTATTTGGAACACCTCAAAACGTATTTCTGTTTAAAACTGAGATTCAAAAATTTTCATGATCGCAATACTTTCCTTTTCTATATATTTCATATATAGATAAGTGAAAGTAAAAAAAAATATATTACTCATGATCTATGCTTACTTCTTAAAATAAATGAATTAGTTTGAGATTTTTGTTTTTCATTTTAGAGCTAATGAACTAAATTTATAATAATTTCTGTTAATGTTATACATATTTTACTTTTGAAATATTTGTTATCCATATCCATGAAATTTTCTTATATGTATATTTTATATGCAATGTTTGTCTATAACTTTTGTCACTGAATCGACTAAAATTTGAGTATTGAAATCAAATATTTTTGTTTATAACTAAACATTAATTGTAAGACGTAATCAAAGTTAAATATTGTTAACTTATATTCTTGAAGCAGAATAATTAGCAACAGTAAGGCATTGTCGCAGAACTAAAATGAGACCTACAGAAAGATATTTACTGTTTGATGGTTTTCTGGCAAAAAAATTCTAATGTTCATTTGATTGTTTTCTATTTTTCTTAACAATTTTATTATTTTTTTTAATTTGTTCACTCATTTCTCTACTTCAGAACATATCAGATATGAGCTAATTATTCTCATAACTATAAAAAATGATTCAATAATTTGTTAAAGTATGAAGCAGGACCAAAAAAGAGGACCAAATGAATCTATTGGAAGGATTATAGCAAATTCCTTTAAAGGTTACCAAATCCCAGAATTTTTAGCAGCCAAATTCCAAATCTTATATATTTTCAGCAGATGTTTTTTCAATAAACATTGTTTTTTCATAAATTTTTAGGAATTTTATATTATTATATTATGGATGCGATTTTAGGACCGAAAACAGAACAGTTAAATTAAAAAATATATATAACAATGTGTTAATAATAGTTTGCTCCCAAGAAGTTTTTTGTTTTTTTGAAACACTTTTGATGAAAATATTCTATTTTAGAGTTTTTTTATCACAATTCTTTCCTGTTATAATTCTCGTTGGATTAACTTATCCAATCAAAATGTAAAGTTACTGTTATTTAAGGACATACTAACTTTCAAACAATGGTGATATATTTTTAATGCTATCCATTACAAATTCATTACTTTAATTTTTAATATTTTCCACCAAAATTTCTTGATCCATATTTAATCTTTATTTTCAGAAAAAAATGTGCTTCTAAAACCTTAATTCATTAGCATTAAACTGCAAAATTGTAGAATTTTATCTCTGTTAATCAATGTTTTTAGTTATTAAAAATTTATATTATTTATTTTTAAATATTTTATTTTAATTTCTAGATTTCTGCTAATCTATTTCGGACTTTGCCGCCTAGTGAAAATCCTGACTTTGATCCTGAAGAAGATGACCCAACTTTAGAAGCATCATGGCCACACTTAACGGTATTATTTCTCATTGTAACTATGTTTATATTAATATACTTAACCATATGTTTTCATTGTTTAAACATATTTTATCGTTAGAAATAATATATGGTTATTTAGGAAATTATGCAGGACATTATTTTTTTTTTTTTTATTGTATAATCCTCTGTATATTCTTATGTATGAATACTGACACAAAAAATCTTGTTTCAAAGTTGAAGATTATAAGGTTTTATCGCTAAAAAGGTGAGATTTGTTTATTTTAGACATTGGAAGTTTTGAAAAAAAATAATGGAAAATAAATTCAAATTCTAGTTAAAGTTATTTATGAACCATTGTTGAGAAATAGACTCTTTAGAACTTGAGAAACAGACACCTTTACGTTTTGAAGGTATCACATCTTGCTAACCACTTCATAGTGATCAGAATTTATGAAATATAACACACTGAAATTTATGAAATATAAAGAAATTTAGTCGTATAGTATTCTAATCTTATTTTTGAGGTTTGGAGTTGTAAAATGGCCACTGACTCATTTTTTATTTCAAATATTATCATTCCTTAAACACCGAACTCAACAGACCCAGTTGTGTTCTCACCAACTCTTTTAGACTTAAAAAAATAATTATTTCTGAAACCTTTTGTAATCCTTTTTTAGAAGTATTCAAAATTATGTAAGTGTGTTCATCATGATCAAGGTGCATTAACTGTAAAAAAGCATTGTCTGGTTGATTAAATCTTGGTTAATTTCACATTTTTTTTTTAGAGGTTCCACGCTATTTTCTATCTTTTACTGCTAAACATGATAATATTCTGAACTAGTAAGAAATTATTTAGAATTATGAAAATTGTTTGTAAATATTTGGTTTTCTGCATAGTCTTTTTTGTTGTACTCTTAGATTATTCATCATCAATATATTATTTATTTTTATAAATTGAACATTATTTCATTACGTTAAATATCTATGAATGCTATATTTGTTCAAATATAAGTCGATTCTGAATATATGTTGACAAAATTTTAAAAATAAGTTTTAGGGATAAAATATGGGAGAGGAGAAAGTTAAACTACTTATCAGAAATCAATTTTCAAATTTAATACAAATATCTCGAAACTACCATGCTGCCCGGGAAAATTGTCCTTCGGGCTCTTGTTTTCTTTCAACTGTCCTGTAATTAGGTACCACATAAACAAATTTCATCATGACATCTTAAAAATATTATAATGAAGCTTAGAAATTGGAACATAGCTACCTAAATTGAAATTGAGGAATTGAGTTTTTAAACTTTTTAGGAAATATATGATCAGTAATTAAATGAAAAACTTTTTAAATTGTCAATATTAATTAAAGATCTCTAATATATGTTATGATGATATACTGATTCACCTTTTTAATTCCTGAACTCTAGAAGGTGATTCTAAACCAAATTTCCTACAGCAAAAAATTTATGCAAAGTTGCCTTTTTTCTAAGGTGGTCACATTTTTTATTGAACACAAAGGGTTTGCTGAAAGACTGTTAAAAATTAGACACTTGATTAATTAGACAAATTTTTCTTTGAGAGAATAGTGATTTTCTTTACTGAAGTCATTGATTAAAGGACTTTCTGTAGGTCTAATAATGCAAAGTTGTATTTCTTGATAAATCAGAGGTTTCTTGTGTATTAAGTTATGAAATAATTTAATTTTAATAGGAAAAACATTCTAAGACAGAGGTTTTGAATCTTTGTGGGGTTAGGTACTCATTTAATATCCTTCTCTAATTAATGCTGGTGGATGAATCGGAAGGTCAAACTACACATATTATATTGATAGATTGGAAGGTGTTCATGTGTCTACTTACTTGTACTACATGTGTCTTACTAATGATCTTTTGTCAATATTCTTATCTAACTGTAATAAAACAATTTTTTATTGTCAGTTATTGTTTAATATTACAAGTGCTAAACCACTGCCATGCTGAATTATTTCATGAATTGGGAATACCAAGCTACTTGATGCTGCTTAATGCTACTTGTGTTTGAATATTGTAACTGCAGCAGTGCAGTGTCAATAGCCAAGTGTACTCATAATTTCTCAGGTTGGCAGCTTCCTACTTGGGGTTGAGGTGGCCGATTGGGTTAATGCATTGCCCAACAACCTATTAAACTGAAGATTACGAGTTTGAGTCCTGGTGCTAGGGGCTTTTAACTCTGACATTAATCCCCCACCCTCTCCCCTTCCTTGGAAAAACTGTATAGCTAAGAAGGCGAGGTAAAGGAGAAAAAAAAAAAAAAAAAATCAGCAGATTCCAACAAAAGTACATTTGTGACGACGAGCCATACATAGGAGAAACAGGTATGGCTTCACAAAGGAAGACCTCTTTTGGAGATCATTAGAATGTTTGCGTTTTAGATACATTATCAATATATTTATTTATATTATTGTTATTTTACATGAGTAATTTATCTTGAAAAGATGAAAAATAACAATTATTTTCTATTGTGCTCTTTTCTGATTCGAATTTTCTAAAATAAAATAAATTCTTTTTTTATTTACCAACTAGTTGTGTCATTTTTAAGCTCCCTGAACTATCTAGTTAGAAAAAAAAATTCCCAATTCCAATTTATGAAATTTTAAAAAGTTTTAATCATATTGCCCACCTTTTTAATGTATTCGCTGACTACAAACTACATCACCCTAAAGGAAATTTAACACTCTTTCAGTGTTGAACTACTTCGGTTTTATAGTGAGAGATAGTGAAAATAAAGAAACACAACTTTTCTTGTACTATTAGACCTCCAGAAAGTCACTTTTATTAATGACCATAGTAAAGTAAATCACTATTTTCTCAAAGAAAATTTTGTCTACTTTATGGTAGTATACTTGGAATTTAATTATCTTGAGCAATCCCTTCTTATTCTATAAAAAATGTGATTTCCCCCTTGGAAAACACAAAATTGAACATCTTTTCCGTTCAGAATCGGACTATGCATAAAATGAACTTTGTTAGAAATTTGTCTGGAATTGCCTCCCAGAGTTTGACCATTGAGAATGGAATCACCCTCTAGGGTTCTTATGCTCTGTTCAAAAATAACCATTATTGTTTTTGTGTATTCTTTTATGACTAAGAAGGCATATAAAATTACATTATGTTTTTAGTAAGATTACACTACTAGGAATTTTTAACAATGCAGTCATGAGTTTTTACAGATTATTTGATTTATGAGATATGTTTAGTCATCATATTACTGTTAACTGATGACACCATGGGCTTTAACTATTTTAAAGTATCCATTCTTTTTCTGCAATATGGCTTTTGATGAATCATACTTAAGCATAATGCTTAGTGGCCTATGGTATAGACTAGGGGTCTCCAAACTATGGCCCGCAAGGACCTTCAATCTGGCCCTTAACGTTTCATTATATGTGATAAAAATTTTAAAATAAAAATTACTCACACATGAAGTTACTACAACATTTATTGCATGGATTTTTTTCTCTTAAAAAGCTCATTTCATAGCTGAAGTACCACTTATAGGACAAGTTTTTTTTTTTTATCACAAGTCGTGACCTGTGGGACTTGGATAAAGATCTCAATCTGCCCTGTGGGACTTTATAGAGGTCTCAATGTGGCCCATTGGCAAAGTTTGGAGACCCCTGGTATAGACCACGCTGGCCTTCTTCTCAGTTCTTAGCCATATTCTTGAGTCAGATTGCAGAGCATTTAGTGTCGTATCCTATCTTATAGGCCACTGAATGAACTCTGAATACTTAATGTCTATCAGATAGTATTGATTTGAAATAACATTTGGATGATTTTTAGTGTTTCCTTTCTTTCCAATTGGTTCAAATCTATTGTGGTGTAACAGTTATGGCAAAGTTTTTACTCAAGGCTCTAAATGTTTAAGGGTTAAAAGTATATCATCTTACATTACATTTGGACAAATTATTTCTCCTCAAAATGGGATAATAGGTGAACGAGTTATCACTTATTGTCAATATGAACTTTATTAAGTCTTTCATGGTGAAAGTAGAAAGGAAAATTAATTATAAAATGATTTAATAGCCCCAAGTTTGATCATAAAATGTTCCTAGGTCAAATGAACCTGTAATGTGAACCCTCATTTTATCGGGGAAAAAAAATCATTAAAAAAACACGACTTGTGTACTCAGGCCAATTCTGTAATCACAAAATAATTATTTTTTTAGTTAGTATCATTGTTTTCAAAATTTTACATAAGTCCATTGAATAAAACTAGTTAAGTATGTATGATTAAATAACAAAGTAATTATTTTTCAGCTAGTATACGAAATATTCTTGAGGTTTCTGGAATCATCTGATTTTCAACCATCAATAGGAAAGAAAGTTATCGATCAAAAATTTGTTCTTCAGGTAACAATTTTTAAAAAAATTTAAGTTAATCTTACTCTTTTAGTCTTTTGGTAGCTGTTATTAAATTTACTCTTAATAACCTAAATCTGGTAAAAGGGTAGTTTTATGTTGTATGTAGTGATAAAACTAAGTCTAATGAAATATAAATGCAGTAATTTATATTTGTTATTGTTGATTATTTTAATTTTGTCTAGAGTATGTGCACTGGATATGGTTCATAACGACACCAATTGTAATGACTTATCAGCTTTTACGACGAAAATGTCAGGTCCAGTGATCCATACACCATAATAACATAGCTTTTAATCGATAATGCGACCACTGGTGACTAATTAAACATTGCGTCTTGATTTCTCAATAACATGATTGGATATAGCGATAAATGTCTCAGAATTTCTAAAACCTTTGTAAACATCGCTTTCCTAGGAAATCGACTATTTCATTCCTGTTCTATGTTAACATCACAAATCCAGATTATCTAAAGTTTATTAAAGTTGCATTTTTATCACAAAATATGTCTTGCTTGTTTTGAACTATTGACCAGAATGTTATCCAAAATATGGAAAAGAATTACCAAAAGCACCTGTTCACAAAATTTCTGCAGAAAATTGAACTAGAGCAGGAAATGAAAATCTGTTTTAAATGTAATCATATTGGATAAAACTTATGGAGTGATGTTTAGGCCACTTAATGTCATTTTCTTACATTAAATTCAAATAGATAAATTTCACACGAGTTTTTATTTTTAATCATTGATGGAATCACCCTCATAATCTACAACCTTTTACCATCTAGTGTGCAAATTTTCAATGCAGGATCTATAAAAATCAATTTGTTTTTGTGCAAAATACATAGAGATGGACATCATTGTTGAAACGATCCAAACAAATGGAAATCTGATGGTGCAACATTGGGCGAGTATGGTGGATGAAGCAGTATCTTCCACCCGGTTTCAATCATTTTTTCCTGGGTTTGTCTTATGCAGTAAGATCTTGCATTTTTGTATTGCAGAATAACGCCTTTTCTGTTGACAATCGCTGACCATTTTTCAATTATAGATTGATTTACACTATCCAATTGTTCATAATAAAGGTCTGCATTCACAGTTTGTCCAGATTTCAGCACTTCAAAATGAACTACTTCACCAAACACAGAAAAATTTTTTTTGGGATATAAACCTGGCTTAGCAATGCAATGCTTCATGGCGATTCATTTTTTAGAGAACCACTGCCTTTGTGGTTTGGATTATCTTAGAGGACCCATTATACATCTCCGGTGATCAAGCGATCAAAAACGCTTCTGTATTGTGCCGTTGAAGCAATAAGTTGCATATGGTGGTTTCCCAATCTGCTGCAAATATTCTTATATGGTCGACCAAGATTGGTAATGACTGTTTGACTATTCCTCAATTGTCTGACACTGATTTGCTTCGACTACCACCCTTAACAGGGCATTGTCTAATGTTGTTGGTCTTCCTGATCTATACGAGTTGGAAACATCAAAATTACCGGATTTGAACTTGAAAAACCACCTTTGACATTTATAAATGTCATTTATTTTAAATGCATGTGTAATGCATTTGGATAAACATCGCAAATATTTTTGGTAGCAACTGTTGTGTTACTACCCGTATGAAACTCATAGAATGCTGGATAGGTACCTCTTCTGGTATTTGGCTGGCCATTTCACCAAATATTGCAAAAAAAACATAATTTTAATTTAATTATTTGCAACTAATTCACTATGACCTTAGAATGTCTTTGCCATGGGATACGAGGGTGGTCTGAAAAGTTTCCGACTGCAACGTGAAGGTGGCAGTACTCATAAATAAAAGCAAGTAAATTTTGTTGTTCATCTGTTGACAGTTACCCACTAAAGTTTCAGCCATTTTGGATGCGCAGTTTTTATGTAACAGTTGTTTCAGTGAGTTGATGTGAGTATTTTTGAAAATGGATAAAATTGAGTATCGAGCTGTCATTAAATATTTGTCTTTGAAAGGCAATATGCCTACGCAAATCAAAGATGAGTTGGATTCTGTGTATGGGGACTCTGCACCACAGTGAAATTTTGGGCAGCTGAATTTAAACGTGAGCTTAAGAGCTTGGGTGACGTCGAACGTTTGGGACGTTCAAAAACTGCAACTATTGACGAAAACATTGCTAAAGTTCATCAAATGGCGCTAGATGATCGCCGAATTAAAGTATGAGAGATAGCAGAGGTTATGGACATGTCAAAAAAAGTGTTTGTTACGTATTAAATGAACATTTAAATATGAGAGAAAGCTTGGGTGCCGCGTTTGCTCACGTTAGACCAAAAATATGTTCAAATGAACATTTCCAACGCTCTGTTGGCGCAGTTTAGGCGCAATAAATTCGAGTTTTGGCACCAATTAATTACTGTAGATGAAACTTGGTTACACCATTATACGCCCGTAACAAAAATACAGCCCAAACAATGGACTGCAAAGGGGGAACCGTCTCCCAAAAAAGCAAAAACTGTTTTCTCGGCTGGGAAAGTGATGGTGACTGTTTTTTGGGATAATCCTGGATTTACTTTAATTGTCTATTTTCAAAAAGGAAAAACCATTACAGGAGCATACTACGCATCATTACTTGACAAGCTGAAGGCGGAACTTGCGAAAAAATGACCACATTTGCAGAAAAAGAAAATCCTGTTTCACCAAGCAACACACCGTCTCACACCTCAGCGGTTGCCATGGTGAAACAGGATTTTCTTTTTCTGCAAATGTGGTCGTTTTTTCGCAAGTTCCGCCTTCAGCTTGTCAAGTAATGATGCGTAGTATGCTTCTGTAATGGTTTTTCCTTTTTGAAAATAGACAATTAAAGTAACTGACTGTGGTTGTTATAACCAATATGCTTTTAAAAAGTTGATTGGCTTTAACAACAAAGTTTACTTGATCTGTTTAAAATTGTTATAAATGATATCCAGTGTATTTAAACTTGTATGTGTGCTAATATTTATATATTAAATATAGTAAAATATATATTTCTATTCATTTTGGTTTGTTTAATCTTTTATTTGATTTATTCTATTATGTAGATGTTCTTTTAGTACATATCTTATATTTTATGATGAATTGTAATTTTGTTTGTTTTAGCTTTTGGAACTGTTTGATAGTGAAGATCCTAGAGAAAGAGATTTTCTGAAAACAGTTCTACATCGTATTTATGGGAAATTTCTAGGTCTCAGAGCTTTCATTAGGAAACAGATTAATAATATATTTCTCAGGTATTTTTTCCCCTTTTTTATCTATAAATTGGGAAATTATTGCTTTCAATGTTCAAATTTGTTTTAATAGTTTGATATGTAGTAAATTATCTTATTCATGTCTGATATTCATGTTAGGAGAAATTACATTTTAAAAACAAAAGTTGGCTTATTGGAAATCTTCTTAGTAACTATACAAATTGCTTGTGTGATTATTCTGTTTTTGTTTTATCACATATTGTTACTCTTCTTTTTAATTTAGATATATGCGTGTACAAATACACACACACAAATATATGTATTATTTTTTTCTCCTGTTGACTAAACAGACTTTTTGGATCATTTGTCACCTTAACCATCTTTCTTCATCTTTGCCTATCTTGAGCTATTGCTTTGCAGTTATCTAAATGCAGCTCTGCAACAGCTTTGTTGGTCTATACATCTTGTTTTTGGCCTTCCATGTATTCTCTTGCCTATAAAGGCATTCATTGTGTTGAGGTTTCCTAATAGATTTTTTTTTTTTTTTTTTGCACTGTGGCCTAGTCAGGTGTATAAGTGGAAAATCTTACAAACTATTTTTTTAGAGAATATAAATTTTTATATTTTATTTGAAAAATGAGGTAGCCAAAACCGTGAAAAAATAATTAAAAATTGAATTATATTTAAACCCAGACTTTAAACAGTCAATGATTTATATTTTTAAAATTATTATATTTATTTTTCTGCTTATTTATCTAAATAAAATGTATGTTGCACATTTTTATTTCAGGTTTGTTTATGAAACTGAGCATTTTAATGGAGTAGGCGAATTACTTGAAATTTTAGGGAGGTAATAAAAGTAGATTTACTATTTACTGTTATTATGAAAGCTGCATCTGTTAATTCATCTTTAAAATTATTTCAGTATTATTAATGGTTTTGCTCTACCACTTAAGGCTGAACACAAACAGTTTCTGGTAAAAGTTTTAATACCTCTTCATAAAGTGAAATGTTTGTCACTTTACCATGCCCAACTGGCTTACTGTGTTGTTCAGTTTCTTGAAAAAGATGCAACCCTTACTGAACCAGTTGTTCGAGGTTTATTGAAATACTGGCCCAAAACCTGTAGTCAGAAAGAGGTATACATTTATCTGTGATTGTTTTTTTTACATTTTTAATTTGATTCTTTTCCTTTTATTATCGAATTCTAATTTCTAGGTTATGTTCTTGGGAGAAATAGAAGAAATTCTGGACGTCATTGAGCCGTCTCAGTTCGTGAAAGTGCAGGAGGTGCTATTTAGACAAATAGCTAAGTGTGTATCCAGCCCACATTTTCAGGTATAAATCTTGTTCTATGTACATACTACGTTAAAGCTTATTATATGAAGAGTTGATTGTTTTGTTATTGATTTAATATAACTTATTTTCATTGTATTTACTATTTTATTACTTTATGATGAGCTTTTTTATCTACTATCTTAATTGAATTCTGTGGCAATTAGACATCTTTGTCTCTATTAATAATCATACTTAATATTTTTATAGAACCAATATTTGATAATAAATTTAATTAATGTTAAAATATTATCATGCTTTATTTGTATCATTTTTTAAATTGTTATACTGTAAACCTTAAATAATAAATTAACTAATTTGTACATTAATATGTATTTATTTAGTTTTTAGTAGTATTTATTTATATTAAATTATTGTAACTTTTTTTAGTCATTTTTAATTCAGTTTTTATGATAAGGAAACAAACATGTTTATTTATTTATTTTTTATATTCAATTTAAGGTAGGACATATTAAACAATATAAATAAATAAATCTAAAAATATTTTATGTACTTCAATTTAAATGTTTACATCAGACCATAAAAAAAACAAATATATATAATTTTTACTTGATAACATGAAATACAAGTTTGATTACAAAACAACACAAGTTTACAATAAAAAGCGATTGAAAAAAGCGTAAAAACTAAAATATTGGGTGGATCCATAAGTTTATTTGTTTTTTGTTAGTAGTGCTAATTGTTTTCAAATATATCCAGTTCTCTTTGCCTTATTTGTCAATAATGGTACTTATTGGAAAGGTCAAAGTCCGCTCTTTGAAACTGTTATGTTGGGTTTCATTGGCATTAGTTTTGTTTGTGCTACAGCGTAGTGAATATGTCGAATGATAAAGTATTAGGCATATTTTGCTTTTTTATTTTAAAAAAATCAAGCAAGCTTCAGAGGCCCATCAAAAGATATGTAAGGTATACGGGGACGATACATTAGCAGAACTTAATGCTCAAAAATGGCTTGCCAAGTTTCATTCTGAAGATACAAGTCTCGAAGATGTACCCCGCAGCGGTCATCCCACCGACTTTGATTCGAGTGTTATCAAGGCTCTAATTGAACAAGACTGGTCGCTACAGGTATGAGAAATTGTTGAGACAATGAAAATAGGCAATGAATACTGTAGCCGTTCAAAGGCATTTAAAACAGCTTGGCTACATGTTCCACCTCAATTTTTGTGTATCACAAAAAAATAACTTAGGCAAACCTGGCCAACTGAATATTAATCTGCAACTCTCTTCTGAACCTGTACGAAAGGGAGCTATTTCTCAAATGAATAGTGTCTGGTGACAAAAAGTGGATCATCTACAACAATGTAGTGTGCAGAAGATTGTAGAAAACTGCTGACGAGCCGCCTAGTGCCACCCTGAAGGCCAGTCTACACCCGAAAAAGATTTTGCTCTCCATATGATGGGATTATCGTGGCATACCATTTTAAGTGTTGCTTTCACAAGGAAAAATGATTGATTCGAAGATCTAATACACGCAGCTAGTGAAATTGTACCAATCATTTTAATATTTATATCACTGTAATCTATACAATTAAATATTAAATAATACCAACGAAAACATTTAGGAAAACCGCATATGTATATGTACATAATATTGTCGGAGTCCGTATTATATTAAGCTCATGTTACTATGGAAGCCTGTTCTAATCTTCGGGTGAGCTCTGCGCGCTCATATCCCTTTGGTTCCTTCATTACAACTATTCTCTGTTATGATCTCTTATTTCTCTTTTAGTTAATTATCAAATTCTTTCATATTTTTTATGTTAGAGATCTATGTGAAATGGTTAATTGTTTTAAATAAAATTAATTAAAGGTACTGTAGAGTAAGCTAATATTGAAAATTAAACATTTAAGCCCTGTTAGAGAACATCAATGATAATAAAACCTACCTAATATTAAAAACTGCTTAATTTTACACTGATATAATGAATTTAATCAAAATTATTGGAGCCATTTTCAATAAAATAGCAAAAATCTGTTACATCGATGATATAAACCACCACTTCCGATTAGCCGATTTTGACAAAAAAGTTGCTGTAACATCTCAGGTATATAGAAACCTTGAATATGCAATTCCACTTTCATTTGACTTTTCGTTTTTGAGCTTGACCTGTCACATACCTACAGTAACACGCATACACATCATACCATGTGGGGCTTGGTTATTTGGACTCAGGATACCTTAAAACATATATTTCCGTTAAAAACTCAGATTTGAAAATTTTCACGATTGCAATACTGTCCCTTCCTATAAATTTCATGTATAGGTAAGTGAAAGTAAAAATTTATTCTTTGTAAAAACAAATTTTTATTTCACCCTTCAAAAAACTAACGAACTTATGGATCCACCCAATATTAAAAGCAATAAATTAATCACTTCTTAAAATTTATTGTAATCAGATTTGTCTTACCGATGATACGAAATGCACACGCTCAATTACATGATGTGCTTTGCTAGTGTATTTTTTATTCTGGAAAATGTTTTCTTAATGTATATATTTATTTCCTTTCCACACACGACATCTTCACATGATATTTTAACAACTTCAATTGAACCACAAACACCAAAAATATCCAAGAAAATCTTAAAAGTGTAACACAAGTGGGTGTGTGGCGCACTGTGTGCCTCAACAGTTTTCAAGGAAAAAGTACTGGGGGGTTTTAAGGGTCAGAGGCAATTAAGAAGGTAGCAGAAGAACAATAAGGGTTAGATAAACGAATACCTGTGATTACCACGACACCTGGACACTTTAAAGATTTGAAAGGCTGAAAACCTAGGCTGGTACATTCTGTATGCCAGTGTGCCCAATGGGAGGTTATTACATTTGTTAATCTTATTTTTATTAGTTCTAACCATCATAAAAAAATGGCTGAAACATTTTAATTATATGTATATTTTTGTGTTTTAGGTCGCCGAGAGGGCTCTTTATTTCTGGAACAATGAGTATATTATGTCCTTAATGGAAGAAAACAACCATGTTATCATGCCTATCATGTTCCCTGCATTGTATAGAATAAGTAAAGAACATTGGAATCAAACCATTATTGCACTGGTTTATAATGTTCTTAAAACTTTCATGGAAATGAATAGCAAACTTTTTGATGAATTAACCTCTTCTTATAAGGCTGACAGACAAAAGTAAGTAGGCAGTATTAAGTTACTATTTTGAAAATAAGACCATTATTCTGTATTCTAAAAATAAGATAGATTTCTATCAAGTGAAATTTATTTTTAATTCAATGCTTTGTATAATTATTAAGCATTTTTATGTATAATGTTAAAGGCTCAGGCATGTAGAATTCGATTTTTCATGGTGATCAAGTTCTTTTTTATGACTTGCAGTAATATATATTATTTTCTATGTTATTGTGACAATGCAATAGATGGATACAGAATATTATCTGACTGTCAGCCTGTCACGGGAAGAGATCACAGATTGTGTTCTGTTTGTCTGAGCTTTTAGTCATCGACTATAAACTAAAAAGATGTTTCTATACGTTATGGAATTATCTATATTCATTATGGTAGTATTGTTTCCGTAATGTAGTGACAGATTACCCTTATCTTGTTTATCAGTCTCATTTGGTCACATTTGATTTTGTTTTCATCACTATTTACATAAATTTCTTAAAGAACAGGATAATCAAAGATAATGTACAGATAATGCATGAACCATTCACTGCCATTAGACCATCTACCATTAATGTTTACTTTTCTGAATTCCCAGAAATGTGAGTATTTAGTACTTAGTGTGCTTTAAAATAGATTTTTATGTGCTATCGAATTGAGAAAAAAAATAAAACAGCTAAAAAAAAAAATATTGTCATTAAAAGTACTTTGTACTATAATTGAGGACAGTTGTTTTGAAATTTTATAGAAGGTTTTGTATTTTACTGTTATTGCTCACCTAAGTCAGCTGACATTTACTTAATTATAAATTCCAGCAGTTTAATTAATTTTACTGTATCACCTAAAGAAAATACTTATTTTATTGAATTCATTTTATTACAAATAAGGGTTTACTATTTAATGTGAAATTCTGTTTTCTTTTTTACTATGGGTTTTAAGTTAATGCTTTTAGTTTTTAAGATTATAATAATCATTTTTTTTTTTCATTCAATCTTTCCCTCTTAAATTGTTGAATTTTTAAGATTGTTTTTTATCTATGAAGTTTTGAATATGTCATGATAGTTTGATATCGTTTTTCTCCATTCTCATAACATATGATGGAATGAGTGAACAGTGGTTTATCTTGAAACACCTACTCGCTCGTTGCAGCACACCCTATATTATTTAATTTCATCTCAAGATAAATTGCATATACTTAAAGTAAATTGTTATTTTCTTGAAAGGCTGATTTTATTAAGGAAAATATTCAGTTAATTCTTTAAGGATACTTGATAATTAAATTTCTTGAGTATTTTGCAAATCTGGCATATTTATTATGTTAACTTTTCAAGGCCTACTATCAGGATTATATTGGGAATTCCGCTTTGTTATGAAGCGTTGGGAATATCTGAGAATTTCCTGGGAATTTTGAAAAAGTTGGCAAATTTATTATTAGTTTTAAACTTTAATTGTTATTAATTACAATTAAAAATAAGTTGCATTTTTCAAAATTATATATCACATCTGAATATTTATCTATCAAAACTTTCATATGTATGTTTGAACAAAACAATAAAGATTTAGAAAATTGAAGCTCTTGTCATTTTAAATGGTAATAAATGGGAAATCCTGCTTAGTGCAATCTTTGTTTTAAGCAAACTTTCAGTGAACTTACTTAGCACTCTTAGCTAGATAACTGTTTAGTACATCCCGAAGAGAAAAAAAGTAATCAAGAAAATAATATTTTTTTAGCGCATGCATATAAAAACTTTATGACACAAAAAGTTATCATTTTATAATAAATTATATCTGCAGCTGTGAATAACAGGTTAGTTGCAATTTTGTTGATTTTGAATATGTGATGGAACATAAATCGAGTATTTTTATTTTTGGAATTTTCTCCAGCAAACTAATGGTTTGGCCTATATTTAATACGTTAGCTGCTGAGCATGATATCTCTTAAATGTCCTTCCTGACAATAGTTATGAAGTTCCTTACGGCATCAGACATTGGAGACTTACATCAGTTTCGAGGTATACTGCTATCTTTTGACAACAGATGTAAACTTAATTCATTCCCTACTCAGTGTCTCTGTTGATTATGTCCTCAATAGGAGTGGGCTAGGACATCCGATGCCGTTTATATGACTAGTCTTTTATTATTTGTTTTAATTTCAATAAAAAAAATGTTATTTTTAGAGATAAATCTTAAATATTGAAAATGAAATGAGAAAAAGTTTATTTATTACATATAATTATAATTTTCATGGTATAATTTATACATTATTAGTGTAATACTTTTCAATGTCAAGATAAAAATGGAATATAAAAAATCAAGTTATATAATAAGTACATATTGTGACAATGCAAGAAAAATATAGCTAAATAGAGGGTACTCACTATTGCATTGGAATTTATTTTAAGAAAAGGGAAAATGAAAGTGAAGTATTAAGTTGCTAACTGCTCGTGATACTGATTGAAGTGCAGAAAACAGAATCCGGTCATACCATCATAGTCCTCACAGAAACTAATGACTTTCCTTGTTTTCTTATTTGCCTCCTTACTTCCTAGGGTCTTTCTCAGTTCTCTTTAGCATTCTCTGCACTGCTTTGCTATTTTCTTCCCTGAAGGATTAATAAAAGAATGGACACGATATATCAGACGTGATGAGGGTGGTTGGCACTGAGTTGTGAGTTTATCAGCTAGAACCGATCGGAACTTTGTATTTGTTTTGGGTTTTTCTTTTATCATGTTAAAGATGATTCAAGAAATGATCATCGACGTTTCAAACATTATCTCAATCACCATGCATGTGCACTCCACTCATGGTAGGAATATGTATCGGTCGCTGGAGGTTGATACCGTAAGGAAATCTTTTTTTATCTGTCTGGTACAGCATCGATCCCCGGCGTCCTACAGCTTTATCTTAGATATAATGATTATTTACGTTTGTATCTTTGCATCTATCCAACTCCCAATCAAATATTTTTAAAAATGAGCATTTTAGAGACTTCGTAAGATAGACGAAATTCGAAACTATCCTGGCCGCTTGGCAGTCGAGACGAATATCGGACCCCGGTGACCGTAACCACAGCTAACGTGTTAAGAGTGATTTATATTCAGATTCTATCTATGAAAATTTGAGTTTGGCTAAAGTAAGCGCTTTTAAATTAAACTTGTAAGTGTTTATTTTCATTCCTGATTTTGTGATTGGTGACTAAACAGAGTTTGTGTAAGTCGTTACTGTTTCACTTATTACAAATTTCGGAGAAATAAAATTATTCAAAGCAGAATCAGGGTTAATACAGATGTTCAAGGAAAATCTAATGTTCAAACTAAGATTGAGAACAAAAACGAAGATTACATAGCACCAAAATAGAAGAGTAGTGGAGGTAAATTGTATCTAAAATTAAATTAAGTAAATAATAAGAGCCATTTTGGTACCATTATGTCTGTCAAAAATTAAGGTAAGTTCTTGGGAATCCCAAAATTTTATTTCATTTTAATTATTCACCCTCTCATTATTATTCGGTCATATTTTATTTATAATTCATTATTGTATTGGTAAAACGTGTTAATAGTCTCCCTACCTGAGACTGCTGTAAATTCACCTTTATGGAATTTCCATATTCCATTTCAAATACAGCTATATAAACCTATTCCGTGAAAAACTTATCCAGTAATCTTTCTGAAATTATATTCAATTTTTGTTATTGTATTATTTTTCTTGTAAAAGTATATAAACCAAAATCACGAGTACTAGTGTGTTGTGTTATAAGTCAAATTTTTCATCCTGAAAACTCAAACATTTAGTAATACAAAAAAAAAAAAAAAGATTAGATAAAAGAATAAAGTAAATATTATAAATAATTAAAATGTTGAACATAAACAAAATATTTTTATTTTTCTCCTGCATCGTGGCGGTTTGCAATCAATGAAGGCGGGATTTGGTTGAGAGGTCTACTGTATTAAGGAGTATTATTTCGATAGTGCACATTTCTTCACAAAATTTCCTTTACTTGCTCTTCTTAAGTGGACATCATAATAGGACATGGTGATTATAATGAAACTATGGGACAAGAATAAAAAAAGTTTTAAGTCCTGTTGTATCAGAAAATTTATTTCTTATTTCATGAGCCATGAATTTTCTCCTGGTTTAGGAAATAATTACACGGCACACCCACCCTCTATAAAGTAGGTATATCATAAACCTTCAAAAAGTTGTAAGGAAAAATCCAGTTGCCAAACGTGTATGGTTATCACATCACTTTCATGTATTGTTGGTTAAAAACAATACTTCTCTAGTAAGTACAGGTATTCCTTGAGTTTTATGCTTAATATATGTTGAAATTGTAGTTAAACAATATGTACCCTGTAGTGATAAATAATGCAGCTTAAAAAAAGGTTATTTCGTTCTTGGTGTATAAATATCTATGCAATGAACAACTGAATTACTTTAAAGATGTATATGTTCTAATATTGTAATTTTATAATTTAAGAGAACATGCATTTACAAGTAATTGCATAAAAAATACAATATAAGAACTACTTGATGTTGCATTCAATATTATTCCAAAACTTATTTAATTCTAGTGCAGGTCGCTTTGTGGTTTGAATAGATCTATTTTTGTTAAATACTCCAATTTTGTTGTCACATTTAGGTCATGTTCTTTATCTGTTATGAAAAGTTTACGAGTTGATATATCCTCAAAATTGAATTTACTTTCATATCTGATAAGGTCTGAAGTTTACTTTATTTATATATTACTCGAAGTTAGGTGCTCTATTATATCATCTTCATGCTAAGGTTGTTAAGCATCTGGATCTGCTCATGCATTTTCTTCTGGTAATTTTATGCTAAGCAATGGACAAGTTTTGCTAACATTCAGTTTGCTAACTAATGTTTATCGTAAATTATTGTGTCTTTTATTCTGCAGTAGTGTAGTGGCCTTCCTCTATGATTGTATATTTACTTTCACTTACCTATATATGTAATATAATGTGAAAATTTTTGAATCTGAGTTTTCTATATAATCAAGTCACGCAAACTGGTCTGTGTGTGCTATCCGCCTAGCTCAAAAACAAAAAGTCTTTGGGAAACTGGTATTAGGTATTTAAGATAGGTATATGCTTGGGATGTTACAGCAACTTTTTCCTGAAAATTGGCTAACCAGAAGTGCCACTTTACATAATTGATTTTCCACATTTTTAGTTTTCTCGAAAACTGCTTTAACGATTTTGATTAAATTAATTTATATCGGTTTAAAATTAAGCAGTTCTTAATATAATGCAGATCTTATTCTCATTGATTCTCTCTAACAGGGCTTAAATGTCTAATTTTCAAAATGTCTTCCCCCAAAGTAGCTTTATTTTTTTAATTTGAAATAAGTAACCATTTCACATTGTGTCTCGGCTATGAAAAATGGTTAAATATAAAATATGAAAGAATTTTATGATTAGATAAAGGAATCATCATCATCATCATATGTGGCGCGACATCCCGTCATCGAGATTGGGCCTCCTCCAATAGCTTCCGCCAGTTTTCTCTTTCTTCTGCTGCAGCTCTCCAGTTCCGTACCCCAAGCAGGGTTCTCGCATAATAGGCCACACTGTTCAACCATCTCGTCCTCGGCCTTCCTACCCGTCTTGCTAGGTGCAGCTCCTCCATCATTACTTTCTTGAGTATTTCAAAGGCACTCATTCTGGCCACATGCCCTGTCCACCTTAGTCTGGCAAGTTTAATATAGGTAACTATGTTGATGTCTGTATAAAGAGAACTGAGCTCCATATTTTTTCTTTTCCTCCAGACATCACCCTCCTTTACTGGACCATAAATCCTTCTGAGGACTCCTCGCTCGAACACACTCAGCTTCATCTCATCACTTTTCGTCATCGTCCAAGCCTATGAGCCATATGTCAAAACAGGCCGTACAAGAGTCTTGTACATGATCAGCTTGGTCTTCTTTGAGAGATACCTACTTCTTAAGTGTCGTCCAAGCGCAAAGACACTTGTATTGGCAGCTGTGATCCTTCTCTGTATTTCTTGAGCCCTGTCATTTTTGTTATTTATTTCAGACCCAAGGTATATAAAACTTTTTACTCTCTCAAACTTAAAAGAACCTATCTCAAATGGAAAGTTCAGATCCACCTCACCACCAACTCTCATATACTTAGTTTTCCTCTCGTTGACTTCTAGACCAAGTCGTCTGGCAGCTGTTTCAAGGGCTATAAACGCTTCTCTGAGAGCCCGTTCAGACCTTACTATTGTGTCAATATCATCAGCAAAACCAAGAAGCTGTGTCAGGCGATTGAAGATTATATCGCTGGTCTGAATACTGGAATCTCTTACAGCTTTCTCCTCTGCCAAGTTGAATAATAGACAGGCGAGGGCATCCCCTTGCCTAACCCCACTGCTCACTTTAAACTCTTCGGAGGCATCAGAACCGACAAGATAAAGGAATAAATAATTATAATAAAAAGAAATAAGAGATCTTGATGGAGAAACGAAGAATCCCGAGCTTAGTCGAAAGGTTAGGTTAGAAAGGTTTCCATACATAACATGTGTTTAATAAAGTACGGGCTTCAATATTATTGTTATTATTACATATACTTGTACATGTGCAGTTTTCATAAATGCTAGTGTTGGTAATATTTGTTATTTAATTGTATAGATTACAGATTTATAGATAATCTATTAATAACACAGATTAATCATGATTATGATTTGTTTGTTGATTGGTTATTAAAAAAACATATGTTCATACAATTATTAATACTAACTTGTTATTATCATTGCACGACAGCTGCCATGGATAAATATGTTATGAATACCTTTTATGGCACAATAATGTACTAAAGATCATATATCAAACCTTGGCTTTAAAATATCAACTAATTAACATTTACCACCCATTATATAATTATCAACCAGAAGCAATATTGCACTAAACCCATACTATAATTAATCAAATGCTTCACACAATAGTTCAGACATTTTACTTAATAACAGCAGGGTAAGAAAACCCCATATATCATCAAATCGTTTAAAAAAATAAAGAAATTTTAAGGATCTGCTGAAAACAATAGGTTAAAAATCATTTTTAGTCATATATCATATTATACTTGCTAGTGGAAATAAAAAAGTGCTGATAGTTTTCTCCAGCAAGCTTCTAAGGAAACCCTAAACTTAATAAAGGCCCGAGAACTTTATAATGAAGTAAAAGTAGTTGAAAAGTGGTATTGTTGAGAATATTGTTAATTTTTTTTAATATAGATAATTTTTTCATTTAACAGATCCTTGACCTGGATCAGGTAGGGAGTTTACTTGATATAAAAAGTATAAAAAACACAAACATAATACTGATGCATTTTATAATAAGCTTGGATGTATAAATATAGACCCACACATACATATACTATATGTTTTTTTTCTGTTTTTTTTTTCTAGGGAGAAGAAGCGTGAAAAAGAAAGAGATGAGCTTTGGAAAAAACTGATGGATATAGAAAATACATGCAAAAAACGTGAAATGTTTAAAAAATGATAAATACATAGATGGTGTCATTTCTTATATAATTGGCTGTCAATCTTTTTGATCAGCTTAGCGATGGATTCGTGCCATCTAACATTAAATATTCTAAATTTGAAATCATTATTTTCGGTAATAAAATAGTGTTACATTTTTATAATTAAAAATATTGTTGTTAATGAAATAATAGCATTTATTATCATTTCGTGTTAATTTAAAAAAGGAAATATGTTCCAGTAAACAAGTGACACCTGGTTTTTAGTTTCTTAAGAATTTAATGTCCTGATGTGCTCCAGTGTAAGAGGAGTAAGTAGGGCAAGGAGGACCAATAGGTTTGTTCTTATGTACTTACTTGAGCTGGTATAATATCTTAACTATACTCTTGTTTGCTGAGCCCTCTTAATAAAAGATTGATGCAAACCTTATGATAATATATTCTAATTGGGCTAAGTTTCATTTCAAGAAAATGTTTCATTTTTTTGTATTAAAGTAGAATTGAATCCTATCCAAAATTAACCAGCTTATTGCATCCATACTGTTAATGTAAATATGATAGCATAAATTTGTATGTGTTATGTTTTAATCAAATAAAAATTATTGTTAGCTATAATAAGAAATTCTGTTGTTTTTCTTCTTGCTCTTCTCAGAGTTTACCCTATTTGAAACAATTATCCACAAATATTATAAATAAGTACATTGGGAAAAAATTTAAATGAAAATCTGTTTTCACAAATCAGGGCCAGAAATTTGTTCAAAGCTTCTTTTAACTGCTGAAATTAAAAAAAGAAGTTTTTTTTTTTTTTAAAATAAGAAAGAAGTTGTTACTAGTTTTGTTTTTTTGTATATAATATTTAAAATTATTCCCTCCATAAAGTATATCTTTATGATAGGTGTGTATGCTATCATATGCCTTAAAACAGAATTCTGTGTGGTTTGTTACCAGATAATAGAATTTAACTACTTGAATTACTGTGGTTATTATTATTTAATAATAATATTAATCTTGATATTGATCCTTTGATTTAATCTTGTTCTGTTAAATCTTCAATTTTCAGAAATGTAAAATCATTACTCCCATTGTTACTAATTAAGTGTGAATATATTGAAAGGGCATCGATGATTGAATACAATTTTGGATAATTAAACTCAAATACCAATTTTTTTTTTTTTTATTCTTTGAATAACAAACAATTAATATTAAATGCATACACCAAAAGCACTTAAATCAATCTACTTTTATTTAATGTGCAATTTTTAATGATACAATCAACAGGTTTGAAATTAAGTAGAGTTTTTTCACATTTGTTTAATATTTTATATTTTGAATATTCTTTACATTGTAACTAGTAACATTAAAAAAAATATTTGTGATTAGTCAAGTCAAAATATTACAATAAATTGGGATATTACATTACTGATACTGACTGGATTGTAATTATTATCATTTTAGCCTAAAGTTTCTTAAAAGAGCATGAGTCTGAGACCCATATGATTTTAGCAAATTTCACAATATTTACGCTTGTTTATTGTCGTAATGAGAACCACTTACCAAGTCCTTTTATAGCCAGATTTTTAGTGTTGAGAGAGAATGTTTTAAGATAAAACTGAAAAGAAAAAAAAATTGACTGATGCCTTTTTAACTAATTCGCATTCAATTGTAATAAAAATTTACTGTTTCATCCAGTTATAATTTATAAGAATAGTAATACCTGCTACTTTGAAACTTAAATGTTCAATTACTGTTCATACATCAATCATGTTTTAGATGTTGAATACTATTTGTTTATCTTTCATCTAAGGAAACAGCTTAACTGTGTATATAGTAAATTATTGGAAAAAGTATTTCCTAAATACGTGTTAGTTTGTAGTAATTTTTTTCTTTTCATTTCTTCTTTTTTTTTTTACTACTTGACTTTTTTAAGGTATAGTTTGTTGAATAAGTATACATCTGTAAAATTTTATGCTTACAAAATGTATAATTGAATATTTTCATGTAAATATAGAGACCAGTAAATGATAACTAGAACAAAATTTCTGCAATCTGATTATGATTTATTTATTTCTTTTTATTACCTCTGTAACAAAAGAATTAATTTTGTAAATAAAATAAAGGCATACATACATTAGTTCATTTGTTGGTTGGGGTAAGGCTAGTGGCTCCTATATATATATATATTTATACATATATATATATATATATAGTATATACCTAATTTTTATTATAAGTGTATTTTAATATTGAATATGTAGTAAAGTGGAAGAAAGAATGATACAGAAGTATTATTGATTTAAAGACAGTTGCAATGTTTTTTTTATTTTACTTTATTTAAAAAAATTAAAGAATAAATGACTGTCTTCTTTCATTTGTAAAATAAACAAAAGAGTTGATTAATTAAATATTGTAAAAAAGTGAAGTTTGCTTTACCATTCGTTTTATATTCATTTTAGAAAAAGAAAATTGTTAATAAAAGTGGTTAAAAAATCAACGTAAAAATCACAAAATGCTGCTTTACAACTGTTTAATAGCATTATGAATGGCTCTTTAGTATTAGTAACTCGCTCCTCTATATTGTCAAATATCAATGTTTTGAAAGTAGTAATTATCTTGTTTGTCAATTATTATCTGAGTATTGAAAGTTCTTAGTCACATTTTAAATATGTTTTATAATAGAAACATACTTTATATGTGAAATAAGCTATTTTTCATTATTGTTTGTTTTTATTCTAAAAAATATAACAAAATGTAACTCAAATATGTTAAAAGACAAGCTTATTAGATGAAAAATTTCTGATTCATTATATAGTTAAAAAAGAGTCTCCTGGTAAATCAACAAGAAAATTCAGTAAAACTATAGTGTTAATTCATTGTAATTTCTGTATAAAATTGGTATTAAAAAAGGTTTGTAAATACTTGAACAATAATTTATTATTGATCTAAGGTAATTTTTCTTTCACTAATGTTTGTAATAATTTGTTTGTTTATAAATATGTTGAAAAGTGAATTATGAGACTAAACAAGTCTCATTTTTTTATTTATTTTTTAAAATTAAGTTTATTTATAAGAAATATATATACATATATATTATTAATTTTATTCATTTATTTACAGTATACAGTATTGCTTTATGGCAGAAAATAAGTTCTGTTAGTTAAATATATGGATTAAACCTAGTTCATCTGTTAGTTCTGTACAAAGTAATTATTCTAAAGAGGAATATATTAATTACATGTGTACATTTACATTAATTATATCTAGTCCGAGGAATACTTCGTGCTCTTTTTGCTTTTTAGATTTTACATTGTTTCTGTAAAGTTGGTGTTTTTATAATGATACAGACCTTAATAATCAATTACTCCCTCTTTGACTGCTAGGATATTTCTATGAAATTGTGGTTAGAGAGCATAACAGAAATACAACTCAAATTTATGGTATATCAAATTCACTACTTAAAATCATATATATTAAGAGCAACCTCAAATATGTACATGTGTGTATACAATTTTTCCAAATTGATTTATTGGAATGCTTGTTACATAGATTTATTTAATGATTTCTTATAAATTTTTATTTCTCATTCATGTACTTAGTATGTTAACTGGCAGTTTTGGTTATGAGAAAAAATAAATTTTAGGTTTCTTTTTAGAGCTACATCACTTTGATGGTAATAGTACTTTTTATTTTTTTTTACTAAATTGTAAACAAATTTTCCTACTTGTATTATTAAACTTTTCTTCACTTAAAAAATTATAATTTCGAAATTCTGTCTGTACTTATTATTTTAAAACATTGTCAATTGTACTTATTATTATAATTGTTATTTTTATAGTCATAAATTAAGAAAAATGATTGCAAAAATAATATTTAACTTAATAAGTGGCTGAGAAGAAAATATTCTGTAATTATTTTATAGTTAAGTAATAATGATAAAAATATACCAGAATTTTAGATTCCTGTTGTGTTCTCAACCATTATTAATCTGCTTCCCATAATAGCTTCTGATGTGGAGGTATAAGAAATAATATTTTATTTTGGATATTTTTTGCATTGTAACTGATGTCATTTAAATCTGGTTTTGAAGATTTTAACATTTTTATTTTATTTTATTATTATTTTTTTAAGGTCTGTATCTATTGTTTATTTTGTTTTTACATTTATCAACTATTTCAATGTGAAAGCTGAATTTGTAAGTTTTACTAATTTTCAGGAAAGATGAGACCTTTTTATTTAAATATGAAATAGTTTTTGTTAACAAAAAATTGTCAGTAAAGTGGAAAAACAAATTGTTTTCTATAACAATTAATGTATATCATTATATCTTAGTTCATATAAATGAAATAGGGAGATGCTAGCTAAACCCTAATCTTTAATCAGTGATAATACATTCTAACTAAATGTTTGTCCCTGTGTGATATCAGTGTAAGTTTATGTATGCAAAATAGGCAAGAACACCAGTAGACAATAAGATTTATTTCCGATGTGTCCTCACTTGGCCATTGTAAAAATAAAATGTGTATAATTGACAAATATTACTTCAAAAATCGTATATTTAAAAACTCTGAAGGGATATAAATATTTTATAATACTTTGTTCTAAAGCTTTACCAAATTAATATAGTAATGTTTTGAGTGACTTTAAAAATACTAATGCATAACAGGTGATTTTTGAACATAAATTCAAGTTGCCAATGTAATTAAGCAATAATTAAGGAACAATATTATTATTGAAGATAGTGACTATTTATGGATGTGCCATTGTATACCAGTAAATTTATATGTATATGGAGTGGGAACACAAAGCCTTACATAACTCCAATACATTTTTTCTCTATCCTGTGGTCCATTTTTGTTCATTACGCTTTTGTGGAAATGAAAATAGATTATACATTAGTTTATTATATGTACATATTATATCTGTGTGTGTATAAATTAATACACATGCAATCACACACTCTCACATACAGAAACATATATTAATACGCATGAAGTGTTTCAAACTTATAAGAAATTAAAAAGATTTTTCTATTTATTTCTTTTTTTAAAGTAAATATAACCCTAATCCATTACCTGTCCCTTCTATTTCTGTGTGAATTATAAGTATCATATAAGGATGCTGTTCTGAATTCTTGTTTTCTAAAAACCTTTGCCCATAAAAATTTTTTGTTTCCATTAATGTTATTATTATTTTTGGCCTGTTTTAATGAGAAAAGGACAATGCACAATAGGCCTCAATAAGGCCGCAATGCACCTTTGTCGGGTTAAAAATTAGTACAATATTTTATTAAAGGTATGCTTATTCGCTTTTCATTAGTGAACTTACATATATATATATATATATATATATATATATATCAGATTATTTTGAAACATTTTTCAGTGCTATTTAGTTTAGAACTCAAGACTCGTGAAACAAAATTTTATTTGTAAAATAAATACATTATTGTTTATTTAGAAGTAGTATTAAAACATCAATTAGTATTGAATTAAAAAATAAATTACATAAGTTCAACACGCCTTCTCTATAAAAGAACTTATGATATTTAAGTCCTGCTCTAAACATAAAAAAATCTCGTTTCTTTTTTGCTCCAGAGAGTTGAACAGCCTTTGGATCTTACATTATCCTTGGCCTTCTATGTTAAGGCCAAAATGTGGTTTCGATTCCATCCATATTCCAAAAATAACTTTTTTACCAAATTAGAGCCTACGAAAATTAAGGGAATCTCAAATAGATCCGCAAGATGTGAAGAGCACATTGAAAATATTCCTAAAAATAACATATTGTCATTAGCAGGGATATTAAGTACTGCTGTTATTAAATTTAAGTCAATTTGTAAATTTTATTTTTTCATAGAGATTTAGCTGTAATATCCATAGTAAATATTTTGTTTTACAACAATAAAAAATTATTTATTAATAAAAAGTATATGCTAGTAATTTATTTATTACAACATATCTCAGGTCGCAAAGTCTTATAATTATTTTTGCTGAAAATACTAACAATTTGAGAAGATAATTTAACATCATCTAATTTTATTACAAAAAATGTGAACCTCAGATTATTTTGACACAGACTTCGAATTAAAGGTTTTTAAAGAGGAAAGTTTTCTCTGAATTTGATAATCTGTAGTCCAGTCAAGAGCTTAAAAAAAAAATTAAGATAGCCACCTGAAAGCAATTCATCAATACATAAATATGTATTGAATATATAAATGAATTAAATCAGGAAATAGTTTTAACAACGACTTCCACTTCTTTTTTAAATATCTTTTTTCTATTCTGCTCAAAAATGAATAGGGATATTGTTAGTTATGAATGATTTATTTTGCCTAGATTTTTTATTTCATTTTTATTATCAAATACATTGAAAATTAATTCAAATAAGATTGTATTTGACCTCGGAAGATTTTACAAAGAAAATATTGTTTTAAGGTGTTAAAAAAAGGTGTTTTAAAAAAGTATTAAAATTAAAATTTCAAGTGATCTTGTTCTTATGAATTTGAATTGTAAGAATTTTGTGAAATTTAATTATTTGTGTAATACCCTCTGTTACTACTACCTCTCTGCACCTATTGGGAATTCTGTTTACAATGTTGTCACTGATTTCACAATAAATTTTATACCATAAACATGGTAATACTGCTCTCAGTTGCTGAAGATTAAAAAGCTGCAGATGGTGGTCAATATGTCTTCTCTACAGTGCATCCCACATGTGCTAGAGGGGATTGAGATGTGGAGACAATGCCGGAAGGGGCAGATGTGAAATGTCCAGATTTTCAAAACATTTATGAAAAGCCTTTTCCCTTATGAGGTCATCTATTGTCAAGAAAATGGAAATCTGTGACAATTAGGGCCCTGGTTTGAGGAATTTAGTCATCTATAATTTCTTGATCATAAAGAACTGCATTGAGATTACCTTCCACAACATGGAGTTGAGTCCTCCTAAGTAGATGCAGGTCCAAACAATGGGAAACGGCACAAACTGTGGCAGTGTACTTCACTAGCGGATCCAGGATTTAATTTTGGGGGGCTTCAGGCCCAGAAGCTTTTTTTTCATATATATATAACGATAATTACTTCAGAAAAACAGAGAGATACTAACTACCTATATGAAATGGTGTTTAAGTGATTCTTGAAGTCCTATTAAATGTAATTAAACGAGCACTAATACTTTAAGACATCATTTTTTTATATTTTATACCATAAAACATGGTTACATTTTGAGGGGGCTTCAGCCCGAAAGACCCCTCCTCTCCCCCCGTAAATCCGCCTGTGGTGTACATATCTCTTGTTCTTGGAAGACTCTTCGGCACCTACGTTTGCGATCAATACAGAAACATGACTCCTTTATAAACATAACAGCGTTACAATTTGAATCTTCATCTAAGTGCTTGTTGAACCATAGTCTGCCAAGTTGCCGGTGACGCACTGTTGCTGCATTTCCTCTTAAAGGGGCATAAGATGTTAGAGCAACGTCTCACAAACGATTACGAATGGTTTGAGCAGGCTCGGTTTGGGCAGGTCAGCTAGTCGGTGATCGCCGAGGGCCTCCCAATAGGGGGCCCAGGAGGTGGCTCCAAAATCAATGTTTATATTGTTCTAGTACTGTGGTATGTTTGTTCCCCAAAATAATTGTTTTGTAATTTTTTTTCCCGCCGCAGAACGACTGAGGGCCCCGAAGATCATTGTTTTCTATTTATTTAGTGCCGTTGTATGTTTGGTCCCCAAATCAATTGTATTGTATCTATTTGTTTCCGAAATTTTTCGTGGCCCCTCCAATGGGCCTCAAATATAATTATTTTTTATATATATTTTTTTATCACCGTAGAACGATTATGTTCCCTGTCTAAGGGCACCCTCTGAAATGACCGAATATGATTGTTTTGTATTTATTTAGTTCTGTTGTATGTTTGGCCCCCCTAAATAATTGTTTTTATTCACAAATTTTGGGGGCTCCTCCAATGGATCTCCAACATAAATATTTTGTACTTTTTTATCGCTGAAGAATGATTGGGTGCTCGTTCTGAGGGCCTCGAAGATCATTGTTTTTTTTATTTACCCAGTACCATTGTATGTTTGGCCCCAAAAATAATTGATTTGTGTTTATTTCCACAAATTTTTGGGAACCCTTGTAGGGGCTTTAAGCATAATTTTTTTGTACATTTTTATCGTCGTTGAATGAATGGGGAGCCTCTCCTCCCCCCCATCTGAAGGCCCCGAAGTTCATTATTCTGTATTATTATGGATCCCCAACATAAATATTTTGTACTTTTTTATCGTCGAAGAACGATTTTGGGTGCTCCCTCTGAGGGCCCCGAAGATCTTTGTTTTCTATTTATTTCTAGTGCTGTTGTATGTTTGGCGCCCAAATCAATTGTATTGGATTCATTTGTTTCCGAAATTTTTCGGGGCACCTCTAATAATGGTCCTCGAATATAATTATTTTGTACTTTTTTTATCACCGTAGACTGACTGTGTAAATTTTGTTTTTCTGTTTTATTTCCGCAAATGTTTTAGACCCCTGCGGTGTTTCTCTAAAATAATTGTTTTGTATTTTTTTTTTTACTGTGGAATGATTGGTCTCCTCCGAGGGCCTCTAAGACCTTTGTTTTTTTTTTTTTTGTTCAAGTAGGTTGGTATGTTTGTACATTTTTATTGTCGTTGAATGAATTGTTTTCTGTATTTTTTTTTCTACAAATGTTGGTGGTCCCTCCGGTGGAGTCTTCATGTATAGGCGGGAAATGGCAGTGGAGGCTTACCAGTTCAAAATTCACCTAGAAGCAGATGAGCTGATGGAAGAATTTTCAATGGATTGAGATGAAGAAACATTGGCTTATAACTATATAATGGCAGAGGTAGTATCCATGATCGACTCCTGCCGAATCCTGTGTTGCCCATAGGTAAGAAAGGAAATAATAAATGAATAAATAGAAATAAAAGTTCAAGATAAATCATGATGAAGGCACATTGTTATGTTTCTAGCTTGATGATGGAACTAAGAAAAGAAACGAACCTTTTTTTTTTTTTCTTTTCTTCCCTACCTCGCCTTTTAGGCTATACAGGGTTTTCCCGGGCCGGAGGGCGAGGGCGGGGAATTTAAAATCCCCCGGCACCGGGACGCGGGCACATACTTTTTATCTCTCATATAACTTCGGTTTTCTGGTTGCCGGGCAACTCGCGGTGCTGTTTTGCGTTAGCCCATTCGGCCACCCCGCCTCCTAAAGAAGCAAACCTTTAGATCATTGGCGGATCCAGGAATTTTCTCAGGGGGAGGGCGCACCTCTGTACCATGTGCTCCCCCAATATTACACATCTCTCCCCACTTTCCAAGTTATGAAAATTTGTCAAATTGTGAAAAGCTGTAGTTTGAAACCTATTAGGTTATTGAGCCTATTAAGGTCTCAATTTGTACTATATTTATTCCAGTTTAAAAATGTACAGTGTATTGTTTGTCGATTACTTGCTCCTTCATGGTAAAAATGGGAAAACAACGATAAAAGAGTGAAGATTTAACAGTTTTGGAGTTATTTAAATGTGATCCGGGGGCCCGAATGGAAAATTTGGATTTAGCATTCTCATAGAAAAAAAAAGAAAAGAAAGCTTCTACCACCACTTAATGCAACTTAGAACCCACATTTCAAGACAAGGTTACTGAATTGAAGTGTATGACATGAATTGAAGTAAGTAGTGTATTAGTCAGTGGCATCGGCATGAAACATGTAAACTATAATGGCACTAGCAGCCCAATAACCTTGTATATCCGTAAGTTGCATTGAACGGGAGTAAAAGGTTTCTTTTTATTTTCTTGTATGGGGTATGACTGAGATGCAGTATCCAAGTTTTCGACCTCGGCGCATTCCCGGATCACTTTTGAATATCCCAAAAGCTGCTTTATTTTCTTGTTGCATTGAACTTTTTTCGGGGAATCTCCATTTTATTCATGAAGCAGCACAGGCTTTCGACAAAAACCATTCAACACATTGTTAAACTATATTAAATAGGATACAATTTAAGACCAGAACTGACTCGTTAATTCAAATAGTTTACGAGATACAGGTTTTCAAAGTTTGGAAAATTGTAAGGCATTTCTAATGTTTGATCATATGCAATTGTCTCAATTTATCATATGTCATTTATCATATACTCATTTTATCTTCAATAACCTGTCTGATATGAGTCAGTGCAGTGAATATTTATTCATCTTGATATTTTGAAGGAGGGGAGATGAGGGGGGGGGGAGAGGGATGGGGAGGTTTTGTGGGAGATGGTAGTCCGTGGGCCAGATCCCCTTCCCGTGCTACTCCCCATCACTATAAAATAAATAGCATATCGTTGTGCTCCTTGTAACTATATATTTAAAAAAGCCGATGTTCCCTACCAAATTAAAAAAAAAGTGGTCGCACTGTCCCAAAATGGCGTCTAAAGATGACGGATTCACGACTTTGACATGAATTAGTTTTTCAGTCACTGAGGTTCAGCAGTTGGCTTAATTTCGTCACAATTAGTCTTTTATTTATTTATTTATTTTTAATCTTATTTATTGAAAAATATTACAATCTGTCTCAAGGACATTTATAATAGTGTTCACAGATCACATTCACACTCTATGTACAGTAAATAAAATAAATTATACAGAAAAATAATATATATACAATAATAAGAATAAAATAAATGATTAAAAAGAACACATACATACCTATATACAATATTTACAATCTGGTGAGAGAACTTCAAACCAGACTTGTCCCTCCAAGTGTGGAGGGAAAACCATGGCTCCAGGAGATCCCAGTACTTCTCTCTCAACCGCGCCACTGGGGCTAAACCCAGTGGAGATTGAGAAAGAGTGCTTAAGCCACATACACTCATGTCGTGAGTGGAGAATCTGGCCATTGCCAGAACTCCAATATTTACAAACTATAAAAGGTCGCGGGGCCACTGTCGTTTTAACCTCCTTGGAGGATTATATGGGTGGGTGGTGCTGGATAGAGATTGTGCAAAGGGATTTGGATGATGGGTAAGGTTCTGGTGGAATTTGGAGAATTTTTATGGGATAAGGTCTAGGACAAATGGGATATTAAGGTCATGGTGTAGGGTTTTGTTGGTTACATAGAAAGGAGCATCGACTATTGTTCGAAGGACTTTGGATTGGAAGGATTGGATGCGTTTGATGTTAGAAAATTTTGCTGTTCCCCACATTTCAAGTCCGTAAGTCCAGATAGGTTTCAATATTGTCTTGAAGATCAGTAACTTGTTTTCAATGGAAAGTTTAGATTTCCTATTTAGTTGCCGGTATAGTTGGCCATATCGTCGGTTTAGTTCCTGTCTTTTAAGTCTAGTATGAGGGTTCCACGTTAGTTGTCTGTCTAAGAGAAAGCCAAGGTACCGGACTGTGTCTGAGAAAGGAAGCTGGATGGAATTAAAGTGTACTGGTGGACAGGAACTGCCTCGGAGCGTGAAGGTGATGTGTTGGCATTTGGATTCGTTTACTTTAATACGCCATTTATTACACCAGTGCTCAATCAGGGAGAGGTGTCTTTGGAGCTTTGAGGATGCTATATCAGGATCTGAGTAGGATGAAAGAATGGCGGTGTCATCAGCAAAAGTTGCCAGGAAGGTATCAGGATGGACAGGGATATCGGCGGTAAAGAGGATGTAAAGGATGGGACCCAATACGCTACCTTGAGGAACACCTGCCTCAATTGGATAGCAATGCGAAAATTCAGTACCGCAACGAACTCGGAAGGTACGATCTGAGAGGTAGGAACGGAGAACAAGGTATAAGGACTGAGGAAGATGGTTTTTCAGCTTGGATAGAAGCCCGGCGTGCCATACCCGGTCGAAAGCTTGAGCTATGTCCAGAAATGCACCCGAGCAATATTGCTTGCTTTCTAATGCTGCGGAAATATGATCAACCACTCGGAGTCCTTGTTGGACTGTAGAGTTTCGTGAACGAAATCCGAACTGATGGGAAAGAAGATTTTGGGATTCTATAAATGGTAGCATGCGTTTCAGGAGGATCTTTTCAAAGATTTTTGAGAGAATCGGAAGTAGGCTAATTGGTCTGTAGGACGTTGAGATGTTCGAAGGTTTGCCTGGTTTCGGAAACAGGATAATAGTGGAATGTTTCCACAAAAGAGGAAAGTGGTTGGTTCGTAGGATGCTATTGTATATGTATGTAAGGAATATGACAGCTTTAGGAGGGAGTTGTCTAAGGATCGGAGAGGTAAGGAGGTCGTATCCAGGTGATTTGCGGGTAGGTAGTTTTTGTAAGAGGAATTTGACCTCAGAAAGATTAACTGCTTTAGGCGGTAAGGAGAGTGGGATAGGTGAATTAAGGAATTCCTCTACTGCTGACGTGTGGGTGAGATTGGATTCTGGATGAGAGGTGAATGTAAGGGAAAGGTGTTTGGCGAATTCTTCGGCTCTATCTTCGTCAGACGCTGCCCAAGAGCCATCACGTCGACGGAGAGGATGTGATATATGATGGGGTTTTAGGATATGTTTAGTGGTCTTTCATAGGGAGTTGTCATGAGAAGAGAGGAAAGTAAGGTAGGAGTTGAAGGATTGGGATCTGAAGGTGGCCAATTCTAGCTTTAATTTTCTGCTGAAATAATTATAGGATTGACGATCGGTGGGCTGTCTAGTACGTTGCCATAATAATCTGGCACGGCGTTTGGTATGGATTAGGTCTATGAGGTGTTGAGGTAACTTATTTTTCTTAAGAGTTCTTGAGGAGTGGTTTGGAGAGGAAGAAGTCCAGATTGCTTGTTGGATAGTGGTGGTAAAAAAGTGTATGGTATTGTCAAGGTCATCTGGGGTTTTTAGGGTTATTCTGAGGTCAATTTTATCGGAAAGGATTTGGTGAAAGAGTTTCCAGTTAACTGGGACTCTGATGAAGGACGGTGGAGAAGACTTAGGAATAGGAGCTAGTCTTTTATTAAAGCTGGATAGTAATTAAATAATATAACATAAAAAATATTAAAAAACAATCGGCCTTGGCATTAAAAAATACCAGAAAGTCAATTTTTTCAAGTCGTTCAAATTTTAATAGAAAATCAAGTGTCATTTGTAATTAAACGGCCTATGATAACAAAAAAAGCTTTGAAATCAAACATAAAGAAAACATTTCTATTTTTAAATCACTGATTAATTTTAACATATTTGAAACGGTTTTTTAGAAAATGCACTTAATCGGCGGAAATTTTTTTTTCTTTTCCTCTTTTATGATATGCGGAATTATTACCAAGTGATGTCCAGTAAGGTTCCCACTAAGAGGACTCGGTCAGACGGCCCTATCCATCGTGGTTCACCAGCCAAACAAAGAACTCGTCGTTGCTTACGAGAAACATCTCCAATGACCACAGTGGACACTTCAGATCCAGAGCCTCAGCCTCAACCAGTTACGTCTTAGCAAGAAATTGTTAAAGAATCAACTTTCTTTAGTCTAAACCCGTTCCAAGAGCTTCAAAATGACAGAGAAGTAATGGAGTCTGCATCAATACCCAGGGAACTAAGGCCTCCTCCGATGTTTTAAAAAATATCAAAAAATTCCAATTATTGTGTACACAACTAAACAAAATCTGATCTGGCAGTTATTCTTGCCTTAAACCAACGATGCAAAAATAACACCAGATACTGCTGAATACTACCGAAAAATAATAAAGTACCTATCAGAAATGAATGCGAATTTTCATACGTACCAGTTGAGGCAGGAGAGATCGTTACGAGTGGTGATAAGAAATTTACACTCCTCAACCCCAACTGAACAGATAAAAGAAGAACTAACGACGCTTGGTTTCAATGTACGTTAGGTAACCAACGTTTAGAATGAGAATAAGGAGCTGCGAGGAGTAAAAAATAAAGTTCCACCACCTTTATTTTTCGTGGACCTAGAACCATCACTTGGTAACGAAAAAATATATGAAATAAAGAGATTGTACTATACTACCGTGAAAATAGAGAAGCAGGACCCCAAGAGGGAAATCGCGCAATAAGATTCATCAATGTGATCCTACTGTGAATTCCGAGCCATTGCGGTATTCCAGGAAATGAAGAAGCAGATAGTCTCGCCAAGAGAGGAGAATGGTGAGGATGGTAGTGAAGAAGGAATTAAAAAAAAACAAGGAGACAAGGAAGAAGGGAGACGTTATAAATGTTTGATGGAATACCCGATACCAGCTGACCTACCAAGAAGAGATGCAGTTGCCTTCATACAAAGTATTTAAGAACAGGACCATCAGAGATAGGAACAGGTTTTTTCGAAGTTGAACCATATAGATTTGATAGGGTGCAAAGTTTCGTATACCTGGGCTCAGAAATAAACACTCAAAATGACCTATCTCAGGAGATCAACCGGAGAAATGTCGCAGCCAATCGAACCTATTTTGGGCTAGCAAAATACTTCAAAAGCAGACACCTCTCCAACAAGACAAAGATCGGCCTACATAAGACCCTGATTCGTCCGGTTCTTACATATGTGTTAGAGACCTGGGCCTTCACTACAGCCAGTGAGAACTTCCTTCTGGTGTTTGAACAAAAGGTATTGAGAAGAATGTTTGGCCCGGTTCGATAGGGAGACATCTGAGTAAGGAGGAAGAACCAGAAACGCTCAAGACTGTACAGAGATCCAGGCATCATCAAGTGGATCAAGATTGAGAGACTCCGATGGGTGGGTCACGTGGGAAGAATGAAGGAGGAGGAAATCTCTAAGAGGACATTGGCTGAAGAGCTTCATGGCAAGCGAAGAATGGGTAGACCAAATGTGAGGTGGGCTGGCTCCGTCACAGCGGACGCACACAAATAAATTAATTAAGTGAGTAAAAAGTAAAAAAATAATCCACAAGTCCTAATTTTTTAATTAATGTTCATAATTATATACATTTCTAATTTTTATGTTTTTTTGTGAAACTGTCTCCAATTACTTAAAATGTGTTACAATTTAGAAAATGACTTTTCTACATCAGAGGGCAATTTTTGTAGCAACTCAGCAACTTGGGATCTCCTTTTAGTCTGAAGGAATCTTTTATCTGAAGAAAATTTTTAAAGCATATGTTTACATTTAAATTTAAAAAAATAAGAGTCTGTCAGTAGAATCTAAAAAAAAACCTACCTGAAAAAATGGTGACTGATTTAAATAATAGAAGGCTAGTAACTTGAAGATCGGAACAGGAAATTTATTGAAAAAAATGTGAGAAAAGTTTTTATTTTTGTTAGCTTTTGTACAGGTATAAACATATAAATAACAAAGTTCCTAATGCAAGCTATCAATGGAAAACTTTTTACAGCCAAAAAAGCCATATTTTTTCAAACTTTATTTTTTCATCAATAGTTTCTAAACGGTGCATCGAAGCGAAAAACTTAGTGTTACGTAAGAAATTAAAGAGCGTTGAATTGTGCGTCAAACAAGCACCTAAACTCAATAATTTGGCTAAGTGGTATGGTCGATAACCATGGCCTACGAACACTGATTTTTACCGAATTTATCAAAAAGTGAGACAAATTAATATTATCAATTTACAATGCCTTTCCAACAATTTTTGTGATATGGATTTAAGAATTTTTTTTTTTCTTTCGAAGTAACAAATAATGGAATTTCGTGCAACAAAACTTCAAAACGTGGAATTTCTTGCAGTATAAAATTTCACTAAAAGGCCTCTGTTTTGTGTGAAATCTATTTTACCCGATCCTCGCTTTGCGGTGAGTAGTGAAAACAGATCAGATAAAATCTATAAGATAAAATTTAATCCGCGCCAGCTACGAGACTCTCTCACCCCTTTCCGTAGCAGAGATTCCCAGAGGCAACAACTAGAAGAGGGCCCTCTCAGTTGAGTCAGTCTATGCCAGCATAAAAGGGTGGATTTATTTTACACAATTAACATAACCTAACACTTAATCAAAATACAGCCCACTGCCAAAATAAGTGGAATGTTGCCTATGTTGAACTCATTAGAGTTATTTGTCTTTACTTTAATTAAATTTGGTATGTTTCCTAAACAACCCCATTAGGCTGGATTTGGATAAATTACTTGAGTTAACGTTTTTCGGAATTACTAATAAAAAGATGCAATTGCATGGGAATCTGAGATTTACTTATTATGTTTATATAACTTTTTTACTAATTCTCTTTTTCCTAACTACAACAGCTTATAAACATACATTTTATATATTTTTCTACAAATATATTAGCTATCGATAATTCCATTATCCATAATATCTACAAAAACGTGATTGAAATTATTCCAGCTCAAATTCTGATCTTTGGAGCGCATAATGTTCTGTACGGGAGTCTTTCTCGACGTTGAACAGTCTAGAGTCTGGCACCTGGGACTGCTGTGCTAA
Source organism: Nezara viridula (assembly GCA_928085145.1). Lineage (NCBI taxonomy): Eukaryota > Metazoa > Arthropoda > Insecta > Hemiptera > Pentatomidae > Nezara > Nezara viridula. Next base: position 82,899,947 of record OV725078.1, read on the forward strand.
CTCCGAAAATTCCTACCACCTACATACTTCCTCATTATCCGTTCAAAACTTACTGATATTTCACTGTGTTCAGTATACTAATATTTCGAAGTAAATCATAATAATGCATTTTCATCACTTTTTTCCCAGTCTGCTGATGTTCCTCAAGGAAGCGTTCTCGGTCCTATCCTTTATACAGTTTATACAGCTGATATCCCAAACTATCCCAGCACGGTCATCACCACCTATGCAGATGACACTTGTATCCTATCTGTTAATAATGACCCTTTAATTGCATCCCAAACCCTCCAATCACATATCACAAACCTTGAAGAATGGTGTCATAACTGGAGAATAAAAATAAATCCCATCAAATTACCTTTATCCTTCGTCGTAAACCTACAACTTCTTGTCCTACAATATCCTTCAATGATATTCCACTTGTTCCTGTTGAACAAATCCGCTACCTAGGACTCCACTTAGATAAACGTCTCACTTGGAATCCGCATACTAGACTGAAACGACAAGAAACTGCTCGACGTTTCCGACTGCTCCAACACTTACTAGACAAACGCTCTAAACTTTCAATTAATTACAAAAGACTCATCTACTTAACCATAATAAGACCTATATGGACATACGGAGTTGAGCTTTGGGGCTCTACCAAACCATCGAATTCCTATCGTATCCAATCCTTACAATCCAAAATCCTTCGTAAAATCCTTAATGCCCATATTTTGTCACAAATAAAACCATTCATAAAGACCTTAATGTTCCATATGTCGCTGATTTAGCCCGAGCCAGATACCTATCCTTTCATGATAAACTCCAGTCCCATCCGAATCCACTTGTTTCCAGCCTTGCTTCTTCCTCGATTCCTGATAATTCCTCTAGGCGTCTGAAAAGAAGATGGCCTCGTGATCTTCTCACCTAGAATTAAATAGGGAGTGCTACCACTGGGCAGTATCTCTTCAAGTCTGTTCATGTCATTATTTCTAATGTGTGCATTTTTATTAGTCGTGTTGTTTATACAGTTGTAAATTTCATTAAATAAAAATTCTGATTTTAATACCATTAGGGATAACATTTTTTTTTTTACTGATCACTGCAACCATTCTTCTCTTCAACTATAATATTTATAGTTAGTAGGAAGACATCCCTCATCTAGCTTCTTTTGGGTCTCCTACAGGTGTTGTAGGGCATGGCCATGCCTTGAATCAATGTGTTGGTAAGTCCGTGTTCAATAAGTTATGGTGAAATATTTTGTAGTGTGTCCCTATGTGTTCGTTAACAGTTGGCTAGTTTCGGTCTTTATGTAAAGTTATGTTATTGACGTAACAGAGAGCTTTGGTTATAACCAAATAAAATGACTATAGTCCTGAAAGTGTTTTATTGAAAAATTTGTTGTTTATGTAAGTGGGTATTTTTGGCTGTCCCGTATATCTGTGAAGAGTAGGTCCAGATGGACTTAAGTTAATAAGTGTATGAATATAATTTCTGTCGAAGCTTTAATTTCGAACGTCTTGAATATACTAGAAATAATGCCGAAAATTAATTTTAAAAAAATGTTTATATTTAAAAAACATTTTTTTGTTATTAGGCAATGATTACTTCCAATTAACAACAATTGAATATATTTGTTGTATTATCAAAATTGTATGTTTACAAGTTTACGTTTCGGGCTATTTACTCCCATCTTCAGAACCACTAACCCAATGATCTTGAGGATACATGGCTTAAAACTAATGGGCTTCATCGTTAGTTTCGAATTCATGTTATAATAAATCTAGGTATATAACATCTAAAGCAACATCTTGCTTTTAGACTAATTATTGGGTGTCTGCAATAGTGAAGATAAAATTGTATTCAAGTTAAGCTGTTGGGAGGTTTGCCTGATTTTGGGAATATGATAATAGTAGAACGTTTCCATAAAAGAGGAAAGTGTGTGGTTCGTAGAATGCTATTGTATATGTATGTAAGGAATATGACAGCTTTAGGAGGGAGTTTTCTAAGGATCTGAGAGGTAAGGAGGTCGTATCCAGGTGATTTGAGGGTAGGTAGTTTTTGTAAGTGGTAGTTGACCTCATAAGGATTAACTGCTTCAGGTGGTAAGCAGAGTGGATTGTGTGAATTAAGGAATTCCTCTACTGCTGACGTGTAGGTGGGGTTGGATTTCGGATGAGGGGTGAATGTAAGGGAAAGGTGTTTGGCGAATTCCTCGGCTCTATCTTCGTCAGACGCTACCCAAGAGCCATCACCTCGACGGAGAGGATGTGATATATGATGGAGTTTTAGAATTTATTTAGTGATCTTCCATAGGGAATTGTCATGAGAAGAGAGGGAAGTAAGGTAGGAGTTGAAGGATTGGGATCTGAAGGTGGCCAATTCTAGCTTTAATTTTCTGCTGAAATAATTATAGGATTGACGATCGGTGGGGTGTCTAGTACGTTGCCATAATAATCTGGCATTGCGTTTGGTGTGGATTAGGTCTATGAGATGTTGAGGTAACTTCTTTTTCTTGGGATTTATTGGAATAGGGGCTAGAGATTATTGTAGTAATAATGGGCTATGATCTGAGGATAGTTCGGTAAGACGGGTAAGGGAAGGATTGAGGGGACCTAAGCCACTGTGGATGAAAAAATTAAGGATATCGGGATTGCGGTTAGGATCTGTGGGCTAGTAGGTAGGCGAGTTAGGAGGAAGGATACTGAAACGTTGGGAATTGAGTGCAGATAACAATGTGCTACCACGAAAATTCGTGGTTCTAGAGCCCCATTGATGATGTTTGGCGTTTAAATCCCCACCCACGATGAAGTGATGTCCTAAGGAGTTGAGAAGAGAACTGAACTGGATATTGGATATGGATCTGTTAGGAGGGCAATATGCTGATGCTATGGTGACGGGATAGGAGAAGGTTTTGATTACGATAGCGTTGGATTGTAGGAAATCGTATGTCGGTAATAGGAGCTGGTGATGAGAAAGGGAGTGGTGTACAATAACAACAGTACCGGCATGTGCTTTACCGTCAGGATGGTCAGTACGGTATGTTATGTATTGAGGTTTTTAAATGCTGTTTTCTGGTTAGTCGTGTTACCGTAATCAATGGTACTTACCTACTTAAAAGTACTTAAAAGCAGCGATAATAGTTGTTTGATATGTGGAAAATTCTTGTTTACGGAGAAAGAATTTATGAATTCTTTTGACTTATCAATTAATCAATATTTTGAGGGAAAATTAGGCACTCCAAGACGTAACTTTTTTGATCATTAACAAGAGATAAATTTTTAGCATTAAGGCACGGAAATGATTATATGGTAAACCTTGTTTTTTATTTACTTATTATATTATTTATTATGATATTTACAACTGTATAATAAAATACATCTTGTAAATATGTACAATGGATATAATGACATGAAACACTTGTACACCCACTCACGGGGAGATCACGGGGCTATCTTGTTTTCAGACGCCTTGGAGGGTTATCAGGAATTGAAGGTTTTAAGGAAACTCCTATTATTTGGCCTTAAAAGCTATGTTTCCAGAAAAAAAAACATTTTTTACATCTTTAAATAAGCGAAAGTATACTTCTATATTTTACCAATTATACTTCTATATTAGAAGGTCCTGAAACCATCTTCTTTTCAGATGCCTCGGAGGGTTATCAGGAATAAAAGAGGAAGCAAGGTAAGAGACAAGAGGATTCCGATGGTTATAAAGTTTATTATGGAAGGATAGGTATCTGGATTGGGCCAAATCTGAAACATAAGGAACATTATGGATAATTTCATTTGTAACGAAGTAAGGAGCATTGACGATTAGGCGAAGGATTTTGGATTTTGAGGATTAGATACGAAAGGAATTCGATGGTTTGGTGGAGCCCCATAGTTCATCTCCGCAATTCCAAATAGGCCTTATTATAGTCATGTGTATGAGTCTTTTGTAATTAATTGGAAGGTTAGAGCGTTTGCCTTGTAAGTGTTGAAGTTGTCGGAAACGTTGAGCGGTTTCTTGTCGTTTCAGTCTTGTATGAGGATTCCAAGTGAGACTTTTGTCCAGGTGGAGTCTTAGGTTATAAGGTTATATAGGGATAAGTGAGGTATTGTTAAAGGATGCTGTAAGACAGGAAGTCATTGGTTTACCACGAATATAGTAAACCTAAATTTAAATTAGTTGGTAATATTGAAATATCCTATTTATCCATCTATCTTTTTTTTTAAAGCATGGCGGATATATAACTTCAAATCCTTGTCATTTTGACTGTAAAATGTATATTCATATGTCCCCATATTATGAAAGATCAATAATTTCGTCATAAGAAACAAAGAAAAAATTATTATGATCTGAAAAAAAAATCATGCATTCGTTTCTATAGGCCACTTTAGTGAGTGTTTTGGTTTTGCTGGATATGTGTATTTAATAAATCGAATATTTGTATTTAAAAATCAATGAAAAATAAATCGATGATCTTGGTCTAATTGATATTTTAACATAAAGATGTTAGAATAGTGAATTGGTGGTTGACGGTAGCGCATAATTGAAGAGAAGTTGGTTGGGGTGTTAATAAAAAAAAAAAATTAAAAATAAATAAATGATATTTATTTTAATGTTAAGTATTAATGTTGTATATGATGAGTGATATGGAAAAGAATTTGTATATATATATAAATATTTGATTAAGTATAATTAAGTGCTATGTCAAAAAAAAAAAGGATTGATGAGTATGCTGTGTTTTGAGCAACCCTATATAGTACGGCAGCACTGCTATAAATAAAGTATTTCTTTCTCTCTGCCGACGTTTCAGCCCAAAGTTCAGGGCTTAGAAAGGACCAGATAACAATATGAGAAACTAAGAACTTACTAGTTTAAAAAAAAAAAGTAAAAAAATAATATTAATAATAATAATAATAATTTAACGAACATTTGAAAGCAGTTAATAACAGTAAAAATTTGTAAAACAGAGAAAATGAATATGAAGTTATATAAAGAAAATAATAGCTTTAAATAGAAAAATTAAGATACTGTAAAATTTATCAAAGTATAATGGCTACATAGAAGAAAAATAAAAAGTTAAAATTATTTAAATTATTAAAATAGGATTCGCTAATATATAAATAAGATGCAGTAATATTAAAATAAGATCCAGTTCCTCCTCATTTTTTTTTATTGAATATTTATATATTCTGCCACATTAAAGGGCACTAATATTAAGGCTACATGAATCATTCACACAATATGTACATACAAATAATAACTGAGAATAATAAAGAATAATAGAAATAATAAAGGAAAAGAAATATAGAAAAATAAAATAAGTACATAAATAATAGTAATAATAAAATAAAAATAACATCTTAGACGCAGGCATACCTATTTACACTATTTACAATCGGCCATGGGAACTCCGAACCAGACTTGTCCCCCCACTTATGGAGGAAAAAGCGAGGCTTCAGGAGATCCCTGCGCTTCTCCCCCAACACTTCACTGGTATTAAAAGCCAGTGGAGGCTGAGTAAGGACGCTACAACCACAGACAATTATGACTTGAGTGGAGAATCTGGCCATTGCCAGAACTCCAATATATACATGTTACAAAAGGACACGGGGCCATTGCCGTTTTAATCTTCGAGGAGGATTGTAGGGATGGGTACCACCTCATTAAATTTATTTTTGTAAAAATGTTATATTTGGATTTTAAAATTTTCGAAAAATATAAATAACACACTGGTTTTAAATAAAAAATGGTTTATAAATCATTCAATGACTTTTTTAAACAATAACAGATTAGTGTGGATGAGAAGGAAATATTTTGTTGTCAAGAAGATGGCTTCGAGACTTTTGTCCTGCTTGATTGACACAGTGGTCGAAATAAGTTTTAAGATTAACACCTAGTCGGCATTTTGTTCTTCCAGGTAAAATGTTTATATTTCCTTCATATGAACTTAGATATTAGAATTTCTAAAGATGATTTAAGTACCTAATGGGGCAAAAAAAGGAAATCAATTTTTTTTTGGGGGGTATTTTCCAGTTTGGATAAGTGAAGGATTCTTCTGAAAGGGTTTTTGCTATAAAGGAATAGGACATTTTCTTCTCAGAATTAAATTTTCTATGAGATGGCATTAACTAAAAAAATTATGAAGTTTTCATTAGTTTAGAAAATACCTGAAAAATTCGTTTTCCTTTTTTTTTGCCATATCAGGTACTTAAATCCTCTTTATAAACTCTAATGATTGAAGTTGATATGAAGTAAATATAAAAATTGCCTTGAAAAACAAAATGCTGACTTGTTTTGACCACTGTGCGACACCTTCGTGATCCACCTCGTTACATTTATTTTTATAATATATAAATGGAATTAACACGTAGTGAAATATGGATAAGTGAAGGATTCTTCTGAAAGGGTTTTTGCTATAAAGGAATAGGACATTTTCTTCTCAGAATTAAATTATCTATGAGATGGCATTAACTAAAAAAATTATGAAGTTTTCATTAGTTTAGAAAATACCTGAAAAATTCGTTTTCCTTTTTTTTTTTTTTGCCATATCAGGTACTTAAATCCTCTTTATAAACTCTAATGATTGAAGTTGATATGAAGTAAATATAAAAATTGCCTTGAAGAACAAAATGCTGACTTGTTTTGGCCACTGTGCGACACCTTCGTGATCCACCTCGTCACATTTATTTTTATAATATATAAATGGAATTAACACGTAGTGAAATATGGATAAGTGAAGGATTCTTCTGAAAGGGTTTTTGCTATAAAGGAATAGGACATTTTCTTCTCAGAATTAAATTTTCTATGAGATGGCATTAACTAAAAAAATTATGAAGTTTTCATTAGTTTAGAAAATACCTGAAAAATTCGTTTTCCTTTTTTTTTGCCATATCAGGTACTTAAATCCTCTTTATAAACTCTAATGATTGAAGTTGATATGAAGTAAATATAAAAATTGCCTTGAAGAACAAAATGCTGACTTGTTTTGACCACTGTGCGACACCTTCGTGATCCACCTCGTTACATTTATTTTTATAATATATAAATGGAATTAACACGTAGTGAAATATGGATAAGTGAAGGATTCTTCTGAAAGGGTTTTTGCTATAAAGGAATAGGACATTTTCTTCTCAGAATTAAATTATCTATGAGATGGCATTAACTAAAAAAATTATGAAGTTTTCATTAGTTTAGAAAATACCTGAAAAATTCGTTTTCCTTTTTTTTTGCCATATCAGGTACTTAAATCCTCTTTATAAACTCTAATGATTGAAGTTGATATGAAGTAAATATAAAAATTGCCTTGAAGAACAAAATGCTGACTTGTTTTGACCACTGTGCGACACCTTCGTGATCCACCTCGTTACATTTATTTTTATAATATATAAATGGAATTAACACGTAGTGAAATATGGATAAGTGAAGGATTCTTCTGAAAGGGTTTTTGCTATAAAGGAATAGGACATTTTCTTCTCAGAATTAAATTATCTATGAGATGGCATTAACTAAAAAAATTATGAAGTTTTCATTAGTTTAGAAAATACCTGAAAAATTCGTTTTCCTTTTTTTTTTTTTTTGCCATATCAGGTACTTAAATCCTCTTTATAAACTTTAATGATTGAAGTTGATATGAAGTAAATATAAAAATTGCCTTGAAGAACAAAATGCTGACTTGTTTTGGCCACTGTGCGACACCTTCGTGATCCACCTCGTCACATTTATTTTTATAATATATAAATGGAATTAACACGTAGTGAAATATGGATAAGTGAAGGATTCTTCTGAAAGGGTTTTTGCTATAAAGGAATAGGACATTTTCTTCTCAGAATTAAATTTTCTATGAGATGGCATTAACTAAAAAAATTATGAAGTTTTCATTAGTTTAGAAAATACCTGAAAAATTTGTTTTCCTTTTTTTTTTTGCCATATCAGGTACTTAAATCCTCTTTATAAACTCTAATGTATAATATAAAAATTTCCTTGAAGAACAAAATGCCGACTTGTTTTGACCACTGTGCGACACCTTCGCGATCCACCTCGTCACATTTATTTTTATAATATATAAATGGAATTAACACGAAGTGAAATATGGATAAGTGAAGGGGTTTGGTGGGGAGGCAGGAAGGAAGGGTATTAGAGAGAGGAAAGTGAAAGCCAGCGAGTCGCCACTTTCTCTCGGCCCATCATCCAGCCAGTAGGCCATGTACCTCCTCAGGCTCTTTTTCATATGCGTAAGTCTATATACCATTTATAGTGTTGTAAATACAATATACTATACTATAGTTCACTATATGTAGTTTAAACTAAATCTTCATATATTCAATAATAATAATCATTTTTTAATGTTGAGAGCACGGTAGTATTTGCTAAATTGCCTCAGTGTTTATTACCGTAGTGATTATTGTTTCGTTTTATTGCTAAATTCTGAAGTGGGAGATAACAATAAGACAATTTTTTTTTAAAATATTCTTACACATTAAAAAATATATATTAAGTACTTAAATATAATATCAAACGTCATTCGCGCATGATGTGCTTTATTCTAAGAAATAATAAATTATTTTACATAACAGAACTTTCTTCTTTGTAAAACGTTTATTAAACGTCGATTTCGCCAAAACCTATAACTAAAAATGATTTCCATTCTTAGCCACTCAAACATACGACACGTTAGAAATTCTTATTCCAATCTATGCCCAATTACTGTTTATTTCTCAGTTAAGGCAACTTCTTTTAAGAACTTAATCTAATTTTTTTTTAAATTTATTTATTCAGAAATATAATAATCCGTCAGACGGAAAATAGTTATAGTGAGGTATGAACACATTCATACAATATATACAGAAAACATGAAATTAACAAAAGTAAAATAATAATCAAGAACTATATACTATAAAAAATAAAATAAATTAAAGATAAGTAAATTAAAAACATAAAAACACAGTCGTTCCTATATACAATCAGGCAGGGAACCGCAAGCCAGGCTTGTCCCTCCAACTATAGAGGGAAAAGCAGGACTCCAAGAGATCCCTGCGCTAATTTCTCAACCGCGTCAATGGTGCTAAAGCCAGTGGAGATTGAGCGAAAGCACTATTATTATTCATGATTCTAGAACTTTATTAGAACTTTTTTCTAACATTTTTCATAGAGACTGTAAAAATGGGAACTTTTTGAAATTCTTCATGGAAGTTTTAACCCCTGGTATGCACAATATACTGTATGATACTCTAATAAATACAGTTTAAGCTATTTAATTTTGTATTCAATATTTTTTTTTTTTTTTTTTATAGCACGGTAGTTTTTGCTAAGTCGCCTCAGTGGTTATTGCTGTAATCATTATTGTTTTGTTCTATTGCTAAATTAATCGAAGTGAAAGATGACAATACGTAACATTTTTTTCTTTTATTTAAATATTCTTACTCATTAAAAAATATACATATTAAGTACCTAAATATAATATAATATGAAACGTCATTTACATGCAATTCGAAAATAAAAAAAATCGAAAGCGAGTGCAAAAAAGTTTTGTCACTATGTTGGATTAAATTTCATGTTCGAGGATGATGTTCAAATAATGATGATATGCAACAGGGGTTTTAAAAGAAATTAAAACCTTTTATATTCTAAAAAATGAAATTATTCTTACCTACTCAAACAAACATAACTTTTGTTTTTGTAGTTTTTGCCAATTCGACTCAGTGATTTTGGTAGAAGGATTATGCCGTCTTTTTTTAATTTTTTTTATTGCTATAATACGACAATTTTTTTAAAGATGTTCTTACTCATTAAAAAAAGTACATTAAGTACCTAAATACGTATAATTAACATACTGATTATACATGTACAATCAGGATGTGTGTTATATTAATTAATTACACACATACTGAGCGCTATTCCAAGAAATAATAATAAATTCGAAAATTCTTTTAAAAGAATGGAAATTTAGTGCAAAAAAGTGACAAAACTGGACTCAATTTCATATTTGTAACTTCGTCACATATTTTCAATTAACCGTGTTCACTTTTTACCAATTTATATTTAAATTAAAATACCAATTTCGATAGGCACAACTTCATCTAAACACCAATTGTTTTTCTATCCCCTCAATTATCTACCGAATATATGTAAGAATTGAATATTCCCATAAATATTTTATTCGTATGCCAGCCTTATTTTACTGTTGTTTCACAGTTATTATATATTTTACTGTGAAACAACAGTAAAATAAGGCTGGCATACGAATAAAATTTTTATGGGAATATTCAATTTTTACATATATATATCGCTTACCTGTACAAATATGTAAACGTGTGGGCATTCACTTGTCTATAATTTCATGTGTTTACTTATGCTGGTCTCTTATATTAATTTTTATGTTACATAATTTCGAATTTAATTATTTTTGTCTGCCTGTATGTAGCTAACAAAACTAAATGTAATTTCTGTGGTTCATTTTCGTAATTCTATGATTCATTTTCATTATTCCTAGGGGTCTAAATGTCTTAAAATAAAATTTTCATTTCTTCTTCTTCTTCTTCTTAATAACATATGTTTTTAGTGCATTCAAAAAGAATCTCGGATTCAACTTTGACAGACATTCCGTGAGAGCTAATCTCTAGAGTATGCTCTATTTGTTGTTCGAAGTAATAAAACTTCTTACAGGCACGGTGACAAATCCTTACTAACAATGTTCAGGCAAAAAAACACGATAAAGAAAATACGTAATATTTGGAAAATATAGATATCCTGTACTCTTACCTCCTTATTGGTTTGGAGAGGAAAGATATATATATATATATATATATATATATATATATATATAGAAACATATTCATTTAACTTAATGTAAGTACATGTCATGATTTCATGGTTTAGGTAAGTACCTAAATCATGAAATGATCATTAGTTACTTCGTACTCGGATTTTTCATGTAAAAACTTTGAATTGAAACAGCCTTTAAAAAACAAAAAAAAAACCTAAAAAAAAAAAACGGGTTTGATATGAAAATGTTTAATCAACTTTAGGTTCATATATGCAGTATATATTTTTCCTCTCGTTAAAAATAAAAAAATGTTTTTGATCTCCTGCCCTTAGTTCGTTTTGCGCCATTTGAAAAAAAAAAAAATTCGTATCTTTTTATTTTTTTCTCAATAGCTTCAAGTTAATTTTTGTGAAAAGCATTATTACCTTTCTCAAATAATAAAAATATGCAATGTAAAAACGAAAATGTGTAGTGTAGTTTAGAGCAAAATTCAAAATAACCAATCTTCTAGAGGTTTAATTTATTGGAATATAATTATTTTCGGAAAATAACTTAAAACGTTTGAAAATTCTTCCTATTTATATAAATTATTATTACATTTGACGATGTTTCGGACTCATCTCACCCACCTTCAAGTTTGTTTTCATATTAAAAAAATATATTTATCGCTTTAACTTTTCTTCTCATGTAAAATACGTATGAATCTTTATGTATTATTTCTCTATGGTGTTTTTTGTCGGTAAGCCATATTCCGTTTAATATTTCAATGATTTACCAATATTAACCTTCTCCGCTGATCTAAGGAATTTGTAGTGGATTCTATACACACTTGTTTAAAAGGTGAATGATTTTTTCTACAGAACGAAAAAAAAAAAGATACAAAGTTGGTAGGTTTTGATGTTTTAGGCGAAAAATATCTATGTCATCAGCACCTTATCCATAAAAATATTATTATTAAAATATTTAGCAAAATATACAAAGATACAGCCTAAATGACGTTGTAAGCACGTTTCGTAGCCTGTTATTTTCAATAATCAACACTGGTAACTTTTAACTCTCCCCCTCCCCTCAAGAATTATTTACTTACTTATTTCCATAAATTACTTTAGGTTACAGATATCGTAAAAAAGATATACCATATGAATCATTTGCAAGGCCCAACTAGTTTTTGTTGGTAATGTATATTAAGGAAAATAATTTAAGATTCGCTGGAATATTTTTCTGGAATACAGGTTTTTTACGGCAGTTGAGCTAGAAAAACTCTAGACAAGCATGCACAAGATTGGTCTTGATGCTGTTTGATAGAGTGTTAATTCATTTATGGAGGTGATTTTAATTTTTTAATGATGTATACAAATGTTAAAATAATAGTATAATATTTCAATAAGAAATTTAATGTTTTTAAAATTTATTTTTACGAATTATTTCGCAAACTACTGATGAAACTCTCTCACTTTCTCTAAATCTAAAAAACAAAATAAAACAAAAAAAAAAAAAAAAAACTGCATGGAAAAGCTTATTTAAGCAGCTTACTTAAATTTACCTCCCCCCTCAAGCAAATCCAAAATTTACCCCTTGATCAATAACTACGTCTGAACGTTGTAACTTGAATAACCTAATTTACCTATACTCCAAATATCAAAGGATCATAAATATTTCTTCGCCTTTTAATTATTAAAGGCTTGAACTGGAAGTATTCCAATGAAAAAAAAAAAAAAAACTATTACAAATCACTATTTAAAAATTTCACTTAGAACCGATAATATTTAACTCGACAGCTGGATGACCTTCTGCAACTTTCACAACTCGATGGCGATATATCTATCGTAACATCTTTCGTTTGATTTGAATGCTCGTATATCACAGGGGTTTTCTAACTGTGGGCCGCAAACGAATTTTGACATTAAATTAACATCCCTAAAATTGTTGTTTTCATTCGAATAACTCCTTTAATAGAAATTAAACATGATTAAGAAGTTTTTTATTTGTCGTTGCATAAACTAATCATTGACATAAAGACAAAAATTGCATTGCGTTGGAGTAAGTTTCGCAAAATAATGTTCAAGATGGGTTCTTCGGTTTAGACAAGCTTAGTAACCCATGGTCTATCTTCTTCAGTACGAATGAATTGTTTTATGTACACTTTAGCAAAAGATAAAGAAATTTGTATGTCTTTGCCAAAAGAGTTGAATTCAACTGGCTTGTTATAAATATTCAGCAAACTAAAAATTATGCTTTGCATAATTGTTTTCATTTGAGACATTTTCAGTAGAAGGAGACATGCGCAGATTTGATTTAAATAATAGAAACAAGGTTAGGTTTTGAAATAATCCGTAATTCAAACAACTTTCTATTTGTTATTTTGAAATAGCTCTCTTTATAAATTTCCTCTCCTCTTAGATTATTATCAGGGGTACATCAGAAGTAAGTTGCCATCAAAATTTTTGAGGACACATTTGAATTTTTGAGTGTAGTACGTTTTGATGGTGCTATAAATTGTAGTGAACCATATTTTTGTGAGGTAACCCATTGTGGGGGGGAAGACATGGAACAGATCACAGAAACTGTAATTGTAAGTAATCTACAATCTTTATAATTCTGCTTTCGCATGCAGAGACGAGAAGAGAAATAAAGTTTGTTTAAAGGGTCGCATGCGCATGCGCATAGACCTTGCGGGGGTGGGTGGACTTCGCTGATCATGAACAATTATAATCAAAGGCTTGAAGTACTTTTTTTTACTTTTATTTACCCATATATGAAATGAACTTATAGTAAGAAAAATATTGTGATCGTGAAACACTAAAAAAAAAATCCGTAAAAAAAAATTACACGTATCAACGGATATACATATTTTTATTTAAATATTTATTTAAAGCCTTAGCGTTTGCCATTTGTGTTTTAGGTTTCCCCCCGGGCTCAAATAACTAAGTCTTACAAAATAGTCTATATGTATATATAGTGTTGCCCAAAATCGGTCTTGTTCTTGCACTTTGCAAGACCAAGACCAAGGCCGCCTAACTGTTGCAAGACCAAGATCAGAACTGTTAAAAAAAATCGATTTTTTGAATAAAAATTAAGGCAAAATAGTTACTAATACTTGACAATCTTAGTTACTATATGTAAATAATTGGTATAAGCAATATACTTTTGCATTTAACTTCTCTAATTTTTCATTCGGGCTTAGGTTTCTCTTATCTAAAAAATTACAGTAAATCTCTATAGTAATAAGCTAATAAGTAACTGCAAGACTGTCGCGAAAGTCTTACGCAAGACCAAGACCATGACTAATTCTTTCTTCACTCCAGTTTCCTATATTCTATTGTAGAATCCCGCTTTTTTTTTTAAAGCTCATCAGAATTTCCACATCTTTCTCGGTCTCTTGTAATATTCCCATAGTTTGTGTAATGTCTAAACGCACCACAAGAGGTGGATACAATAACGCAATATGAGGGGTTTGGGAACATAGTAAGATCTTTTAGTAGGTGAGGATGAAAATAACAAAAGAATTGATAAAGCCAACCTTCCTTGGAATACATGAGGTGTGAGTGCATCGTGAAACCCGAAATAAATTTTTTTTGGTGTGTATTTTCGGTAGTTTTCGTAGATATCTGAAAATAAGATGGCTTCGGGACTTTATATTTATATTGATATTTTTCCCACAATCCGTGATCGTCAGATGACTTATCCCGACATATATTATTACAGTAAGGCTCGAAATCGGTTTTGTACCAAATATAAGCTCCTGTCAAGCTCAAATACCATGAACGGGGTACCGTTGGATTCAGAATTTCACAGGGGTTACAATTCTCCACTTTTGTTTTTCTTTCTAAAATAAATAAAGTCGATACAAACATTTTGCTAGGCTTAAATACTGGAACGGTGGTAGGTCTGTAGATCGATACGGGACAAATTGGATCTTGAAGATTTTGATGCGTACAGCAAGACCCGGATAGTTCCTCCGGAACTATAGGATCCTGCGTTTTTAAGCCCCAAAACTTACTATTTTCGAGATAACGCAAGGCATAGGGTTCGCATCCACACATCCTTACATTAATTGTGGTACTGTTATTGAATACATGTCTCATTTCGTCCACTTGAGTATTCCATGATCAAGAGAGAGGGAATTTATATTATTTATCGATGGTGTTTTTGATCGGCATACCATATCATCGTTAATTTTTCAACAAATCTCAAGATTGAGCCACCAATTTCGAAGGTTTCCTTCCAAAATAGTCCAATCACCCCGAAAATTCAGGCAAACAAGTTATGAAAGAAAACAAACTTTATTTGGGAATAACTAAAAAATTACACACTTTTCCCTAGGTTATGCCCATGATCATATAAAAGATTACGAAATTCCCTACAAAAGGAATAAAAAATCATCGAAATCTAGAACTATTTTTAACAAAGATACAGCCTACTGAAATTTGTGAACATGTTGGTTCCAAACAAAAATGAAAATTTAAATTAATTTTTGTTTTCTTTGTCGATTATATTTATCGTTAAAGTAACATTGGATTTCTTTATCTTTTGATACCTTGCATTATTTTATTTTCCTATTAATTTGGCATTTGATAAAAATATGCTGTGCGAATTTTTCGCGCGGGCCTACTAGTAATAAGTATTGTATCAAAATTAAATTGCGTATTTGTTCTTTTTAATTCTAGAACACTATGAGGACACTATTACAATAACTGGTTAACACGTTAAGAAAAGTATCTAAATATATATTTTTTATTAATAAATAATTATATATTTAATATATTATCTAAATATATACAAAAGACAATACACAGTAATTTCAACACATATTTGGACTGTGTAATGTGTGAAGCTATTAATCGAGAGAATGTTTAATGAATGGGCTCGATAATAGTATTTTCACAATCTCTTACTTTCTAAAAGTTATTAATAGCCATGACGTTGTTAAACTAAAAATACTAATTCCGATTAAGAAGAGTAATTATTTCGGTTAAGTATGTTACTAATTGTGACAAGTCAAATGTGTCAATGATTATTTGAATAACAATTATGAAGTGTTGAAACTTTTTAGAATAATGTTACTTTTCGACCCTGCGTGATTAGTGATTAACACTCAGTGGTGACAAAAGAAAAAAAAACGTTGAATATTTAATATATAAATGGAAATAGTTTGTATAAAATCTAGACTAGACGGCATAAAACCCCAAATATCAAATGGCCGAGGCATTCGTACAAGAATTCAATAATAAGATAAGTAAAAAAAAAAAAGAAAGAAATTAATTAAAAAAACCAATCCTCGCTTTCTTCCTATCACTGAGTTTCTACTGGAATGAGAGTTACTAAAGGTATGTAACATATTTGAAGTAAGTAAATGATAGGGATAAATTTATTTTAAAAGAGGCACAAAAATGGCTGTATACTATTCTATTTCGTGTGATTGTTATATTTTAAACCTGATATAGCCTAATTCGTTAAATCAACGAATTATATGCTAAGTTAAAATTTTATTTTTAACTTTAGTTTGTATTAATTAGGCTATTTCACTAAAACATAATTTTATTATACATACTTTAATATTTATTGGTTGGGGAATTAGGACTCAATTAATTGAAACAGTCTGGCATGGTTTTAAATGCTGAATTCTTAAAATTTCTTTCTCTAAAGTGCTTTTTTACTTTTGTTCATTTAAAATAATTAAACAGCTCTCATTAATAGTAGTGATTAGTGCTGCCCAAATGCCAGACCGAGACGAGTCTTGGTCTTGCAAACTCAGTCTTAGTCATGGTCTTGGTCTTGCTCAATAGTCTCGCAATTACTTATTAGCTTATTACTATTGAGATATTACTGTAATTTTTTAGATAGGAGAAACCTAACTAAGCCCGAATGAAAAATTAGAAGAGTTAAATGCAAAAGTATATTGGTTATGCTATATAGTAACTAAGATTTTCAAGTAGTAGTAACTATTTTGACTTAATTTTTATTAAATAAATCGATTTTTTTACTAATCCTGGTCTTGGTCTTGCAACAGTTAGGTGGCCTTGGTCTTGGTCTTGCAAAGTTGCAAATAATTGGTTAATTAAATAAATGAGAAATATATTACTAGATTTAATACGAATCTTCTGGAATAAGAGTAAAAATAGATGTATAACATAGCGTTAGAAAGCTGATGATATTAGAAAAATTATTATGTACCTAACATTTTAGGTCGCAGGTGATTGTGGAAGTGACGAAAAAGTGATGATTAATATCTAATTGTTGTAATTAATAATCCGTAATTTTATATTGTTGTATAAAAATGATTATTTTCATGGAACTTAAATGGAATTTCCATAGAAAAGTAAATAAACATTTAAAAATACATTTTCAGCAAGATACACGAAAAATAAATTGAGCACACGATTATTGTAATTTGTAATGATTATAGATTTATATTTATGGTGAAAGTAATATTTTTAATGTTTATTAATTTTATAAAAATTGTTTTCAATTTAAAGTGCTGTTAAGTGAAAGTATCATACTTTTTAATTTCCATTTCATAAATTAGATTACTTAATAGAATGATAGTTTATTATTATTTTTTTTTTTTTTTAATATTTTATAAATATTTCAATTTCTGACATCTTTGAATTCTGCAACAAAATAAATTTATATTTAAAACTTGTTTAATGGTATAAGAAGAATTAATTTAATGTATAAGTTTTCATGATAAATAAAATAAGTAAAATTCGGTTAAATAATGGTCTATTTTTATTATAATTACAATTTTTTTTGTAAATATTTGGAATTTTTTCATACAAATGCTTTTTTATGACTACAGTCCTGCTAGATAGTTAAGTCAGCCCATTGTGCATTGGTGGTTTTAGATTTTCGAATCAGTAATATAAATTTATTACAACATACCTATACATATGTATATGTATTACAACACATTAGGGTTGCAATAGTATTGCTTAATTACAATCTCTACCGGAGCTATGGTCCATGAAAAACCTTGTCCTCTTCTGCAATGCTCCTCAACTCAAATACGTCAGATTGGCTCGTGGTATCTAACTCTTTCACATTTCTAATTTTCAGGATCGGATTGATAAAAATTGAATTGATTTAATATAATTTTACAAAATAATCCAGAATCTGGACAGCCTATTTTCAGAAAAGCTCCATGTAAGAAACAGCGTTTTGGAAGGAGCTACTTGATACCTTGTTTTTGAAATTTTTTTGGGAGAAATTTGTGAGATCTACCAATGCACTGCTTTGTTACTGATTACATCCCCTTGTTAACTATATCTGTAATATTTCGTCTGATGGGGAATTTATCAGAAGGATAATGTTTGAAACATTTTTGGTAGTTTTTTAAATTAAGAGTTCAATTGTTGCAATTAAGTCTTATTTTTAAGATGGGAAGCGAAGTAAATGTTTTTCCTTTTTTATTGTCAATATTATCGAAGATTCGCTCCAAACTTTTAAAATTCGTCTAACTTATCCTGGGTTAAACTTTTCAACCTGTGCTAACTTTGTAACGTTGTTCAGCTCCACTTTCCATCAGCAATAAATTTTACTATTAAACTTGATGTGTTCGGGGTGGTGTTTTGAGACAGTGTTTTGTTTTTACCTTAAACTATTTTATTGAGTAATATAACATTCTGTCACAATAAGGACAATACGTATAGCGAAGAAAGTGTTCATTGAGACCATATTTGCAGAAAATATAAATGCATAAAATGAAATAAAAACAAAGTAATATTATTGATAATAATAAATCTATACAATAAATTAAAATGAAATAAACTTAAAGTAAAATAAAATAACATAGACCTACCTATATACACTATCTACAACCAGGAAAGGGGAGGTCGAATCAGGCTTCACGTCAAAGGAGGAGGGAAAATCAGACACCACGAGATCCCTTTCAACCGCTTCACTGGTATCAAAAATCACTGGAGATTTAGCGTGAACGTTATAGCCACATACATACATGTCTTGAGTGGAGAATCCATGTTAGTATGTGGAGAATCAATGTGGCCATTACCGGAACTCCAATATTTAAATATTTAAAAGGTAAAGGGACCACTGGCGGTTTAATCTTTAAGGAAGATCGCAGGGATAGGTGGAGTTAGATGGGGATTGTTCTTGAGGATTTGGAAGATGATTTAAGGTTGTGTTGAAACTTGGAGAATGTTTTTGAAATAAGGTCCAAAATAAACGGGCTCATACGGCCATGGTGTAGGTTTTTTAATGGTTACGAACAGGAGTACCCAGAAAGGAGTTTTATGGCGCAAGTTTCGCCATCAAAATTAATGAGGGGGGGTACTTTTTGACGGGGTTTTTAATTTTTGAGGGAGGAAAAATCTGACGGGGTTATGAATATTCAAAATGAAAAGTTTCAAATCAAAAGACAAATGGAAGCATGGAACAGACGACAGGATGTATAATGGTATAATAATCTACGAATATTGAAATTCTACTTTCGTTTGCACTGTTTTTAAGAAGAAGAGAGGAATAAAATGTCTTAGGAGGGGTGGGGGAAGGTTTATGCATCATCGGCTTTGGGGGGGGGGATGGGCAATCCTAATTGCGAAGAATGGAGAATTAACTATTTTTCTACTATTGACTGATGATTCTGAGTCCTTGCTAAGTGGAGTTGTCTATTGTATTAGGGTGCAAGCAGAGATTTTTCCTTTTATACCAAAAAAGTCTATTTATAGTGGGGAATATTTACTTAACTCTATTGTTTTTGCTTAAATAGATCGATTTTTCAAAATGTCTAAGCGTTTTTTTAGGTGTTGTTTTTAAATAATGGAGTACAGTCTTAAAATGTATGTATTTTTTCATTATTTAACAACAACAAAATTTGAAAAAACAATGTTGCGTAAGAACGTTATTTAGAGAATTAATGACAGGCCTGGTTTAATGTTAGATGGTGACACACTTGTATCACCTCTAACAGATTTGATTTGCATTGTTATTTTTGCCTGAGTTGTACAACTTAAACTCTCAAACCCAACAGAATATGATTACTGATGATGTATTGTAAAATAAAATATAAAACAAGCCATTATTTTGATTGTAAAATAACTGGTTAATGAGCCATTAATCAAAAGATCCATTTGTTGTCCTTTAAACCGAGTGGGTCAGTGGTAAGGTGGTAAGGACATTAACAAATTGAACCCAAAAGGATCATGGTCGTCCTGCCAGCTTTACTATTGAAACCATGGTTCGTAGCAATGTCAGGTACAGTGGGGGATAACCAAGGGCCCCAGGGTTAATTTTCCCGGGGCTACTCAATTATTAAATTTACCACTATAGGCCGGAATGGGCCCCATCGGAGCCCGTGCCCCGGTGGTGCAATCCCGGCTGACCCCCTCTCTCGTTGGGCCTGGTCAGATGGGGTGATTTTTTCCAAGATGTCAGTGAAGTAAAAAGAGCGAATAGTGCGGTCAAACACTATTTCAACGTATTAGACTTGTAAAACTTTTTTTTGACTTATATGATTTCACCATTTATTTATTTTTGAAGATCACAACGTTTGTTTCCATCAACCAAGTCATTCCAATTCCTCAATAGAACAGATACAAAATATTAAAGTGATATATAATGGTTGACTGTAATGGTATTATGGGGATAATTATTTAGTTAAAGATCATGAATTTATAATTAAAAAACTCGTCACGTCAACGTTCCTACCAAACTTTGTGGTGTATTTTTATAGCTCAAGAAACAAGAATACTCTCTGTTAGCTTCGGCAAATCAGACGACAACTTTTTTTTTCCACAATGTTTTTTTTTCGAAACAAAGGATTTTAATTAAAATTTTAAAAAATAAATAAAAAATATTTTATCTTATTTTGACTCATCAAAGGACTTATTATCATCAGAATCATAGACTTATCATCATAGAAGGACTAATTATCATCAGAATCGAAATAGGCTATGACATTTTACAGAACTATTAAAATAATTTATTGATTTCTAAAAAACATCAACAGAATTTCTAGCAATCGAGTGATAATTAGAAATAGGATCCAAATTTGAAATTTTGTTGAAGAACCTTAAGTTCTTTTAAGTATCAAGAAGTTAAAGGTTAATATAAAATATAAAATATTTTTATGAGCAGGCCTCCCCCCCTCAAAGGTATATCACCTATGAAGCTCCCCCTGTCCCCTTCCATGATATGTTATTGCTCACCTCTTCTTAAAGCCAGTCCAGGCGAAAATAGAGTTAGAAAAACGGAAAATTATATATAATTTAACTTACTGCAGTATTTTCAATGTTCTCCTTTCGCCCCTTGGTTTGATTTTTCATTAAAAAAATTCATAACCCCGTTGAAATGTGCTCCTCTCAAAAATGTAGATGATACAACTTACGCCATGAAATCTCCTTGTTGGCACTCCTGCTTATGAGTTGATCTTAATATATGAGAAATATTTTCATTTAACTATTTACTATGACAGCATAGCCATTTATTTACAATATTAATTAACTGCTTACAATCTAGATTTTAGAACTCGACTTTTCTTTGAAAAAAAAAATCATATAAGTCAAGATCTTGAGGCCAGTCATGCTTGATGCTCCGGATTCCTAAAGCATTTATTCATACAATATTCGCCTCACTCAGTTGAAATTAGAAACCTCCTCCTCTCCTACAAAATTCAAATCACTCTTATGAGTTAGTTCTTTTTATTTTTTGATTTTTTCTGCGCCCCTTGGATCAAGGAGTCGCTCCCCTCCCTCGCACCACGGGGGTTGCCTTGTTATTTACAATACTGCCTCGGTATGGAGTGTGCGATGAATTACTAGAATTTATGCATATATCTCTATGAGGATATTAATTTTTAAACAAATTTAAACAAAACTCGGCTTGCCTGTTACTTAGGCATTTGTCAATGGAATTTGGTCCCATTGGGTTATTGCTTGCAGAAAATTAATAATAGTGTTGTCATATATGGTGATATTAAATTATAATAAATATTGATTTGACTTCGGTTATTTGTGTCAAATAAAGATTCCTCTGAGATAAAGTTTTCTTAGCCTAATGCATAATCAATTATAATAGAATGTACTACTATTATAAGCTTTATTAGTAACAACTACGTACAATATAAATAAATCGTTTATTCATTATTATATAAAATGATAACTTTTCTTGGTTCAAAAATAATTAAATAAAGGAGAATAAATACAATAATTTACAAAACCAAATTAAGAAGCTCAAAAAAAAAAAAATAAAATAACTCTTTGAATGAATAAATTAAGACCAAAATTGAGCAAAGGACTACCTACAAGAACTGCCAATTTCAAAAAATTATCTCATAAAAAATAAAATAAAATTTGTCTATACTCTTTCATTGCGTGAGTCTTAAAGAACTCAATGGGTATATATGCAGGGGTGCACACCACTTCCAAGGTTGATGGCGCATGCGCCTCTCTCTCACTCAAGATATTTTATTGCTCTCCTATTCTTAAATACAGTGTAAATGAAAGTAGAATTTAAAAAATCGTTTATCATACAATTACTGTCTGTTTTCCCCTTGTCCCCGTGTCATGAAGTTTTTTATTCGGAAAATTCAACTCGAAATGTGCCTCCCTCAAAAATTCAATACCCTATAAAAGTGTGTCTCCCCCCCAAAAAAATTGATAGTGCCATGAAATCTCCTTCTGGGCACCAAAGGTTATATGACTTTCTTTTTCTACTTTGACTTCACATATCTCAGGTTCTTTTTCGTTAACACTTCCTTGACAAATATTTCATATTTTCAATTTACAAGTTAGAAAGGTAACAAACATAAATAAAGTCGACATTCTGAAATATTAAAAAAAAAAAATGTTAAGCTCAAGCGAAAGTAAAAAGGGTTATCAACGAGAAAGTAAACCTTCGGAAAAATGTAATCACCGAACAAAACTAAGTATATTATCCGCATTTATGAAATACTCTCGATTTCACACTCCGGTTTGAACCGATATTGATGGATTTATTACATTCGCAATTTATTGTAAACAGGGCTTGTATCATGGGAAAAAATCGTACAACATTTTTTATAAATATTTATAAAAAAATGATAATGAATTAAAGTAAGGCTATTTACACTGAAAAGGATAATAACTTGACTGAAAGTAAAATTTTAATATGTATGCCGTGTAGGTGAAATCGGATGGTTAGGTAAGAGCTCGGTCTTTTGACGTAACTCCATGGCTGAGCAAGCCAAACCATCTCACATAGTTACTTTACAAGTTTATACAAATACAAGAACATAAATATGTAGACAAAATATGTGTCCGCCTAATTGATATAATTTAAGTATACATTTTTTAAAACCTCGTAATTTCCTATCTTTCATTATTTTAGACTCATTATGATAGAAATAGAAAAATAACTCCATTAAACGACGAAGTCCCTTAAGAATTATCAAAGAAACAAAATTAAAAAAAATAGTATTGATTCTCTTGGATGATTTTCCAACCTTTAACTAAATCATTCATAACTGTTCATAAATTTCTTCAAATTCAACGTTAACACAAAGCCGTTGGAAAGCCCAATTACTTCTCTTCCAAACCGTATTTATAACTTTTAGATTTTATTTCTTTATAAGCTAGAAATAAAGAAAAACTTCTCAAATATTTAGGTATTTGATATTAGATAAGACCATAAATCTATAATAAGTTTCATTGAAGAGAAGATGGTGAGGTTTTCAGTTAGTGAAAATACATAGCAAAAATAAATAAATTATATTTATTTTTATTTCCTATGTGCCAACGTTTAGGCCTAAGTTTCAATATTTCATCAGGGATAAGCAAAGTCAAGATAGCATATAAATATTTAGCACTTAATATTTATAATATTGACTACTAAATATTGACTCAATGTTTATTTATATGCTATATTGTCTTGATGATTTTAGCCCTGATGAAGGCCAAAACTTCAGCTCGTAGATCCGCCTGTGGTTTTTGTTGACTGAAAACTCCACTCAAATTCAATATATCTTCTACAGACAACAATTATCCACTGTAATAAGATTCTTATGGATCAGTGGGATTGTCTTGAAGTTATGCCAATTTTCTTAGTTATCGAAGAAAGTTGGGTAAAATTTTTGGACCTTTGGAACGAATTGTCGGGACATTTGTCTAATCTATTTTTTGATGTAGGATCACAATAAAAAATTGGTTGAAATCGGTGATCCACAGACGGCGACTTTTTCATGCAAGAACATAAAAAAATTATGAAAATAAAATAACAAGATTGATCTAACTTGTTCATTATTATTATTATTATTTTTTTTTTGTTTTAGTTCCTGGCTCTTTTGAGCTTAGCCGAAGCAACTTTGCAGCCAAAAGCGCCAAACTTCCAGTATTTCGAAAGGTAATTATTATTAGACTAATCCATGAAACTACTGAAAACACGGAAACGTATCTTACCGTCTCACATTGTGATATCTTGATAATCAAGGAAAAAAAAAAAGAATATCTCGGACTATTCAAATAATTACAATATCATCAAATTAAACCGTAGATAGTAAACAATAATAGATAACAATAGATTTAGATCAATTAAGCAATTCTGAATACATCCAGTATAAAGATGAAGTTACCTCTTGGCAATCCTAACCCATTTTTCCTTTGTACAGCAACAATAATGCGTTCAGAGATAATTTTTTCAATGTTTTTCTTGACAAGTAGCTAACATTGAGTAGCATTGTGTGCATTATAATTTATGAACAATATATATTTTGATCGAATCGCTGCTGCGAGCAGGATGTTTGAGGCTGTTAAGAGAGGTTTTCTGAACAGGCGCGAGGTGGAAAAGAAAACAAAAGTAGCTGTTTTCAGATCGACATTTTTCCCATTTTAACGTACTCTTTAGAATCATGGACGCTGACAGAGAAACATCGATCAAGGATACAAGCGTCAGAAATGCGATTCCTCCGAAAGATTGAGGGGAAAACGAGAAGAGATAGAGTACGCAACACCACCATCAGGTCGAACCTCAATATTAAGCCGGCCAATGATGTGATTGAGGAGAATCGACTGAGATGGCTAGGACCTTCTGCGGATCTTGGAGATGGATAGATCTTCTGCGGATGGAACCAAACAGAATAGTTAGCGAAACCTATCGATCTAAAGTAGACGGCAAGAGAGGAAGAGGACGGCCTAGAAGGAAATGGGAAGATGAAGTAAAGAGCGATTCCCAGAGAAGAAGTCTTCAATGGAACGATAGAAGGCGTCTTGTTGAAGACCGGCAGAGCTGGAGAAGGCTCTATAAACTTCCTCCTCACACTGCTTAATGCGGTTCAAGAGGATAGATTATGATGATGATGATATATTTTGATGATCCATCTAAGATCGCTCAATGTCTTTTTTTTTTAGGGTAGGAGAGTCAGATCAAAATCTATTTGTTTACCTAACTGTAGTTTTATAGATAGTTAGGGGTCTTGTAACGGTTTATATTCTTTATTTCACCTAAAAATGAATATATTCTAAAACCAAACATAATTGCGTAATTTAGGAAATAAAGGAACAAAAAAATAACTCATACCATTTCAGAAATTTTTATTTCTGGATTAAAATATCATTCTGTTTGTTGGCGTGCGTTGAACAGATTGGGATTGTAATAGCCAAACTGTGTAATAAATGATACCGGAAATGAAGGGCTTAGCCAGCTCAAAAGAGCTTTAAAAAGGTTGTTCAGAAATTAGTGGATATTTTATTTTAATTTATTTTTCACTGTGGAAGTAGAGAACAAGAGATTACGTGAAAGGCCCAAAACCAGATGGATTGATAGAACCTATAACGATGGAGCGAACTGGAAAGCCATATAGTCCAGTCAATGAATGGTTATAGAAGAAAATGGAAGGGACAAAATTTTCGGCTTCGGGGCATTGTTTTGACTAGTAAGGAGGTAAACATAATGAAAGTCCGCAATCCTAGGCGGTGACCCAAATATGGGGAGGGTCGCCTAGAAGTTCACTTTTTTCGGGTTGTCGCTTATATCAGAAAAACTATCCATCGAAGCAATAAAGACGTCCAGTACAAAATTAAAGTGAATACAATTTGCAATAATATTTATTATATAACTAGTTTTTCTACCTCGCTTAGTTTGCGAGATATCAGTCCTCAACTATCACTATTTTGAAAAAAAAATGTGCCGCATGTTTTTTGCTGTATTATACTAGCTAACTTTTGATCACTTTGTTCTAGTATAAAGTCGTGGGAAAGAATATATATTATTTTACATGTTTATCTTTAACGGTTCACAAGTTAGACCAATTACAACTTTATATGTAAATTCCGAAATTTTGCAGAAAACAATAATTTGTATATTATTCGTTGTTATATTTTTCTAACTGTATATAAATGTAAATCTCAACATAAATGTATATAAACGAGTTATATGTTTTATATAATATATTATCAGGTACATTTGTAGTTCCTCAAAGTTTGTATTGTAATTGAATAATAAATTCGATTTCTTTAATCTAAAGAAATGACATCTAAATCTCTCATCTTTATAAAAATTCTATGACTATATGAATGAAAATTTCCTTTTAATTTTCAAAATTGGCAATTCCTTGAGAATTGCTAAATCTTTATTGTTATTTAGGATCCATAATAATACTGTGTACGTTCGATAATACTTGTATTTATTTTATACAATATATATGTTCAGTATTAAGGGAGTGGGGTAGCTAAGTGGTACTGAGCTCCTAATGCTTAAGGTCCCAGGTTTGAATCCCGGCTAATGGCAGAAAAATTATTTATTTGGTTTCATTGACCGTGGGGCGACCCTGGGAAGGTAGACTTTCCTGAGACACACCCAGCCTCTATAAAGTGGGTACCCTTAATTAAAATAATTAATTAATGGGGAAAATCTGGCGATTGAAAGTGATCTCGGTCAAATCACCTCCTTGCACAACCGTAGACCAAGAAACTGTGCTTTCCCTAAATAGTTCTGAACCCAAGACCCTTCATGGGTTGTAATGGTATAGGTTTATGTTTATTTTATATTTAATTTAATGACATATTCGTAGTCGTATCCACGTAAGTATCGATACATCTCTGGATGTCTTGCTGTTTTCAGAGCCCATTCCTCAATAAAGGGTGATATAGAGGTAGCTGGTAAAAAATGCATTTTGAAATGGTACGGAGCCTCACTTAAAAAAAAAACTTTAAATGTTTACCGTTACCGATCCCTTATTAAATCGATAGCTAATATCAAAACGGACACCTGAAAGGTTCTAATTCTCTTAGACGAATTTTGTTTGACAGAAAGTCTCCCTGCTTCACAGTTATGACTGTGTTTTGATTAAAGTAAATGTCAGCTGACTTGCTCAGACAGTATCGCCTTTGCTGTTCTGCCCCTTTGGTGCTCGATGATCAGCTCGCATACCCATCAAACACTACAGTGCATATCCTACCACGAAAATTAGTGTTAAAAAAATTAACGCACTCATCACAAATGGCGGTTATCCTGGGACCTCTTTGCCAAATTATGTGGAAAGAAATTTGGATTGCGAACAGTCAAGACTGCTATGGGAGTTGTCTTAATGTTGGGTTCCTATATTGGACAACTCCATATCGATCCTCCACTAGTCATCCTTAAAGATTTTTCTCCGTTCTCATTGGAAGAAGAAGAATTCTAAGTAGAACTTAAACCAGGACCGGATGCTCATGTTAAGTCAGGAACCTAAGGCACCAAGAAAGCCGGACGTATATAACAATTATTACTATATAATTTATCTTAATAAATGTAAATATGTTATAAGATTAAATATAAAATATTTTAAGGCAATATTTAGGTTTTGTAGCATACAAATTATCGTTCACTCCGGAATTGTCCGACTCCTACAGCTCTGTGGAGGGAATGTACATTGAACATATATATGATATATATATATATATATATATATATATATATATATATATATATATATATATATATTATAAAATAATTACAAATATTATTGAAAATTTACATTATTATTATGGTTCCTAAATAACAAAGAGCGGTTCCTAAAGAGTCAGCGAAAACACGGAGAAGAATAGAGAATAGTATTCGGAATGAGAGGAATAGGGATGAGCTTATTGAACCTCCTGTAACGGAAACCCTAAAGAAGAGGTAACTGAAGCAGTATGGACATGTCTGCCGCATGGACCATAGACGCAGTGTTCGGGAAAGGGGGAGGGGTCGGTCGCCCCCCCCTCCCATCCAATAGAAATAGAGAGGGGCGAGAGTATCCTTTCACTTCCCCAATATTTTGAAGACAAAAATTTAAAAAATAAATAATAATTAATCTACCTGAATGAATAAAATATATAAACTAAACACAATTTAAAAAAACCGGCAAAAATCGACTAGATGGCTAAGGTAAGGTCTAGAATTTGGTAGATATGTATTTTACCATGCCCTATGTCCCTATTATTGAAATTTTAGTTTATATCCAAAAATAATTATACTGTTTAGTTTATATTGTAAATATACTTTGGTATTATGTTATTCGTTTTATAATAATTATGTTGATAATCACTTATATTTTTTATATCTTATATAAACTCCCGATAGACATTTTTGGGGAGGGGGAGGGGTCCATCGCCCATCCCCAAACCCAATCGGAACCGTGGAGGTAAGACCGACAGGAAGAAGACCAAGAGGACGGCCGATATATAGGATGCGGGTGATATAGGAGGTTCTTCTCCTATATCACCCGCAAGGAACGAATATGGATGGTTAGGGAAGACCTTGGGATAAATAAAAAAACCTTGCCAAGGGCAGAAACGGATGGCACCGATGGATTGAATCACCCCAAGCTAATAGGCAAATAGGCTGAAGAAAAAGAAGAAGATTTGAGGCAGGCAGGAATCTAAACAAAGACGGGATACACATTCTTTTGAACAATAACCAAACCATAACCAATAACATTATAGTAATACAATATAGTAAGTAGTCCTTTACTCTCAGGTATCTTATTTGTTTACGTCTGTGACATATATAATAATAGACGTAAAAATGTACACATGATTTGGGTGTAAATGAGTATACATTCTTTTTATTTTTCATATTTATTAATTATCGCTGTTCATTACATACTTATTTTTTGTTTATTTATTCAGGTTTTTTATTGCACTTCCCCTAAAGACTAATCTGTTATCAAACCTTTAAAATCCTATTGATTTTCTCATAATTAATGTGGAATTATAAACTCTGAAACATCAAAAATAGTGTATTTACAAAATTGTATATTTATTAATTTTTTAATAAAGTTACTAAAACAAAATAAAAAATAGGAAAATAGGATGGATTAGCTGAATACAGCTGATTTAACCATTGTCAACTGTATTCGTTCTAAATTTAATCATAACAATATTATTTATATGATTATGATTATGATTATATATATACTCTTTTTTTATTTAAAAGAAATTATTCCAATTAACAATTACTCCATTTATTTTATATTTTAGGCCAAGGTATCGTTACCCCTATTACGATAAAAATGGAAGAGGCAAATTGCTCTATGGATATGGCGGAGATCAACTCTACGAGTACACAAAGTATTCACCATTGGAAGGAGTACACTAATTTATATTAGATGACAGCTGTAATTTTTGTACATAGGGAATAAATAGTTAAATTTAATTGAATTTATTTAAAATGAATGGTGCATAATGGATATAATTAATTAAGGTCTAAATCTGCTGGTGGAAAAAAGTTACCAAATAAATTTAAATTCATAGAGCATTTACAAATGCAGAACGAATTTATATTTTTATATATATTTACTTTAAAGTTTGCATAAGCTTTCTAAAGAAATATTAAATTAATTTTATTTACTTTATAAGAATTAAAAGTTATTAACGTTCATTATCATGGTTGTTAATATTTGGCTGTAACACATTTAACGGATTGTAAATTTAAGATATTCACGCTTTTGAAGAGTAACTTTTTCTGTTATTTTTATATTTATCTGAATTTCAATAAATATAAATTTTGAAAAGTTATTGCATTGATTCTTTTCTAACTCTTTATTCAAGTACCTTTTAAATATTAAAATTCTTTTAAAGCCCTGGAAATTACTGTCGAGATTAATATAGCAGTTGACGTTACCTACACGATTTGCTGTAAGCAGATGTATTGGCATACTTTTCGGCTTTCTTCAATGTTACGAATAAGATATCGTCATCACCATATTCCTGATCCCAATATCGCAGCGCAGTGTGAACTATGTCTTGTAGAGCTTGGACCATGTTTCCCTTTCTTGATCCAACTCTCTTCTCCTACTCCAATCCATACCTCGCTTCCTGAACGCCTCTTTTACACTGTCTTCCCAGGATATGTATGGTCTCTGTTCTCTCTTGATCTATTCTAAGAAGATGTCCAAACCATCTTAGCTTGTGCTCCTCTAGAATGGTTTCAGCCGGTTTGACCTCGAGGCTAGTCCATACAGTGGCGTTTCGGCCCCTATTTCTTCTGACCTTTCCCTCGACCTTCCGAAGGTATCGCATCTCCATGGCTTGAATTCGACTTTTGTGTTTCGAGGTGAGGGTCCAAGATCCTGAGGAGTACGAAAGGATAGGGAGAAATGTCAATTTGTAGATTGCTACTTTAGTTCGCTTTGTTATCTCTCTTCTGCCCAGAAATCCCCTCCGGAGAAGATAGATCACTCTGCCAGCTGCTCCGATTCTTTTACTCACCTCTTCATCAACATAACCACTTTCGTTGAGATGAGCACCCAGGTACTGGAAATTATCTACCTGCTCCAATCTCTCACCACTTACTCTCATCACCCTCATTATTCTCCGGGGCTTCTTCCCTATGCTCATACATTTAGTTTTTCCCGGGTTAATCTTCATGTTTATCGTGGCTATTTCTTCCTGGAGGATGTTGATGTTGTATTGGAGATCTCGATCGTTGGCAGCTAGCAAGACCAGGTCGTCAGCAAACGTCAGCACAGAGAATCTTGTCGGTTGCAGTTTTCGGTGTCCTAACTGGAACTGCCTCATCCTTAGTTTAGCCTTTTTAAGTGCCATGTCTAAAACTATTATGAACAGTAGCGGGCTTAAGCTACAACCTTGGCGAATACCTAATGTCGTCTCAAATTCTTCTGAAGTGTTGTTCATGGTCCTAACAACATTTCTGGTCTTGTTATAGAGACTCATCGCAGAAAAAATCGTTCCATGATCGGTCCCTCTTTCAGACAATGCCCGCTCTATATCTTCCTTCCTCACTCTGTCGGATGCCTTTTGGAGGTCCACAAAGCAGACAGAAAGCTCCTTATTCTTTTCGACCGTCTTTTCTGTAATTTGGCGCATTGTGAAGATAAGATCTTGCGTACTTCGCTGCCCTCTGAAGCCGTATTGTTCTTCCACGAGCTGACTATCCACCAACCTTCTTACCCTTGTCTCCAGTATTCTGGAATAAACTTTAATGGGTACACTGAGAAGCGATATTCCTCGATGATTCCCACACTCTCTATTATCTCCTTTCTTATAAATGGGCACGATCACTGCCACTTCCCAGTCTTTCGGAATTTTCTTTTCCTTCCAAATCAGGTTCAGAAGATGGAGGAATATCTCTCGGCCTTTGCTACCCATGAACTTAATCATTTCGGGACTGATTTCATCAAGACCTGCTGCCTTGCCTAGCTTGATCTTGTCGATGGTTTCTTGCAGTTCTTTCTCACTCTTCGACCCAAACATTCTCCACCGCTCTGAGTCTCACACATCTCTACATCTCTTCCCTTAAGCAGTTTTTTAAAATAGTCCCTCTATCTTTCCACAATCAGTTCCTCCTGCCAGATGATCTCCCCATTGTTATCTTTGATTCCTTTTAAGTGAAGTCGGTCGGTCCCTCCTCATTCCTTTGAGGACTTTATAAAAGATTTTCTGATTTTCCTTGGCATTTTCCTCAAATTGTTGACAAAAATCCTCCCAAGATTTCCTTCTTGCTTCAAGCACTTTTAACTTGGCATCTTTTCACCGATCTTTGTATACTTGGTGAGCTTCGGGAGTTTCAAGACTTAGATGTTTCTTCCAAGCTTTCTTCGTTACGAATAAGATATAAAGAGTGAAAAACTACACTGGAATTTTTGCATATTTATATTTGTATATACATTCGTGGTCATAGAAATTGAATCACCATTAGATTCTTAGGTTGACCATTGAATATTATTGTTTTTCTTTACTTATTGAGGTTACAAGAAAACTTAAATGATATTTGTCAGTTCATTTTTAACTAATGCCAGGATAAAAGCTGTAATTATGAGCAGTTTGTCATTTTAAAAAAAACTGTGTTCGTCAGAAAATATTGATATTGCGTAAAAAAAGGGGAAAAAAAGCACTATGTAGTGAAAGATGAGAACAAACAGAAAATTTGACAGCTTAATGGTGCGATTGCTTTAGAATATCGTTTCAAAACTGGCAAAGAAAAGATCTTGAAGAAAGCAATCTGGTAAATACAATTTTTACTGGGTGATACAATTTCTATACATTCGACTGTATGCGTTTGTGTAATTCTTTGTATGTAACTATCGTAGTATATTTGAAGAATGTTTAATAAAATAATAGAACAATTTAAAAGTGGACAAAATATATAAATTAATTGAAAATCAAAAATATCATAAAGGAAACAGAAATACTTGAGACATGGTGGATGAAATATTGTGTTGGCAAATAAGCCCTCTCGGTTTTTCAGGGTGAAATAAAACTCAGTGTACTAAAGACATAAAATTTATTTTAATCTACAATATATTGACCATTATTTAATGACATTTTCCCATCTTCCCACTAGCTGCATAATGCCATGCTCATAGAATGTCTGGAGTTTATTGTTAAAAAACTGATCCAAGTGGTTTTTGATGTCCTCTTTCTCTTGAAATTTCTTTCTATTCATGGAGTTCTGCAGAGACAGGAATAAGTGGTAGTAACTTGAAGCTAGGTCTGGTGAATAGGTCTAGGTAGGGTGGGGCAAAAGGTCCCATCCAAGGCTCAATAATTTATTGCGAGTGATGTGGGGCCTAGCGTTGCCTTGGTGGAACACAACACCCTTCCGATCATTCATAACTCTTCAAGATGTTCTCCATATCGATGTTACTATATCTGTTGGAAAGCTGAATTATTACTCTTCAAAGCCGTATGAATGTTTTTTTTTTATTTAATGCCTACATAACAAATACTCTACTACTACTAACAAACAAAAACTCTTTATAGGTTTTTATTTTTTATCTCCATTTGTAGTTTGTTTACGAAGGTCCTGTTGATGTCATTTTATGTAGTTTATGTGGCCTTAAATTCCTCCTAAATGTTTTGTAGATAGCTAAAGTCTTATTGAAGTTATAACATTTTTTGTGATTTTCGAAAAAAAAAATCATATGAGGGAACCAAATATTAAGGCTAGAAACATAGCCGAGCTTGTGCAAATGGCTTGTGTTTGAAACATTTAGGGTCATAGCAATCTCTCGCACTGATTGGGTGGGATTTTGATCAACAATGGCCATAACATTGCTAGTTTCAATTATACGTATCAATCATGTGGGTGACCACACCATTGAGCATCATCGATATCAAAATTTCCTGAAAGAAATTTGACAAACCAATTTTGACAGGTGCGTTCGGTTAAGGCATCATCCCCATAAACAGTGCAAGTTTTTCTATGAGCTTCTGCAGCACGCTTACCTTCTTTAAAATAATACAACAAAATATGCCGATTATGAATGATATTTTCTTTCATATTCACAGTGCAATAGGAAACACAATACTAAGCTAGTTTCAACAAGCGAATTCCCGCGGGTGAACATTGCTGTCTGCTCTTAATTCCCATAATAGCAACATCCTTTCTCCTGAAACTCCTAAATACTAGCCAACAGATCCTAACCGTAATCCTGACCTCCTTGACTTCTTCATTCACAAAAGCCAAATAAAAGCTAGAGCCGCTAAATTTCTCAATTTCACGGCTCGACGACCTTTCCGGATCTCCTATCCCCAAATTATCTCCTCCCTCATTCATCAGAGGCCCAGTCAACTGAAACCTTTTCCGTCAAACAATAACAGATGCAATAGACCTCAGAGTATCCCTAAAGACCCCTCAAGACCTGGATAATGCAGTCAGTTTCTTCACCACCTTGATCCAACTAGCAGTCTGGACTGCATCCTTACCACTCCCCTCCAAAAAATCCCTTAAAAAGAATCCCTTGCTCCAAAACCTTACTGACCTTCTTAAATCCTAACGCCAATCTAGGACCCTCTGGCAAAGAACCAGGCATCCTGATGATCGGAAATTATATAATTACTATTCCAAACAGGTTAAAAAAGAACTGGCTACCTTTAGATCCCAATCCTACAATTCCTACCTTTCTTCCCTCTCTACCGATGACAACTCCTTCTGGAAAGAGACCAAAAAAATCCTTAAATACCAATCTATTTCCCACCCACTCCGACGAGATGATGGAACCTGGGCTTCGTCAGATGAGACTAGAGCTGAAGAATTTGCCAAACATCTATCCAAAACATTCGCTCTCCACACCGAACTCCATTCCACCCACACTGCTGAAGTTAAAGAACTCCTCTCTTCTCCGATTCCTCTCTCCTTGCCTCCTAAAGCTGTCAACCCCTCTGAGGTCCTTATAAACAACTTGAAACCTTGAAAATCCCCTGGACATGATCTCCTTACTTCCCAGACCCTTAGACAACTTCCCAAAAAAGCAACGATATTCCTCACATACCTGTATAACTGTTCCCTCCGCACAACTCACTTTCCTCTGATATGGAAACACTCCATTATTATCCAATTCCCTAAACCAGGTTAACCTGTTAATAATACCTCATCCTATAGACCAATAAGCTTACTTCCGATCCTCTCAAAAATCTTTGAAAAAATCCTTCTCAAACGTATCCTACCCATTATCGAAACCCACAATATCCCCTCTCATCAGTTTGGATTCCGTTCATGACATTCCACTGTCAACAAGGCCTCCGCGTTGTTGACCATATATCCTCTGCGCTTGAAAGCAAGCAATATTGCACTAGTGCCTTTCTGGACGTAGCGCAAGCTTTCGACCGGGTGTGGCACGATGGCTTGATTTTCAAGCTCAAAACTCACTTACCTCAATCCTTGAATCTAATCCTCAAATCCTACCTCTCAAATCGTTCCTTTCAAGTCCACTGCGGCACTGAATTTTCCAACTATTATCCAGTCTAGGCTGGTGTTCCACAAGGCAGTGTCTTGTGCCCAGTTCTCTACATCCTTTTCACAGCTGACATTCCAGCCCATCCTAATACCCTTCTAACAACATTTGCTAACGATACCGCCATCCTATCTTCCCACCCAGACCCTGAAACAGCATCTCTAAACCTTCAAAGACACATCTCCCTAATAGAGCTATGGTGCAAAAATTGGGGCATCAAGATCAATGAATCCAAATGCAAGCATGTCACCTTTTACCCTCCGACACAGATCCTGTCCACATATCCTTTTCAACTCAGTACCTCTTCCCATCTCAGACACAGTTCGGTATCTTGGATTCCTTTTAGACAAAAGACGAACATGGAACCCACATACCAGACATAGAAGACAAGAGCTTAACCGACGACTTGGTCAGTTATACAGACTATTAATATAAAAGACCATACTGAAACCCATCTGGACCTAAGGACTTGAACTGTGGGGGACAACTAAATTTTCAAACATCAAACGCATCCAATCCTTCCAGTCTAAAGTCCTCCGTATAATAGTCAATTCTCCTTCTTATGTTATGAACAAAACCTTACATCATGACCTTAACATCCCTTATGTCCTTGACGTTATTCCATCCCGATTTTCAAATCTTCATCACAATCTAATCCATCATCCTAATCCCTTAGCACAATCCTTATCCAGTTTCAGTCATCCCTACAATCCTCCTCGAAGGTTGAAGCGGCAGTGGCCTCGAGATCTTTTGTAACGACGTTATTGGAGTCCTGGCGATGGCCAACTTCTCCACTCAAGTAATAAGCGTATGTGGCTTTAGTGCCCTCTCTTAGTCTCCACTGGATTCCCATCCTAGTGATGCGGCTGAAAGAGAAGCACTGGGATCTCTTGGAGTCATGCCTTATCCTCCACACGTGGGGGAAAAGGCCCGACTCGGAGCTCCCTAGGCTGACTGTAAATATTGTAACCAAGATTAAGATAGCACTGGAAACAAAACTTACTCTACTCTCTTTTGTTTCCTGAGCCAGATGACTAATTGATATTTTAGCATGTTCATGTACTCTTACATCTTATTGTATCTTGACTATCTTTTCTAGATGTTTGGATGTGGCATGCCATACTAGTGTATATAGAATAAATATATTTTTTTGTTATTTTTATTATCTTAAATATCTTCCTATTTATCTTTAATTGTATATACTAATTATGTTTGAATTCCCTCTTTTTCCTTGTATTTTATTTCTTTTTATTGTACATAGCATTAATTCTGTAAATATTTCTTTCTGTAAATAGATCTGTTAACCTTTTTGCTGCTTTATAAAAAAATATCCAAGCCAGGCACCCAACAAATAAAAATTCTTGTGGAAAATTATATTTATTAAAAATTATTTTATTATCTTTTTATTTTATCCCTTTTTTTGGTCATAGTATGAATGTGTTTTTATTTAATGTTGTATCATGATTTATTCTGTTATTCCAAATTTTATTTTATTTTGTTATATTTTTTTTTTTTTATTGTATATATGGTATGTTTGTATTTAATTCATCCTAAATACTCAATGCTCTTAATTAAGGAAAAATGTATTTTTTCTAAATAAAAAAAAAATTTCAACGAGAGTTAACAGATATAGTTGTTGACATATTACAAACAGGATAAACAATCCACTTTAGGGATTAATTCATCAGATAATAAGTGTATCATAGTGACATAAAAATAAACAGAAAAATCAAAAGGACTTATTTGCCACCCCAATAACTAGAGTATATTAAACAAGTTACAGTATTCAAGAATTTATTAAAAGACTCATATGTGCAGATAAAAATACAGATAATATGCACAACTCTGCAAGTATCAATCAAGATCTTTAGAGCCATTTAAATTTTGTAGGTAAAGGCTAAGAACATCTCTTCCCTCCCTAGTGCTTATCAATATGATACCATTTGAAGAAATAATTATAGAGGTAACCAATATTGTCCCTTAACGATTGAACATTTTTAACTTTATTTAATTTAATTTTTAACTTGAAGGTAAGCTCCTATTAGTACTTCCTTATTTTTTCAGACAACTGGGTTAGTAAGTTGCATTAGTTTAGGACAGTTAGGTCTGTTATCATATCAGTTTTACCTTTTTTAATATTACACCAAAATATCTGGTCAGTTATGTATTACTGTGTGGTCCACAATACTTTTATCATCCCAATAAACATTTTAATTTGCCACATTATCTCTGTGGCATAACTATAGTTGGATATATTATGGTATAGAACCACAGTTTTTCCCAATAATCCCAACTTCCTACAGATATTTTTGTGGCATATGTTTGCCACATTATTGTCTCATCAAATAGACGGACCCAACTTTCAGTATGAGACTTCAAGAAGAGGCGACATTTATCTGTGACAAGATTTTCCTTTAGGATATGCCCTATAAGCCCTAGTTTTTATGACTTTGCCTTACATAACCAAGTTTCTGTTTCATAGAAGATTTGCCCTATCTTTAACCAATCAACTGAGGGTTCTTTATAAATTTCATACTCATGCAGCTAATAATAAAACCTGACATATAGTTCTTTCTCCTTTCAGACTGCTAAATGATTCTCACTTCTTATTTCATGCAAACTGCGTGGGACACAAGTCTACATCTTTTAATAATTACATTTAGGACTATGCTGAACATTCCTGAACTCATTGAGAATGAGTCTCCAAACTAACCTTGACCCTGCTATTATATCCTTTGTTGTACATGTTGTAAGTTGGATTAACTTGACTAGCATGTCCATCTCTCTCATAGCTCGGTATGATTCCTTTCTGATGAGTGCATAAACAGCTTTATAGTCTTTACTAAAAATACTCCTACATTAATATTCATTAATTATATTGTAAATTTATTTAAACATGGGTGTATATTTGATCTGTGGGTCCTTTAAACAAGCATAGCATAGCTTTATTACATGGCTGAAAGGGGCTCCAAAGCCAACTAAACCGTATTGGGGTTGTCGATTCAGAGACATGTTCACTATACCGACAAGGATCTATGACACCCAATATCTAGACGAGTCCTGGACAACGGCACATTAGATCCAAAGCTAAAACTGAGTGTAAAGTATAAGGACTACTAGAAGTCGCATGACCGAAACGGCTCAGGACTAACAAGACAAAGGAAAAACAAATCTTTGTGTGAATATTAAATAATTAATGTCATTTAATACAATAGTTCTTTATTTTAATCTTTAAATTCTGGGCAAGTTGATAGTACGGTGTGATGTGATAATACTTTAACTATTAATAATTACTAAGAATGGTAAAAACTTTTACGTACATATATAAACCCATACATATATAATTTCCTTACACGAATCTAATTTTTTAAATTTATTTTTCATGATTTTCTTATGAGAGTAAGGTGCCAGTAAAGTCTCTAACATGTTAGAAAGTACTTCTATGGGTTTTGGCACAATTGCCATTAAAAATTTAGGAGCATTCAAATAAATGACCAATCATCAAGATGAGATACATTAAATACACTTTAAAATTTGATGGGAAGAAGGAAAGAAAAAATACAAATTCAAAGTTACATAAAATTTAATGAACCTTAAATTACAAATTTAACTACATATTAAACTCTAAAAAGAGTAATTGCACTTAATAGGAACAAGTTTCTTCAATCGGTCAGATTGGATCAGTCAGAAGCAGTCCTTCTGCTTCACATTACATCTAAGAAAATCTATACGCACACATTAAAACACGTTATTCATTTCCCAGCATTACTGCTTAAGTTTAGAATGTCATTTGTCTAGTTACAGAATATTTTGGATATACAGATAAATGCCATTTTATGCTTTTACTTTTTACTTTACCTTGTAGGAAAGAGGATAATGTTCATTAAGAAAATAAAAAACAACATAATGATAACTAGACAAAAAACTATGATAACTACACACAACTGATGATAAATTAAACATTTGCTATATTTCTGTAACACGGGAATATGAGTGAATAACATTTAATAAAAACAATTAAGCGCTACACCGCGATTGACTTTCTCTTGATATCTGTAAAGTGAAATAAAGTGAAATTGATATGCAGATGGGACCAGTAGTGTTAATTCCTAGTTGGGAATAATTTTCTGTTTATTAGTGGGGTAGCGTTAAAAGTAAAGATAGAACGCCGGATGAATCCTTAATGGGGACAGCCTTATTTTCAGGTTTAAACAGCTTATCAGTTTCATGTTTCCATTTGGATTACTATTTAAGTAGCTGTAGGAATGTGAGTATACATAATATTCATCACTATAATACGATATGTAATATCCTGTAATATTGTTTACAAACCTAAGGGGGGAGCCTTATTATTTATAAGATCATTAACTGCAATGATGCCCTCTGAAGTCTGACATATACTTGAAGCTGCGGTAGCAGACTCTACAAATATATCTCAAGGATCGCCTAGGGCTCCATGAGTCGTATACGTATACGTATCTCAGCAGGGGCTGGTTTTCCTGTGGGTTTGTCCTATAAAATAAAATTAAAATTGTGATAAATATTAATTTTGACTACATTATGTATATTCTAACTTGAATTTTTCTATTATATTAAACAAATCTAAAACATTTGTTACATAAGGGAAGCTAGGAAAGTTTTATTCATATTTCATAATCACGTTTACGCATAGGCGCCGGAACTTAAGAAATATTAGGGGGGTAACAAGACATAGGTAACACGATAGCCCTGGAGCCAGGGCCCAAAAATCGACCTGATCGCAGGCGAAGGTTTGATTGTAAATTACGAAAGTGTATGTTATTCTGATTAAAAAAAACCTTGTCTGCCGTTCCAGAGCCGCTGCTTTCAAAAATGGCGGCTGATTTAAAGAATATTAGGCCAGTAATTTGAGGATCAAAACGGGAACTCCATTGCGAAAAATGTGAAAAAAGTTCTTATTTTTTTAACTTGTATATATGGGTTTAGACATGTAAAAAACAAAATTGCTAACTCGGGCCACCAAGGGAAAACTTTTTACAGCCAAAAAAGTCAGATTTTTTTCGAAATTTTTGTTTTTTTCACCTATAACTCCTAAACAATGCATCAAATCGAAAAATGTGTTCTTTAATAAATTAAAGGACGTTAATTTTTGCGTCAAACGAGTATATAAACTTTATAATTTGGTTACGCGATAAGGTATAAAACCACGGTCAACCAACGCTGAACTTTACCAAATTTGTCAAAAACTCAGACAAATTACTATAAATGGCCCTGTAACTTGGAAATGAGTTCCCTAAGTGGAAAAACCCATAGAATCAAAGTTGTAGAGCATCAAATTTTGCGTCCATTGAGTACTGACATTTTTATTTTAGGTCAATTATATATCTTGAATCGGGATTCGTTAGTCCTTTAGAAAATTCGGAATCTTTCGGCACATTGTTTACCAAAATCTTTTGCTTTTGAGAGGTGGAAAAGAAGCTTATACTGCATGTAACAGACTCTAAATAAAACTAACTCAGTAGAACAGACACCCATACTGTAGACATGTTGAAAATCACGTTCACCTTCATTACCCATTTCTAACCATCGGGATATTACCGATTTTGTTCGCAGTAACTTACCTACATTAAATTAGTTGAT
Organism: Nezara viridula; assembly: GCA_928085145.1. Taxonomy (NCBI): domain Eukaryota; kingdom Metazoa; phylum Arthropoda; class Insecta; order Hemiptera; family Pentatomidae; genus Nezara; species Nezara viridula. The sequence continues at coordinate 82,940,446 of OV725078.1, forward strand.
ACTGAGTATACGCGAAATTTGATGCTCTACAACATTGATTCTATACGTTTTTCCTCTTAGGGAACTCATTTCCAAGTTACAGTGCCATCTATAGTAATTTTTCTCAGTTTATGATAAATTTGGTAAAACTCAGCTTTGGTTGACCGTGGTTTTATACCTTACGGCGTAACCAAATTTAATGTTTATGTAATCGTTTGACGCAAAATTTAACGTTCTTTAATTTGTTAAAGAATACATTTTTCATTATGATGCATTGTTTAGGAGTTATAGGTGAAAAACCAAAAAAATATCGAAAAAATCTGACTTTTTTGGCTGTAAAAAGTTTTCCCATGGTGGCCCGCGTTAGCAATTTTGTTTTTTACATGTCTAAACCCATATATACAAGTTAAAAAAATAAGAACTTTTCTCACATTTTTCGCAATGGATTTCCCGTTTCGATCCTCAAATTACTGGCCTAATATTCTTTAAATCAGCCGCCATTTTTGAAAGCAGCGGCTCTGGAACGGCAGACAAGGTTTTTTTTAAATCAGAATAACATACAATTTCGTAATTTACAATCAAATCTTCGCCTGCGATCAGGTCGATTTTTGGGCCCTGGCTCCAGGGCTATGACAATAGTGTTCAATACATAGGAGGAGGAAGAGGAAATTGAACGTCATTCAATCATGCTAGATGAAGGAGCATCTCAGTAATCAGTTATTTATATTATAATTATTATCAATACGGTTTACTAAACTTTATGTGAATTATTTCCAAGTATTGAAGGAGTTCTAATTCTAAATATTGAAGGAGCTGGCCTTACTTCATAAAATTTGGAGGAGGGGCAGAAAGTTCCTTCCTTCCCCCCTCCAACACAATGCTGACGCCTATGCGTTTAAGGTCAATTCAAATGAAAATATGACAATTGTATGATAGTAATTTTTCTTATCACTATCATTTTGAGAGTGAATATGTAGTTTTTTCTCTTACACTTTCGAGTTTTCAAATTTCTAATCCGCAAATAATTTGTTGAAACTTCTTTTTTTAAACTAAAGTAAGTTAAATTGATGCACGAACATTGATTTGAACATTGAAAAAAATTGATTTAGCATATTTTAGAATTGCCATCCACTTGCTTAAATAAAGTAAAACGACCAGTTTATAAATTACAATTAATTCATCTATTATAAATTATTTTATTTTTAATTCAATAAAACAGCAAATGAATGCGAAAACTAGAACATCTTATATTATTTATTTTTGTGCTAAGGTTTTACATAAGAAAATAAATAATAATAAGTTTTCTGAAAAATTATTTATGTTTTTAAATTGTATGTATACATTTTCCTTAAAATTAATTAATTAAACTATTCAACGATGTAAGCAATTAAATTAAATCATTTCATAATTTCGGCTCAAATATGCCAATTTTCCTTCATTTAAAACCTTATTTATTGAGTAGTCTAGCATTTTGTCAATTGGACAATAGTTATAGAGAGGTAAGTCCACATTCACACTCTATATGCATACAAATATAAAATAAAAAAAAGCAAAATAATGATTAAATAATAATCAAAAAGTATATATAATAAATAAAAATAAAAATACTTAAAAAAAAAAGCACCTAATCCTAAATATAAATGGACAATCCTCCGAAACCTCTCTATCATTAGCTGCAAAACTTCTACACTTTATCCAGTAGATCTGAACGAACTAAATTCCATTTTCGCTGAGCATATCTTTTATGAATTTCCATCTGACATCTCACTTGTTTCCATCACTGAAATCTTCTTTGGCCCAGATAGGTTTTATTTTATTGATATTTTTCCAACTGACCTGCCTTCTGCTATCTTTAAATCCAAAATGGCTATGAACCAGAACAAATACCTGTTAAAATCATCAAACTTGGCAAAAGGAGGCATCCCAACCTTACTTCCTATACTTTTACACATCTACAATTTTTCCCTCCAAAATTCTATTTTTTAAAGTCAGGAAACATAGTCATCGTCCGGCCATTTGATAAAGTTATTGCTCCTTCATCAGCTTCCGACGTCAGACCCATTTCCATTTTATCTAATTTATCCAAACCATTAGAAAGATTAATTCACTCTCAGTTGAATAACTTTCTCGTTTCCTCAATCCTTTAAATCCGATTTTCGTTCCCAGTACTCCATCCAATCTGCCTTGTTAAAGATTAATCAAGACCTCCAATCATCTATAGATAATCAAAAAATCTCTATCCTAGTAATTTTCGACTTCTCTAAAGCTTTTCATTCTGTCAATCGTAATATCGTCATTTCCAAACTTCAAAGCCTGCCCATATCGAATATCGCTTTAATATGGTTCCTCTCCTTTTTATCCAATCGCTCCCAGACAGTTGTTATTCCTAACAAATCCCTTCCCTCATCTCTTCAATTATCACGAGGTTTTCCTCAGAGCTCCTTACTCTCTCCAACCCTTTTCTCCATTTATATTAGCGACCTTCCTGACTCCATTCATACTCACGCTATCACTTATATGCAGACGATCTTCAAATTTACCTATCGTTCCAACCTTCTGAGATGCCTGAGGCTATCCGAAAATTGCCAGAGCATATTGAGTGTATCCTCAGATGGGCAGAAAAAAATTAACTGAAGCTTAACCTAGATAAAAAATAAGGCAATCCTCATCGGTTCCAGGCACCTCATTAGTTCCCTTCCTTTCTCTCCTCTGCTTTACCTCAATAACCGTCCCACCATTTCTATCCAACAGTCAAAAACCTCGGAGTGATCTCAGATCAGAACCTCTTCTGGAATAATCGCGTTTTTCATATTACCCAAAATTTCATAACTATCCTCAACCAATTCCTACGATTCCATGATTATATTTCTATAAAAACCAGACAGCTCTACACGGAGCTGCAACAAATGTTACAAGACATCTCTTGTTTTCTTCCACTTTGACTATGGTTTCTTGGTGTACGGAGGGCTATCCACAAGACTGGAGGCGAGACTGAAAAGGCTCATGAATTCCTTCATAAGTTTTATCTTTGGGATTCCAAGGCGTTCCCTTGTCCCCAGCTTATATACCGAGTTGAAGTGGCTCTATCCCCTACTTCCCGACGGCGATTCCTTCTTGCAATTTTGCCTTTTCAAGTCTTCAGAACCAAAAACCCTCCCTACATCCTAGAACTCCTTACACTACTTTCCTCTATCCACTCCCTTAATACCACATCTCAACCTATAGATCTATATGACCCCTTCCATAAAACCACTTCCTACAGCAAACTCTTCGTCATTCGTGCTACCTTCTTTTGGAACTCCTTACCTATCTCCATAAGTCTATACGTATCTATATACGTCAAACTACGTCTGGAAATTCCTTCAAACAACTCCTATTTCACCATTCAAACTTTCGTAAGCTTGTAACAATTTTTAGGTTTGTAATTACAACAACTAACTAATAAGAGTCAATTTATTTTCATCAATTTACTTTTTCTTAGTATTTTTGGTATATAGTTTTATTTTTCTTAGTATTTTTTGTATATAGTTGTATTTTTTTGAGTATCTTTTTTATATACTTGTATTTTTCTGAGTATTTTTTGTATATATTTATATTATATCTACATGCCAGAATGATGTATATATATTTTTTGAACTCTGCTATGATTCTAAGGGTACTTATATTCCAGAATAAAATTATTCTGCCTCAAATTTCGACAGCGAAATAAGAGCAATTTTATTGGCACTGAAAGCCTTGTCACACTTAGATGCCAAAAATCTCGTATTGTTTGTTGATTCAAAGGCGGATATTTTCGCTGTGCCACAGCTAAATGACTCTTTTGCTCATGATATTCCGAAGTCTCAAAATATCATAGAGGAACTACTTCTTCGAGGAACAGAGGTATTCTTTCAGTGAATACCAAGTCACTGTGGTCCCCATAGAAACGAAATGGCTGATAAACTCGCCGAGGAGGGCTCCACATTGAACCAGCCAGAAAATGAAATATCATATCAGGGAGCCAAAAAGGAAATAAATAAGGCCAGTGAGGCTCTATTACTGGATTCCGTAAAGAGCTGTATTGCGGAAAAGCAGTGGAGAAATGTATTTAATGAAGCGGAGTTCCCATGAACCTGCCAAGAAAGGAGGCTGTGGCAGAGTTCCGGATGATAACAGGCCACGACTACCTTAGGAAGCACCTGCATAGACTAGGAATAGGACCACCCCTCCATCTCCGGCGTGAGCAAACTGCAATGTGTCTTCACGAGCTAATGAGAAGATCGAACCCAGAGTTTTGGAAAAAATACAGAATCCCAACTCAACGGCTCAAGGCACAAGAATCTGTCATGCTAAAGGCGAAGGCTTTGCTTGAAGAAAGAGGGCTGGACTGTGAAGAAAGGGAGCCATTTATACAGGCACAGTTCCCAATCTACAACCACGCAAGCAGGGTATAGCTGTAAATCCTCCATAAGGTGGATAAAAAAGAAACACCAGACTATAAGCTAAAAGCAATAGCACTAGAAACTATAGCTCAAACGTGCCCTCGTCAGGATTGGCTTCACATTTATACCGATGGATCAGCTGAATAAGCCGTTAAAAATGCTGGGGCAGGGGTTTACTCGAGAGAATTTCAGTTCAGGTGGGTGAGGATTGTATGAATTTTTACATATAGCAGCGATCCTCATAGCCCCAAGAACACTATCAGAAAGGCAAGTACAGAGCGCTGTTCTCTTTGGCGACTCTCAAACAGCAATCCTAGCTATTCCTGACGTGAATAAATGTCTCTCAAGTGCTATCTTGTAGTGCAAATCCCTCCTCTATGATCTAAAACTCCGAGGCACCAATGTGGTCCTACAGTGAATTCCGAGCCATTGAGGTATTCCAGGAAATGAGGAACCAGATAGACAGGAGAGGAGCAAAATTGCCTCAAACAATCCATTCAAAATCTTACGATTCAATCCGACGAATGGTGAAGATGGTAGTGAAGGAGAAAACAAAAAATATACACAAAGACAATGTGGAAGGGAGATGTTATGAATTGAATATTTGGTGGAAAACCCGATTCCAGCTGATCTACCAAGAAGAGATGCAGTAGCTTGCTTTCGCCTGGCCACTGGTCACGACTATCTACGAAGTCAACCTACACATGATAGGCGTGGCTGAGGTTTCTAGGTGTGAATTATGTGAAGCAAAAATGGATGCAGACCACCTAGAAAAATGTCCTGCTTTGACGGACATAAGAAATAAAAAATTCGTGAATGATTGTATAAAAAAATCAAACTTATACTCGGATTGTCAAATGACCAATGACTGTGACATAAGAAAAATACATTGCACTCTATGTAATTCGGGAGCACATATAGACGCAGCGCATTTAGGTGTATGCTCGCGCTTGTTGAACATAAGAGATACCACGTCGTCCAAATCGGAATGGTACGGAGCTACATGATCTCTGATGGCGAAAGCCGATAAAGTGAGGCATAGTTAAAAAAAAAAAAAAAAAAAAAAAAAAAGGAATAAGATTAATTTTCATTTCATTTCATAAATAACACAATCCAATTTAAAAAAATATATATATCAACTTAAAAATTTCAACAGTACAATGATAGAACCATGACAAATATACTACATTTCTTCTACCCAAAATCACCCCAATTCCTCCTCCCTGTCATCTGATTTTTATCGCAGAGTAAAAAGAAAATAGCCCGGAGATCTGCTGCATCACCATTAAGTAATTAAGGTCTTTATCAAGTAACATAAAATAAAAATTAAAACAACTGAACAACTACATCAAATTAACTAGATATGCTACTACGCAGTTGCAAATGGTGTAAATGAATGAACTAAAATAAAAACTTACATATTTATGTCAATGGCTATACGATTCTCTAAGTTGTACGCTGAAAGTTGTCTTCTAGGGATTTCCTTTGTTGATGTGACCGGATCTTCTGAAACTATCAAAAAAGTTTTAGAACTTCTTTCTACTCAAAGAAGTAGACAAAATTTTAATTTAAAAAAAAGTTGTGATTAAATCATAATATAGAGGAGCTTATGCTCCCTTCTCAATATCTTATGAAGGTCTTCATCTTTTCTTTATAACCTCCATAGCCGCCGCACCTCCTCTTTCTTTAAAACCCATAGAGAGGATTATTTGTGCGTTATGGCTGTATAATGGGTTTATGATTTCGGTTTATGTTCTCATATTATTTGATAGGCTCCGTCTTGGTCTGTTTAGATGACAGTTCCCATGCCAACAATCATTGGATGGCAGGAACTGAGTAATAAAACACTTGAAACTAAACTAGCCATGAAAAAGATACCTAGATGGTGAGGGGTGCACCTCATTCCGGGGACCTAGCAGCACTGTCTCCAGTTCCCATCTTCTAAAAGTGAATCCCTAACTAACAGACTATGAAGAGAGGAGAGAGGAGCAGAATGTTATTTTGCTGTTTTATACATATCCTCAGCCTTTGACAGCGTCTGGTCTAAACGTTCTCCAGCAACAACAGAGATGTGTAGCATATAGCAACTTATAGACCCTGTTACGGTGCTACCTCAAAGACAGGCGAATCAAGATAAGACGCAGTTCCTTTGAAGCAGAAACTTCCACAGAGTGGGTATTCCCACAGGGATACATTCTAGGGCCGGAAGTGAGTCTTTACAGAGTTGTTAGGAGTATTAGAGGAGGATAAGTTTCCTGCTACTGCCTTAGTGGATATTTATGCTGCAGAAGTGTCATCCAACAGTAGAGCTGTCTTAAAGGAAGAAGCAGAGAGGTGGCCAAACAGAGGATTTAACTAAGTAAGGTGTTACATCTTCTACCTTTACTCTGATCACGTTTATCTTCAGGGTAAATCTACAGAGACTGCATTGCATTTTCTAGTTGTAAGAATAGAAAAGGTACTAGTAATCCATTTTAGGAATCTTCAATGTTGAAGGGGCATTTGACAAAATGAGACCTGGATACATTCTGCAAAGCTTTAAGATTTATATTTATAAATCTTAAAGCTATGCAGACCCACAGTCAATCAGACCTACAGTCAGTCAGATGGGTGCCTATGTACTGCAAATAGAAATGTTTCAGAAAAAGGTATCAGAATACATGCACAAACAAAAAGGAGATGCATAGGCGCCGACTACTAGGCTATGCTAGGGGCCTTGAGCCCCCTAACGCTGCCCTGGAGGGGCCTCAGCTCCTTCCCCCCTTCCCACAATTGCTATTGTATGAATTTCATAAACATATCGAACTTGTACATTACAATTTTATTACAAAGGACTGTATCTATCTACTAGCAGATATAATTTGTTTAACGGTGTCCTACTTTGGATTCATAAAGTCACCAAAACTGTAAAATTAATCATATGTTAAAATACTGTACTGTTTTAGTATAAACTATTTTATGTGACAACACTTTTTTGTTATTAGGAAGGGCTTGAAACAACTCAATACCTATAAGAGATGCTATTTTCTCATATAGGCATATATTATATATTGCATATAGGCACATAGGATATACTCCAAACAATATCCCCACTCTCCCAGACCTCCTACCCCGTGATTATATGGTTTGTCCCCCTCCCCTCCAACAATTTACATAAGTCGGCGCCTGTGAGGAGGTCACCATGGTCACCATTATCCTTGGAAAACTGACACCACAGCAAGTCATTGCAGCCCAGAAGCAAGGGTGCACTCAGGCAGCCACTCTGGAGGAAACAGCAAAGATGTTTATTAAAGTGACATATCCCAGAGATGATCGATCACAGGATGATAATGACCATGCATTTGTGAGAAGAGCCACGGTATACCCACCTGGGATGGACCTGTGACTATCATGGGACATTTGTTACCTCCATAGGCAAAAGACTGGCCGGGCCCCAGGTTTAGATGCGATTGATGCGGCAATGCTCAAGAATAGTATTCCCTATTTAGAGATTAGGCTGCTTGCGATTCTCAACGACATCCTAGATAGGGGATATTTTCAATAAGCGGGAAAATCGCTGCTGTCAGACTCGGAAAGGTAGAGATAAGGACAAGCAACTTGCCAAATAATACAGGCCTGTTTGTCTCCTCCCTGTAATGAGCAATATATTGGAAAACCTGGTGATCTTAAGCCTTCGGCCAATCTTATCAAGATCGAGCCATCTACGGCAATATGGATCCACTAAAGGAAAGGGAATCGCAGATGCCATATTGAAAGTGCGTAGAAGAAAGAGTGGAAAGGTATGTTATGCCTCTCCTGTTTGACATATCCTCTGCATTTTACAGCGTGTCGTGGCCGAATGTTCTTCAGCAACTCCAGAAATATGAAACTCCCAGTAACCTGTATGACCTAGTGAGAAGCTATCTCCAGGACCGGACATTGAAAATTAGGGGAGGATTCTTTGAAGTAGAAGACACCGTCGAGAGGGGCTGCACGCAGGGATCTGTTCTGGGCCCCGCCTTATGGAAGCTAGTCTTTGACGAATTGTTGGAGAAGCTCGAAGAGGAGTGGTTCCCTGCCATTACCTATGTTGACAATTTGGCCACCGTGGTGGCCTCATACAGCATAGTCGGTCTGAAAGCAGAAGCTGAACGATGTGCCAGTTTGGTTGGAAGATGGTGCGAGAGGAAGAAGTTGAAGAGGGCTACAACAAAGACCCAGGCAGTTCTCTTGAGGGACACGACTGACAGGGTTCATATTATGTTGAGTATAGAAGAAGAAAGGGTATGTCCAAGTGAGGTTGTCACATGCCTTGGCATAAAAATTGGTCGAAATTTCAAAGTGACTCCTCACTTGGACTATATGAGAACTAGAGTCACATTGGCTCTAAATGGACTCAGTCGTGTCAGAGGCGCCTTCTGGATTCTCAGATACCCAGCAACAATGACTATATACAAAGGAGTAGTTTTGGGTATTCTGTGATATGTATCCTCAGCTTGGAACCTAAACCTCTCGCACCGACAGAACAGTAGGCTACGATCGATTCAGAGCTTGGCTTTACTTCGGGTCACTAGAGCATATAGAACGGTATCCCATAAAGCAGTGCAAGTACTGGCAGGACCCCTCTCGATGAGGAGACTAGTACCTCTTTAAAATGAAAAGAGAAGATTCGGCGGATCTACCGGAACATCTAAAGATGAGAATTGATGAAGAACCAAGAAGATGGAAAATAATTATCAGGGAGGACACAGTTGATCAATGGAACCGGCGATGGATGGCAACTCCGAAGGTGGGTATCCTAAGAAAGTACTTCCCCACGGTCAAGTCACGATTAGATGCAAAATGGGTCCTCCCGAATTACTGGGTGTCTCAAATCCTCAAGGGACATGGGGGCTTTCGAGCGAAGCTCGTTAAACAGGGGAAGAATTGATCTGCTATGCCCCAATTATAATACATAATAATGCTAAACAAAATTTTAATTAAATAGATCTATACTACCAGCAGTGGCACACGCATACTGCTCAATACCCCACTGCTGCTACAACCCGTAAAGGCAAGGCTGGAAGAAAAAAAAAAAAAAAAGCATGGAGGGTTATGTAACCTAACCGTGATTATTTATAGTTTGCTGGTTCTGTTAAATTGTTATTGTTCCAAATAGGTTATTATTACAAATTACACCATTGTTGTTAAATTAGGTATATTTATTCATCAATACATCACAATAATTTTCTACAATGACTTGAGGATACGCACAAGCATTAGCGGAAGATGGCGAGATCCTCATCAAAGGTATGTTTAAAAACAAGGTAATAAACATACTCATATTAATAAATTATGTTATTTATCTTAATTAAAAAATGTTAATAAACACACCTCTGATAAAAAAAAATATCAAAATGATAGTAACATTGAATTTGAAAGAATTCAGGTACTATGTAATGTCGTTCAGAAGTGGCAGAAATATAATTATCAGACAACCCAGTTAAGGATGGAGTTGATATTTAATTTTAGGAAACGGAAATTGGACACCATCAAAACTCCGATTTTCTTAAGAAATCAATTTTCACTTCATGATAATCTAGTACTAAAATTGATATAAAAAAAAGAAAAAAAAAGAATATGGACTTGATTAGTTTTGGAATGGAATGCCTCTTATCTGATGACTAAAACAAGATCTAAATTGTATGCCATAAATCTTATGCCATCCAATACCGATGATGAGTTACATTTATAACAATCCCTATTATCAAAAATCATAAGCATTCTAAGTTTTATCTTTATTTTATAGGGAACATAATTTATAACAATCCCTATTATCAATAATCATAAGCATTCTAAGTTTTATCTTTATTTTATAGGGAACATAATTTCCTTTTAGATAACCACCAAGAAGACTTCAACAAGATTAATACAATAATAATTGTGAAAGAAGAAATAACCACTATGGTGTACAGTGAATACCAAAAAAACAGTCAATTTTTCCCAAGTTTTAGGTGTGTATAACACCGTTTCAGTGCAAATGATCCGGTAGTCTATGCAGATAATTATGACTTATTTTTTACAAAGCTTCAGCTATCAACAATAACGTTCTCGAAAAAGGATAAAAATTAGAAGTCTCCCGAAATAAAAATTGCGGCTAATCAAAACTTGAATGTTTAACCTTATTATAGTAATTGATTTTACTTCAAAATGATGCATCCTAGGGAAATTGTTTTTATTTTAAGAATTAAAGAACATAAAATTCTATGTCGAATTAGTAACTAACGTTATATTGGATTATGATCCAGAATTATATTCGAAATCTATCTTCAAAACACAGCAGTCCTTATTATATTTGCCTTGTTTCTTGAATGATTTGGTAAAACAGATTTATTATACTTCAACCAAAATCTTTATCCTAATAAACAAGATGCTATGGATAATTAAGAAATCGTGGTAAGTAATAAATCGGCCTGAAAGTAAATTAAGATACAACAAAATATATGAAATTAATAATAAATTCTTCTCAACAACGGCATCAGCCCAGATGGAAAATCGTTTCCGAGAGAAGACAGATTCATACACCTCGGTTCCAGAATAAACTAAAAAAATGAGCAACTGTCAAAAATATGTCAATTTATTGCAAGTGCGAACAGGGCTTTCTTATCTTAATTAATTCTTTTTTAGTGAGCACTTCCAACATAAGAGAAGATTCTTGAAAAATAGAAAAGAACATAAACTGCAAAAACACCACTAGGTAAAACCAAGTTTTGCTAAAGAGGTTTATTATTCCCCAGCCATATATTATGTATAGATGGGATTGTATATTGCGGAAAAATAGTATCAGTTAAAGTATTTTATTGAAAGATGATTCCCAATTATGCGAACAGATGCCTGCGTAAAAGGAAGATAACGAGATAATTGAAAGCCTAGAACAATTAACACTGTAAAAAAACGGCTTGTTCTTTCTGGAGAACTATTAGATTATGATATTATAAACTAATAAAGAATATATTAAACAGTGCCTCCATAAGGCTGAGATTTTGATTTCTGGTACATGCAGATTTGTGAGGTATGGATATAAAATATCTATCATCAAGATTTATTTAGACACAAACATATATGTCTACATCTACTAATAAATAACTAACACATGGGAGGCAACCCTGTCTATTGCCATGGCCCTGGCTTGGGTTGCAGGGGCTCCTGTACTTGTACATAATATGGGTAAGGTAAACACGGTTGCTGACCAATTATTGCGACATCTAGGCACCAACATCTCAGATGAGTAAGAATTGTTTCATATCATTGAATAAGATTAATTATCTCTAGAAACCCAACACTCTGCTGAGTCTTCAGGCAATAAGATCCTTATCAAAGACACCAGCCAAAGATATTTGAGATATTCCTAATCATCATAAAGGGCTTTATTGTACAGTAAAGTTAACAAACTGTTAAATAAAAATAGGAAAGCTCTTAAAATATCTCTTCAACCAAAACTCGGATAAACCTGAAAATAAACTATTAGGTACATTTAAATTTTAAAAAAATCATGGTGTACCTTAAACTGATATGAAACTAACTCCACCATATTCCTTATTAAAGTATCTCAGATTACTTCAGAATTTTTTTCAATTAGAGAAATAAGAAAAAAAAACATTCTCAACAATTGCTCCATAAAAACGACATATATATCATGAACAACGAAACTGATCATAAATTAATTTTTTGACCTAAACATTTGAAAATTATTCCATAGAGGCAAAAGCGGAATATATATATCATAATTATAGGTTGGATGAACCAAAATTTAAAGTTAAGTTTGAGCTTATAAAATAAAATTTGCAATTAGCAGAGAAAATTGTAATTAAATCGCGTAGGTTTAAAACTACTAAAAAAATATGAATATGTATACATATATAAACTTTTCAATTAAAATAAGTGTTGACGGCATTATATATTTTTCTAAATTATAAAAAAAATGATCAAACTGAACTACGAAATCGCCACTCTAAAAACATATCTGAATAATAAAAAACCTGATAAGGAGTTAAAAATATTATATCAATCAATTAGACTTTTGATGATGCACATACCTCGGATTTAAGAACTATGAAGGTAGAACTTGAAGAGTGCTCTGTAAATATCCATTCAGACATCATTACATTTGTAACAATGGAATAATAACATATTTACTTATTTGTAAATCTTTACAATATTATAAAAAATAAAAATTTAAGACTATAAGTAGAAATAAAATTAATAATACCATTAACAAAAACTGAAACACTTGATCAAACACCCAGGCAGTGGCGAGTCCAAGATTTTTCTCAGGGGTGGGGGGGAGAGCGCACCTCTGTGCGAGGTGCTACCCCCACCCCTACCCTTTCCCCCACCACTACCAACCCTATCAGCCACTACCAACCTTACCTGAGTTTAGCCGCCCAAAAGTCCTCTTTAAATGGTTTTAACATAAGCAAATTCTATTTTTATTTAAAGTAAATGTTTGTCTAGTTTACAGTGAAACAATCGTTAATTACTTAAATTAAATATTTTTTTTTGTTATCACTTCCTATTCAACAAAAAACGTGGCTTACATGAAAAATCAAAAAACTTTAATTCCCTACTTTTCTGCTGAAAATCGAACCATTGTTTATATAAACTTTTTGGGTTTATTCAGTTCTGCTATCATTCCTTTAAATATTTCCCTCTACTTAAGAGACACCCTGGTCTAGACATGTAAGGTGTTGACACGTAAGGTGTAGACATGTAAGGTGTAGACGTGTAAGGTGTAGACATGTAAAAAAAACTAAATTCTGACACGGGTTACCAAGAGAAAACTTCTTACAGCCTAAAAACCTTGATTTATCTGATCTTTTTTTCATGTATTACTACTAAACAGTGCATCATAGCGAAAAACGTATTTAAGAAATTAAACAACGACGGATAGATAGATTCATCAAGAGGCTGTAGAGCTGTCAGATCTCTTCTCATTGAATCTCAGTAGACGAGCGCTGCTTAGTCCACAGCAACAGCGCTCTTGGTTAGTCGTCATAAGAGCCACCAGGTTTTCCAGGACTATCTTCTGTCCAAGAGCACTGCCCAGCGCTTACTTTCTTAAAAAGTTGGATAAGTTAACAGTCGAACTTATATTTCTAGTACGTCCTTACTTCAATATCAGGAATCAAGCGATGAGGGGAGGAGATGACGTCATTGACCGGGGGCGCCAAATGTCGTAGGCTGGCACTAATTGTGTGTGGAACACAGTGCAGAATATTTCTATGATGCATAGCCTCGGATAGCCTCACGAGCATACCATTAAGAGAGATCTGTTAAAATTGGTGTGGCGTAATAAAACTGGATATTAGCTATAAAATCCAGTAGTAGCGGATTCAGGATTTAATATTTTTGAGAGTGTTCCCGGTCCAATCATCTCCCTTCACAACCACTGGCTCTGAAACGGTATTTCCTGTACCCAAGATCTTTCATGGGTTGCAATGGTACAGATATATGCACTATAATTTAAACTAGACTGTTGACACACACACAGTCCATTTTATGGGACTTGGTTATTTGGATTCAGGGGACCGCAAAACGTGTATTTCTGTTGAAAACTGTGATTTGAATATTTCCACGATCGCAATACTTTCCCTTACTATACTTGTCATATATAGGATAGATAAGTGAAAGTAAAAGTAGAAAATATTGAGATTGTTTTAGTATTTAGCTTAGATTACTCATAGTAACAAGTATGGAATGAAAAAACAATCCATTAGGGGGGCTTCAGCCTGGAAGCATCTTCAATCAATGCATCTATTATTTATTACTATTATTATTTATATTATATTTTTATATTATTTATTACCACTATTATCTATTATTTTTTTTCAATGATTATTGCAATTATTATTAATTTTGAATTCAATTAAGACTAAACAATATTAAATTTACATTCCTTTAATTTACTTTTAATGTTAATTCTATCTTCTTTATTTTTCTAGACAGAAACGTAATACTTATTTATTAGAAGAATTCAATTAATTTGGTTTTTTTTTTCTTTTAGAAGGAAATAGGTATACTATTTCCCCATTTTCGATGGATTTTGTATATGGTTAAAAGATTTTATACATAGTTTTAAGTCTTTTATACATAGTTATATTTGTATTGCACATAGCTAGTTTAATTAATGTCTGCTGTTTTTTTAAAATTTTATTTAATGTATCAAGTCTTTTCGACAGAAGTAAGCTTTTATTTTTGTACGATATTGTTATTTTCAGGGGACTTTGTCCCACAATAAAGTTGTTTTTCTGTAATTCAATATACTATTAAAATTATTATTCTATTTCTATACATGCCATTTATATTTTCCAAAATATCTATTTTAACATGATTCATTATATATAATGTTTTGATATCCAAAAGTTAAGGTAGGCTAAAAAGATTTTTCCTGATGCCTTAAAATCCATTGATAGTTAATATGTTATTAGACAAATCGAATACAGTTAAGGAATGATGACTTAATTAATATTTACTCCATGCGGTTGTCTGAACTTACAAATTGGTGAGGATAGATGGAATAAAATTTCACATTGCATTCCTGCATTATACGTAACTTTATTAGAGTTCACTGACCATTCAGCCTCTCTATAACTTAACAGAACATGCATGCAGTTTTATAATTTTCTGCAATAAGTTTGGCTTAAAGAATTCTGGTAGTTGAAAACAACAAGTGATGCCCTATTTAATGATTAGTGATACCTCTTAGACATATAAAAAACAAATAGAATTTTATTATTTAACAACTTTTACAACATTAGTCCTAAGTCATCACCCTATATTTACAAATAGAATATTAATCTAATTACTAGGCACCAAAGTAATGAGAATTTAAAAGTATTGACTTACTTATGTAGAGTAAAAAACATATCTGCTTTACTTACAAGAAACTGTATGTTTTTCTAGGTTGTTTTTTTTTAGTGCTTTTGTATGAATTGACCTTACACATGGGTGAAACAGACCTCCCAAGTAAAAAATAATAATAATAATGCAGCAATGTGCACAACATTATGAAAATTGAAGGTTCAATTCAAGGATCACTGGTGAAGCTAGACACAACAGGAGGTTTTAGTTTTAAGTAGCAATGCAGGATTTGGATTTTCATGATAGAGCAGGAACAGAACAGGCAATTCATAAAAAGAAAGAAGTTGCGCTGAGTCGATGACATGCAGAAACAACAAGGTGTCTGATCAGTATGTGTGATGGGTAGGAGCAAATGGAAAATATTGGATGAAATATAACCAACAGATAGTATTTTACTAACATTTATTAATAAAGGCACAAATTAAAGTTTATATATATATATATATATATATATATATATATATATATATATATATATAAACAACTGAATAATAAGTTACAGAATACAACATAATTTGTGAAGCTTTATGGATTAATAATTTTACTTTAAGTATAGATACCTGTATGTTATCATAGAAAACTAATTACATGATTATTAAGTGTAATTGTAAGCACAGGGCTTGGTCACAAGTGGTTTGAACATTAAAAAAAAAAAAAGAAATATATATTCAAATAAAAAATGCTAATATTATTATAATTTGGATAATCAACATCTAACATGTTAAATCATTTGAGTCTATAACATTATAGGGAAGGATATAAAATTTAAATTACATTATTAAACATATGCTTCAATAATGAGCATTTCCCCTTTAATAAAAACAGATTATGGTTATATTATAAAATCAGGAAGTAACTAAATTTTAAAATCTATTAAATGTTTATATAAAAATACAAAGTAACAAGTGTACCAAACTTTTTGGCATAAAACTTAAATTAATATAAATTTTATCAAACCAGACTACAGTATATATATATATATATATATATATATATATATATATATATATATATATATATTATATATATATATATATATATATATATATATACACATATATATATATATATGTATGTATATATAATCTAAAGCAAGGGGATATAAAACGTATGATATTTTGCAACTGTTGTGGTTAACACTAGTCTAGCACGTTAAGGCACATTAAATATAGACATAATGTATAAATAATAAAATATACATACATAAACACTTACACCAATAAAAGTAAAATAATTTGATGCGAATGTAAAGCTTTACAAAATTGACCAAGGACTGTCCCTTTTTACAAGCTCATAAATGATTTTTACACACTGAAAAAAATGTCATTGTATATTAAAAATTAGACTAGAATATTAATAATGCCTAACCAACCAAGGTAATGAACTAATGGAATCAACATCTCTAAATAAGAAAAAAAAAAAAAACTAATTCAATACTGAATATAAAAACTATTGAAGTTTTAATACTATAAAAACATATTAATATAATTTAGATGTAATTTTTATGAAAATCAATATTGTTAATTAGTAAATAAATTATGATAGGTTTTAAGTGAAACCACTATTATCCAACTTTCATACTTAGAGATAACATAGATTGAATATGATAACTTCAATGAATAAAAAATGAATGATGCTATTAGGTAGAAATTTAATTATATTTATAAAGCTTGAATTGTCTAAAATTGAGTGTTTATGCATTAATACTTGAGATATTAATTTAATACCAGCCCTTCATAAAAATTTCATTATTATTGTAATTCATTTATAAACTAATTCTATGGTAAATTAAAATGTTTTTGAGGATGATAAGTAGATTTTAGTGATTTAAATAATACATATTTTAGTTTAACTGATTTAAACACCATTATTTTTTTGTTTAATTTGAACTGTGCTTTTTAAAATATCATAACAATTATATGTTAAATGAAAACC
The DNA here is from genome assembly GCA_928085145.1 of Nezara viridula. Classification (NCBI taxonomy): domain Eukaryota; kingdom Metazoa; phylum Arthropoda; class Insecta; order Hemiptera; family Pentatomidae; genus Nezara; species Nezara viridula. Next base: position 82,957,659 of record OV725078.1, read on the forward strand.
TTTTATAAACTTAAATTAAAACTATTCTCACTAATTAATGATTAAGAAAACTTAAACTAACACAACTACATAAAGTAAGCAGTATAGTCAAACAAGGGTAAATTTTCAAACAATAACAGTACTAAAAAATAGAAACAAGCACAGATTTCTAATATGACAAAAATAACATGTTTTGATCTATTTTTTAAATTTCATGCACTATAAATAAAAATTTAAAGAATAACAAGTTAAGTTATAATACAAATAAATAATGGCAATGTCATTACTTTTTTCTTTTTAAATTTTAAACTAACGTGAAGAATCTTCTAATTATAAACATACATCATATATATTCCACATAGAATGAAATAAAAATGTTTAAATTTACATCTAATATTCTTTAAAAAATTGACTTTCCATAGTTAATAAAAAATAATAATTATTCTTAAAATAGGAGATTAATTGTTTCTTGATTTAAATTATTACAGTTAAATTACTGTTTTTTTCTTTTCTTTTGATAAATTAAGTAATTATAAGATTCCCCCTTATATGAATAAACACATACATTATTGGAACAGAATTATTTTATATTGCAGATTGGAAGACTTATTCATAAATCAAACCCATCATTGAAGAAACAATTTTCATTAAATTATGAAATAACTTCAATTTTTTTAAAAAATGACAATCAACGCAGTCTAAATGACTCAGTAAAGGGGGCTAATTATGGGTAAAGTAAGTACAAAAACTACAAAATTTAAACAAAATAATAGAAAACTAAAATATCTATACTGTAGATATATATTAGACAATAAAAATACTTTTTGGTTAAAACATCTATTATTATTCTTATAAAAATAAAAGTTAAATACTCAACAATATTGAAATATAAAATATAAAAGCATTAAAGAACAATATTATTTTAAAATCTCATACATTTGTTATTTACATATATTATTACAAATAAAACCTACATTAAATAATAAAAAAAAAAGAATACAAATATATGCAAACAAGGAAAATTACAGTCAATTACATTAATGGCACTGTCACTGAAATGTCCTTTTCAGCGATAAAGTCTTCAAACTTCATATTATACATTAGTACATAACTATATACTCATTCATTATGGGGTCAATGAAATTATGTCATACATTTAGACTGATTCAAATTATCATATAATATAGGAGAATAGATTCCAGCTATACATGTTATAAGAATACTATAGTATACAAATAATGATTAAGTTGAATGAAAGTATAAAATACTTGAAGAATATCAACTCGTATATTAATATAATACATTAAATATTACTCTTTATACAGTAAACAGATTATAAGGCACTTCTCAGTGATTTTAAGTCTGTGTTTAATAAAGATAAAACTAAATAAAGTCTAACATGAAACAAATAAATACATATATTTTTTTCAAGAGTAGTATATAAATACTTCAAATAAATTAAAATGTAAAACAGAAAATCATCATATTTAACATTTTATAGGCACTTAGGGGAGAATAGAATATAGTGTTTGACGACTTACCACATTAGAAACAAAAATAAGTACATACACACATTTGTACATGTTTATGTATACACACTTTCAATTTCAGAATTCAAACAAATGCATATTTTTTTTTAGTAAATATACAATATGCTTAGTGATTATCAATAGTTTAAATAATCATTAGATATCAAACATCTATTAGGCACTTGTGTATAATTTCAAGAGAAATAAACCACGAGGGTGTTAAATAAATTTAACTATTCAAACTGGTGTGAACTTAAACTAAGATCAAAGAAAAAATAAATACACACATTTGTTTAAAGTCTAGTACAAAAATACATACAAATTCAAAATGTACAACATAATTAGTGAATAATTTATTATACTCTGCATATATTTAATATTTCATTCCATACTTACAGGTGATTTGAAAATGGTAATAAACAAAGATATAAAATAAATTTCCATACAAAAGAAATCTGATTCAACACAGATGATTATAATTTCTGTAAATAAATACATTTCTTTTATACAAAAGATAATTTAAAAAAAATAGTAACCAACCATTAACAAATAATGAAATTTAGCACACAAATAAAATTCTGATATCTATAATTACTGTCATTCTTAGACATATTACATAATATGATTTATCAAATCAAGTTATTCATTTCAGAAGCAAAAGGATAGATCTAAAGTTAAAATTTTAACAAAGAGTAATTTTATTAGTTAATATTTCTAGGCAAAAGCACAAGTTAGTGGCCAACAGTAGTTATCCAAAGTTGAATATTTCAATATTAAACATGAATTAGAATACTAGTAGAAAAACTTAATAAAATAATTAGAATGTTCAATATATATATTTACAATATCTTTAGCATTATAAACTTCTTGATACTGCTAGTTGAAATTGACTGGTTTACAAAAGTGTGTGCATAATTCCATTATTGAAAATGAAAAACACCATGGGTCAACAAAAAATAAAATAGCACCTTAATATTAATTTTTTGTAATTTAAAGCTACAATGAATACAACTTTAAATAATAGAAAGTATATTTTTTCTGTTTCGGAGTTATGCCCTGCCACCTGTTAATTTATGAAACAGGTCTTCATTAAGTGTTTGGTTTGCTTCTTTTGATCGCATTGAAAGAAATATATACCCTCCAATAAATTGATGAATAACTTTGCAGTCAGCAGACAAGCAACCAAATTCAATTTCTTCATTTTCAAATTGTATTTTCATCACTTTTGTGTGCCAGGTCACATCCCAGTTCTAAAACAACAAAGGGATGAGGATAATTACATGAAGTAAAAATAAAGTAACAGATCAAGCATGGTGTAAGCCTAATCGGCTTATGATAAAATGTAGAGTAGACGTATTGGTGATGGGCATTATTTCAGTAATGGACACTGAACTTTAAACAACAAAAATAAGACTTTACCGCTATCCATTGTCTACCAATGGAAACTAATCAACTGGCTGATATATCTAATGTTTTTCACATTAAGTCGTAACTAAATCAATTTTAAAATGTACAAAAGATTATATATAATTTCATTAGTGAAAATAAAGAACAAGAGACATAAAAAAAATCAATCATCAACTTGATACATTTTTTTTAATAATTTAAAGCTAGAATAAATACAATTTTAAACTTATTTTTAAACCTGTCCTGCCTGTTAAGTAATATAAGTGTTAGCAGTAATGGGAAGCAATGCAAGCATTATGATTCACTGCTACACTCAGACTAATAACATTTTAACATAGATTGCTTTTCTTCTTCAGGGATCATCCTCTGCAGCCCTTCCAGGTATAACTCTATCTCTTCTACCAGAGAAGAAGTAGGATGAACAAACCAAGTTTTTTCCACCCATACACAAAGGCCTTGTAGTAGTATAGGTAGTTCTCCTTGGTCAGTAGGTGAGGGAAATCGCTCTCTGTCAGAGTGTAGAGCCTATGTATGGGATATCAAAAGCCCAATATTAATATTAATATTGGCCTATAACTATCGATACCATCAAAATATCGGACATAAATATCGATTCCCGAGCACATAGGTGCATAAAAAAATATGCTATTTTCTTCTTTAAATTAATTAATGGAAATATTAATTCTTTTACTCTCCTTAGTAAAATTAATTTTTTAGTTCCTGTCCATCATCGCTATCCACAATTTTTTACAGAAATTTTTATTCAACCAATTATGCCTTCCATTCACCCATGGATTGGACTCAACAAAATGCTAGTTTATTATCATCCTACATAGATTTCTTTGACAATCCGTGGCCTTGGTTAGAGAAGGTCCTAAATAACAAATTTGGGAAAGTTGAGTTTACTGAGTGAGAAGGATCCCACGTCAGTGGACTATTTAACTGTACTTAGGGATGGCCATCGATAGTCGATATTATCGAAATATCGATATTTTCCTTAACTATGGCACTACATTCTATATGAACCAGGTAAGATGAGTATAATTTCATTCTAATGATCATATTCATACATAATTCCTAGCACATTCCGAAAACGATAGTTTTAATTTTATATATTATATTATAATTTTTAAATTATAATATGGAAGTGACGATATTGATAGTCGATAAAATCAAAATAGATACTATTGATGGTAAAATATTGAATATCGGAAGAAAAATATCGATATTTTGACAATATTGACTATCAATGGCCATCCCTAGTAGAGCCGAGCCCTGCTTACCTCAGCAGCTTAACTCCCAGTGTCTCCTATGTAGTACGGAAAAGAAAGATATGCTAGCCAGTCTCCAGTACCCCACAATTTGGGCATAGGGGACTGATTTTCTTACCATGTTCAACAAACTTTGTTAACCCCCATACCCCATGAGGAAGTGTGAGACCCAGTAGTCTGAGAGGACTCATTAATTCAGTACTTATTAAACTAACAATTTAATAATAGAGGAAAAGACTAAAATTACCTTCATTGTATTATATCTCCAAGCTTTTATCAAATCACCAGTATTGATTTCCATTCTCATGATACGATTAAAAGCAACTCCAAGCAATTCTTCTTTCTTTGATTCCTCAAATTTCACAACAAAGAGTGTAATGCCAAAATCAGGCAATGACTGACATGCTTTGATATAATGCATCTTAGCATCAATCAGTGAAAGGTTTTTCACATTAGCATGAGCCTCAGAAATCCGATTAACAAGCTATAACAAAGATTCATAAATCATTTTTAAAAAAAAAATATATAGGTATTGATATACAAGTAGGAGTAATACTAACTTTTCCTTTCAGCCTTTTAACGAACTTAGGGGGCATATAATCCTCAGGAACTATATCTAAAGGAGCAGCCGTAATGGCAGGTGCTGGTGTCGGATGTTGCATTTGTATAAAAGCCATTATCGTAGCCACTTCAGCTTCATAAGAACTATCCGCTAGAGACCTACCTTTAGATGCTAATTGGCACGCTGCCATCCATTTTGCATACTGTTCTTCCTGTAATAAACAATATTAATTTAACACTAAAAAAAAAATTAATTTATTTCAAAAAAAGTATTTACTAACATCATTATGTATTTAATAGAAAATATATTTAAAATTTAATATTCTAAGGAACTCTAGCGTTCAATTGTATTCTAATGAAAAATAATAAAATATAGTATTCTATTTATTAGGTTTCACGATTCTGAAATTAAGACTGGAAGAATTCAGATGAATACAAAATTTTAATGTGGTTAGAATAATACAATTTGAAGTTTAAGTTGGGCAGGGCACACAGCTAAAATAGAGAGATCTGAAATCTTAATACAAGTACTTGAGGAGCAACTGGGATATGCAGGGAGAGCTGCTAGAAATTTAGAAGAATAGAGTGAGGCAGCTTATATGAGAGACCTGCTAAGAGTCAGATATTGAAATGTGGCTGCATAGAATAGAACTTAATGGTGGAGTCTCTTTGAAGAACCCACTGAGGGCTGTAGAGCCAATAACATAGATAGACAGACAGAAATTTTAATGTGTAGATTCAATAATAACCAATGTCCCTGATAACCTAGGAAGAATAATCTTAAGCTGGCCAATAATGATCGTTCCACACCAAATGGGACATAAAATGATGGTGAATGTGAAAATGCATTATTTTGCAGATTTTAATAAGTAATTAAATATCAACACTTACAACCAGTTTTCAATCATCAGACCTTTTAAAATTCAAAATTTGGAAGAACTTCGGAAATAATTAATCACATACCATTACTAATGTAGAGCTAGTTGCACAGAATTTTTATTTGTTATAATGTTTTGATGGAATAATTTATGAATATTACAACATGTAATATATCAGCAAGACCATAAATTGTTAGTCAGTAAGTAGAGCAAACTTAAAATTTATGATATTGTTATGTTACAAAAATACTGATATGGGTAACTTACAAATTTGTAATTTCTTTGCAATTAATTACATGAAAATTAAAGATATTAATTAAAAATAAATAAATATTTGTAGTGAATTTATGATTTATAATATGCATAAAATTTCCACTTTATATGCTAAAACACCATTATAACGATTTTCCAATTAAAAGGCTTTTTTCCTTGGTCTTAGGTTTTAGTTTTCCTACGAAACTGTTACCAATGATTTGATTTCCTAATTATAACAATGAATGAAGTTTTTGTTTAATATTTTTTACATTTATGATTTGGTTAGTAAATGTAAGATAGATTGATTTGAGGTTTTAAATATAGTAAATTGATTCTGTGTAATCTTGAGATAACATAATACAGAACCCTGTATCTTGAGATGATAGTCCAAGACTCATCATAAGCCAATATGAGGATAAACTTAGTGTTATAATCTAATTCTTTGACCTTTTTTATAACCGTCTTTGTTCCTAAACACCTAACATTGATAAAATGGAAGCATTTGCCAAGTCACAAACTGGTTGAAAGAGGAAGTGGAAAGACCCTTCCGCAGCCTGAATGAGTATTACTAAGCACCATATTAGGTCAGTAGGAGCAGTTTTGCACCAATGCCGTGAAGCAAGGTTGATTTAAAAACTCTTAAGAAGGAATCCCCCCCATCATCACAATGTGGATGAGATACTCTTACTCTGCTCATATGAGATTCACCTATATGAAAGGTTATAAAAAAATATACCTGTCAGATTTATGTCCTGTACAATTTAATTAAATTATTTATTCTATATTTTTAGTTATTTTTGTATGCTTAGCTTGGGAGCCCCCTGGTCTTATTCGTTTTTTTTTTGTAACAGCTATCCTATCCAAGAAGAATCCCACCCAGCATCCATTATTACGGATTTTCAACAGCCTTACTGGCTATAAACACAGTGCTGTTTTGGAGGAATAAAGGTGCTTCAACGAACGTCCAGGCGAAAAACGGATAAAGACACTATTCTATTGTAATGAGACCAGACCCCTTCCATATTTTATAATTATTTTTTACATTATTTACTAACACACTAAATTTGACTGTCCTTTCAGGGTTAACAGATGAAATAAATAATCAGAATTAATGATATTAAGGGTTTAAATTATTCATAAATATTCCTTACAAATATTCCAAAACTTTATTACATTCACATAAGAAAAGGGCTCCCGGTCATATCACATGCACCGGGCCCCCCATTATTGTACAATACTTGATAGGATATTATGATGTAAGATCAGATGTACAAAAAAGTATATTACACTAGATGCTTAAAATGGGATGAGTATCACAAGGAAAGGAAATGGAACTCATTGAAGAACTAAATAAAGACGAAAACGTATATGAGGCCTAAAAGAAACAAAAAAGAAAGGAAATGAATTCCTGTTCTCAGGAATTATCACTAAGATCATGGAAGAGATGGAGTATGACGCATAATTCATCAAGACTTCTATGCAAGTATAGAATGGAGAGCCAAAAATTAAAGAATTATGTCTGTGCGAATAAAATGTTTTAGAAGAGAAAAGTCTTAAAAGTATAAGTTAAAATTTTAAGAAATGGCAAATGTTGTTTTATATATGACAGAAAAAGTGCAATACACTTATTAATACTTACAGTATCACAACGAATATACATTTCAGACATTCCATCTGGACCTGGTACCTCGACTTTAATGCCATATTTCCCTTGAGTTAAACAAACATCTGGTGTAACTTCACATCCTCTAAGATTTATATCATAAATAGGAGTAGCATTTGAAGAATTAAAATCTTCTTTACTTTTATATAATCTCAGTCTCAAATCTCGATATGTGAACCAAAACCTTTTATATGCTTTCAGAGTAAAACGTTTTGGCCTAAGAAAAAAACAATTAATACATGAAATGAAAATTGTAAAATATTTTTTTTTTAAAAAGTTCTCATAGGAGGTTTAGACAAATTTTCAATGGACCAAAGATTTATATGAAATAAATTAGGTAATCTAGTAAGGATGTGCATATCCATAACATCTAAACAGAGCTCAAGTTGGTAATTTTTATTTAGAGAAGTTAGAAGTCTGTTATGGTTTAAAACAGGAATTTAGTGACTTTCAACCAGCATTATTTTATTTGGAAATAAAATAACTTCTAAGGTACTTCTTACTGAAAATATTTAAGCCTAGTTGGGATGATTTCTAAAGTTATGTGAAGATAAAAACCATTAAATTAAATTAAATACTAAAAACCATTAAAGGGCACTAAGCTTCGAATTCTTAAGGTCCCAGATACGAATCCTGACTCATGGCAGAAAATTATTTAATCTGTTTCATTGGCCATGGGATGACCCTGGGGTAAGACCTTTCTGGGGCACACCCAGCCTCTACAAAATGAGTACACTTAATTAAAAAATTGATTAAGGGGGAAAACCTGAGGATTGAGCGTGATCCTGGCCCGATTCCCTCTCTGCATGGCCGTTGGCCTTGTAACAGTACTTTTGCTAAATATTACTGAACCCAAGACCCTTCATGGGTTTTAGTGGTATAGGTATAAACGCCATTAAAGAATTAGGTTTCACAATAAATATAAGGTTAACGGTACATATGATGATAAAATATCAGAATAAACTTCCATAGATAGAGACGTTTAAGTATTCAGAGGGTTTAAAATATCTTTTAAAAAAAATCAAGAATAAATAAAAAAATACTCTTTTCAGGGCTACTGTCAAGAAACTAGAAAGAAAATCAGAATTCACAAGACTATTATACAACTTGTTAAAGTAATATTAAAAACATTTCAATTTTTGTAATGTTCAATAAAAAGATTTTTTTATTTCTAATTTAATGGATTTAGCATCATAAAAAATTAAACTTACTTAAAATCGCAGTGGCATAATCTTACAACGTATTTTTAAAATCTATGGTTCCGAAAACATATAAATAGACCCTAATCCCATAGAAATCCGAAAAACTTCAATAAGTCAAAGCACAGTAGCATAATCTTAAAATGGAGATCAATATCATTGCTCCGAAAACATATAAATAGACCCTTGTATTGAAGAAATTCGAAAAGTATTAAAAGCACCATGCACAATGGAGCAATCTCAAATCCGTCTGTATTTTCATAAAGAGCATTCCCGATAACATATTAGTGGACCCACCTATGTATCGAAGAAATCCTTAAAGATACAAAAAATTATTCAAATTATATTTTTATCTTAAATAAGGAAAAATAGATAATGCAGGTCATCTATAAATAATGGATAACAAATAATTATCTGTCCAAAGGTCATCAAATAAGAATAACAAATAAAAATATATCTATTATTCGTTATCTAAATAAAATTTCAAATAAAGCCCAACACTGGATGGTAAATATCCATCACTAACCAAGCTCGGTTCATTTATTTATCTCTTCGTAAACATTTTGAATTAATATTCTTCAGACGAATCATTTTCTTGACCACAAGAGCCACATCTTATCACTAGCATACCACGCCAATGAGACTTCCTACCATGAGTTTATTTTATATAGTAAATAGCATTCTTCATTTTTATTTCTTGTTGTAAGAACACTTTTATTTTACAATGTAGGACATTTGGAGAAGTTATTTTAGTTCACGAATATTAGTAGTTTAGACGGTTATTTTATTTTACGAACATTATAAATTTAAATTCTTTTCAATTAGTTAAACAGGCAGTTTATGCTATTTCTTGGTTTCCTTTATTTTTTTTATCTTAATAATTATTTTCTTAATATGTATACCAGGGCCTGTTTACTTTAATATTGTTTTGGAATATAGAAGTATATTTTAGTTTGATTGTTTCATACTGGGTGCCGTCCCATAAGTTTCTTCTTTTTTTTTTTATGCTAAATCAATAGGCGATATTTGTTGTTTAAGGTTGATTAACTGTGGTATATATGAACCGTTTTGCTCTATTACTTTCTTCCATCTATCAGGAAGCCTCATTATGCCCTCTTTCCAAAATTGTTGAGACTTACTTGCAAAATATTCATCGAGGTGCGTTTTTCTATTGCTTTCGGATTCGTGACATTTATCATGGAGATTTTTTAACGATAGAAACAAGTAATAATTGGATGGAGCAAGGTCTGGTGAGTATGAGGTAGAATGGGACAATCAAACTTTTGACTATCCATATTGAACGGCATAGAAAAAGATTTAAAAAGAGACTTTGAAGGTATTTTGAAAGATCTGTGAGACACCTGAAATCGGTGTCATAAATGGACAATAGATAAGCCTGCATGTTTACAAACAAAGCCGACTCGAAGTCATACATAGATAGCATGGCGTGGAAAAACCTTTGGGACACCCTAATATGTTCCTTTTCACACAAATATGAACATTAACATACCTCAGCACGAGGAAAGGTTCTACTGAACCTCTTAGATCAGATAACACTATTGTTCCTGAAACCCATTAGATAAGGTACAAGGGAGGTAAGTAAATAACAATATGAGGTGGGTATTGGCATCTAACCTTCAGATTTATTAAGCCTTATTATTTTTACTAAAATACTATCAATAACAATGACATACTTCAGAAAACGAAGGTAATCGTAAAGTTCTGGAACTTGTGTTATGTCATTACTGAGAGAGTTAATGTGAGATCCTTCCAAAGTCACTTGTAGTTCACTAAGGGCAGCATCAATATCATCATCTCCAGCTGACTGAGCAGAATTATTATCAAGAGAAGGTTGTGGTATGGTAGATTGCAGATTAATTTGCACCTGAAATTCAAATCAACACATTAAAACATCTTTAGGGAATTTTTCTAAGATAATATCTGAATTATAAGGGAGACAAACATTAACTCTAAACATAAGCATTACAAAATAGTTTATTATTAATACCTACTAATCATTAATAATATCAAAACTGAAACTTATAAATTTGAGAAATACTCCTGAAATAACAACAAATGTATGAGTAACACAGCTCAAATTTTCAAATTAAATATTAAAGAACACACAATTTACAACAGCTTTTATAGGAAACATATTTTTCTAAACTTAACAACTTATTTCTGACTGTTATATCCAAAGATTCATTTTCAACTTGGATAAGAATTTTTCTTTTTTTCTCCAGTTTCCAATTATCATATTCTTACAAACTTCATATTTAGATTTTTTATAGTTACTGTCAATAAAAGAGAGTTCATTTGTTTAAATAAACCATATTAAAGGTACTTTAGAGGAAGATGTGTATGAACATTAGGCATTTAAGCCCTGTAAAGTGACATCAATGGGGATAAGGCCTAAATAATATTAAAGATTACTTAATTGTACAATGATACGAGTTTGATCAAAAGTGTTAGAGCTGTTTTTGAGAAAATTGTAAAACTGTCTTTCGTCATTGATATAAAGTAGCACTTCCAGTTAGCCGATTTTAAGAAAAAAGTTGCTGTCACATGTAAGGCATATACCTATTTTAAATACGTAATATCACTTTCGTACAACTTTTAGTTTTTGAACGAGACTGACAACGAACACACACAAACCAAGTTTAATTAAAATCGTTGGAGCCATTTTTGAGAAAATCGTAAAAATGTGTTTCATCGATGATATAAGGTGCCACATCTGGTATGCCGATTTTGATGAAAAAGTTGCTGTCACATCCAAGGCATATAAATTGTTGGTTAATAAGAGATCTTAAATACATAATCTCATTTTTTTAGAACTTTTCGTTTTTGAGCTAGACTGATCACACAAACACATACAGACCATTTAGCGGGACTTCTTGCCATTAATGAAAAAAAGACAATACATGCTTTGCAAATTCTAATGGTCTAGGCTAGCATGGTAGTATATTAGCCAGTGCAGTTTTGAGGGACTTGAAGAACTTACTTATCTTATTAAATCATATTAATCCGAAAATCCATCAGCTGCAATAGTTTCTATTATGGCCTTCAGACACACCTTAAAATCGGAGATGTTCTCAGGACTAGCCTACCAAGGTGCATTTATATATACCTGCATCTGACCCATGCTGATTAATGGATCGGAATGCGGGACTTTTCCGAAAAATTAACAATAGGCTCTTGCAATATCTGAGCATTGAATTCTCTGCTTAATCTAAGGAGTGCTCTATTGTGATGGTGGTTAAAGGTAACACAAAAATTCAGAGTTGATTTCTCTTTACAATGATACTGAGATCACCACCATCATTAAAATAAGTCGACCACAGAGGGCAGGACATGTGGTAAGTATGACTGAGTCATATTCCAAGGAAGATGTCGGATGATGGCTAAGCGGACGGTGTGGCAGATAATGCTTAGTCTATTCTTGGCATCCGGAACTGGAGAGGAGCAGTACAACTAAGAGACGACTGATGGCCTTGCTTCCTCTTGGAGTGCAGTGGAAGTTAAGAAGAATGTTAATGGTTAGGAGTGATCTAATGGGTGACCTCTCTAACCACCACCTCAATGAATCAGTGGGCAAAGTCTTCCTTGAACCATTAATTCTGAGAAGTCTTCCAAACCTTTCCAATATTTTAAAAGGTTTTGTGAATAATCTTTGAAATATATAGTATATTCTAATCCAGGGGTCCAAAACAAACTATTGGACTGAAGCCCCCAAAAATTTAATCCTGGATCTGTTAGTGACACGGGCCTTCTACCAGTGAAACTCCCTCTCCTGTCAATTCATCATCCGCAGGAATTTTAACACCACCTTACAATAAATGTAATTATCCAGCACATAATATTGTAATAATGAAATGATAATTTGGTGAATGACTTGCTTAAATATTGGACATCCATATTTATCAAATAAAAATTATTATTGGTGTGGAGATGGTTGCCCGAGATCATAATTTGAGGAGTTAGCTAGGGTTACGGTCAAATTAAATACTATATATCATAATACTATTTTATTGGTTACGCCGATGCTTAGATCCACTTGGTAGGTCTTTATAAGGGCCAAAAAAAATATAAAAGGTACAATGTAAAAAAAATAAAAATAAATGAATTATTATTAGATATTAAACAAGCCTCTAATTTTATGGGTCGCGGGACACATTGTGACCTCTGATAAGTCCCGCAAGCCATGGCTTGTGATAAATAAATGACTTTAACTGTGAAGTGAGCTTTCTAAGAAAAACAACTCCTGCAATAAATGTTGTACAAACCTTCTTTTTGAATGATTTACTTAATTTCGTATTTTTTAAATAGTTTTAAAATTTTACCATGTAATCAAAGAAACCCACGGGGCGTAGTTTGGAAACCCCTGTTCTAATCTAATATTCTAAATAAGTTAATTTCGCTCTTTTTAAAAAATGATAAACACAACTAGATAGCATATAGAAAATCATCAATGACATTAAAAAAAATAAATAGTATAAAGCAAAATACCTGTAAAGCAGCAAACATCAAAGCTTCTTCTTCAGTACAGTCCAGTTCATCATTGAGTAATTGCCACTTGGCTTGTTCATATATCTGATTTATTCTAACACTATCTAATTTTGGATTTAAATCATAAAAACAATAGAACTTGAAGCGTAAACGCAAAATATCAAATTCTTGAACTCCTTGCTCCATTATAGAAAGTGATGAATCCAACCACCTGAAATAAATATAATTTAAAATTCAGATGGCATAGAAGGTAACATTTAAGGTAAGATTATAAGATTTAAACTTTGATTAAATTAAAGATTGTTCATAGAAAACAGAAATCAATTGGCAATTAATATTAACACACTGGTGGTATATGTGAAACAATAAATTCATCAGCTACTTTGTATGTCTATTTAACATGTAAAATTATATTTATGATCCATTGATAAACAGTACATTCAAAATTATCTGACAATAAAACTATGGAAACAGCCTTCAACTATACTAAAAATGGCAGAATACCAAAAGAACATGCCAGTTTTAATTAGTCAACATACATAAAAAATAATCTCAGAGCACATAAAACAATTTTAACAAATAACCATGTCAGATTAATTTTTGAGAATTTCTATTGTTGGAACCAATATCATTATCATAAAAAAAACTAATACTACAACCCATGAAGCGTTTTGGGTTCAGTACTTTGTTAGGAAGAACTGTTTCTTTCAAGGCCAACGGTCGAGAAGGGAGGTCGTTGGGCTGGAATCACGCTCAACCTCCAGGTTTTCCCTCATAAAGAAGAGGAAGTGGTGGACAAACAAAAAAAAAAAGCAATCCAGTGCCCAACTCACTGAGCTACTCCGCTCCCTAAATCTTAAAATTTATTTATATATATTATTTCTTGGCAACTATTCATAAATATTTATTTAACCTTTAATTATAATCACCTTACTAATTAACATATACAAATAAAGGTAAACCAAAATTATTGAGTTGAACTTAAGTAAGTTTATCCAACATGAGTTTGTTTATATCATATTTCTAAACAAAGACTAGGTTTTCCCTAACTCAATAACATTTAACTAAATTGTTATTTAATTTATGATAAAAAGATAAGCTATTGTTTTCTCTTCAGACCTTGGCCTTTAAAAAAAAGTTTATATATGTTGGCTTCAATATTAGGTAAGGGAGAAAATTCATATGAAAATGAAGATTTAGATATTAAAATAATATTAATAAAAGAAAATTACGTTACAATTAAAAGCAGTTTAAAAGATGAGAAAATGTATAAATCGGCTCAGCATCCTTTGTTTTAAGTACAATTTTCAGAAAATAGTAAAGAGGAGGGGTATATAATAATCTTTTACTAGTCCCCACTAGAGGTAATGATAGCTGAGGGTGTTAAGACAAGAATACCGCAGTATATTACAAGAAAGCAACCTTTTGGTAGCCATCAGAGGTTTGGAAAAGAACCAACCTGCTTGCTAGACAATTCATTCTTAATCATGTCCTCTTGTTGAGGGACACTCTCAACAGGGGAAACAGACAAAGAAAATTACCCAAAAATGATTATTAAAACCTCTTGATAAAGAACAACAAGGTTTCTTTCTTCACTTTCCCAAGGATGAGTTAGAAACACAATTTAAACCAAGCCGCCTTTAATTTTAAAGTTTTCTTAATATGAGCAATCCCAAATGTAGACATATAATATTCTTTTGGTATATATATGTAAAAAATTCAAATGATTGTAAGTACATATGGTTTTTGACTAAAACCCAAGCAAGATGGGACCCCAGACCCAATTATAGTAAGATTCGTCAGACAAGAGGTGATAGATGAGCTGGTGCGGCAGCGAAGAGCAAAGAGACATTTCTATATGCCATCTTGGCTGGGGAGAGAACAACTCTCACCGCGTCTACATGAGTAAGCCATGACGCCCGCCAATAAACACCTTTATTGGTTAACCAGGCAGAAGAGGGTGAATGCAAAAATTAAATATGTCTGGTGGGGATAAAATTCATTGCAGACAATCAGATGGATACCCAGTAGTAATTATAGAAAAATCAAGTGATATGGGCGTTTTCAGCTGAACGCTGTATCTAAGTTACCCTGAGTTCGAATTCAATTTATTTTTTCTAGCCAGAAATATTTTTTTATTTTTATTATTTTTTTTTTTTATCTTTCCATTTTTGTATAAATGTAGCTTTTTCATTTTTATATTTTTGCATACATTTTTTCTCATTAGAAATATTTTTATTTTAATTTTCAGCTTATTTTTGTATAAATTATTTAGAAGTTTATTTGATTGTTTGCCAATCTTTATCAATTTACCGAAAACAAGGGGATATTCATATTTTCTTAGGTCATAAATTAATCTTAAATGAATATTTATTTAGTAATATTGGAAATTTATTTTGTTCATTTCAAAGTTAATTTTATGTTCGTCTTGTTTTTGTTATTTCTAAACTTAATATGTTTAAGAAATGTTATATTCATTCTTTATCCTCGATCATTTTTTCCAAAATTCTACTTCTCAACTCTTCAGTCAAGACTAATATCTTGAATACCTGTCACATCAATGCACAATCCCTTACTGCACACTACGATGAATTTCAGAAACATTTTCTTGACAATTTTTATCAAATAATAGCAGTATCTGAAACCTGGCCAAAACCTTTAATCCCTTCCTCCCAGATTTTCCTACCCCATTATCCTTTTCTACCCCATGACAGATCTGATCGCACGGGAGGTGGTGTCGGATTGTATATCCTTGATAGTCTTAAGGCCAAAATTCTTCTAAAGTATCATTCTCATGGCTTTCTTCACATGGAAAACATGTTCGTTGAAATTTTCTATATTATCTCTCCTCTGTTATTTGCCGTAGTTTACCGCCCTCCTCGTGTTCCATTCGACAACTTCTTTGAATGCTCCCAAGCCGGTTTCACATTACAACAATATTAGTATCACCGGCAATTTAAACGTGAATATGCTTTCGCAATCTCCTGAAAAATACTTCTTCAGTGATCTACTGTTTTCTCTTAATCTTTATCTTGTTCCTTATTCTCCTACCTATCACACTCAATTTTCCGATACTTGGTTAGACCTCTACATCTCTGACTTTCACACCAAAATCCTCTCATCTTCTCAACATCTCGTTCCGTTTCTTACATTACCCAACCTGATCCAAATTACATACGACCTACCTGTGAAATATTTTACTCCCAAAGTGGTTTAATACCGCAATTTAACCCTTCTCTATTAATCCCATGCTATCTACCCTAACCTCAAATCTACAATAATTATAAGATATCCATGCTCCTCTGAAAACTAGAACCTTACGTTGTCCCACTGCACCTTGGCTGACTCCTGAAATAAAGGAAATGATGAAAAGAAGGGATGCAGCAAGGCGCAAATACCGTTGAACCCGTTTGCCTGTGGATTATGTGTCCTTCAAGGAACTTGGCAATGGAACCCAATCTACAGTCTGACTTGTCAAAGCCACCTACTTCCATAATGCCCTTCCCAATGCTCCTGATTCCAAATCCAAATGGAAAATACTCCGTAACCTATCCCTACCAGAATCCAATAAACTTAGTTCTATCCCGGTTGCTCCAGATGATCTCAATGACTATTTTTTATCCTCCACTCACAATTCCTCTCCTACTTCCAATATTAAACATCACAATTTCAATCCTAAAGACTTCTTTTTCTCCCATGTGTCCTATGATTAATTACTATCCACTCTCATAAAATCCCACACTAATGGTCATGATAATATCCCAGTGAAACTAATAAAATCCAGCCTTCCTGTACTTATTCCTGTGCTTTACCATATCTATAACTTTTCATTGCAAAACTCCATATTCCCATCTTCCTGGAAAACTGCCCTAGTCCGACCTTTGAATAAAATTTCCAACCCCACCTCACTGTATGACTTCCGTCCTATTTCTCTCCTATCCAACCTTTTAAAGCCGTCAGAACGCTTTGTCCAAAATCAACTCTCCAGGTTTCTAGAGGAACATTCCCTCATAAACCCATTCCAATCTGGCTTTCGACCTGGTTACTCAATGTAATCCGCTCTCCTTAAAATAACATATGACCTACACAAAACTCTAATGAACACCAAAACCTTACTATCGTCATTCTTCTAGATTTTTCCAAAGCGTTTGACACTGTTGACCATAACACCCCCCTTACTAAATTGCATTATCTTCCTCTATCCAACAGTGCCCTGTGTTGGTTTACATTTTTCCTTTCAAAACAGTCCCAGTATGTAGTTGTCCCAGGGCAACCTCCATCTAAGACCCTCTCTATCTCTTGTGGTGTCCTTCAAGGTTCCTCTTTATCACCTACTCTGTTTGCTATTTGCATAAATGACCTTCCCCTTATGATCCATCACTCCCAATACCCTATCTATGCAGATGATTTCCAAATATACGTGTCCTTCCCGCCCTCTGACCTATTATCAGCCACAAAAAAGCTTCAAGAAGATTTGGATGGGATTTGTGACTGGGCGACAGCTAACAGGTTTAAGTTGAATGCGGAAAAGACTAAGGATATAATCACCTCCTTAAAACTTTTCCCAATATTCCAACTCTGTTCCTACAAGATAATCACATTAAATTTTACTCCACCATCAAAAACCTTGGAATAACCTTTGATCAAACGCTTTCCTGGAAAACCATGTATCCAATATCTCCCGGCGAATCTTTTCCACCTTTAAACGTCTAAATTACTTTCGCCTATTTCTCCTTGAAACCCGTAGGCTCCTAGTCACATCTTTAATATTTCCCCACTTTGACTATTGCTGTACGATATATGGGGGCATCTCTGTGGATCTCGAGGCAAAACTAAAACGTTTGATAAATTGCTTTTTACAATTCATCTTCGGGATTTCATGGAGGGATGCCCATGTTTCCCGTTTTTATGCTGAGTTCAAGTAATTTTATCCTTCCTACCGTTGTATGTATTTTCTAACATCTTTCCTCTTTCAAGTCGTCCAATCCAGTCATCCTTCATACATCTGTGAGCTTCTTTAACTCAAATCCTCTGTTCGTTCCGGGTCTTCAGATTTATACACAAGGGCCCACCGAACCGCTGCTTTTGACAGATTGTTCATTATCCAATCCTCATCCCTATGAAACTCCATCCCTTCCCACATCCGTCAATCCAATAGCCTTCCTACCTCTAAATCTCGCCTGTTCAATCATTTCTTATCCATCCAGTCCCCATAAAATTGTAAATAGGTACTACTGTAAATAAGTATATAAATTATTAGATCATCCTTCATTTTTTTACTTCATGTTTCTTATTTTCATTTTTTTATTTTCTATTATTAACTGATTAAAATTAGAAATTAACTTATAATTTTTTTATTTTGGCTATTTAATTATTCTGTATTTTTGTTTATTTATCTCTGAGGCTCCTTAGCCCACATTTCTGTTTTTAAGTATTATTCTAAAAGGACTCGTCCTAGAATAAAAAAGGCATTATTATTAAAACATATGTATTTGACCAATAAAATCTTTCTCATAAGAATAGTGGTCGATTTAAATAAATATTAGCCTTCTACATATTAATGCATATACTATTTCAAGTGTACGTACCAGATGTGTAAATATGAAACCAGAATTTGTCCATAGATGCCTCAATAGTTCTCAATGTAGTCACTGCTAAACCGCATTATTGGCACCATTTTTATTTTTTATTTTTTTTCTGACAGCCGACAAAGATTTTCAACTCGCACAATACAAGTTTCATGCCCACAAAATATGATTTGTGGACAGCATTAGTTTTCTGTAACCATTTAAAGAAAACTGTTGCAGAATCACATCAAATGCTTGTTGAAGCTTATGGTGAGCATGCTCTTGGTAAATCACAGTGCTTTGAGTGGTTTAAAAAACTCAGAAGTGGCTTTTTTGATGTGAAAAATAAAGGATGTGGAATGTGAGTGTGATCTATTATTTCAGACATAGGAGTGAGAGGAAAAATTATAGACAGTAAAAGATACAATTTAAAACAATTACGATACGTTTTTCACGGCCATCTAATGTATTATATTTAAGCTTCTTTTGTCACTAACCAATGCCTTTTAAAACTGTATATTTTAATTATTTGTTTAATCATAATAAATAATTAAGTGCCACGAAATATTTGTAATCCAACAGGAGTGCCACAGATAAAAAAGGACATGATATTTACATATATTTCTTTGGTTGTATTTTTATTTCTTTAAGCACTGTTACCTGTTACATGTGGAAGTCTACTCTAACCTTTCGACCAAGCTCAGGTTTGATTTCTTCGGTCTTCTATTATGATTCCTTATTTATCCTTTATTTAATTACCAAATTCTTTCATATTTGATAGAATATGATGGAATTCTTTCATATTTCATATTGATAGTCATAGTCATTTATTATTCCGGGTTATAATGTGAAATGGTTAATTATTTCAAATAAACAAAATAAGAGGTATTTTAGAGGGAGAACTTTTGAAATTTGCCATTTAAGCCCTATCAGGTGGCACCGATAAGTATAAAACCTACCTTAAATTAAAAACCACTTAATGATACACAGACCTAATGAGCTTAATCAAAATTGTTAAAGCCATTTTTGGGGAAATCATCAAAATGTGTAAAATTAATGATATAAAGAGGCATTTCTGGTTAGCCAATTTAGACGAAAAAGTTGCTGTAACATCCCAGCCATATACAACCCTTAATATTTGTTTTTGTGCTAGACTGTTCACAGACCATTTTGCGAGACTTGGTTAATAGAACTCAGAGGATTTCAAAATGTGTATTTCCGTGGAAAAGCTGGATCCAAAAATTTTCATGATTGCAATACTTCCTCATACTATATATCTCATATATAGGTAAGTGAAAGTAAAAAAGGACAACATAAAATGATTTTCCTTCATGATTATGCACCATCACACCAGCAAAATCAGTGAAGGAAACAATTGAAGTAAATCAGTCATGAAATATCAGTACAAGTAGCTTACTCATCAGACTGGTTCTGTCCTCTCACTTCTTATGAAAATGTACAAAAATGGCTTGATGACTGGTTTACCATAAAAAAGCAGCAGTTTTTCTGGCATGACATTTATAAATTGTCAAAGAGATAAGAAAAATGTATAGCTATCGATATAATATTTCGAAAAAATATTTTTTATGCAATTAACGAAATTTTCTAACATTAACAAAAACTAAATTATACAAAAATTCCTGTTCCATATTTACATACTTGATATGTACAATTTAAAAAATATAACTACATCAAAGACAAAAACTGACTGTCAGGTATCAAGAGGTTTCATTATATTTGTAAGAACAAAGCGAAAAAGGCTGAGGTTTGCACCTAATGAATGCAGTCATTATTGCATTGAATGGATGTTTAAAACCACTTTGTTAAAATAAATGCAAAGAAATAATGAACAAAAAAAAAAAAGGTTCTGTTTTTATACTAATTTACCAATACAAACACCATGGCTAAACGAAAGCACCAGTTTACTATAATAAAGAAACCTTACTGTAAAGAAAACATTTTAAAGTTCCTTATCTGTGTCTATAATATTGATGAGGGCTTATCCAGTTTCAATTAATATTAATTTGTATTTTTTATTCTATACTTTTAAAATACTTATTGTTGATAATCATTGAGATTAATTTCTTAACACCTTTGTTGGGATTTTTGTTATATTTGATGCGATTTTATTAGCCATGCAGAATATACAGAACAACTGCTTATCATGTTCAGCAGTAGTCCCCCGCTACCATGATCACAGGCATAGTTAGCACCTTCCCCATCTTAATGAGAATAAAGTTTCATTGCTTTAGGAAACCATGTCAGTATTATGATATATTAAAATGGCAATGCCAATTACAAATCCTGCCAAATGTGAAGTGCAAGTGCAAATTGTGATTTATTTTCTGACTGCACAAAACATTTGCCCAATCGAAAATTGTAGGCAAATAACTCAAGCATATGGTGATAATGAAATGAATGAATCGTCATTAAGGAAATAATATAAATATGTGTTATAATAAGGGCATAGCACTCCTGGTTGCCTATAATATAATGACAATATTCAGCTTAACTGGATTTATCCATACTTCAAAAATATAACATGCGATCACAAAACAGGATTCAGAAGAGGGTGGACCATGCTAGACCAAATCTTGATTCCAAAAAAAGTGCTTGAAAAACGATGTAAAGTTCATGATTCACATAATGATGAGCAGCCCTTTTCATTCCAATGATTTCATAGACAGAAACCATCTTTGAAAAATCACAACTGAACTGGGAGTTCCCAGGAAATTGGAAAGATTGATAAACGTGAGTAAAAAATGATCATAAATGTCGGTTCCTGATATGATTCAAGAAGTATCTAAAGCCTTTGAAAGATTTAACTGATTTGTAATAGAGATCAACTCAATTTAGCACTGGGAAGGAGATAAGAACATCACTTAAATATGGAAGTGTAAATGTTGGAATGAACCATAGAATCCTAGGATAGGCAGATGATATAACTGTCTATGGAAGCAATCAAGAGGATAAGAGAAAGAGAATAAATCAGCATACAACTAAATGAAGTTTAAGCAAAATATAAATGGTGTCCAAGGGGAAATGCCAATAATTGGTAAGAAATAGTCAACAAAAATGTAGTTCAGTGTTGCCAACCACTCCTATTCCAAATGGCTGTCAAGATATTTGATGTTTTAAATGGTTTTGCAAGAAAACTTTTTTTCCTTAAAACATATAAATCTCTCTAAATGGAACTGAATAGTACTAATTTTGTGTCACCATTTTCGGCATCTATGATAAATTTCCTATAAGTTAGCAACCAATTTGCAGCAAAATATTGATTTTTTGGGGAAATCTGGCAGCCAAACAAAAAAAATGAACAATTTCCAGAAATAGAATTTGGAATCTCACTGAATGAATTTTTGAGATATGGCCTTAGAATTAAAAAAAAAATTCTTCATTTTATCAGTTTTCTAATGGTGTATACTTCTTTGAAAAGTAAGACTAATTTCCAAGATATTTTAAGTTTGGGAAGTAAAATTAACGTAAGGTACATACATCATGAGTATCCCATATTTTTTTCTCCTGGTAGGAAGAGTCCAAGACTATGACAACTAACCACCTCCCACCATACATTGATAGAATAGTGATGCTGCACAATGCTCATGTGTATGCCTACAACCAGATACGATCAGGTTTTAATTAATTTTTGTTAGTTCTAATTTCAATATTCATTCTGTTATGAAGTTCTTTTTCCTCTTTGACACTTCTACTTCCCTAAGTTGTGAAAAGTAAATATCTGCTCCAAAATAAGTTCAATAAATGATCAGGAGCTGGGCGGGATAAGAAGACTACCTCATGGAGAAGAAAGACAGATAAACAACTGATTGCAGAAAATAACTCAATATATCATGGTATGTAGGCAATGAGATTGAGATGGGTGGAACATATTAGGAAGCTTCTACACAACAATTAATGCCTTAATAGTTAGCAAGGAACATGGGAGTTCAAAAACCAGATGGATAGATAGAATCAACACAGATGCGGCATGTTGCTAACTGGAAAGCAAAGCCTATGACAGGCAGAGGTGGAGAAGGCTTGTTCGGGCAGCCAAAGATCTAGAAGGTCTTCTCTTTTAAGAGATAATACAAAATAAGTGAATGCTAAAAGAAGAACCGCTGGAAATTAATGAAGAGAAATAAAATTCATAAATAACTTACACCCAATTCATTCTTGCTCTTTCAACAAGTGATTTAGGTCTCAGCAAGTTGGCACGAGCTTTATTACTGGGCATTACAGGACTCTGAGATAGTGGTAAAACAGCACTTCCATTGACCTTATCTATGTTGGGTATATTTCCATTGGGAGAATATACAATATTCACATTATCATGGTTCAGATTCCATGCACCATCATGCTGAAAAAATGAAACATAATTGAAAAAAATACCCTACTTATGAATATAATATATATAATAATAATAATGCTTTATTTATTCTGGGGCGTCATAATAATGATAGATATAAAAAAATATAAGGGTTTGTTACCAAATCATGAAGAATTACTTCGTGATTATTATTTAAATCTGTAGCTTTCTTAATAAGACATTTCTAGAATTATTGTATCATTATGCTAAACATTTTTTTATTGTAATTGATGAAATTTATATCTTAATAATCTTTATCTATATAATTTTTATCGGAAAAGATTATGCTGGTTTGGAGATGTTCAAATAATCACCAAAGTTATGTATGGAATTGGAAGTAGAAGGGAGAGGGAAAAAAAAGACCAAAAGTAAAATAGAAAGATGCGGTGGAAGAAAGCACGGTGGGGGTATGACATCAGAGAAGAACAAACTTTAGATAGAGAAGGATGGAAGAATATCTTAAATGATATTTAGGTCAAGGATACCCACAGTAGTGGAAAAGTCCTTAATAAATAAATCTTTTTACTAGCTTCCAGGTTTTATCAAATAATTTAACAAACATCTATTTTATAATTAACTGGATATTATTAGTATAAGGATTAACATAAAGACAGATATATAAAATCATCAACAGAGATAAATTAATGTATGAATCTTATTTATTATACTTTGTACAATAATTCTGGACTTAGAAAAAAAATCCTATCTAGTCAACAATTACTGTAAATAAAAACTTTTTGTTATACACAAATTATTTCTATTAATTCATTACCGTCCTGGCAGGATGTGAAGGTTGAGCTTTTATTGAACTTGATCCGCAAACAAAAGGTGTCAAAGATTTATCCAAAGACCCAGTAGACCCTGAAGGACTCTGATTAGAAATAAACATACTTCCGTCACTTGGTCCATTTTTACCATTGGTTTCTTTATTTCGTTTATTATGTTTCAAATCTTTCCAATTATACTTGAGATGGTGAGATTCAAGAGGTTTGCAAAATGACAACTCTTCTGGATGCCTTATCCCTGATTTAAAAAAAATAAAATAAAATATATACAAAATTTTGTAAATATAATTGGTACATACACATATGATACTCATAAGTTTAATTATAAATTTTTTAAATACAGTAATCTCTTAAAATTCGTGGATTTAATAATTCTAGAACTAAACTATTTGCAAACCTTACAACGACAAACTATGACCACTCAGCAACTTTATTCATGATTTAACTTTTTTCTGTTTCAAATTGATTTATTCATTATAATGTTAACTTTACTTCTATAAGTTTATACAAAACAGTTAATAATTCCTGAAATTTCTTTTTAAGGTAAAATAATATTTGAAAAATCTTCAAATAAAGTACAGCAAAAATTGTTAATCACGCCGATATTTTCAATAAAAAAATTTATTCCCTCACTCTCTTCTTTGTTTTTATTATTTGATTAGACTACAATAAAGTATCATGAAATAAATTAATTTTATTACAAGGTATTTGGGAGAAGAAAAATAAAAAGACTTCATTATAGACATAAAAAAAATTCCACAGAAACGGCCAACTAAACAAAAGAGATACCAGGCAGTGAACAAAAGAGCTCTAAACGATCCAGAAAAGAGAACCTCCTACAACGAAAAACTGGAAGCAAATTAAGAAAAATGAGCAGAGAGGGGGATGAAGAACAGTAGTGCTGCTTAAAATTGTGTATCTTGGAAACTGCAGGGAAGTTTGCGACTTGCGAAAAATATCTAATAAACAAAAGCACAGAATGGTGGAATGAGGAAGTACGATGTTTAATTCAATCAAAGAAGAAAGCGTGGAAAGTTTATCTTCAAGAAAAAACAACCGCAAAACTAGACGAATACCACCAAGCCTGAAATCAATGCAAAATAGCAGGCCGGCAAGCGAAAAATTTGGAAAAAGTCTCGATGAAGACCACCGGGAAAGTATTAAGAAGTTCCAGCGTAAAGTAAAACAATTCCTTTTCTTCTAAAACAATTCTCTAACAATTCCTCCAAAAAAATATGGGATACAAAGGTAGCCACAAGGGATTGGGAGTTAAGTTTAATTGTCCCTATTCATAAAACAGGCAACTCCACAGATTGTGAAAACTATAGACCAATAAGCTTACTTTCAGTGGCTTACACATTATACTCCTCAATCTTAGAAAGAAAATTAAGGCTCGTAGTTGAGAACCAAATTGAGAGCGAACAAGCAGGCTTTCATGTGGGGAGGCAGACTCAAGATCATATTTTCATGCTAAGAGGCATCGCAGAGAAAGCATGGGACAGAGACAATATATATATGGCATTTCTGGACTTCAAAGCAGCATTTGACTCTGTTCCAAGACAAGAAATATGGGATGCTTTTGTGATTGTATCACTGACCCCAAGCACTGCGAACTCATTTTAGGAACTGAGTTTAGGACAACGCACAATAGGCCAATAGGCCTACTTGAGGCCGCGGTTCACAATGTCGGAGCAAAAAAAAAAAAAAAATGGGATGCTTTGGCAGCAAAAAATGTTCCAGCTGATCTTATCACGGCAATTAGATCACATTATAAGGCAGCAAAAGGAATTGAAAGGATTAATGGTAGAGAGTCCAAGCCTTTTCCCATGGAGAGAGGAGTAAGGCAGGGAGACAGCCTAAGACCCCTCTTGTTCATCATATTTACGAATGAAATCCATAAAATTTGTAAGTGTCGTACTGCTTGGACGGTCGTTGGAAAATGGAACTTGCAGAATATTAACGTCCAAAGCCTACTATATGAGGAATATAGTGGAATACTATACTGGAATACAATACAGTTGAAGTGGTTTGGCCACATTTGTCGGATCGAGGAGGAGAGAGATCAGCAAAAGATTCTTGAAGCTCGACCCACTGGGAGAAGGACGAGGGGACAGGCCAGAATTTCCTATCAGGACTATATGCAAAAGATTGGAGAGAAGAAAAGCAAAACCCTCCAGGAAATGAGGCAGCTTAGTAGGGACCGAGAGGCATGGCTGCATTGGATAGAGGCACCTCGACGCTTGTAATGGCATGAAGAGGAAGACCAAGAAGAAGACTCAAAAAAATTAAAGATAAAAATTATAATACATTTAAATAATATTAATCTTGTAACCTCTTCTTTTGCATTGATGATATCTTGGAATCTAAATAATAGAGGAAATCAAATCTTGGTCAATATTCTACCATTCCTCTCTAATTGCAATTTCAAGCTCATCCAAAGTGTTCGAGAGATTTCCACTTGTTGCTGAACAAATGCCAGTTAAGAAACTTTATCTGGTTAACCTCAGATAATAAGAGAGCATATAGCAGGTTATCTGTACTGTTTTCTTCTTATGTCTTAGATGTCAAATTCTTCTTATGGCAAAGATGTCTTAGCTCATCACTGTCAAATTAAAAACTTGAAATTGCTGACATTTAGTCCACATAGCTGATTTCCTGTAAGTAAAATTTCTCAAGGCAGCTTGCTGAATAAAACTGTCATCTCGGGCTCCAGTACACCTTGCCATGCCTTGTCCAAGTCTTCTACTGTAGCTTGCAGTCTCTCTGTATCAAAAAAGAACTCAGGACTATGGATTGCTTTATTTTAAACTGAAATGCCATTCCACGCTGACTCATTCCTGTTTCCAAAAATGTAATGATTCTGTAATGACACAGTTATAGCCAATAAAGTGGGTTTTGTTTTGCATCATAAAAAAAAAAAATAATAATAACTTCTATTAAATCAGAGATAAAAAAATTAGAAGTGCAAGTTTAAATGTAACAAAGATAAGTTGCAT
The DNA here is from genome assembly GCA_928085145.1 of Nezara viridula. Taxonomy (NCBI): domain Eukaryota; kingdom Metazoa; phylum Arthropoda; class Insecta; order Hemiptera; family Pentatomidae; genus Nezara; species Nezara viridula. The sequence continues at coordinate 82,984,621 of OV725078.1, forward strand.
ACTGGTTTATTTAGGAGAGATTCCCGGAGTGGTACTCAATACCTTTGAAACTGATTGTATAATCTTCATGTAACATGAGACCAAGAACTAGAAAATATAAATAAACAAATAATAAGTTATATAGTGGGACAGTTAAAGAGAGTCATTCAAAAAGATTGCTAGCTCTAGAAATGGACTATTGGAGGCAATCATGTGGTGTCTCTTGTCTTCAAAAAGTTCTAAACCATGAAATAAGGAAACGAGTGGAAGAAATGAAGAACATCCTCCATACCTGTGGAACTATGAGGTTGAATTGGTATGGACATGTGATGAGAATAGAAGAGGGACGATGGCCCAAAAGAATTAGGGATTGGAATCCGGAAAGACAATGAAAGACAGGTCACCCGAGGAGAACCTGGTATGAGAGAGTTAAGGAAGAGATGATAAACAGGGGGCATGTGTGAAGAAGATTGGCAGGATAGAAGATGGCACTTATTTTTGTTGACGACATATGACTAGTGTTGTAAAAGTTGTTGAATAAAAAAATTAAGTTATATCTTGATGTAATTTAAATTTTATTAAGTGATGTAATACGTTTGCACAGCAGTTTATTACATAAGGAATTGTAAGCTGAAAAACTTATTAGAAAGCATAACACCACATTCAATGATTATAAGTATTAGTTTTAAAAAAGAAAACTGAGGCATCAACTATATTTACACCTAAATTTATAATGAGGTTTGTTCTGTCAACCAGTGAGCACAAAATATTTTCACCACTATTTAGTACAGAAAATATCAACTTGCCAACAAAAAAAGTTGATGATAAGGGATAAACACAAGCAGCATCAACTTGAAACTTAACCTTGTTTTTCTCTTTTAAACTCCGTATTAATTTATAATAATAAGTACAGTAAAATGTATGTTATAAAATTTAATATCCATTTTTATTATCCATAAAACTAAAATGTTTTAAAATTATAAATTCATTTTATTTAAACATTCCTATAAATCATAACAACAGATATAAATATGCTCAATAACAAGACCAACTAAAAAAATAAAATACCATTAAGTCATATAAATATCAATAACCACTTAAACTATAATGAACTTTTGTTAAGTTTAATACTTCAATAAATCTTACTTTAAAAACATGAACAAATAAAGTTGAAGTGGAATATAATTTAAAGATATCCAAAAAATAATGATAATTGTTAAAATTATACATTAAATATAATCTTCACAAATGTCTTTCATCTTAAAAATTAAACATATCCACTGTGAAATGTCAACAAGTGCAGTTCACCAGCTAAGAATAGCATTCCTGTTTTTTTTTTACAGTTTATTTTAAAAAAAAAACAACAACAAAAAAAAACTGATACATGAGAACTTTATACCAAAACATTCCACAATGAAACTGTTTTCCAATAACAGATATAAGTAATAAGACAATTGAATTTAAAAATAAAATTTACCCAATTCTTTACACAACTGAATAACTGCAGTAAATGTATTAACTGAGAAGTCAACTCTGCAATCTAAATATCGCAGATCTGGAAGTTGTACCCTGAGTGTTTTATGCATGGGTGTAAAATGTAGAAATGCATCAGCTTGGACAGCATACTGATCTAAAGTAGACCTTGTACGAGTTAACCACAGGTTTCTATCTGGCCACCATAAAGCATGATCTGACCAATCTAGTTTGATATCTAAAAAATTAGTAATAACAATAAATAAATGTTAGATGGAACTAATGTGAGTAGATTTATAAACTATACACATATGAGGAAATTCACTACTTATTATTCCACACTACAAAAAATTATAAAAATAAAAAGTATCAATTTTAAAAATCTTATCCACCAGAATAATTATTGGACTAAGTATGACACTTTTCACACATTAACTTGTAGACTAGGAGCTACCAACCATTTGATTTAACGGAAGCACTTACATCTAGTAACCATTTTATATACTAGATGAACCTCATCTGACCACACAACTTCGGTCAGTCGGTTGAAAGACGTTGCTTTCTGTGAGAAAATTTAAATTAAAGAGGCGAAATTTGGCAGTTCATTTAACGGAAGAACATACGGCTCAAATTTTGATATGATGTCAAGAATATGTCCCTAAAAGAGAATTCACCTAAACTGACGGTGTATTCCGTTGCGTTTTAAACACTGATGCTTCAAAGTCATCAAATTAGGCTAGTAGTTAAATATAGTTAAATTAGCCAAATCAAAAGCATTGAGAAGCATAAATAAAGCATTTAAGTTGAGAGCAGCAGATTCACGAGTGAAATACGCCTTTGATCCCATGCCTCTTAACACTCTCATATATTAACGTGTCTGCATGAGGTAAATAGGAAATTTAATACTCTTTCAAATTGATCACAATGAATTTCTTCGAGAGATGCACAGATGAAGAGTTTTGGGGGGAAAAACGACAAAGATTTTTTTTGTGAAATAAGCAAACAGTCAATATTCCGCACCTGTTGGACCTAAATCAAAAAGCTATGAATAAAATTTATAGTAAATTTTCTTTTCTTTAACTTTGCATATGATAATAATTTTGATAAAATGCATCAATTCAGAGTCATGTCCAGAAAACTAAAAAAAGTTCAGAAATTTCACTGTTTTTTGCATATGTGCTCGGAACACAATGGAAAATTTTGTTTGGGAACATCAAATTCAGATTCAGCATCCCAAAAAACATAAAAAAACAAAGAGAAACAAACTATTTGAATTTTTTCCTGATCCATTCGACTGGCCTAATTTGATGAGTTTGACGAGGCACTTTTCAAAACACAACAGAGTAAATTGTTAGTTTAGGTGAATTCTCTTTTAGGGACACATTCTTGATATCATATCAAAATTTGAGCTGTATGTTCTTCTGTTAAATGAACCATAAAATTAGAATTTTTGCATAGAAAGCAACAGCTTTCAACCGAATGACTGAAGTTGTGTGTTAAGATGAGGTTTATCCAGAATTTAAAATGGTTACTAAGTCCTTCCGTTAAATGAAATAGTCGGTAGCTCCTAGTCTATCAGTACTAACATGCCTATTATTTACATTGTTACAAAGAAAAACCTAATCTACCTTAACTCTTGAGTCCATAAAGCTCAACTGTATTTTATTTCTACCAGAAACTTGAATCTTTATCTCCTTGACATAATTAAAATATCACTAATAAAGAAATGATAAGGAATAATGCTTTATGTTAAATATATTCACTAAAAATTAATAGCAAAGTAAGTTTGTTAATAATTTGGATTTCTATATCGAGCACTTAAAAAGAAGTGCTATTGTCATCTTTAATCTTTTTAACAGAGAGCACAATACTGACCACCATATAGTTTCATGGCATACAACTTGATGTTATATTGTAAATAAATTAAGGCCAAATTTATACATTACATTCAAACACCAATACACCTAATAATATGCATTTGCTAAACAACATTTTGATAAAGCATTTAAGCATTCATAGGACTATCCTCAAGCACAAAACAAACAAATTTTTCAAAACATGAAAATAAGCTTGAGCCAAATCTAATCTTGATATTCACTGAAGGACAAATCATTATAATTAAACATAAATATACTTAATAATATGCATTTATTTGACAATGTTATGATAATGCATTTACAGGACAACATAAAGAACAAACAAATTTTTTAAAACATAATCTTGAGCCTAATCAAATTGCTGGAATTAATGAACCAGTAATTCCCATCCAGAAAATCTATAAAAACAACTTGACATTACTTGTCAACCATAACCGCATTATCATAATAAATTTTCAAAACTATAGTACCACCCAGTATAGAATAGAGGGTCTGAAATATATAATCTCTATTCAACTGGGAAGTTTATTTATTGACTAAAATATAATTCAGAACAAGAACAATAAGAGTGAACAACAAAGAAGCAATAAATACAAATTGCTGGCAGATAAGACATCTTGTAGCAATTAAACAAAATTACACTACATGTAATCTATCACTGAGGAAAATGTAACTAAAAATGTGATAACGCACTATCATTACTATGTTAAAAATGATAACTGACAGCTGTAAAAAGCGTTGTAACAATAAATAAACTGCAATGATATTACAGTATTATTTGGTATTAAGTATCTTAACCATTAAAAATGATTATATTTCTACTATTAAAACCTTAACAAACACTTAAAAAATAAAATAAAGAATAGATAAAAGCCATTCATACTCAATTTAAAATCTAGGCAGATATTTGATTTCAGAATAACATTATCTTAGAATACACAAATCAAAGAATATAAATTCTTATAACTTTTTCAAATCAATTATTAGTTAGCCTATAGCCTTATAGGGTTATGCAGTGAAATAACCAGGTTGAATTCGCTTCATTGCTTGTGTATGTATGTATGGTAAACAAACTTAGTAAACATACCTAAATTTTCCACTAAATTAAGCATAACTCCTCCAATGTGACTTTCTCCTTTAACTCTTAAAGTTCTTTCCATTTGAAGATTGGTAACATAAATACGTAAATTCCAAGATCCGTCCCCCATCGTGAAATCTCTAGACACTGTATTCGAAATTAGAAAGATATATGAACTTATGTTTACATATTCTACATTCTTATCAGACTAATGTAAAAGGCATAATCTACAACACCACATTCCAAGATCACATATAAGTACGTAAATAATGAAGTTAGACGAATATTATTAAAGAATATTTAAGTGATCACGACGTTATTTAGAAGATAGAGCAGAAACAGAAACTTCAGCCTGCAGATTACCTTAAAAGGTAAGGAGGCCAACACTCGTTATTCAGCAAGATATGTCTACAAGGAGGGGGTTAAGAGCAGATAACTGTAACAGCTACTAAAGGAACTGCTTCTGTAGCAGCTTCAAGCACAAGTTATTGTTTAAATAAATAAATTATATTAATGAATTTATTATTTTCCATTTAACTAAAGCTGATCAAATAAGAAAAAAAGTATTCAATTATAGGAAATCAATTCTCGAAATATGTTTAAAATAAATATCTATCAGTAAAAAACTAACACTATCAGTAACTCACAATACAAATGGACCGAGTTAAGGCCAACTTTTTTAATATAACAAATATCTCTGATATCGTTTTTTTTTTTTTCAATTCCTCTTGATTTTTAAAGGAATGATGAAGGTCTAATCTTTCATTGTAGACTTATTCCATTATCAACAACCTAGCCACATAAAAGAGAGTCGTTTTTTTTATTCCTCTTTGGCAGCGTTAATCAAAGGCTCGGAGAATAGAATTTATACTGCTCAAAAATAAATAGGAATATTTCTATTTGAAGCCTATTTTATTTGTTTAGTTAAAATATCCTGTTTACTTTGTCCGTTATGGATTCTCTTATTTGAAACATAAAAAGTAAACAATTAGAATTATTTATTTTTAATAAATTATTAACTAAAAGATAGTCAACGATAAAAGAATACTCTTTTTTTAAACCAACAGTTTTTTTCGACTTTTTTCGGGGGATAACCAGTTTTAGTGTGGTAAACATACAGTTTGATGAGGAGCCGGTCTCGCGCCTGTTGTCCGTCTCCTCTCTCTCTCTCTCGAAGTCGCCGCTCGTCGAATGTGTTGGAGCTGGTGTCCAGCTGATGTGTAGCCGAAGGGCTGCAATTCTCTCGTAATAGAGTAAGTTGGCGTTCAGGTTAGCCGCCACTGGCAGTCTTCCCTGAAGTCGTAGATAATGCCGTCTTAGAGGGGGGGGTAGGGCAGGATGAGACCGGGGCCCCCCGCGTAATTTATACAAGGCAAATTACAATATGATACTCACATAATTCAGCTTTTTTCACGTATCGGTCCAGTACGACAGCCCTCCACCGCCTGACACCAAGCTATCTCAAATCCGCCTCAACATCCTCCAGCCAACGGAGTGGTGGCCTTCCTCTCCTTTTTGCTCCTCCAGGTTGCCTATATAATATTTTCCTCGGTACTCGGTCCGCTGCCATCCTTTCCACATGTCCTAACCAACTTATTCGTCCTGCCTTAATGTCACTAACGAGATCTGCGTCCAAGTAGAGTTGTCGCAACTCCCGGTTGTATCGGGACCTCCAAACGCCTTCTTCGCATACAGACCCGTAAATCCTCCTAATAATCTTACGCTCCAACACTCCAAGAGCCCTCTGATGTTTTGCTGAGATAACCCACGTCTCTCTTCCGTATGCGACTACCGGACGAATCATTGTTTTATAGATTGTCAATCTGGCATTGCTTGATAGTCTTCGAAACCTAAGTAGTCGCTGTATGGCATACAAATCACCGGCTTAAAGTAGCACTCCTGGTTCCTATCTCAGCTCCTACGTCATTGTCTGCCGATATAAGGGATCCCCGGTACTTGAACTCTCTGAATACTGGAAACTCGTGTTAGTCTATGTTTAGTGTCCGATGTTGATCAGGGCGATGTCTTGAGCTCTTCATGTAATTTGTAAATTCTCTTCATGTGTAATCACAATCCAAAGTCCTCCGAACAATAGTCGATGCTCCGTTCTATGTAACCAACAAAACCCTACATCATGACCTTAATATCCCATTTGTCCTTGACCTTATCCCTGAAAAATTTTCAAAATTCCATCAGAACCTTATCAATCATCCAAATCCCCTAGCCCAATCCCTATCCAGTTCCACTCATCCCTACAACCCTCCTCGAAGATTGAAGCGGCAGTGGCCCAGAGATCTTTTATAGTATTTATTTTGGAGTTCTGGCAATGGCAAGATTCTCCACTCAAGACATGAGTGTATGTGGCTAAAGCGCTCTCGCTCAAACTCCACCGGCTTTAGCACCGGTGAGGAGGTTGAGAGACTAGCGCAGGGATTTGGGTTCCCCGCCTGATTGTATATATTGTATATAGGTATGATTGTATTTTTATGTTTTTAATTTACTTATATTTAGGTTTTTTTTATTGTATATAGTTTTTATTTATTATTATTTAGTTATTGTTTTACTTTGTTAATTTTTTTTTTTTTTTTTTTTTGTATATACAGTGTGAATGTGTTCATTTATCAATATAATTATTGTCCCTGTGACAGAATATTGTATGTCTAAATAAAAAAAAAAAATAAAATTCTCTCAATGGAAAATTTCACAAACAAATTTATATAATTATTAAAACAGTAAATAAAAACTGAGTGCAAATCAACATTCATTGGAATGTTATTAGAAAACTAAAAACTCAATTCAAAGTCAACAACTACGAAAATATTTCTATTTTTCTTCTTAACACCCTCCTTTGAAAAAACAAAACTTTAAATAAATATAAATTATTTAATATAAATTTAATAAATATAATAGAGGTTTAGCTCTTACCATAATTTAGATATTGTATATTGCATTTGAAGTAGAAACAACTTGTTCATTTTACTTTTAAGCCAATGAAAGTTGATTGGAGAGTATTTGTTTCTGAGAGTAAAACTTTCTGAGTTTTGAAATTTTGAAAATTTCTATTTACCAGTCAATATCAGTATACCTGTTGTAAATTTTTTTTCCTGTACTACTAACCACCCTTGAAGGATCTTAGGTTCAATACAATGTGAGGAAGTATTGTTACAAATCCAACAGTTGTGCAGCAGGATGATGGGCCAATACCACGCTCAAAAACCTCCAGGTTTTCCTCCTTAATTAAATGTTTAATTAAGATTACCCACTTTATAGAGGCTGGATTTGCCCCAGAAGGGTCTCCCATCCTCAGGATTAACCCACGGCTGATGAAAAATTACTAGTTATCAACCAGGTTCGAACCTTGGACCTTGAGCTCTTGAAGTCATTGCTCACCCATTGAGCTACCCTGCTCCTTATCTGGTATCAATGAAGTTGATAAATAATCATAATGTGATAAATTATAAAAATGTTCATCACTCCTGAATTCCGTTAGTCCAGAATCTAAGTTCCTAGTAAGTTTTCCCTTATCATGCAGTATATACAGAGTAAAAAAAACAAAGAAGAGTTAAATGAAAAATATTAAGAATAAAATACAACCAATTATCAATTGATTGAAGAACAAACCAATTTAAGTTGAAAAATAAAACACTTTTAATCAACAAAGGTATATAAAAAATCTAAAGATAAAACAAATAATATTTATTTATTGGAAAAAAAAAATGAAATTTATAAATGCTGCACATGTACAGCTAAAAACAGAACTATGAGGGAAATTCATTTTATTAATTGAATTTATCTTAAGCCTGAATACAATTAATCTCTTAAGAATACTATCTTTAATATTGGGACAATTAATTATGTCTTCTGTATCAACATAACTGATTTTTTCTCAGAAAAATACTTATAAATCCCATCTTACTGAGTTGATTTAGGTGATATAGGTTTCGAATATGGCTTAAGACTAATGTTTTACTTTATTTCATTAATTTTCCATGTTTAATTATGTGGTAATGAAAGGAAAAGATGGAAATCAAGTTTGAGACTTGGTTATATGCAGATAATTTCTGTAATTTGGGACTACTAGCCAATTCAATTTTTATTTTTAAGTCAGTGATTTCAAGTATAACATTGAATTTTTGTTTTTCTTTATAGTTATTGTTACTTTCAATGTTTAAAATATGAGTATAGTTGATGATCCTTATATGCCCTTAGATACTTTTGAAGATTTAATGAAAAATTATGTACAATATGGAAGAGTAAAGTAACCATATTATTAAATACAGGAAAATTGTTGAAGAATTATCAGCACATATAAATTGGAAAATTTGAAATATGTAAAGGAAATGGCCAAATTAGTGTTAAAGAAAGATAGGATCGACACTCAGTTACATTATCTTACAAATGACAAAAAAAAAAAAAAGTCCATTATGTTTATAACATAATTAAAAATATTGATTCTTTATTCATAAATGAATTTCTAATTAATAACAATAAAGTTACCTATAAATTTGGAAATAAAGCAAGCCTATAGGGTTAAACATCTAATTAATAAGAATAAATGAGATTTTAATTTTGATTAAAATTAAATATTATAATATTATAAAGAAAATGTTGGGGTGGATAAAAAATATGAACAAATAATTAAAAAATTTCTCAAATTAATTTTAATTATGTTAAAAATATTAAACTTAAACTGAATAGAAAAATAGTTCCTTTTTTTTTTTTTTAAACATCTATAGTCAATAAAAGTGTTTAAAAAATGGATAGTAAATATGACAACATTTCCTCAATTAATGCAAATAATATCATACAAAAATTGGATATAAATAATAAAAAAGAGAAAAATGATAATATGAATTTAATAATAGAAAAATATAACAATATTTATAAAAATAATTCAAGGGTAATTAATTTAACAAAAATTAATGTACCAAATAATTTAATTAACTTGCTCTCACTTGGAGAAAATTTTTATTTTGATGGTATAAAAATAGATAAAGACATAATTCATTTAATAGTTGATCTGGATAAAATGTATGCAGGTATTGACTCATCAGAATGCCATATAAATGAAACGAGGAATTATATATGCAACATCATTAAAAATTTTGTTGTTAATGTAAAGAGAAGTTATAAAATATCACTATTAAATAAGAATATTAATTATGATTTGATGATCCTAAAAACTTTCTTAGATAATAATAGAGAAATTATAATAATTAAATCAGACAAAACAAACCAATTAACAATAATGTATAGAAATAATTACACTGAAAAGGGGAGCAGTTATTAGATAATAAGAATGTTTACCGAAAAGTTAGAAATAATCTGGGTATTTACCGAGCCAAAAAAATAAATATCTATGTTGAAAAGTTACAAAAATTAGGAATGATTGATAAATATAAAAAATTAACTGCTAACAAATACACTGATCCAAGAATATATGGTTTAATAAAGATGCACAAACCTGACGATGATCTGAGACCAATAATAAATAATATAGATGGACCAACGAACAAACTTACGAATTTTTTTAGACCAACATTCGGTTGTTTAAATGAGTTAAAAAGTTATGATGTAATTAATGTAAAGGAAGTAAAAGATAGGTTAGAAAGTTTTAGTTTGGACCAAAACATTCAATATTACATCAGAAGTTTTGATGTAAAAGAACTCTTCACAAATGTGCCCATTGATGATATTATCAAGATCATAAAAGAAAATTGGAATATTATTAATAAACACACGAATATAAAGAAGTAAATGGTCTACATAGAAGGCATATAATTATGCATTCTAAATAATTATTTTAAATTTTGTGATAATTATTTTAAAATGATAAATGATCTCACAATGGAGGGTAGATTGTTAGTGGTACTTAGTGGCTCTTATCTCAACAAAATCATTAATGAGCAAGTTGCAAAGATGGTAGAAAAAACAATATTAATTACAAAATATATAGATGACTTATTAATAACCACAAAAGACAAACAAAATGAGGAATTATTAAATTTATTGAATAATGTGAATAAAAAAAACATTTTTAATGCCAAAAAAATCTATTAATAGCAAAATAAGATATCTTGATATAAATATCATATTTGATAAAAATAAAATAGAAACATTTTGGACAAAAAAAGAAAATAATAGTGATAGAATCCTTAATTATTATTCAAATCAGCAAAAAATCTATAGCCTTAACTGATGAGAAATATTTAAAAGAAATAAAAACTGAAATTTTTATAATCTTAGGTAATAATTTATACCACTACAAATATATAAAAAGGCTTTAGTATGAATGTTATCAGGACATAATGCTAAAAATAAAAGCAATTAATGCCGTAATGATTAAATAATTAAAAAATGCTGTAATAATAATAATAATAATAAAGTGTTATAACTAAAAACCTAAAAAAGGAGATTTGATAATAGATTTTTTTTTAAAACCATCAAAAATGACAATGAAAATATTGAAGAAAAAAATAAAAATGAGACACAAAACATGATGAAATGAACAGTTATTTTATGATAAAATACCAGAAATATCTAATAAAATTAAACATGCATGAAAAAAATATGATCATAGAAATATAAAATTTGGTTTATATAATAATAATAAATTAAACAAACATATAATAAATGTGAAGGATAAGATAAAAAGCGAGAATAAACAGAATGTAATTTATAAAATTAATTGTAAACAATGCACAAAAAAATATTTTATATAGGGAAAACATCTCAAAATTTATACAATAGAATAAAACAGCATAAAATAAATACCAAAATCCGAAAAATATCAATGTGACAGCTTTAGCAAGGCATAGTATTATGAATAATCATATTTTTGATTATAATAAAATAGAAATTTTAAATAGGGCTGAAGATAATAAAATAAGGAAGTTTTTAGAATCTATTTATATAATTAAAAATATTGTAAGATATAATTAATAAATTAGAATTTTAAATAAAGTATTTTTAGCTACATTATTATTAATAACAGGAAATTAAAATCATTTCAATATTTAGTACGCTTAATCGCAAAGAGCAAAATAATAGGTAAGCCCACAGCTCACAGTGCACATTAGGCTTTTGTTTTAAATGGAACAAATTGGAGTAATAGAATAGAAGGCAAAACGCCACGTGAAGGCTAAAAAGCAGATGGATAGATAGAACTAAGTAAGATGCAATAGAGCAGTGTGCAGGTAAATGGGAAAAAATAGTCCAAGACAGGCAGAGATGGAGCAGGCTTGTTAAGGCGGTAAAAGATCTACATGGTCTGTAATGGCAACAGAAAAAAAAAAAAAAAAAAATTACTTTTAGTTACTTGAGATCTCAATTAGGCTAAGGATCATCAACTATACTCATATTTTAAATGTTGAAAGTAACAATAACTGTAAAGGAAAACAAATTTCAATTTTTTACTAGAAACAACTGACTTCAAAATAAAAATTATGTTAGAAGCCTCAAATTATAGACATAATCTTCACATACCATTAATAGACCAGTCAATTAATGTCCCAAAAGGGGGTGTAAAGTGCGTGAGCAGGGGGACCTAAGCGATTCCTTCAGAAACAGAGGGAGGAGAAAAGCACAAATTTTGAATTTTCACTTATGTCTCAATAACTGGATTAAAGTGTGGCTACACATATTATTAGACAAAATAACAAAAGTTATGCCAAAAACGTTATTTAGCCCTGTAACTACGCCATGTATGAGTACTGAGGAATAATACAGTAGGCGCCTACCGAAGAACCGTTTTTTTCCGCCGATTAAGTGCGTTGAAGATGTCGAATTTTTATTATTTTATTATTATTATATACCAAGAATATCGATTCGTCTCCAAACAATATTTCGTAGAACGAAAATGAATTCAAAAGCAATTACAATTAAATTAGATGAATGAATCAAATAGCTAAAATAAAATCAGTTAAGAAAATAGGAAAAGTCGTCTAGATGACAAAGTAAAGGTCTAGAAGTAAGTACACAAGTTTTTCAACTATATTTAGCAATTTATCCTAGGATTTTATGATTCATTCATGCGCACTCTTCCATTTTTACCTGAAGATTTTATCACATATCCCGTGGCAAATTTGAAGAATCGGAGAATTGAGAGTTAATCTTACTGTCTGAAACCTTTGAATATAAATAAAAATGTGTAGTATATTCAGTAGCTTTGTTAACATATTTCGAATATACGCATAACCGAGATAAAAAAACAACTAATATATAAATATTCATTTAAGTTTATTTTTATTTTGCATTTTTTTATTTTTTCACGTTGAGTGACTATATTAAAACTGTAAATGATAACTAGTACACGGTGGGCCAGACCCCCTTACCGTGCACCCCCCCCACATCCCTATAAATTGCATATCGTTGTGTTCCTTGTAACAATTTATTAAAAAAAAGCCAATGTTCCCACAAAAAAAAGTGAACGCACTGCCCCAAAATGGCGTCCAAAGATGGCGGATTGACGACTTTGACTTTAGTTAGTTTTTTGGTCACTGAGAATCAGCATTTGGCTTAATTTCCTCATAGTTGGTCTTTTATTAAAGCTGAATAGTCATAGAATAATAAAACATGAAGAAATATAAAAAAATAATTGGCGTAAGCTATGAAAAACACCAGTAAAGTCAACTTTTTTAACAAAAAAATTTTCAAGTTACAAATCAAGCGTCGTTTGTAATTAAACGGTCTACAATAACGCAAAACGTGCTGAAATAAACCATCTGGAGAATATATTTTTCTTTCTAAAAGGCTGATTACTTTTTAAAATATATGAAGCAGTTCCGTAGAAAATACACTTATGCGGCAGAAAAGCGGTACTGGCGTGGGTGCCTACAGGCCTCTACCACACCATTCACTGCCCATAAATGACTTAGTTATAGTGATATAATAACATTTTTGGTACATTATATTGGTTTAATTAACGAACAAATATTAATGCAATAATTTAAATGTAAAAAAAAAATTAAAATTAAAAAAAAAATTATTATTATTTTTTTTAAATTTAACCTCCTTTATTCTATACGTAGGTCGTTTAAGAAGACCTCAATTGTAAAAATGATATAATTATAATAATAAAACTTAATTAAAAAATACTTTGCTAAATATCTTGATTTTTTATTTTATTTAACGTTTGCAATTTAACACTGAGTTTGGTATATTTACTGAATCTTAGAGGTAATTAAAATTTTTATATACTTCCCAGGAAATGAGTCATATTAATACCTGTTTTATAAACTAAAATAATATATACCTAATCTGAACTATATATAATGAATAGCTGACGGGTTGTTTAGTAAAACTCATATATCACTAATTAAAAAATTAATTTTTATTTCCTTTATTTTGTGCGGAAGTTGGACTGTATCATAAATAAATAGGAAATTTTAATATTAAATGAATTATTCTCTCTGCACAAAGAAAGATAGAAAGGGTGACGCTATAAGTTCTTCTATAAACCAGAACTGATTGTTTGTTTTTGATCTCAAATTGAGGAAAAACGCGAAATTGAACCAGAAAATTGGAAAAATACATTAAGCGAACGAGAAAGGAAGTGCCAAAACCTCGGAAAAGATAAAAAGGACCAGTATCCATTATATAGCTAAATGAATCTATAGTAGACAGATGAACAGAATATTTCAAGATGCTGCTAAAAGGGGTCAATTGCAGTTTGGATGATATTAAGTGGACGATGTAGGTTTATTATGGTGAAAACCACTTTATTTTCGATTGCTACTGAAGGTGCACACTGGGACTATCTACACTTTGAAGCAGGATATAGAGAGGTATATCGAGAAAGTTATCGCTCATAGCTCTCCTTCTGTTTGATGCATTTGCTAGAGATTTTTTAAGGAATCTTATATTAGTCATAGCTCGTTATTTTTCAGAAATTTCGGAATAAATTGTTCGGAATTTGTACCATATAAAAAAATAGGAAATTTTAATATTTCAATGCATTATTCTCTCTGCACACAGAAAGATGGAAAGGGCGAAACCCAACTGCTTCGCACAGATTTGAGCGTACATAGGCAACAAGTATAATAGAAAATGATATGAAAGGACTGTATTTTTTATCTTTACAAGAAAGGAGATACTAGGAAATGTAATACCCACCAAGATCCATTCCTGTTTAGTGTACCAAAGAAATTATACTCAAGAATCGTAGAAGCTGGAATAAGAAATATTGTCGATTGCCAGAGCGATATGGATTGAGAAACTCAAGTTGCACATTGGAAGAGAAGTTGAAAATTGGGACTGTCTTCACTTATAGAGAAGTCCATATAAAATGAAAAATAGCTCTCTATCTGCTTAGTGCCTCACACTTTGGATTATACTAATATCTAATTGTCTTTCAGAAAAGCTCGTTTTCCTTTTAGATTCCTTAAAAAATCGTTTGCAAATGCACTAAACAGACTAAACTTTCTCGATATACCTCTCTATATCCTGCTTCAAAGTGTAGATAGTCCCAGTGTGCACCTTCAGTAGCAATCGAAAATAAAGTGGTTTTCACCATAATAAACCTACATCGTCCACTTAATATCATCCAAACTGCAATTGACCCCCTTTTAGCAGCATCTTGAAATATTCTGTTCATCTGTCTACTATAGATTCATTTAGCTATATAATGGATACTGGTCCTTTTTATCTTTTCCGAGGTTTTGGCACTTCCTTTCTCGTTCGCTTAATGTATTTTTCCAATTTTCTGGTTCAATTTCGCGTTTTTCCTCAATTTGAGATCAAAAACAAACAATCAGTTCTGGTTTATAGAAGAACTTATAGCGTCACCCTTTCTATCTTTCTTTGTGCAGAGAGAATAATTCATTCAATATTAAAATTTCCTATTTATTTATGATATAGTCCAACTTCCGCACAAAATAAAGGAAATAAAAATTAATTTTTTAATTAGTGATATATGAGTTTTACTAAACAACCCGCCAGCTATTCATTATATATAGTTCAGATTAGGTATATATTATTTTAGTTTATAAAACAGGTATTAATATGACTCATTTCCTGGGAAGTATATAAAAATTTTAATTACCTCTAAGATTCAGTAAATATACCAAACTCAGTGTTAAATTGCAAACGTTAAATAAAAAAAAAATCAAGATATTTAGCAAAGTATTTTTTAATTAAGTTTTATTATTATAATTATATCATTTTTACAATTGAGGTCTTCTTAAACGACCTACGTATAGAATAAAGGAGGTTAAATTTAAAAAAAATAATAATAATTTTTTTTTTAATTTTAATTTTTTTTTTACATTTAAATTATTGCATTAATATTTGTTCGTTAATTAAACCAATATAATGTACCAAAAATGTTATTATATCACTATAACTAAGCCATTTATGGGCACTGAATGGTGTGGTAGAGGCCTGTAGGCACCCACGCCAGTACCGCTTTTCTGCCGCATAAGTGTATTTTCTACGGAACTGCTTCATATATTTTAAAAAGTAATCAGCGTTTTAGAAAGAGAAATATATTCTCCAGATGGTTTATTTCAGCACGTTTTGCGTTATTGTAGACCGTTTAATTACAAACGACGCTTGATTTGTAACTTGAAAATTTTTTTGTTAAAAAAGTTGACTTTACTGGTGTTTTTCATAGCTTAAGCCAATTATTTTTTTATATTTCTTCATGTTTTATTATTCTATGACTATTCAGCTTTAATAAAAGACCAACTATGAGGAAATTAAGCCAAATGCTGATTCTCAGTGACCAAAAAACTAACTAAAGTCAAAGTCGTCAATCCGCCATCTTTGGACGCCATTTTGGGGCAGTGCGTTCACTTTTTTTTGTGGGAACATTGGCTTTTTTTTAATAAATTGTTACAAGGAACACAACGATATGCAATTTATAGGGATGTGGGGGGGGGGGTGCACGGTAAGGGGGTCTGGCCCACAGCTAGTGTTTAGTGAGCTACAGAGATCACCTACGTTCCAAACAGTCTCTCTCCTGATTGCTACTTTACTCAGTCATTTAATAGGTCTCTTTATTAGCGCAGTGGTCTTGGCACTGTGCACCTAACGTTGGCTTCTAGCTGTAGCGAGGTCGAAACTTTGGATAATTTTTTTTAAAAAATAGAGAGAGAGAGAATCACTTTATTATCATAAAAGGGTGCTGCCCAACTACATTGGGTTGCTTTAAACACAGCATACTTATTAATCGCTACAGAAAATTTTCCAAAACTAATATACAATTATATAGTATTAACAATATGTATGAGCATAGTATACAATTTATATATATATATATATATATATATATATATATATATATTATTATAATTTTTATATATATATATATATATATATATTTTTTTTTTTTTTTTAATTTTTACTATTTCTTTCATTCATTTATTAGCATTATATATCCCTTTCTCTTCCTTCTCTCCCCTTATACATTTTTCTCATTCCCTTGATTCTCTCCTCTCTCTTCCTAACCTAATTCATAAAAAGCATACAAATATATATATATTTTTTTTTTTTAGGAATTTCTTCAATATGAAGTTCTCATCAACCAAACTCCTGCCTCAGCAAGCATCTCCGTCTCTACCAGTTCCTCGCATTCTCCGACGACAGTTCGCTACCAATCATATTCTCCTCCATTCTTTATATTTTATCTATGTATATAATTTTAGGAGTTGAATTTTAATTTAAAATTCCCTGCACTTTTTAGTTAGATACCATTAATCTACTTTAAAAAAATATTTATGGAAAAATTGTCTTATAAGGAAACGGACGAAAAGACTGTTTTTTTTTTTGTTGCGAATTTAGTGAAACTGATTCGCAGTATCTAAACAGACTAACGTCACAAATGCTAAACCGATCTGCTGCCCCGGGATTCACTGGAAACACGTCAAATAAAAAAGTCAATACTCCCAAAAAATCACCTTCTGAAATTCGATGTAAAATTGCAGCCAATAAAACCGAATTACTAAATTTTCATAGACATTGCATTAGTCATTGATACCCATTCTACATCTCAAATTTACACATACTTGACATCACATACTGATCGCCAAGGCAATACAGACTCTTGCCCCCTTATCCATCAATTTTTACTTTATTCCTTGACCCCTTCCATTCTAACAGACACTATCCAATCAACCTCAATAATATCCTCTCGTCCGTTTAACGTAGCATTATTAACTACATACTGCCCGCATGGTAACTCTCTTTCCATTAATCGTCTTGATTCCTTATTATGGTGTGGTCCGCGTTTCATTAATGGGGTAGATTACAACACCAAAGACCGACGATGGAGATGCCGGACGTCCAATACTCATGGCATGAGATTCTTTCAAAATTCATAATATGTAGATAAGAATTCAAGAAGTGGTCTCATAGCTCAGTGGCTAGCGTACATTTCTCACATTGAAAAGGTTCCCGGATCAGTACCGGTTCAATTTTGATTTTTTTAGCAGATGGTGTGGCTGAAGTGTAGGGTGTCCAACTCTCACGCTGGAGATCTGAGTTCGAAACCTTATTCATAGAATATTTTTTGGGCGGCGTGGCCGAACGGCTAACGCAAGTGCACAGCACCGCCGCTACCCGGCAATCTGATATTCGAGACAAAATGATAAAAAAAACATAGTCTTTTTTTATCCGGAGGAGTCTTTTAAATCCTTGCCCACGCTCCTTGGCCCATGAAAACCCCGTATAGCCTTAAAGGCGAGAAAGGGGAGGACCCTCCCCCCAAAAACGATAAGAATTCAAGATTTATAGAAATCACCATCAGTAACAATACACCACACCTCAAAATTACAAATTACCGTGAGATCAATTTGCTCATCATCTAAGCATCTTATCAACTAGCAGAAAAACGTCGGTGATGAGTCAAGTAGCAAACTGCACTCGAACTCTTCAGGAGACCATCTATATAAATATATCTGCTGTACGACAAAGTTAGAATGATGCCCTCCCACACTATAATCCTTATACAATGATTACAAGATTATATTAATAATTATAAAATGAGCAGGAAAGAACAGGTTATACTCTTTAGACTTAGGACAGTTCACAACAGGATGCGGGCATCCCTTTATTAGAAATTTAAAATTTCAGAAAGTCCTCTCTGTAGTTGTAGAACAGGCTACCAGAATACAAAGCATATCCTTCAGACATGTCCTGAGCTGGAGAGCATCATAAAATAAATTTGGACAAACCCCACTGACTTAGCGATGAAGCTCTACGGTGGTCTGGGGGATCTCAGAAAGACCGAATAGTTTTTACTCTTAATCTGAGACCTCACCATTTGAGGAAAGTTTGAAGAAGAAAAAGTATTGAGGAAAATAGTTGATAATTAGGTAATTAATGATTACAGCATTACATTTTGAAATGTTTTATTTTATTTTAAATAAATATTATAAATAAAATATCAATAAATATTAAATAAATACTAAATCTTCTTATAGCAATGAAGTATCTCTTAATTAAATATAAATATTACATTAAAGCTTATTAATATTTTGTCATGTATATATCGTGTGTCAACACAATGTATTTTCAGTATTGTGATAATTTATTTTAATTAAATATAATAATGCTTGTAAATTCGACAAAAGTGGTATCTATTGACAATGATATGTGAACAGTACAAAGATTCTCTTAATACCAACTATTGTGAGGCATGTGGCAAAAACTAAGGAGATATGTAAATGACTTTGGTCATAAGAGTACAGGTTTTTTTATCTTTATTTTAGTGATAAAAATATTCAACTTTCCTCGTTTTTGCAGTCTTTCCTTTTAGCATTTTCTGGCCAGTCACAGATTTGTTTTTCTTGATTCCAAACAGTTCCTGGCTTGCAGGAGAACTCTACTGGTGTATTATGATCACACTGGTAATACTGAAAACAGATTTTAAGAAGTTTAAAACTTTAAATATGTTGGATTTATTTTTATTCAAACTAAATCCTTGAATATTATGCCGACAGCCAAACTGCAAAAGCCTTTAGTTCAATAGCAGAAGAAGAAGAAAATAGGTTTTGAGTTTTGGCCTCGCGCATTTTAAGGAAAACAAACCAAAACTCATTTGAAACATTACATCTTTGTCTTCAGCAAGCAGTGAAAATTGAAAGAAAAATCGAGCTCATAAAATTATAAATTAGCGAATTATTTTATCTTATGAATAATTTCAGTTTTTGCTGTGTGACTGTCGATATATTCGAAATAATATTAAATAAGTTGACTAGGAGGGGGCCAGCAGAGTAACTAGGGATTCTAAAGTTAAACACGGCCCAGCTTTGTTGCATTTTATACCAGTGTTTAGGTGAGGACCCATCAGCGGGTCCAAGCACCGTTCTCCGGGTAGGAGGTAAGGCCACCAGATTACAGGAGACAACTTATCCGAGGAAGGCTATCAAATCAAATCAAACTGTATGATTCCATGAACAATAATATATTTAAATCAGTTAATGAATTGCTTCAGAACCGTAGGAATTCTTCGGTTAATGGTTTCCAAAAGTATATGAACCACTACCCCTTCAAGTCAAACAAATATTGCAAGGATACCTTAAAAATTTATCTTGTAGAACAAGGCGCTGTTTCAATTATTCTGTACGACCTGTATTTTTTGCCGTGGTGGATAAAGGCATAGAATAAATGACGTTTGTTTACGAATTGTTATTTTCTAATTCCTATCCAAAATTGTCATCGTTGTAATGATCCCTTATCGTCAGAAAACAGTTTCCCATGCAATACGGCGCTATCTGCCCCGGATCCCTCTTTCTACAAGAGGGTCTAGGTTTATTATTTATGTTTTTCCTTAATTAATTATAATCGTAGAGCAAAAACATTGCATGGAAACATACACGTACGCATACACGCGCAGACACACATATATAAATGGGTCATTTCAAAATCTTGGTCACATTTATGTCACTGGACAATATTGGGTCAAATTATAGTAACTCTGTTTCAAAAGGAGAATAAGCTTTTGTGTCCATTAAAGGCTAATTCTTCAAACCCTAGCTTCACATTCCCTAGAAATTCCTTAAGTCTATGAAGCAGGGTTAGTAACAATCGCCAATCCGTCACACACACATTATATATATATATATATATTTCAATCAATCAGACAAGAACATTATTGTAATTATTAAAAGAGTTTGTTTCATATTTTTTTTTAATTATTCGTTTTTTCAGTGAGCTCTCAAATATTAATCCCGCCCCGAATGGTCTAAGTACTCCACTGCATTTAAATTAAATGGAACCACCACTGGTTATAAGGACCACTGAGAGCCTTTAGGAATTACTTCAGGGAACTATTGGCATAGAGGAATTGAAGTATGTTAAGATATTAATTGATCTACATATATCACTATTCTTAAATGAAATTCGAGACGAGAATAACTAACCTTGTTACATTCCTTATGTGGTCTAAAGCCATCTTCCACGCATATTGTGTTGTCGATTGGGCTAGATGTTGAGGTTCCCTGGGTTACCTCAGAATTACTTGGTTCTTGTTCTGAAGTTGAGGACACTGGTGGAATAGTACTAGGAGTGGTAGTAGTTGAGGTAGTTGTTGAAGTTGACGTAGTAGTAGTTGAAGTAGAAGTGGAAGCAGAAGTAGTAGGAGCAGCTGTTGAAACGGAGGTAGTCCACTCTGGTTTTTTGGTCGTGGAAACAGGCTCACCAGATTCTGAAGGAGTGCTTGGAGGCCTTGCCCACTCCGGCTAAAAGAAATTATTTATTTTTTTAAAATTAAAAAGTCATCTTTAATAATGAAAAAGACTATTTCTTCAGCAATCCCTCTGAACGTTCATCCATTTTTTAATTGTATAGAAGTTTACAGTTATATATTTTATTTAATAATTTATAAGGTTATTAATATTGAAATCAAGTGTGTATTTATTTGATATTGTAATATTTTATAACGATTATTACCCTTGGTGTGGTAGAGACTGTTGGTCGAGGTACTTGGTAGTCCTTCATGTTTTTCCAGAGAACATTTATGAGAGGGTTTTTGGAACCACAGACACCTCTAAAATCATCCATGTCAATGGCCCAAACCATAGCTCCTGCGTATCCTTTGGATTTTATCCAGTCCATTTTGATTTGTAGACTCTTTTCGTTCTCGTATCCAATCCATTGAGTACCTGCAATTATTGAAATAAATGGATTTATTGAAAAACAAAAAATAATTTAAAATAAAAATAATATTATACACGTATTATTAATAATAGTTTGTAATATAAATTAAGGTGGCGTAAATAGTTAAGATTTTAAAACGATTTATCACTTGAAACGATATATTTATGATAAATAAACACATTGTTAACTTTATTTAAATTCAATATTGAAAAAATAAATTTATGTGAAAAACTGGTCGTATTTAGAGCAATTAACTGCTCCACAATTCACTATGTGGAGCTCAGGTATTCACTTAAAATAGAATTAATAGATATTTACAAAAATTATTTAAAAGAGTCCAAAATTTGTCACCCCTTTTGTCATTAAATGCTTGACTGGCATATTAGGGATGTCGGAAAAAATAACACAATATAGATTTTTTTATACTAGCTCTGGTACTGCTACTGACGAAGTGAACTTGTTAACTGTGAACGGTAAGTATGCCTCGTGGTCATTCTTGCCAACCCCTGACGGCTACCTTGAGGTTGCTTCTGCGTACTTACCAGAATGGGATGGTCAAAATTCATTTCCCGTGACCGCCGAGAAATCAACGTAGTCGGTCATCATGTCATTTGTCTTTATACAAATATATCGATATATTATAATATAGATATTAAAATTTGATTACTCAAAACCGACATTTTTCTGAAAATAAATTAATTAAACAAACAGATAAAATAAAAAATGTTTACAAGGAACGTCGACTCACTGGTGAGTAAATTAAATATGATATATAATATTTTTAAATGTTGCCTCAGAACTAATATTATTTGTTTTTGTCTTGAGCAATTTAATTTATTTTTCTCTATTTCTTAGAATTATTAATCAATATTTTTAATAATAAATGTTAATACTTTTGTAGATTTTTTGTAGCTCATTCAATAATTAAGTTAAATAATTGTGTTTCCCATATGTGGGTCCGACCCCCCCTGCGGTGCAACCCCCCCCCCTCCTCACATCCCTATAAATTGCACATCGTTGTGTTCCTTGTAACTATTTATTAAATAAAAAACAATATTCTCACTGAAAAAAGTGAACGAACTGCTCCAAAATGGCGTCCAAACATAGACTGGCGACTTTTACTTTAGTTAGTTTTTTGGTCACTGAGAATCAGAATTTGGTTCAATTTTGTCATAGTTGGTCTTTTATTAAAGCTGGATAGTCAGAGAATAATAGAACATGAAAGAATATAAAAAAAATATTGGCTTAGGCAACAAACAACAGTAAAATCAATTGTTTTAACAAAACAAATTTCAAGCTGAAAATCAAGCGTCGTTTGTAATTAAACAGCCAACAATAACGCAAAACGCAAACGTTCTAATACATTTATTGCCTATGTACGCGTAAAACAGTGCGAAGCAGTTCGGTTTAGTTCTTCCAGACCAGCTGACTTGCCAATTGCTTCGAACAAATCTTTCTTGCTGATAAAATGGTCTTCACCATAATAAACCTGCATCGTCCCCTTAATATCATCAAAGCTGCTCCAGCATTTGACCCCTTTTAGCAGCATCTTGAAATATTCTGTTCATCTGTCTACTATATATTCGTTTAGCCATATAATGGATACTGATCCTTGTTTTCTTTTCCGAGATTTTGGCACTTCCTTTCTCGATTCGCTTATGTATTTTCCAATTTTTGGTTTCAATTTCGCGTTTTCCCTCATTTTGAGACCAATAATACTAACAATCAGTTCCGGTTACCTAGAAGAACTTATAGCTTCGCCCTTTCTATCTTTCTTTGTGCAGAGAGAATAATGCAATCAATATTAAAATTTCTTATTTTTTTATGATATGGTCCAACTTCCGAACCAAATAAAAGAAATAGAAATTTTTTATTAGTGATATATGAGTTTTACTAAACAACCCGGCAGCTATTCATTATATGTAGTTCAGATTAGGTATATATTATTTTAGTTTATAAAACAGGTATTAATATGACTCATATTCCGGGGAAGTATATACAATTTAAATTACCTCTAAGAATCATTAAATATACAAAACAAAGTGTTATTCATTCAAGATATTCAGCAAAGTATTTTTGAATTAAGTTTTATTATTATAATTATATCATTATTACAATAGACGCCTTCTTAAATGACTCCGTACAGAATAAAGGAAATTATATTTAAAAAAATTAAATAATAAATTTAAAAAAATTGTTTATTTTTTTTGACAATTAAATTATTGCATTAATATTTGTTCGTTAATACAATCAATATAATGTACAAAAACGTTATTATATCACTATAACTAAGCCATTTATGAGTACTGAATGGTGTGGTAGAGGCCTGTAGGCACCCACGCTAGTACCGCTTTTCTGCCGCTTAAGTGCATTTTCTACGGAACTGCTTCAAATATTTTAAAAAGTAATCAGTGTTTAAGAAAGAAAATATATTCTCCAGATGTTTTATTTCAGCACGTTTTGTGTTATTGTTGGCTGTTTAATTACAAACGACGCTTGATTTTCAACTTGAAAATTTTTTTGTTAAAAAAATTGACTTTACGGGTGTTTTTTATTGCCTAAGCCAATTATTTTTAATATTTTTTCATGTTTTATTATTTTCTGACTATCCAGCTTTAATAAAAGACCAACTATGACGAAATTAAGCCAAATGCTGATTCTCAGTGACCAAAAAACTAACTAAAGTCAAAGTCGTCAGTCGGCCATGTTTGGACGCCATTTTGACATGACATGGCTAATTTATTTATATATATATATATATATATATATATATATATCAAAATACCATTTTTTTTTATTTATCGAATTACTTTATTGATATATTTTATATATCAATATGTTTTCTTTACGTTAATACCCCAACTGACATTCGGTCTGATTGATTTCCTCTATATAGAAAGGATAGGAAATCAATGTGCTAATTGCCTCTAATATTTAGATACATATTTAGCCATCAAAACCATTATTAATAAAACCAGTCAACGATAACAAAAGAGCTATTTGTATCAATAGAGGAAAATTGGAAAAATGTTAGTTTAGGTTTATTCAAACTATTGTTGATTACATTATGACAACAATAATTTTCATTCACTTTATTTTCAATTTTTTATTATTAACTTATTTAAATTAGAAACTAACTTATAATTTTTTATTATGACTATTTCATTATTCAGCATTTTTTTATGTATCTCTGAGGCTCCTTAGCCCACATTTCTGTTCTTCTGTATTATTCTAAAGGGACTCTTCCCAGAATAAATAAGGTATTATTATTATTAAAAAAAATAATAGATCTTTTAAATAACTGTATCAGTTATTATAATGATGTTAAAAGAAATTGATGGGAGACTGAAACATAAATATAGTTGAACATTTTAAACAGATTTAAAATGTAAATGATCTATTGTAAATATTTTTTTAATGATGATTTGTTAGTAATGAAAAGTTAATGTTTTGGCTGTAGAAACTATACCTTTGTAGGTGTAAGGGACAAATCCATGTTCATCCCATTTCTGTTCCCAACCATTGTTTTCTTTCTCCAGCTCCATGCAGATCTAAGCAATAAATAAAATAATAAATTAAAATTAGATAGACATTTATCATTAAAAAATAAATAAAAACAGTATTTGAGATAAAGAGGATTGAATCTCGACCATCATATTTTGGCTAGAATAGATAGGTTAGCTGTGGAATAATCCGTTATCCTTGTCATAGTTATATTACATGAGGATGTAAAACTAAAATAAGTAAACAATATAATATAAATAAGTAATTATTTTATTCAATTATTATTTGATTACAACGCTTTATGTTCAATTGGCATACCGGCGGAAGTTTTGGAGATTGACGATTCAACGCAGAAATTGGAAAATTTTCGGATAACTAGTAGGAATCACTCATCAAACACCTATTCAAGAATAAAGGTGCTTCTTCAGCAACAACTATCGGGGAATCAGTCTGCTGACCAATGCTTACAAAATATTTTCTCTTATTTTATATAACGGATCAGTATAATTTGTAGGGTTGGGTAAATGCTAGGAGAGCTTCAGAAGAAATTGATCAACTACCGACCTGATCTTTTCCTAAAAACACATAATGGAAAAAACAAAACAAAGGAATTACATGAATACATAAAATTACATGAGTCCTTTTTATCGATTTTAAAGCTCCATATGAATGATTCCATAAACAAAACTCTACCAAACAATGGAAGAGATGGACATCTCGATAAAATCCATACGACTTGCAGCGTGCACTTTATGTAGTGAGAGCGTTAGTAATGTGAAAGTAAAGGAAGCTGGGCCAACCTTTTGCAGTGAAGTCAAGGGTTAGAGTTAAATCGATACCCTATCGCCACTTCAATTTAATCATGACCCAGGCATAATGCTTAGCAAAATTAGTCAATTGCTTGTTCATGCTGAAAATCTGGCCCTGATTGGGCTGTTCATAGGCATATAAATGAGACCTGTAAAGGATTGGAAACAGAAGCAGATAGAATGGAGTCCTCAATTAATGAAGGAAAAACAAACATTATGGTGCTCTGAAAGAAAACACGTCTAAACCCACCAAAGAATACGGATTGGAAGAGCACACCTTCCAGTGAGTGTCCTCTTTCAGAAATTTCGGCTCTATTGTTTATAATCTAATTTTAGTAGACATCCCCCGGTCTTTACTCCTTTATGTGACATTGGGTGAGGGGATGAGAAGGAATATATAATATATAGAAATGTGAGGTTGCACTGTGAATTGTACTGAATTGTGCAGTGGACAAATTGTACATTGAAAAGGTCCGGTCAGGTAGCAGCAGCTGAAGAAGGACGCTGGAGAGAACGAAGACTAACGAAAACGAAGACTACTACAGTGAAGACTAAGAATATAAAAGACTACCGTTATAAGACTTTAATAAATTCACTTATTACAGATGCACAATAAATTGTTTTGTTAGACAGGAGTGCAAAGTCATTTATTTATTTAGTTGTCCTATAGGCCTCACAATTGAAGAATAACAAACCAGGTGAGTCTATTCATTCAAAGTGTTTACTTAGTCCCACATTTCAGATATATATATATATATATATATATATATATATATATATATATATATATATATATATTCTTATTGTTTCTTCTCACTCAGTGTCACAAAATTATTAGGTTCCCGAATTCCTAACAACAGTTAAACACCCTCAAAAAGTCTATATCCAGTGCCGGGGATTTATTTTAACATTCACGAGTGTAAATAACCTCGTCCCCGGAAGGAATATTCATAATTCCCGCCCAAAAGGTCATTAATAATTAAACCTTTAACATGTTATTTACATAATGCAATGGACGAAGAGGATGACACTCAGAACCGTATAGTTATAGTGAGGCTAACAAAGCATATTTTTCGTTAAGACTTTATCTCCGTAGTAAACTGTAAATAGGCTGGGACACGTAATCAGGACATATGGTTGTATATTAGCCACGCAATAAGACTATGTAACCCCAGATGGAGTCAGACCGCGCGGAAATCTGAAGAGAAGGTGGAAGGACTCAGTTGCTAAAGACTTGAGGATGGTTGTCCAGCAGACTTGCCGCTGACTGGAATGATTGGAAGAAATAATTGAGAGGGCTAAGGGCAGCTACAGCCTATGGAGATGTTAATTAAATTTAATAATTTAGTTCCTATAAATTCAAGATGACATAACTATAATGTGTGTCTAAATTTCAACACCATGTTTCTCAACTAGTCCATACTTTCCAAAGATCCGAAATATTACCACAGTTTCTTCCTGAGTCACTACCCTATCCAAACAGATTAACAATATATTGTTAACCAGAACAATAGCTTGGACCTCATAGGGCTAGGGACAGAATATACAAGAAGTTTAAGCAAGGCTATTTGACTGAATCAATAAATTATATGTAATAAAAGAATCTAGAAAAATTATTCAAAACAAATAATCGAACCGAATTTAAAAAATGAAACCTTTCTAATGAGGGTTAACAGGACCTATAAATTAGGATTAAGGTATTGTAGACTACTTATATAAAGATAAGATTGATATATAAAATGCAATTATTGAAACAAAAGGGATGTATAGTCCGATATTAAACAGTCCGAAGTGCATGTAAAATCCATAAAGCTATTCTAACGTTTGCAAGGAAGGATTATCTCTTTAACTAGCCTCAAACAAGTGGTCTAGAGGATTTTATCGCTTTCTGTAGGGAATATTTCATTCACTCTTATTGAAAAAATAAATAAAATTTAAAGAATGAGAGTAGATTGTTGAAACGAACCTATTACAAAATAAATTCTTACTTCATAATATGACAAGAACCCTTTGGCTTTTGTATAATTCGCAGGAGCTCCACCACCAGCTTCTTTGTTGATGTATGTTCCTAATCCATAATTATTGTTGCCCTGGCTGAGGGTAAATGATCGACCATAGAACGGAACTCCAACAACCAGTTTGTCTGGAGAGCATCCGAAGTCAACCCAAAGTTGCAATCCATCATTCTGTAAAATCACGAAAAAAATAAATAATAGAAAACAGAATAAGTGTTGAATTAATTATTTGATAGAACGAGTGAAGAATACTTTTCAGTAAATGATACTCAACTGCAGAATCGATAAGTGTTATCATAAAAAAATTAGTTGTAGGGCATATACTTACTACATTCAACAGTTCATAGGCATATTGGTCATGTGGTCTCCTGTAAAGTGGACTGTGGACATCGGCGAATCCTGCCCAATTACCACGAAGGTCGTAAGCCATCACATGGACCGCATCAATATTTCTACAAAACAAAATGTCTCTAGTAAATAATATGTATACATACAATAAATTATTTCAAACTAATTTAAGCAACTTTGTTAATTAACCAAGCAATGGAGGTTTTACCAAACCTTATGCTGCTCTACTGGATGGTTGGAAGATAAGCTATGATAACAACAAGTGTATAATCATTAGGTGCAGAATTTAATATATGGGGATTCAAAATTATATCTGAAGGTGAAAGAAGACAAGTTTACAACCAATGATCTCTAAGCTTTCGTTTACCGCACTATGTTTTTAATTATATATTTTTTTTTTCCTGAAGCTAAATCATTTTTTAAGGGAATATCATTATCCTGAATGTTAAATGAAGTTTCCACTGGTTTCCAATCCCAATGACGCGACTTGAAGAGAAACGCTGGGATCTCCTGGAGCCTTGTTTTGCCTTCAACACGTGGAGGTCTACACTTGGTTCGGGGTCTTTTGGCTGAATGTAAATGTTGTATATGCGTGTGAATGTATGTTAGATGACATTTTTTTATTTTTTTTTTATTTTTATCCAACTTAATTTACTTTTTTTTGTTTTACTAATTTTGTTATAATATTTCATTTCATGATTTTGTTAGATGTTGCGTCCTTTTTGTTTGTCGAGTTACTAAATTATTATACTTTCTTTATAACTATTTATCATTATTATTTTATATATTTATTTTTTTACTTTGTAATTAACTATTTATTTTTGTTCTATGTATATATTGTGTCAATGGGTACCTTTAGCACTAATACTTGTGGCCATTGGATGTGGCAGATTCCATTATTGTTCAATAGATAAACTAATTTAAAAAAAAAAAAAGGAAAACATCGTGGTTACACGAATTGGAGTATTTAGTTAAAAGATATCAAGAATTACATTTTTTTTTTTTTAAATAAGTCATCCAATTATTCAATTCCCTTTTTTAAACAGTGTGTTAGGGGTGCAATTTACTTTTGACTTGCCTCTAACGTTTGCTTCCCTCAAACCATGAACAAAATGTGATTAAAATATTGCACTTACTCGCATAATTCTGGTACATGGTACCCTTCATTCAACCTGAATTTGGCTAATGGTACAGCCATAGTTATTTCCCATCCTTTATTCTGAGCATCAAAAGCCCTTCTTAATTCTTCAACGAAGTACAAGAAACGGTCTTTGTCTGAAAAACTGCCTCCTCTGTCAGCTGCTCCTGGGTACTCCCAGTCGAGGTCGAATCCGTCGAAGCCGTATTTATTCATCATATCTGTCAAACATTAAAAATATTGATAAACGAGCAGCAACATACTTTCCGCAATAATTATTGGATAATAATTTATAAGATATAAAACATGTGATAGTGTTCTTAGTTTTATGTTATTTATACATTTTAATGTCAGTATATAGTTTATATGATATTTATTCCTTTTTATAACTTATGTATATTTTTTTAATTTTTCATACTACACAAAATATATTTCAGCATAAAAAATAGCAATCACACCACTTTATTGTAACATGTGTAATGTAATATTGCCATAAGCATGTAACCGTTATGACATATTGTGCTAATTTATATCTATTTATAACCTGTTACTCCAGAAGATTAAAGGATAAAACTGCACAAGAAATCGCTTGTTTAATACTAAAAAATATTTCTTCGTCAATGGATCGTAGATTCAAATAAATGAGTTCTCATATTCAAGAAGACGTAAAATATTTTTAACAAGGTTCTTAAGTTTGGGGTATATTGGAAAACGTTCAGACCACCTCACACGACAATGGAATACAATATAAAAAAAAAATTAAATCCGAATCAGTGAACATTAAATCCCGCCCAAGGGGGAAACTCTTGTTGACTGTGGTAAAATATTGTGAAATTGTGTATAAGGGACAAAAAATCCCAAATTAAGTGTTCGAGAGGTTTCGGCTCACATCGCATCAGATTATGGGAAATATGTAATACCCCAAACCACGAGGAATCGGCCACACGAAGCTGGCTATAGAGGTAGAGTGTTAAGTAAAACAAAATTTTACAAACGAAATAAACAGAAAAAAAAATCGGAGTTTTCTCGAAAATATGTAAATAAACCCAACACGTTTTGAAAAAATGTGTTGTTTTCGGATGAAAGCAAGTATAATATATTAGGATCTTACGGAATAAAATATACAGAAACATAAATAAAAAATAGAGAAAAGTTCTCAAAACACCCCCACAAACACAATCTTAATCAATCAATCAATTTAAAATTTATGGGCGCTACTGGAATTACAAATCCGAAAATATCCTTGTTCTTCTTGAACTATAATAAACGATCTTAAAAAAACTTGCGAAGAAATTGGACCAGAGACCAAGAGGCTCAATACTTTGATAAACGTAAAAAAAAACTTTAAAAATATTAAAATTAATTGAAATTTATATTTATTATATTTTTTGGGGGTTAGTTAAATGGACGAATATTTTTTTTGCGCTTCATATTTGAAAATTTTGATATTTTTCATACAATATAAGTTATAAAATTTTACTTGTTTGTACAATTGATGCAAAATGACGTCTCTAATTGTTATCTATAGTTAATTCATGTTGAAAACATAAATACAAAGAGTTTTGGATAAAACATATGGTGAACGAATAGTTTTTTTGGCCATAGTATATAAAACATTAAAATAATTAATTTTTCTATGCATTTAACATAGCAAATATTTACAAGGTATGGAACAAGATAGTATGTATTAGGTTAAATAAAAAAAATTAAAGCTTTTACTTTTCTTATAAAACAGTTCTGATTAACATGTAAAACTTTACATTGTATAATGTTTTTTAAGTTAACATTGAAATATTTTCCAGGAACATAGAGAATTTATTAGTTTTCCACTCTGAGTACTGAGCAGTGTAATAATTATGAACTTCTATTATAATTTGTAATTTTATGCAACTTATAACTTTTATTTTAGAATGAATAAGTAAATGTTTAACAAATAATTTTTTATGGCATTCATGAATGTATTAAAACAGTAAACACTTTTTAAAGGTAAACTGTTAAATAAAAGTTCTGAAAAAAAAATTATCTTTAACCTCTTATTGATAAAAGTATTGTTTTCAAATAGTTAAAACTGGACTCATTTGAAAAAAAAATAACTGTTTCAACACCTGTAATATTTATTTTATTTAATTTTTAAGTCCTGTGCGTTTGCTGATACAGAGTTCTTCTGAGCCTTCACCTTAATGGTAAATATGTAGTTGAAAGAAAAGCACTGGGATCTCATAGAATCCTGTTTTTATCTCTATGAGTGGGAGACAAGCTTGTTTAGCAGTTTTGTTGGCTGAGTTTGAATATCTTGCCCAAGTGTTTAAGGCATTTAATTTACTTTATTTAACATTGATTTTTATTTTTTTAATTTTATTTCTATTTAATTTATCTACACTTTCAGTAAATATGTCGTGAATGAATTCCTTTATCCACTATCTCTACGGTCTCTAATTGGGAAAAAATGTAATATTTCAGGTTTAAAATATTTTATTTTGAGTGCTATCAGTGGGTAGTTTCTCAACAAGAGATTTCATGTTATTATATTCCTGAGTGCACATTTACTAGTTGTATTTTTTTTATAATACTGTTGTAAATATCAATGAATAAAAAAAATATTTTACTTCTCAATTTATACGAAACCGGTGTATTCCATGAATATTGAAATAGTTGCAAACAAATCTTATAGTTTTAGAAATAAAGTAAAATCTATTAATAAACTATTAAATAAAAAGAAAAATAAAGAAATGACCTTAGTCAATGATAGGACAGGATCAAATAAAAATCCTTTATCATGCGTGCTTTCTTCTTTTAGAATTCCTTATCAACCTCCATGGGTAAAACCTCATCTTTTATCATTATAACTTCATTAAAACACCAATTATTCCCCCATACCCTCAAAAAAACAACTTACGAATATATTTAGGAATAATGTTTGTGTGACATTAATCTATACTTATAGTGTTGCCCAAATGCTTGGTCTTGCAAACTGTCTTGGTCTTGCGCAAGTCTCTCGTAACAGTCTTGCAGTTACCTATTAGGTTATTATTATAGAGATATTACTGTATTTTTTTAGATATGAGAAACCTAACTTAGCCTGAATGAAAAATTAGAAGAATTAAATGCAAAAGTATATTGGTTACACAAATTCTTTACACATAGTAACTAAAATTGTCAAGCATTAGTAACAATTTTGCCTCAATTTTTATTCAAAAAATCGATTTTTTTTACCAGTCTTTGTCTTAGTCTTGCAACAGATAGTCGGTGTTGGTCTTGGTCTTCCCAAGACCAAGACCGATTTTGGGCAACAGTGCTCAGTGGTAGGGCTTTGGTCTTCCAATGCTCAAAGATCACAGATTCGAATCCCGTCTCATGGCAGAAAATGATTTATTCTTTTTCATTAGCCATGCAGCGACCTCGGTACCAGGAGACCCTCCTGGGGCACACCAAGCCTCTATAAAGTAGGTACCCTTAATTTAATAAATAATTAAGAGAGAAAACCTGGTGGTTGAGCATGATCTCATTCAAATCACCTCTTTGAACAACCGTTAACTAAGAAACAGGACTTTCCCTAAATAGTAGTGAACTCAAGACCCTTCATGGGTTAGAGAAATATAGGATGTTTTTTTATATATTAGTGTATACAAATTCAAACAAATAAACATACCAACTATTATTTATCTGAACTCCATTACTTCCATTTATTTATTGAAAAGAAAAATGATGAATGGTTTCATTACACCTATCTTCCGATCCCTCAGTTGCTCCCACATTCTCAGTTACTATGCCGAGTTAAAATGGCTTTGTCTAGGTTTCCGACAATATTTCCGTGGCGTCTACCTTAGCCGGTCCTTAAAAATTTAAAAGCCTCCTTACAGCCTTAATTCATTCACCTCTTGTTCTTTCGACCACTCTTTAGACACAAGATCCCAACCTAAAAACTTTTTTATTTCTTGTCATAGTGCTAACTTGTTTTGTAATTCCTTACCCACCTTCATACAGAGAATCTTGTTTAAGCATCAACTATTTCTCCGTCTCCTCAAAAATCTTGCTAATATATGTCGGAATAATCTTTTGTGCTATTAGTGTATTATTTTACTGTTGTCATTTAGATCGCATAAAAGCGCAAAATAGTAAACATGTCGATTTTACTTATCTTTAATTCATTAATTTTATTTATTTATTTATGATTGCCGTTATTTTTTTTTTTTTAATTAATATATTATACCAAACAAATGAAACTGTAATCGTACATATCCGTTATTCTTGGAGGACTGTGTTCGAGAATATAATGTTATTTCTGTTCTTTCTTTGCGAGTATATATCACGATAAGGATAAAATATGCGTGTTTCGATAAGAATGTTATAATGCATTTAGTTATGATAAAGTTAGATAAAAGTTCTAAATTATTTCAAGAGATAGCGGGTATGAGCTCACCAACAACACTAGCGATAAAACTCTTCCTCCTTTCCTTCATTGAAACGAGAGCTGAATATTTGCGACCACCTTCACCCCAACCTCCAACGGCCAAGCTCGTTTTCAGGTTCGGATATTTACTCTTCAAATTCGTAAAATTTCTGAATCCTCCTTGATCTTCGTCTACCTGAAAATACATTGTACTTCGTGGTTAGATAGTTAGTTCAATATACTTAATAAATTAAGATATATATAGAAGAGAAGGATAGTTGGAGTAATCAGTCAAAATAAAATAGTAAAAATAAATAATTGTATTTTTTTTTATCGTTCGCCGACGTCGGCCCGAAGTTCATGCCTTCATCAGGGCTAAGAAAAGAACTAGATAAAAATAAGTATAAGAAACTATAGACATTGAATAATAATGAATTAAAATTTAAAAAGGTGAAAGGTATAGACTAAAAAAAAAAAAAAAAAATGTTGGTAGAAGAACTTATAGTAAAATTCCTTATTTTACTATGTTTTTCTATAGAGTGCTACTAATAGGTAGTTTTTCAACAAGCGTTTTCATGTGATTATGTTCCTATGTACACATTTACTTGATGTATATATATTGTAATACAGTTGTAAATATCTTGAATATATAGTTTAAAAAAAAAAGAAGTTTTTCTACCTACATTTTTTAGTCTATACTTTTCACCTTTTTAAATTTAAATTATTTATTATTCAATGTTTATAGTTTCTTATATCATGTGATTATGTTCCTGTGTACACATTTACTTGATTTATTTATATTGTAATACAGTTATAAATATCTTGAATAAAAAGTTTATTTTAAAATAAGTTTTTCTACCTACATTTTTTAGTCTATACCTTTCACCTTTTTAAATTTAAATTATTTATTATTCAATGTTTTTATACCTATTTTTATCTGGTTCTTTTCTTAGCCCTGATAAAGGCTTGAGCTTCAGGCCGAAACGTCGGCGAAAGTGAAAATAAATACAATTATGTTTGTTTACTATTTTATTTTGACTGATTATCCCAACCATCAACCCACAATTATAAGATTATATATATATATATATATATACATATATATATATAAAATAAAATATATATATATATATAAATATATATATATATATATATATAAAATATATATATATATATATATATATATACATATATATACATAGCTCGTTTAGTTTTGATGTACATACATTTTAATGTTTAAAGTAAATAGTAAATTAAAAAAATAAAACTACTTTTGTTCTAAAAAGGATATATATATTACATACTTCTGGATCCAGGATCAGAACTTCCCATGTTACATTACTGACGCCTATGAATGAATATATGACATGAGTGCACATATCCCCTGGTATGTCGTCTATGGTATAGCGCCCAATACCAGGCCTGTAGATGGCCCAATTACTGAAGTAGCAAACAACTCGTGCCTCATCTGAAAAAGCAAATTAATTAATATTACATGAATGACATGATATGATTAGTTACCTTTCAAATTTCTATGCATGGTGCACAGTATTGATTCAAAATAATTATGTTTGACAAATGTTGTTCTTAAAATATATGGTTCAAATCCAATATATAGCAGATAATTTTATTTGTTATTTGTTGATATTGATGACTTTGATAAAAAAGACGTGAATAGACTAGAAACTGATCTGGGGCACACTCAGCCTCTATAAAATGAGTTTATGTGAGTGGTGGAATAATTGTCCCCCGTCTGCACAATAATGTAAAGCATTGAATTGCCGAATTTCTGAAGACGAAAAATTATAGATGCTTCATGGAACTGTACCTGCCTTGATACGGAAGGCTAAGTGAGTTTCGTAGACATCTTAGACTTTAATACGAAAGGAAAAGAGGCTCTGATAGCTGATCCTACTATTAGATTTGTAAAAGACGATGATGATCAGGATCTCAAAGTACAAAAAGAAAAAGAGAAAATACATAAAAAATGCATACCGTACCTCCTAGACAAATATAGATTGGAATTAGGTGAGAAAGAAGGTTTGGGGACTATGGTTCGGAAGTAGAAGAGCGATTCCATTTTCAACTGCTGATTTTTTGGAAGAACTGGGTGTGGAAAGGAGCTATCTGCAAAGTATAGCAGAATCCATTATTTTAGACTAATTGAGAATCCTACACCATCTGCATTAATTCTGGGCGCTTTGTTGTGGACTCATTGAATAAAAGTGAGAGGGAAGAAAATGAGAATGAATTATAACATTCGGTACGTTTGATGATGGTCCCATAATACTTTATCTTATGTGTTCTCTTTTGTTAAAGGGTATCGATTATGCCTGATGAGTATTCTTAGTGATTTAGCAACTCATCACAGTTGAGCAGCCGTACAATTTTATTGTGCTTTTCCCTAGCGATTGAGCGTGGATGGTGACCACAACATCTTGTACATCCGTTGTAAAAAAAAAAAAAAAAAAGGAAAGCGTCCTTTTTAACAACCGATTTTTTCCTACTGAAGTAATTTATAGATATTTTTTTTATTTTATACTTATACTTACGACTTTTTAAATTAATGTTTATAATATTGTAGTTAGGCCACCTATAGCCACAAGAATCCATCCGTTTTAAACTAGGTGGCTTTCCCTCGAACAGTGTGCCTGGAATACCTGATCAGTGGTCACCTCTCATTGTGTTCTTTCAAGGTGAGAATCCAGTTGGGAAATTCGTTCCTGTTTTGAAATCGTCCAACCCAATCAACAATAATAATACCATCTCTATTTATATTCTATTGTATATATACCGGTGGGAAGAAGTCTGTATAAAAGAATTTTTATAAAAATGAAAAATGTTTCGATTTAAATAGTTTTTATCTTATTAATTCTAAATAGATCTAACCTTGCAGACATTGAAGACAGGGGTGCCCAGAAGGGGGTTTCATCAAAATTTTTTAGGGGGGCATATTTTTATGGGTTTTTGAATTTTTGAGGGGAGCAAGTTCGACGGGGTTATAAATTCCGGACAAAGGGACAAGGAGAAAAACATGCAACATACAGCAGCAAGTATAATTGTATATGATCTACGATTTTTCTAATTCTACCTTAGCTCGCACGGTTTTTAAGAAAAGTTGAGCAATAAAATATCTTAGGAAGAGGGAGAAAGGTAGGTTCTTGCGCCATCGACTTTGGGAGGATGGGCACCCCTGATTGTAGATGTATTAAATATTTAAATTAGCATTCTTTTCAAATAACAACAAGCCAAGGGACCAATCCGTTGTGTTGATGTTTTATCTTCTCTGAATAATGCTACATTATTGCTTAAATTTCACTACTTCGTTATCCACTTTACTCTTTATTGCAAACGTCAAGAGCCGTTGTATATACTGTATGAAGGTGAGTGTATCTGTGAAAATTGTTATAATATTGGAATTCTTTACTTTATTCGATCATTTAATATTACATTCCATATTTCTTCTTTATAGAAAACTGTATTTGTTTTCTATATTATAATTCTTTTGTTTCACGACGTATGGTAAAATATCATGCTTTTTATTGTTATCTTGCTGAAAAATGAAGTTCTACCCAATCAGCTTAAGCCCAGATGATATTGCATGCTACGGTACCGTTTTTTATTCAGTTGTCCATCTATTCTACAAGAAGTCTCCAACTATAGATTTATAAAAACATCCACATACCATAAAGAAGTCACTTTTGTGTTTTACTGTTGGTTGCGAATATTCATTCGAAAATTCCACTCTAGATTTTCTCAAAAATATTGCCTCCTTCCCACTAGCGGATCCAGGATTTAATTTTGGGGGGAGGGGGCTTCAGCCCGAAACCTTTTTTTTTTCATAAAAATAACGATAATTACTTTGGAAAAACAGAAAGAAACTAACTACCTATATGAAATGGTGTTTAAGTTATTCCTTAAGTACTTTTAAATGTAATTACACAAACAATAATACTTTAAGAGGTATTTTTAAAATTTTTTTTCCCATAAAACATGGTTATATTTTTCCATTTTGGGGGAGGACTTCAGCCCGAAAGCCCCCCCCCCCGTAGATCCGCCCGTGCTCCTTCCGCAACCAAACATTTCAAATTTTGACTCATCCCTACATAGAAACTTCTTCAATTCTTTTTTCCTCCAATTTTCGTGTTCTTCGGTAAATTTAAGTAGCTTCCGCATGTTTAAAGATTTTACTT
Source organism: Nezara viridula (assembly GCA_928085145.1). Taxonomy (NCBI): domain Eukaryota; kingdom Metazoa; phylum Arthropoda; class Insecta; order Hemiptera; family Pentatomidae; genus Nezara; species Nezara viridula. The sequence continues at coordinate 83,022,522 of OV725078.1, forward strand.
GGTAGAGAACGAGCTTATGGATCCTTCCAAATTCAACTCTGGATATACATCGCCAACTTCTCGTGATTATGACTTCTCAAATACTCCAAATCTTTACAATAAATATTTAATAAAATACTAAATCTTTATAAGAAAATTTTCGTTATGAAATTTTCCAGATTTTCTGTATTCTATATGAAATATTATATATTTAGAACAATGCTGCAAGTTAGAGAATTGAGCATGAAATAGTACCTTATGACCCGTATACGAAGTATTTGAAAAAAATCAGTACCAATTTTCTAACCTTGAATTTGTACTGGGGTTAAGAAATAGACAGATAGCCATTCAGGAGACTATATTTAGAATGGAATGAGGAATCGATTGAGACAAGTACTATGGATAGCGTAACAGTCCGTTTTCGAAGAATCTCATCGTTACGAACGTGACAACAATAGTATTGTGCCAGAGTCAAGCCAAACCGATTTCATGGCAAGCATTTCAATGAATGGTTGAAGCAGAATAAGAATGTGTCAGACTCCCACCACCAGCCAAAAGTTTCCAGACGTTTCTGTTGTAGACATTTCTATATTGTTACGAAATCATTTACACCTATTCAAAATCAAAAAAACTAATTTTAAGTCAAATTTGTTTATACCTTTTTAATTTTAATTTAAACAGAATTATTTTTTCTCTTCCATATTTATTTTATTTTGTCTTACGTTTCGGGTTTTTCATCCACCCCAAGAGACAATAAAAAATAATTGCTGTTGTTCTAACATTATACTTAAATTTTACCTAGAAATCCTCCTTCATTCTTTGCATATTGTCCTTCCAAGTCCAAATTCAATAGTTTCTTCATCTATTATTTGATATATCGATTTATTAAGTAAGGAAGAGTTTTATAGGTTCTAGGTATATATATATATATATATATATATATATATATATATATATATATATATATTATATATATATATATATATATATATATATATATATATATATATATTATGAAAATATAATCGTGTGGAAGAGAATAAATTTTATAATATATATATATATTTTTTTTTTCGGTTGGCAGTACAGACCAAGAAGATCTTTGGCCGCGAGATGTGGTCTCCTTACAGACGCATGCTGCTTGCGGGAGCTCAGATAGCTTGGAGGGGGTCACCCAACCTCACGTTGGTACGAACCATGGTCTCCATAGTGCAGCGGCAGGCCACCCGTAGCTCCATAGCCGATTCCTTTGGGGCTAATCTGACAGTGGCCTTCCCACCGACTCACTCGGGTTCAAGAACAGTGACAAATCTTTCTAGATCCATGGATTATGGCTGCTCGGAGTCAGCAGGCGCACGAGGACCTATATTTCTTTCCCCGAAACAGACCGTCGTCCATGGACCGAACCTCAGGGGGGCTACTAACATCCTGGTAGACCATATCCCGATTCCCGATTAAGTACACGGGGTAGGGTCATCAGTCCTACGCCCGGTCTGTGTGAGTTGTCTATAGTAGGCTGACGGGGCTCACATACCCGGGGGTGGGAGAGACTTTTTTTGTCCTGTAGCTTTGAACGTACTTTTACATAATTTGTTTAAATTTCACTACTTCGTTATCCACTTCATTTGTTACTCTGTATTGCAAGCGTCAAGAGCCGTTGTATATACTCTATGAAGCTGAGTGTATCTGTGAAAATTGTTAATAATGATTTATATCAATACTTTTTATTAATTATTGATATAAATCATCAGAAATTATATAATCATAATTTAAATAAGATAAAATTTAAATTATAATTAAATATTTTGGGTCAGCTGAGTTAAGTCTCAGATAAGTGACGCTCTTCAAGGCACTCAGTTACCTTAGCGCCTCTAAAGAAGCTTCACTTTCAAAAAGTAAATAAGTTAAAAAAATAATAGTATAATATTTGAAAACTAATAGGAAAGGAAGGATTCCGAACTAGACTGGTTGAATACGTGAGAGTGAGGTTAGATGTTTGGGGTCAGCAAACCGCGGTCAGTTATGTCATAGCAACTGCCTCTCGGTTAACCTACTCCCGCCAAGGTCGTTTTGCTTTCTTTCCAAGTTCACTTTTATTTTGATACACGCGAGTCAAAAACAACTTGAAGCAGTGGCCCAGAAGGCTATAAATAAGGATACAACTGCAAAATGAAATTATTCATTGTGTTGGATTGATGGTCACTAAATTATCAGTGACTTAAATAAAGCCTATGCTAACGATGCGGCGCATTGTGGTGCAGAGCATCTGGGGGGCATATTTTTATCTACAAAATAAAAATTGTAACAAGGATTACCTGTTTGTCTAAGATGAGCATATTTATATTTTATTATATGTATACTTTATTAGAGTATATTTAGTGAGTTTGATGAATTTGCAATGTAAAGGAGATAAATTAAAGTAATTTATTTATACTTTGATTATTTATTTTTTGGAAGAAGAGCAAAAAAAAGTTTTAGAAGGAGAAGAGCCCATTTATTTTCAAGATTTTAGTTGATAGCATGTCTTTGACAACCACAGTAATTCGAGTCTACAGCGCCACTTTTATTAAATGATTTTTGTTTTTGAAATATTTTATATTATGGAATAATAATAATATAATTTGCCACAATCAAGGACATTGAGTATCATAGTTCTACTACTGAATACTATTTATTTATGGCGCTACGGTCCTGTAAGAACCTGGGCTTCTCTTATGATCCTTCGCCACTCCCCTATATCCCGAGCGAGCATTCACCATCTTCGTATTCCCATCCTTTTCAAGCTTTCCTCTACCTGGCCCAGCCATCTTAGGCATGTTCTTCCTCACCCACGTTTTCCACCAGGCCGATCCTCTAGCAAGCGTTTGGGAATCGTGTCTCGAGGCATACGCGTCACATGGCCCAACCATCTGATCTGGTTTCCCCTCACAATTGAGACCAAATCCGGCCCCGCATACATTTCATACAGTTCTTTATTAGTGCAAATTCTCCATTGTTCCTGTTCGCACACCGGGCCATAGATTCTACGGAGAACCCTTCTCTCCCTTGCGAGTAGCCTTTTTTGGAGATCACCCAAGTCTCAGAGCCATAGGTGACGACGGGTCTCATGACTTTCTCATACACCGTGATCTTTGTTCTGTGAGAAAGAGATCGGTAGGTCAATATTTTTCGCAATGCAAAACAGCACCTATTACCGGCAGTCATCCTTGCTTTTAATTCTTCTACCATTTCGTTGTTTTCTGTGATCAGTGCTCAGAAATATTTAAAATTTTCGAACACTTTTAGGGTGTTTTTACCAATTGTGACGCGTTCGACTAATGTATACTAACTAAAATAAAAATTGAAAAAATAAGATAAAACAAGAAGAAAATATGTAAATAAAAATAATTAAATAAATAGATAATGATATTAAGTAGACGAATATATATTAAAAGAATAATAGAAAGAAAAAAACATTAAAATAATAATAATAAAAAAAATACTTGTCGCGCATTGATACATATAATTAAATCATTAAAAACTTGGATTTTAGTTCATGGTATTCATTGAAAATCAAATAGGATGTGTTTTTTTTTTTATTAAATAAAATATCTTGTGAATTTCTTGTAGTCATATTAATTACAACTAAATTTTTTGTTCATTAGAACCAAACTTCGATCTTTTGTCCTCTCCTTTGAGATTATATATTATTAATTAATATTATTATCTATTAACATATCTACACTGATATACTAGGGATTTCTTCGTTGCAGCACAGACATGACTAACAAACTACAAGTTAGCTCGTAGTTTACTACAAACTTCTTAAACAGGTACAAGAACTACGGATTCAGGAGTCATAGTGTTCAACGACAAATGACCCGATTGAGAGATACGAGGCCAAACTAATTCGACAATCGAAGATAAAGAAATTTTGAAGTTTAACGAATTTCCTATTATTGCATGCTCCTTTATTCATTAAGATGAAATTTTGTTGATTCGTTCTAGTCAAAACCATTATTTAAGTGGCTAAGAAGCAACTAGATTTGTTGTCTACGTCATGCTCTGATATCCCAGTTAATATCGTGGCTTATAGGCAGAGTTGGGAAAAATCTCATCATCAGTGTATAATAATGAGAAATAATTTAATGCCGCCAAATAAATAATATTCATATTTAGGCAAGGTCAATTAATATTGAACCGCATTCGGCAGCTAATTCTTACTGTCTAATTTATAATATCAGGTTATCTCTATTATGTATGAATAAGCTTATGTTTAAAATATATTGGCACATGAGCAATACTATATCGAAATATTTTTATTAAACAGATTAGTAAAAATTATCACTAGTCGCAGTTTTTTCTGATGTTTACGATCTACAGCCCGGCATCTTAAACCTCCAGGCTACCGACTCACGGCCACCATATAATTGATATTATTAAAAAGCAAACATGAATAATTGAAACATAAATACAAAAAAAAATTGATATTTTTCACTTAAGTACCGCCAGTTACTTTTTGTCGCTTATTTAGGACTGTTACAGGTTTATAAAATGCACATGATTTAATAAATTATTACCTTTGAAATTAAAAAAAAAATTAACTTCTTAAATTGAAATGACATTGCCTCATCGCAAATGAAGGTCATTAAAATGATGAAGAAAGGAATATTAAACAGGAAAAGAAAATGTTCCCGAGGACATGAAATATTACAAGCAATGAGAATCTTTTGGACTCTTTAAGATTAATATCGTTGGATATTTAGAATATTTGTCAACCTTAAAGTTAATCTATGGTTTAATATATATTTTTAATAAAATATGTATTCTTTAATTACATATGATTTCTAAATAATAACTGTTATTTTAATAGAAGCAACTGTTACTAAATGTGACTGGCAACACTTAAGTAAAAAAGACAAAAGAAAGAAAAAATTGTCTTTATTTTGAAAGTATCTTTGAAATAATAATTTGCCTTATAATCTAGAGGCCTCATTTGAACATATAAAATTAATTATTAAACATTATTAGCTGATATTAATTTCGATTATAAAATTAATATTTAAGAGAGATTAACATTAATCCACTATTCCTTCAATACATCAAAATTTTTCGAGTTATACAATATCATTTTATTTTATTAGATCCCTAATTTTATAAATAGTCCTAAAAATGTTACTTAATTTTTCATGAAAAAATTACCGGAAACAAGATATAACTATAGACACACTCAGTTTTAATTATATGTAAAAATAAAGTAATGTTGCAATTATACATAAATATGAATGATTAATAAATTAATTCATCTCGAGAAGCAAAAATAATGTCCACATCTTATTTTATGTTTGTGGTATCAATAAACTTACATAATTTATGTATTCATAGTATCTTAAAGTTCGTAACAGGGATAGTTTGGAACTAATTCACAAATTAATTTTAAATATTGAAAAATTTTATTATCATTCCAAGTAAAATTAATTTTTTTTTTTCTAATATAGAGCCTTGGTACGTTCCGTGAGAAGTTGCGATTGACGGCTGATAGAATTTAATGCAATGGAACAGAAAATATTTCTTATATATTATTATATTATTTATCTATATGATATATTTAATAATTTATAGTGAGAGATCTTTTTACTTCTCAATTAATTTTGCATTTCATATTTGTAAAGAACGTTTCATGGTCTTGATTCCATCTGCAGCCAATGTAAAGTATATATATATATATAATTGTAAAGAAGCTTTAGGCTCTAACCAATCCCCACCTTTAAGTTAATCAGTTAATTTATATAGTTAACACACGATGTTATAAAGAAAATAGCCTTATGATACGGTTTTCAATTAGATCAATTTATTAAGTGTTTATCATTTTGTTTCATTGTACTAAAGACTATAAAAAACTTGCGTGAGAAGTTGCGATTGACGGCTGATAGAATTTAATGCAATGGAACAGAAAATATTTCTTATATATTATTATATTATTTATCTATATGATATATTTAATAATTTATAGTGAGAGATCTTTTTACTTCTCAATTAATTTTGCATTTCATATTTGTAAAGAACGTTTCATGGTCTTGATTCCATCTGCAGCCAATGTAAAGTATATATATATATATATATATATATATATATATATATATATATATATATATATATATATATAATTGTAAAGAAGCTTCAGGCTCTAACCAATCCCCACCTTTACGTTAATCAGTTAATTTATACAGTTAACACACGATGTTATAAAAAAAATAACCTTATGATACGGTTTTCAAATAGATCAAATTATTAAGTGTTTATTATTTTGTTTCATTGTACTAAAGACTATAAAAAACGGCTATAAAACTGATTTTGTTTTGCAGGTAGGTATCGTTTTAAGATTTAAAGTATTAATTAATCTGAAATTGTTAATAAAGATTTTGTTTTCTAGAAGCAAAAGAAGTTAGTAGTCCATCAACAGCTAATACTAAACCAGTTTTACCTAGGTAATATATATATATATATATATATATATATATATATATATATATATATATATATATATATATATATATATATATATTTAAACATAATTATTTAATTGGGAATAAGGTCACTTATTAATTATTCAATCAACTACTTAAATGTTCATTGCTTCTGTGTTTATTCGAAGTTTCGATCCCGTTTTTTTTTTTTTTTTTATTAGTTAACAATGGGACCCTCTTCAAAATTTTAAAATAGATCTTCGATACCTCAGGCCAGGGCACACCGACAGACTCAGCACCGTCCACCAGCACATATATTAAGCTACTTAATATATGTATAGTATATGTATAATATTAAGTAGCTTAATATATATTGTAACCAAGATTAAGAAAGCACTGGAAACAAAGCTTACTCTACTCTCTTTTGTTTCCTGAGCCAGATGATAAAATTGATATTTTAGCATGTGCATGTACTCTCACATCTTACTGTATCTTGACTATCTTTTCTAGATGTTTGGATGTGGCATGCCCTATTATTGTATATAGAATAAGTATCTTTTTTTTGTTATTTGTATTATCTTAAATATCTTCCTTTTTATCTTTAATTGTATATAATAATTATGTTTGAATTCCCTCTTTTTCCTTGTATTTTATTTCTTTTTATTGTACATAGTATTAATTCTGTAAATATTTCTTTCTGTAAATAGATCTGTTAACCTTTTTGCTGCTTTATAAAAAAATATCCAACCTAACTCTTCTCACTTGAGCATGGTAGAATAAATAATTTATCATGGCCAAATCATGGGTAAGTTAAGTAACTTATATTCTCTATAATTATCTCTTTAGAGATGAAATGCAAGTAAAGCCAGGAGCCCAACAAATAAAAATTCCTATGGAAAATTATATATATTAAAAATTATTTTATTAACTTTTATTTATTCTTTTTTTTTTTTGGTCATAATGTGCTGGTGGACGGTGCTGAGACTTTCGGTGTGTCCCTCGCCTGAGGTATCGAAGGTCTATTTTAAAACTTTGAAGAGGATCCCATTGTTAACTTATAAAAAAAAAAAACCGGGATCGAAACGTCGAAAAAACACAGAAGCAATGAACATTTAGTAGTTGATTGAATAATTAATAAGTGACCTTATTCCCAATTAAATAATTATGTTTAAATTTACTGTTGTAAATATATATATATATATATATATATATATATATATATATATATATTTACACGCGCACACTCACATACATACACATATAAGAGATTTATTAAACTTCCGAAGTAAGTAAAACTTACTTGTTTCCACAGAGACATAGCAAAAAGAAGCTATGATCCCGAAGAAAAGTAGATAATTGAGTGACATTGTCTTCAAACTTCTAGTTCAAAGCAGCTTTCTTAGATCTGGAAAAAAAGCAAAACATGAGAAGTATTGTTAAGTATAACAGCATAATATGAGAAATAAATATAAAATACATAATACAAAGGGAACATTAACAACTTAGATCTATTCATAAAAGTAAACCTTGTCGCAAAGAGTGGTAACCAGCGGAGAACGGTCAGTGTTCTGGAGCTGTCGAGGAATGAAATTGGCAGTGGTTCTGCTACTTCGCCATCTCGTGTGCGTGTATCGAATCCCTTAACAGTCTTAGCTCGAGGAAGTTTTTACAAGGAAACAGCTCGGACAAAAGGTCGCACCGAGGAGACCATGAGTTTCGAATTAAAGATTCTCGATAGGACACCAGTTGCGTCCTTTATATCTGAGTTCCTATTTGGCGAATCATTGCTGTGGTGATACCGAATAAATTAATTAAATGGACTCATTATTAAGTATTGACAAGCAAGTTGCAATTTGATGAGAAAATTGGCTAAAGTACTATTATCCGGATATTGCATTATTCGGAAAATAATGGAGGATTTCATGTTTTCTAAATATTAAGCTTTATATAACAAACTAACTGCAGTTGAGGACGGCCTAAGGCAGGGAGACCCCTTGTCACCAATTCTTTTTAAACTAGCCATAAAATATGCAGTACGTGCTATTCGGACAAGCCCTCATGGCACGATATATAATAGATTGTCACAGCATCTAGCCTATGCAGATGACGTGGTAATATCGGCTAGATCAAGAGCATTTGAGGAGTTGCGAGGAAAACGCTGCGAAAAAGTTAGGCCTCCATATATGAAGTCAGCAAGATACCCACCAGAAAGAATGGATGAAATGATTAAATTTGGAAGCCACACCTACAGGATAGCAAACAAGTTTCAATATTTGGGTGCTCTTGTCACAAAGAATGAACACCAAGAAGAAATTAAGGCAAGAGTAGCTGCTGGAAACAGATGCTATTACGCTCTTCAAAAAACATTAAAATTTAGAGGCCTGACCAACAGAGCTAAGGCCATATTACATAAAACAGTCATTAGGCCAGTTGTATCCTATGGCTGTGATACTTGGGTACTTTCCAAAGAAAGTGAAAGAATGTTAAAAGTTTGGGAAAGGAAAGTACTCAGAAGAATATATGGACCTGTCTACGAGAACGGCAACTGGAGAATAAGAAAGAATGAAGAGCTGAAAGAAATGGCCCAAGAACCAGATCTGGTTTATTTTGTTATAAAGAATCAGTTGAGGTGGCTGGGTCATGTAGAGTGGATGCCGGTGAATAGGATACCCAAAAGATTGCTGGATGGTAAGCCTGGAGGAGAAAGAGTTAGAGGACGTCCACGATTAAGATGGTCAGATGGAATAGAGAGAGTATTGAGAGAGATGGGAATCAGAGGATGGAGGAGACTCGCCCAGGATAGGGAAGAATGGAGCAGGATTGTAGAGGAGCCCTTGTAGGGCTGTAGCGCCATGGAGTAAGTAAGTAATATCAAACTAACAAACTGTTTACGTTTGAGGGATTATTCCTATGTACAGGTCTCAATACTTCTTTAGCACTTCACTGGTTGGAAATAGTTCTGTCTTTACTAAGATGTTAAACCGCGATGTTCGCATAACTATTTTGCTTTACGAGTTTAAACTCGATCAGATCAGAGTTCGTAAACATTAAAAAAGTCTGAGACGATGTCAATGTGAGTGAGTGTACCGTTCAATGATCGTTGAAAAAAAATTCAGGGAAGAATTAAACAATTACACAAATGAAAGATTAATAATAAACTTAGATCTATTCATAAAAATAAATCTTGTCCCAAAGAGCGGTCACCAGAGGAGTACGGTTAGTAATACGGAGTACATCATAATTTTTCAGGAGAGAGCATTTTTACGGCCAATAAAATTTTTGTGGGGGTTACATTTGGACGGGATTAGGTATTTTTGGAGAGAATATTTTTTTTAAATTTTAGCTTTAAGGAACTTCTAAACCAGAAAAGATGGAGAAAACATGGAACAGACAGCAAGATTAATTGATCAACAATTTATCTTATATAATATTTCTAAAAGTTTATTTTTGTAGGTACGCTATTAATTCTTCATCAAACCCAATGATTGACCATTCATTTTGAAGATATTCTTCTCCTTCACATGCGAAAAATAGTCTTATCTTCCAGAAATTCCTGGGAAAAAACTTATGAAGGAAAAGGAACTTCATTTGCAAATAACTCAAAAAGTATGCATTTTTTTCTTGATTGTACCCATGATTACTAGAATGATTACTAAATTACCTACAATACAAAAATAAATCGTAAAAATCTATTAAAGATCTATGAAATTTGAATAATTTGTACCGAACGGGAAGGAAAAAAGTGTGAACAGAATTGAGAGTTGAATTTCCCATTTCGAACGACCCTCAAATACTAATTTTCATAGCCATCGAAACATAAAAAAATTTGTCTACAAATTGGAGCTAAGGCCTCTCCTTTCATTTTTTTTTTTCGAAAATCACGAAAAGTGTCATAACTTCAATATGCTTCTACCTATCACGAAGTTTAGCAGGGATATAGTGCTTTATAAACTATACGGAATGACACAAATTGTACTTCCTTCAATAACTTAGAACTGAAGTTACAAAATAATGACCTGAAAATAATGACAAAATAAGGAGTTTTTATTTATTTACTCTTTATAGTCGTATTAAATCGAAAAGTTAATTATACGGCCTTGAAGGCAATAATTCAGCTTTTCAACGGTTGCAGAAACATTGAATTAGGATAAAATCCTGAGGAGTTATGAATGTTTTAGTTTACGGTTGGCAAAAACATCATAATGAAAAGTGAAATCGTTGCCATGACGACTATATCAGCACAGCTCTTCTATCTGATATATTATTTCTAAAAGGTGTTTTTTTGTCGGTGTGCTATAACTTTGTCAATTCATCATCAAATCCAACGAATGACCACTCATTTTGAAGATATTTTTCTCCTTCACGCGCGGAAATGGATTGTTGTAATCGACCAAGGAAAGAAAATGAATTGCTCCCTAAGAAAATACATAGGATCTATTCATTTCCAAATTGTTTTGCTATTCCTTCACTAAACAAATTCTTCTTCATTGTCGCTCTCTTCTTCATCAGAAGTGATGTTAAATTTTGGTAGCAAAGCCAACATCTTTTTACCTTGACTTTTATACTTATTTGTGAATAAAATGGTAATAAAAAAGAAATAATTTAAAATCATGCACCTCAGACACATTAGGCCAGGGTGAACTTAAGTAAACCATCATTAAAATTCATGTTAAAACTTTATTTCTCTCCAGAATAGGAAATGAACCACGTAAGAACTTAAATAAAATGTTTTAAAACTAATTAAATCATTTTAGTTCATATTTAAATCAAATAACATATATATTTTTACATTAGAAATTTGTGTGGTGACTAATGTGAAACAGTGTGGTTAACAATGGTGGTATGCTTTAATATATTGTTAATAGTTAGGTTCCAATAACAATAAATCGACTTTTGTCACATGTAATAATTTGGGAGGCTACAGGGGTGTTGGATGTGGTCCAAAAATATATGAATGGAAGCAGTTGCTCCCTCGGGCAAGTAAAATATGGAAGGTGTCTTTAAAGACACCTTGGCCTATTAAGGGTTAAGAATGGTAATACAATTTCTTGAAAGAGGGTTGCTTGTTCGACCTGGGGGGGGGGGGGTGGGCATCCCTGGATTTTTGTCTTCGTTGGCCTTAGTCATTGGAATATGATCAAGTCTTCTAAAGTTTTTTTTTTTTTTGCTCCCTTTAAAACGATTTCTGTATCCGGGAAGCAAAAGAAAATTAAAATGAATACTCCATTCTATGCCAGAAAAGAAATTCAATGATTCCTCTCATTGGACGAAAATAGGTGGCCTAGAAAAATATTGGGGCCGTTTGGCCTATTTTACCACATGATTTAATTGAGGGGTGACTATAGTGCATATCTTGTTTAACGCTCTATCTTCGTTCTTCGACGAATACCCTAACTGATCGTTGCCGTCCTTGCTAACCGTGGGGATGGACACCTCTGGATTTCTGACTTCGTTGGCATTAGTAATATAATAAAGCCTCATGCAGTTTTTTTTGCTCTGCTTGAGACAACTTCTTGATCCGCTTAGTAAAAGTAAATTAAAATGAATACTACATCCTATGCCAGAAAAAAAAACTTAGTGAATCCGCTCATTGAACGTAAAAAGTGCGACATAAGTAGTAATTTATAAATGTGGGCACGTGTCTATGTATGACCTGGTTAACTACGATGCTATTAGGGCTGTTTGATCCGATAAATACAAGTGCCTTAATAACAAACCGGGAACTAGCAATTTCCCGCTGCCAATTTGCGCTCAGCTATTATACCATCACTAATAGCCGCTATTCATGTAATTGCCCATGTAATCATATAATTTTCGCGTATCTACATTAGAACTTTCATGATAATAAGTTAATGTCCAAAAAATGGTCCATGGCATTAACACCATTAATTTGTCATTTTACTTAACAAATATCTATCTAATAAAAAATAGAAAAAAATATATATATGTTAGTATTAAATAGAGTTTTTTTGTTGTAAAATGTCAGTATAATATAAATAAATAAATAAAAAATTAATAAATAAAAAAGACACTTATCGACGGTTTGTATGGGTGTCTGGATTCCAGATTCATTACAAGGATCATTAAAAATAACGAAAAAATGCATGTTATACTTATTTTAATTCATAAGAAAGTTTATAAGCACTGATTCCAAACTTCAACATTTTAGTTGTTGTCATTCGATTCCATGTCTGCATGAATTCTACAAAGCGATTAATCAAATGAAGGAAACAAAAGAGAAATATTATAAGCATTATTAATTTTTTCGAAATGGCGTTCCAGAACAAGGAATATAAGTAAGATGTAATGTGAGTTCATCTGTATAAAAAGATAATTATTATTTTTGAAGAAAAACAAAGAAACTAACTACCAATATAAAAAGATGCTTAAGTGACTTTTGAAGCCCTGTTTAATAAAAAAATAAATAAATAAAATATAATTTCGGAACAATAGATGGAGTGCAACGGAGTATTGAGTACGTCTGGCAACCCCAAGAATAAAGAATATAAAACAATTCATTAGACGCTTTAATTTCGTTTAAGTTCCTATAAATCGTTCTAAGAAAAAAAAAATTATCGTCATTATATCTCCAAGGATCAGTCCAAAAGATTTATTTATTAAGGGCATCAGTTGAATAAACAGGTTTGGGTTATGGGCCACATCTGCATTTTAGCTTAGAGATTTATCACGGAACCAGTTTGCGAAAATCAGGATATTTTATACACTCCACCATTTACATATGTAAACTAAATCCGCATTCAGGCCAAGTAAACAGTTTTAAAAGGAATAAAAAATGTATTTTGCATACATATATTTTTTTTATATCATCTTGTTATTTTCATAGATTAATTTACATAATAACAAACCACTCAACATTATGCACACCATACTTCAATCTCTCTCTCTCGCTCTCTCTCTCTCTCACTCTCTCTCTCTCTCTCTCTCTCTCTATATATATATATATATATATATATATATATATATATATATATATATATATATATGTCTAAAATTTATGAATATTTACATTCAATACTCCTATTCGTTGAATTGTTCTGGAATGATGTACTTTCTCCAATTTTTTTAAAACTATTGATATCTGTTTTTATTTTGACGATGTCTGATATGACAAAATGATCCAATAATATTTCAAAATTTATTTATAAAAATAACAAGGTAATAAAAAATAAAGATGTATGCATGTGAATTTTTGTTCCTTTTCTGACCTAAATGCATAATTAATTTATATACCCAAATGGTGAGGTTTATTAAATATCCTGATTTTCGCTAACTGGTTCCGTGCCCTAAAATACAAAATAACTAATCTAAAATGCACTCTTGACCTTAAATACAAACTCGTTTGATCTCTGATGTTCTTAATAAATAATTATGGCAACGTACGAGAACCCATCTGCCTAACCTACAAACTTGTTGAAAAAGGATACATGTACTTCACTGTGTAGTTATCAGCTTATTCAATTTAAAGTAATGAAAATCATAAAAAATTAATAAATTGAATGGCTGATTTGGCAGGTATACGAGGGAAGGCGCCTGATGTAATTTCGTCTCAGACGCCTACAAATTACGCGATATCCCTGCGGATATCTATTCTATCAAAAATTTATCTTAGGATTTACATATTCAGTGATACATATATAATTAATGTGTAAACGTTTTATTTGTTTTTATAAACGTTTTATAGTTTTATCTTTATAAACAATACATTTTGAAGACATTTCCAATCAAAATCTCGTCGAATAAAATATATGCCAAACATCATGTCTGTACACTACTTTACATAATACAGAAAATTTGTCTTGGCAAAAAAAAATTGACTTAAATACACATATTACACATTTATTCAATTTCAAATTCTATGCTTATGAAAAATGGATTCCAAGAGAATAATATTACATCCATTTCGTCTATTATAACGAATCAAGTTAATTTTTGATCTTTATTAATTTAATCAAAGTGTATGATATAGTAAATTCGCATCAAGATAGTAAAAATTAATATAAAATAAAGGAAAAATGTGTATTTTATTTTAAAATAGGTATGTTAATATAAAATATAAAATGAGAACAATGAACAATCGTAATTAGATTGTGATAATTGTTTTTTAAAGGTTTCCTCTCTTGAAAATGCCTAAGGGTTGAAACGTTGGTGCAGGAAATGAAATAAAGTAGATCTGTTGTGATCAAATTGTGTCGTTTTATTATTATTATTTTTTAATCTTCATTAATGTAATCAAAGTATATGATTTGCTAAATTCCTATCAATAAAAATTAATATAAAATAAAGGAAAACTGTGTATTTCACGCATTAAGCCTTGTTTTTTTTTTATGTTATTAAGCCACGTTACACTGTATTTACTTTTTTAAATCAATTTTTAAAAAATGAACAATCTGTGATTTACTCATATTATTGTAAATAGGTATGGCTGTGTTTATTTTATTTACTTTTTAATTTAATAAAATTATTTTTTTTTAAATATTGTTATTTAGTTATCGGTTTGATTTTTATTTTAGTTACTTTATTCAACAAATAAAAATAAATAAATAAAGAATACTGCTTTTACAGGAACAATAATTTTTTTGATAGCTGATAATTTTTTTATATTTGTTTTTTACTCGTGTTTACATTCTTTAGTTTTTACTTTATTCTACAAATAAAAAAAATTAAAAAAGAATACTGCTTTTACAGGAACAATAATTTTTTTTTTATAGCTAATAATTTTTTTATATTTGTTTTTTACTTGTGTTTACATTCTTTAGTTTTTACATTTAGTGGCTGAAATACATGCCTGATAATTTCAAAAGAGTACATTTTTTGATTGTTTAATAATTTATCTAAGATCGATCACAGAAACAAGTATGTACCAATGAAAAAAAAATCCATTTTGGGAGGGAGGGCTTCAGCCAGTTATGGTCGCATTCATCAAAGTTTGTATAATTTTTGCATTTGTTTTTCTAAGTGATTGATTTCTTATATGGTTACCTGAAGTATTTTAAAGATATAAATACATTTATGTAATAATAAAGACGTACCTATATATGAATGGGAGTCCCCCACTCAAAATATTTTATTAATCTCTTCTTCTTAAAAACAATACAAAAATAGTACAATTATAAAAAATGCAGTTTAGTTATTTTCCTTGGTCCTTGGTTTGAAATGTTTGTTTCATTCAATCTCAAAAAAAAAGAAAGAAAATAAGATTCCCTCCAAAAATGTTTAAGTAAGTGAGTAAGTAGCCTTCAAAAATTCATAGCCTCCTAAAAATATGCGTCAAAACTTTCGATGGCGCCATCCAACTTCTTTCATCCAACTTTAAATGCAAACCGAGTATTGATGTTTATGAATCATTGCATAAAAAACAAAAACAAAGAAAGAATATAAGATTCCCTCCAAAAATGTTTAAATTTAAACTCGTAAGTGAGTAGCCTTCAGAAATTCATAACCTCATAAAAATATGCATCAAAACTTTCGATGGCGCCATCCAACTTCTTTCATCCAACTTTAAATGCAAACCGAGTATTGATGTTTATGAATCATTGTATAAAAAACAAAAACAAAGAAAGAATATAAGATTCCCTCCAAAAATGTTTAAATTTAAACTCGTAAGTGAGTAGCCTTCAAAAATTCATAACCTCATAAAAATATGCATCAAAACTTTCGATGGCGCCATCCAACTTTAAATGCAAACCGCGTATTGATGTTAATGAATCATTGCATAAAAAATATTCCATGCAATGATTAGAATTAATCAGGGGATCGGCAACACTTAGAGAGTACAAGTCCTTTCGGTAGACACAGGGTTAAGACCGTATGAAGCTTCTAATGTTTGTTTTTATATCCATACCATTGCTTATTTGTTCGTCAATTTAATTATTAATCCTTTTAAATTTTTTAACTTTCTTAACTGTAAATAGAAGGTTTGAGTCTCAAGTGCATTTCTCACGAGTGACGAACACATCTGGAGCCATTAAGTTTCCGAATGAGTTGACAAGCTGTCTGAAACCTGATAAAGTATTCGCGACTTGGAAATTTAACCCTCTCCCCCCCGAAGCTAACGGTTCTCTTAAGCTCGTTTAATAGAAACAGCCCACTTTGTCAACTGGTGTCTTTCTTGTACCGTTACTCGCTTGGCACATTCACCGTTATATTTATATGACCTACACTCTAAAGTTTAAACAATGTGAACTAATTAAGTATGGCGTTGATGGCCTGATTGTTAACATGATCTAAAATTCAGTCTCTCTGAATAAGGCCACAGGCAGGCTCGTGTGAAAGAATTAGTAACGCGATAATGAACCCCCTTAAAAAAAACAAAAAAAAACAACAAAAAAAAAACAAGAATAACGTTTAGAACAAAATTTAAATTATTCTTTTTTTTATATAAGAATTCTTCATATTCATTGAGCAGGATGCATTTTCAACAGTATATGTGTTTTGAAGGCAAGTCGGTAAGGGTTTTCAAAATACAAAGTAAAAATAAATAAATAATATTTATTATTATTTTATTTGTGTTGACGTTTCGGCCTAAGTTTTAGCCTTACATCAGGGCTAAGCAAAGACAACTTCTCATATAATATAAATATTGAGAAATTATATATAAATATAGATAAATAAAAAGGATATATAAATTAAGGAAGTATAAAGTAACGGTAACAAAGCAGGGACTTATAAAATAGCGGTAGCGAAGTTAGGATATATAAGATAACGGTTACAAAGTTAGAGACTTATAAAATAATGAATTAATAATTATTTTTTTTCGATTTAAGATTATAAAAGAAATCCTATATTGGATATATAAGATTTGTATTTTGTTTACGTACCTAGTTACACCGAAAACTTCAGTCGTAGATCGTAGGTGCGGTTTAGATTGTAATATCTACTGCCTATACTTTTTCGAGGTGGTGGGTTTTAGGATCAGATTTTAATTTTTTTTTTTTATTAATGGATAAAAGTTTTATGTTTCTTCGAGGATTTCTTTGACTTTTACATGAACGAAATATTCTATTCTTCATAATTGGTAATTGGTTGACTGTCGTGGATAATGAAGAGAAGAATAGTTGGGGTGTTCAGTCAAAAAGGAAGGCAAAATAAATGAAAATATTTATTATTTTTTTTTTTTTTTCCTACATATGCCGACGTTTCGACCTGAAGTTCAGGCCTTCATCAGGGCTGTCTCCTTAACTGTCACAGGGAGAATGATCTTATATATTCTTATATATTCTTATTATATTCTTATATATTCTTCTTATATATTCTTATTATTCTTATATATTACAAATCTTATATATTCTTCCTCGTACTTTAAAATAATCTTACAAAGGAATTTACTGCCATGAAAGTTGTACAGTTAATATTTATTGAATTACCAGGTTTATTACTCATATAATACTTAATAATCTGTAGTCGTTTATTTCTTCGAAAGTTTCACGCTCGTTGAATGGTAGAACGTCGAATAATTTTTTTCGTTTCCAGTGCCATATCAATAACGTCCGGAAGTGAAACACGTTGCTATGAAAGATCGGAGGATATTGGTAAGAGTAAATATAAATATAATTTTGTTAGGTGATTAAATTGAAGTTCGCAATTATTTAAAATGTATAAACAATTTTTAACAATACCTTCAATTTACAAAATTTGTACCAACAAAATAAACCTGTTCAAAAACTTAACAATCGCTTAATTTTGTATAATAAATTCTATATACAGTTGAAAAAAACCAGTGTGATCATTTTCTTAATTTTTGAAGATGTTAAAAATTAAATAAAAATGTCAGCATGAATATTGAATAAATAGTAGTTACTCTGCACATATAATAAATGTAGATATATACAAAAGAGAAAAAACATATAATATACAAAACAGCGTACTTGTATAACAAATTAGTACCCCATATTTTTAAAAATACTATATATTAAAAACTCATTTTATGATCCCCTTTACTTTCACTGTAAAAATACAAATGAAAATTAGTAGTTATATTAGCGCGATATTATCGAAATAAACGGGCAAAACATGGCTGACTTCCGGGAAAATCGTTGTAGTTGGTAAAAAAAAAAAACTTGTATAATAATTGGTGTTAATTCAAGAAATGATTTGCTTTTTTACAACTGGCCTTATTAAACACATTTTATGAGTTCGTTTACAGCAGTTTTCCTTAATTCTATTTTTTTTATTATGTATCATCAAAGGAATTATGAAATGTCTTGATGATTTTATATTCCAAAATGCTTTCTTTTCCATCCTTCCTCCTGGGAAGACTTAGATATTCAAGAGGCCCCTTGTTCTGAGAATACGGAACCTTGGGATATCGACGAATCTGATTTTCGAATGTTCATGACTACAGATTTAGTATAAATCTGCCGCCTATCTGGACAAAGCAGGAAGATTATATATTTTTCTAATTTTTCTAAGGAATATTTTTAATTATCCTAACATTTTATTATATAATGACAGGTTTCCAAGGAAGAAATCTGATATTTTTCGATAAGTTAAATATTTTGTTTATTTTTGATATGAAAAAAATAATAAATTTAATACAATTTCGTATGGTTCTAGATTCAATAAACTATATATTATTATAAATTCATAATATTATATACTATTGCTTATATTTTAAAAAGGTATATTATATTTTATTCATATACTTCAGTAGTACTAGTAATATTTATATTACTAATGTGACGTACCATAATATAGGGGGACTAAGGCAGATAATTCCGGATAATACTACAATAAATTGATTAAATATACATAATCCGTACTGTTTCGTTATGTTCGTTTTTAGATATATTATATGTTCATAATTACCATTAAATTTTGGCTTTCAATTTTTTTTTTTTACAACAAATTCGACCTTTATTTTTATAAAGGATTATAAAAGATAAAAATGTTATAATTATCCTAAGCACTTCTCTGATTTTTTATATTTTTTATGGGCAATTAAAAAAAGTGAAAAGTTTTAATAAATATTAATTTAAAGTAATCACAGACATACCCTTTTACATAAATTCAATGGTCAATCCCTGGTTTATTTATATACAATATAAGTTGGTATATTGAAAAAATAGACTGTAAACAATTTACTTTCTGAAATTCTAGTTTAATTACAACGTTCTTTATTGTACCTAAATACGCATTCATTAATTTTCATAGTTAATCAAAAACCGTACTTCATTATATAGTGACAGTTTTTTTAAGGAAGGAATCTGACGCAGTTTGATAAGCTTAAGATGGTATCCTGATTTGAAACTAATAAAATTTTATAAAACTTGTATTGTTCTAGGTTCAATGAATTTATGCATTTTCAATATAATAAATATTAAAATATAAATATGACATCCTCTCATAATCTGGGCAAAGATAGATAATTCCAGATAATACTTTAATAAATTGATTTAATGCGTCTAATTGATACTTTTTAGATGCAAAAATGAGAAAGGAGCACTGATGTTTGTTTAAAATGTTATAAACTGCTTTAGAATAAAAATAATCAATAATACCAAATGTGCATTTATTTAAAGGCAGAAAGATTATTGCAAGATTCAAGAATCAATCTATCAAATACTAGTAAATAATAGGTTAACATTTTTTCGAGTCATGGTAGAAATATATTATGTCTGACCAAAAACAGCATATATCACACAAAGAGCTTAAGATAGACCAAATAGAGAGTGTACATTAATAACTTTATAATTCCCCTTATAATTTAATGTTAATTTTTTATTTTCATCTATTTTTTTATTATTATTCATCTTCTCTGATTATAGTTGATTAATTTGATTAAATGATTTTTATTATTTTTCTGTGGCATGGATCATTAAAAATAATTGTATTCTCTTAATAGTTCGAAATTTAATTATCTGCAGTTTTTGTAATTAGCCAGATTAATTAAAGAAAATTATTTTAAGTTATGCTTCAAATATATTTATGAATATTCAGATATCGTTGATTTCTTTATTATAACAAAATATTTCTTTATTTATTTTGAAAATAAAATAAAATGTGAGGAATAAAGATGGGAAAAATAAGTAAATTTCGGTTAAATTTTTCTATTATAATTTAGGTTCATTTAAAATAATATTATCCGATAAAAAAGTTACCAATTTTTTTTTTTTTTATGCGAATTTTATTTCCTTAATGTGTGGGGGACAAAATCTTCTCATAAAAAATTATGTCACTTTGACTTTTAGAAAATTGCGTCTGAAGATGAAATTAAATAGTTGGCGAAATTAATAGTCCGCGGTATACCTTCGTGGATGGCTTCAATGTATCGTATTTAATACAATTCGTATGGTTCTAGATTCAATAAATTATATATTATTATAAATCCATAATATTATATACTATTGCTAATGTTTTAAAAAGGTATATTATACTTTATAAACATCATAAACTTCAATAGTAATATTTATATAACTGATGTAACGTCGTCTTATATTATGAACTAAGGCAGATAATTCCGGAATAAATTTATTAAATATACATAATCCATACTTTTCCGTTATGTTCGTTTTTAGATATGTTATATGTTCATAATTAGCATTAAATTAACCTTAAATTATTTTTCTACAAATTCGATCTTTACGCCATATATTACGAACTTCTCTGATTTTTCATCTTTTTTTATTACTTTTAAAAAAAAGAAGTGAAAAGCTTTAATCAATATTAATTTAAAGTAATCACAGACAAACCCTTTTATATAAATTCAATGGTCAATCACTAGTTTATTTATATACAATAGAATTTGGTATATTGTTGATATATTGAAATAATATACTATAACAATTTAATTTTGAAATTCTATTTTTTTTTTTTGTTGCTTTTTTTCAACTTTTTTGTTTACGAAAATTTTGGGAAATAGGGCGTTTTCTGTTTTTAGTTCCTCATTAAATCAATTAATTTAATGAGGTACTAAAAACTCATCAATACCTATTTCCTTTCCACTCGAATTGTAAGATAATTTAATCACAAAATCGAGAAACATATTCCTTATTTCGATATATTGAGGGTGGGTGTTCTTCTTGGAGGTATTTCATATATAAATTATAAATATATTTAATATATATATAATATATATAAAATATATAATATATATAAATATATATAATATATATAAAATATATAATATATATATAATATATATAATATATATAAATATATATAATGTATATTTCTAAATATAATTTGGAGATCGGCAAACATTGTCTATTTAATGACATACTAAACACTCATAACTAAAAACTCACCTGAACCGTGAAATAATTTAATCACAAAATCTAGAAAAATGGTTGCCTGAAAAAATATTGGGTCGTTTGGCATCTTCACTCCTCAAAAAATCAAAATAACGAATATATATATTTTTTTCAATTATTAGATCAAAATATCTTATGATTCAAGTGGAAAGGAAATGGATATTGATGAGTTTTTAGTACCTTGTAAAAGTAATTTTTTCAACTTCAAAACGCCCCATTTCTGAAAATTGTCGTGAATACAAAAGTTGTAGGTTACGATAAAACGACTCACGGAGTTTTAGATGGATGTTAATAATTTGATAAAAAGTTGTCTGTACCGCGTACTATAGTTCAATGATAAATTTTAAATCCTGAACATTAAAAAAAAAAAACGCAAACTTTTACCTTTGCTCCAATGGAAATAGAATGCTTATTACTAAAAACATATGATCAAAATAGTAAGGCAAATATTTGCCTTAAAATGTTGATGTTTTTATATTCTGTTTATAAACATTAATAACTGATAAACTGCTGAGAGGAAATAAAAGTTGACAAATTACAGATCGCTAGCAAGCCATCCCTTGTGAGAAAATGCTTCCGACTCGGCAATATCAAGGTTCCCAATACTGCTCAAACTCTAACAACGGAATTCTTTACGTTAAAAACTTGAGTAGTCCCCCATTTAAATTCCTTCCATTAATTAACTAGTTTCTTGCGTTTATTCCTGATAATTCTACGAGGCATCTGAAAAATAACTTCCATTGGAATCAATGAGTAATTTCATCACTACTACCACAACATGTTTTAGACTGCTTATAAAATTAGACTGCTCATTTATTTAGTGCATTTTTAATAAAGTTTTAAATTCCAATATAGGGATTTTGATATATATAAATAAACATAAAAGAATGAAAACAAAATCTCATAATTTAGTGAAGAAATCAAATTTTGCTAATGAAATCTATTAACTATAATTTATATCAGGGTTCCTCAAACTTTTTTGTCGGGCACAAAAAAAAAATGTTTTGGACAGTTATTCTTGATATAATCGAACTTTTATCCATTAACTTGCACCCATACATATAAATATAATAACTATATTCCAAGATCAAAGTTGATTGATTTTTAAATTTAATCCTGTCATTAATAAATAAATGTATTTATTTTTAAAATGCTTATTCAACATATTGACGATTTCAACCTTAAATATTAAATAATGAAATTGTCCTAACGTTCGTTTGTGGCACCCAGTTTTAATCATAACCTAGATTTATGACATATTTATTCGTTATGACGTTAATATCAAAATGAATTTAGGAGTCGTTCAATTTTTATTCCTCAGAAAGATGTACCCTAATATATTGAAGTTTTTTATAAGACTTGAAAAAAATAGTAAAAAGTCTTAATAAATATTAATTTAAATTGTCCATAGATAAATTATGATTTTCTTTTTCATAAATTCGTTATCAATTCCTGGTTTATTTATATATGAATAAATTATGTGTTTAATTTTGAAGTCTTTATGAAGTTTATATATAAAAAAAATGGACCGTAAAAATAATTTTTAGTTTGATTTCGGCTATCATCGAACGAGTTTATATTTTCAAATATGGTACGGATGAATTCATTTATTACTTAATCTTATTTTTCTCAATGTTAACAGGTCGTAATTGGGTTTGTTAAGTTCCATTATAATAGGCAAGATGAACTAATTTTAATTGTTTTTTTATGAATGTTTTCAAATATAGCTCCAATATTTATTACTCTTAAATGTGGCGGTTTTATCAATAAAAACTTGTGTTATAAAAAAAAGTTTTAATAATTATTATTTTTTAATGTACAATACATTATATTCCTCAATGGTGACAAATCATGATTTTTTAAAGTTAAAAAGCAATGGAATTGGGGAAAGCTTAACGAGTTAAAATTATGTAATTACTATTTATTTATTTGTTTTCCTTGTATATATATTATATGGATGTTTTTTATATATATATTATTGGACCCTCCACCTCAGTCACCCGAATTATTGTGAAATTTTAGCGTGACATATTATAAAAGATAAAAGAATTAAAATTTTTTGAAAAACATTATAGTGGTATCGAGATATATAATATAAACCAAATATATTGAAAATATATCGT
The DNA here is from genome assembly GCA_928085145.1 of Nezara viridula. Taxonomy (NCBI): domain Eukaryota; kingdom Metazoa; phylum Arthropoda; class Insecta; order Hemiptera; family Pentatomidae; genus Nezara; species Nezara viridula. The sequence goes on from OV725078.1 coordinate 83,046,339, forward strand.
CAGTTTATCGCAAAAGCTTCTAAGTGACATTTCATAAAATGAGGTGACGAAGTACTTTGATGCATTTAAAAAACAATGTTTCAGCCCTTAAGAACATTTTTGAGGGAAGAAACCATAAAATAAAAATAAAAACATTTGTCCTAATTTACCCTTGTCATAAACTTATGTCTGATCAGTTTTACACTTAGACAAAAGAATGTGGCAAAGGTAAATTAGCAAAAATGGTTTTATTCTTATTTTAAGGTTTCTTCCCTTGAAGATATTCTAAAGGGCGTTGGATGCACTAGCGGATCCAGGATTTCATTTTGGGGGGGCTTCAGCCCGAAAGCTTTTTTTTAATAAAAATAACGATAATTACTTTGGAAAAAAAGAAACTAACTACATGTATGAAATGGTGTTTAAGTGATTCCTAAAGCCCTTTTAAATGTAATTACACAAACAATAATACTTTAAGAGATACTTTTTTAATATTTTCTTCGATAAAACATGGCTATATTTTACCATTTTGGGGGGGCTTCAGCCCGAAAGCGTCCCTCCCCCCCCCCCCGTAGATCCGCCCGTGGTTGGATGTACGATGTATGGGCGTAAATTGAAACGTTGGATTTATAGAAAGAAAGATAAAGAAGAACTAAGAATTAAATGTTTTTATTATTACAAATAAAATTTAATTCCTAAACAATAATATTAGAAAATATATAAATAATTTTTAAATATAAATTAATATAAATCGGGGCTGTGACTCTAATGTTTAAAGAACTTAGGCCAATCAACTAGTTTTTCTTTATTTAGTTTTATAAAAATGATAAACGATAAGAATACTATTAGACTAAAAAGGCGCTCAATAATTGCATGCATTTAAGCAGTTATGCTTCTTATACTCAAGTATAAGACATTTTCTGAAATACTGATATTTATAAGCTAATTTGATACGATTGATGGATATATATATATATATATATATATATATATATATATATATATATATTTACATATACAATATCCGGTGAATAAGGAAATGTTTGCGTGTAGGGACAGGAAGGACTTGGACTCGTTGCGATGTTCTTACCTGGGGGTTGTGACTCCTTCCTTACTTGATGAAGCCAACCAGGCGACTGTTGAAGAGGCTTACTCCCTTACTCCCTCTTGAGGTGGACAGTTGGCAACCGGTTCTGCTCTGGTAAAACGGTATTTTGGTTACCGTAGTCCTCAGCTTCTGGGAGTAGGTCAGTCAACGCCCTCCCCTCCCACCCCCTCAGGCCACCTCTTTGTCTTTTAATATCTTATTACCACCATGTTTTTTTCACCTACTTATATCCCGGAAGCCAGATCCAAATCGAACAAGTTCAACGTGAGATAAAACTAAGTGAGTAACCACTAACTTATGATATTGTTGCACTCTCATAAACAAAAACAATAATTTAATACCACTTATTACTTTTTCCTTTGATTCATGTTTTAATTGATAAGATTTTTTTTCTTTTCTTTTTAATTTTATATACACAAGTCACAGCGCAGTGAGAACAGTCACCTAAGATTGATATCATTCTCGATAATGTATTCCCCATACAAGCAACATCAACAAAACTTGTTTATTCATGTATAAGATATAATATAATATAAGATAGTCTATTAAACACATACAATTGTTGAAACTTCATACTTAAACACGATTGTTAAAATAATAATTTACTTAATAAGTGATTATTAGGTAGGATATATCTTTTTTTCTGTTTAAGGAAAAACAATTCTCAGCAGATCTAAGCCTATCTTGATTAGTAGATTTACAACACAAAATCCTATAAAATTTAAAAAAAATATATTTAGCACTAAAGTTGATATTTTTTGCAATGTTTCCATAAAACAAATTTGTTTTGTCTAATTTCCAATTGAATATATTCAAGGATTATTATGTATGCTTTTACGCATACACTAAGATTAACTAAAAATCTAATTATATCAATTCAGTGAAAAAAAAAGATAATACCCTCATAGTATCCGGATATTTGTCTAGAAAGCAAGTTATCAATTTCCTACTTAGATTTACTGAATGATTTTCTGTTTTACACACAAAACATCGAATCAAATGAAACGATTCGATTACCTCATTTAATGCTTTACAGTCTACAAGAATACATAATGCAGGTAATCCACTTTGCTGACATTGTAAATAAATCAAGAAGGCTCCTCTCCATTATTAAATCTCCGAAAAGGTACAAACTTTTCTATTCAATTCATTTTTTATAAAAAGGAAAATTATTCAAATCAGTTCTAGGGGAAAATACGATTATCGATGTTATTACTTACTTACTTACTCCTTGGCGCTATAGTCCGCGTGGGACTTTGGCCTTCTACGTCGCCACTCGTCTCGGTCCAATGCGACAGCCCTCCACCGCCTGACACCAAGCTGTCTCAAATCCGCCTCAACATCCTCCAGCCAACGAAGTGGTGGCCTTCCTCTCCTTCTTGCTCCTCCAGATCGCCCCTACAATATTTTCCTCGGTACTCGGTGCGCTGCCATCCTTTCCCATGCCCTAACCATTAGTGTTGCCCAAATGCGAGACCCAGACGAGTCTTGGTCTTGCAAACTCAGTTTGGTCATGGTCTTGGTCTTGCACAAGAGTATCGCAAACAGTCTTACAGTACTGTATTTTGTAGGTAGGAGAAACCTAACTAAGCCTGAATGAAAAATTAGAGGAATTAAATGCAAAACTATATTGGTTATACCAATTATTTACACATAGTAACTAAGATTGTCAAGTATTAGTAACTATTTTGCCTTAATTTTTTATTAAAAACATTTATTTTTTTTACCAGTCCTGGTCTTGGTATTGCAACAGTTAGGCGGTCTTGGTCTTACAAAGTGCAAGACCAAGACCGATTTTGGGCAAAACTACTAACCATCTTATTCGCCCTGCCTTAATGACACTTATGAGATCTGCGTACCTGTAGAGTTGTCGCAACTCCCGATTGTATCGTGACCTCCAAACACCTTCGCATACGGGCCCGTAAATCTTCCTAAGAATCTTACGCTCCCACACTCCAAGAGCCCTCTCATGTTTTTCTGAGATAACCCAGGTCTCGCTTCCGTATGTGACTACCGGACGAATCAATGTTTTATAGATTTTCAATCTGGCATTCCTTGATAGTCTTCGAAACGTGAGTAGTCGCTGTATAGCATAAAAACATCGGCTTCCCGCAGCAATCCTGGCTCCTATCTCAGCTCCTACATCATTGTCTGCCATCATAAGGTATCCCCGTTACTTGAACTCTCTGTTAGTGTATGTTTAGTGTCCGATGTTGATGAGGGCGATGTCTTGAGCTATATATACCTATTATAATTATATAGACTACTCAACAGAACCTATAATCTCTTAAGAGAAAAAAAAATTGTTAATATACAAGACCATATTAAAACCCATCTGGACCTACGGTCTTGAACTATGGGGAACAAGTAAATTTTCGAACATATAACGCATTCAATCTTTCCAATCTATAGTCCTTCGTACAATATCCAATGGTCTTTATATTATTTTACATATAAAACTCTACATCATGACCTCGACATCCCTTGACATTATTCCATCCCGATTTTCAAATTTTCATCATACACTAATACATCATCCTAATCCCTTAGCACAATCCTTATCCAGCGCCAGTCATCTCTACCATCCTCCTCGAAGGTGGCCTTGAGATCTTTTGTAAATACGTCACTGGAGTCCTGTCACTTGCCAGCTTCTTCACTCAAATCATGAACGTATGTGACTTTAGTGCCTTCCCTCGATGTGGCTGAAAGAGAAGCGCTGGGATCTCTTGGAGTCTTGTCTTATCCTTTACACGTTGGGAAAAGGGTCCGACTTGGAGCTCCCTCGGCTGACTGTAAATATTGTAAATAAGTATGAATGTGTTTTTATATTTTTATTTAATTTTGTCTCAAGTTCTATTTCTTTTCTTTTGTTATAATTGTTTCTATTTTTTTTGTTATTGTATTTATGGTATGGATGAGTCTTACGCAGTTCCAATACTCAAGGTCTTTAATTGAGGCAAAATGTATTATTTCTCAATAAAATTAGATTTTAAAAAAATTATTCATCGATGAAAAAACCGAAGACTCGGTGTTTTCATCGGATTTTGGGGACGATGGGTCCACTAATGTAACCCCGATGTTGTTATATTTCAATTTGCTTTACCCACATTAATATTCCGTTTATTTTCTGTCTATATGGGCAAGTTCCCAAACTCAGCGCTGACCTCAAAGTTGGTATCGGATTCGTCTCTAGATAGGGCAATACGGTAATGACCACAGCACTGAGCTTAGAAACTATCCCTATTTATATCTGTTTTCAAATTCACCAATTCAGTAGGTAGTTATTTCTTTATACATTTTTTATTTTTTATACGTTTAGTAACCCAACGTAACTGTCAACCTTCTTCTGGAACTCACCAGGTCGATCCTAAAGTGACCATAATAATTCGCTGACAGTCGCTGCTGGTTTGAATCTATCTATGGAACTAGTGCTTTGGATTTCTGTAAACATTGTGCCTTAATGTTCATAACCACTCGGTTTCACTATGATCATTTAACAATGTTTAAACTCTACTAATACTATATAGTATATTTAACTAATGATTTAAGAACTTTTTTAGATCTAAACATTGCTTTTTAGGGTCTATTTCCTAGAAATTTAGACCATCGGATCCGGCCCCTAGTAATTTGCTTAGTCCAATGGAAAATGAACCTCCAGTTTAATAGTTAAGCAGTAAAGCACAACTATTTCTGAACTTATAGTAATCCTGTACTCGCTCATGTCCTATTAGTTTGGTGCAAAATACCCTTGGTTTGTTGTTGCCTAACTTAATAAGAGTATAGAAGTCTATTACTGAGAGTATATAAACCATTTATTAAAAATGTCAAAAAGTTTCTTTCTGAATTATCCGAAGTGTCTATGGGGTCAAACACCTATTCTCCTCCACTCCACCATTATCTCTCAAAATCTTCTAATTATTTCGTTTTACCCACCGTACCAAGAGAGACTCGCAACATCGGATCGCTCTTTTCCATTCAGCTCTAATTTCATGGCTTTTGGTAATGTATGAAAAATAGAAGTGAGAGATATAAAAAATTGAAGTTTTATTAAGATTAAACTATTCCCATATATCTCACAGCAAAAAGAAAAATAAGAGTACTGAACCTCTGATGAAACACGTATTTAAACTTTAAAAATAACTTGAATCAAATATAACATTTGATGAAACATTGAAAAATGTCTTAAGTAAACTGAGTACAATTTTGTATGAAGAGACACGAAAAATAGCACACGATTGGAATGTGGTTTTTTGGCCAATAAATTAGAAGATAGATAAGTTAACTTGCCAAAACTATCGAAGTATCGCCCTACTGTCCACTGTCTACAAGGGTCTCTCAGTTTCAATAAACAGAAGAATTATGACATGACCGAAAGAAATATTGGCGAATACCAAAATGACTTTCGACCAGGAAGAAGCACAATTGATCATATCTTCTCCATTCAGCAAATTCTGGAGAAGGCATATGAATACAATATTGGTCTCCATCTCCTTTTCGTCGATTCCCACCAACTATGCGATAATCTCAATAGGAACGAACTAGTAAATGTTATGAAAGCAATTGGGTTCCCGGAAAATCTGGTTGAATTAAATGCAATGACCCTTAAAACACCATATACAGACTGACGAAACAAAATACTTGAACAGAAGAATTTTAGGTAGAGAATATCATACGTCAAGGAGACTCTCTCTCCCCTGTATTATTCAATAATGCATTGGATCAAGCCACTAGCGGATCCAGGACTTAATTTTGGGGGGGGGGGCTTCAGCCCGAAACCTTTTTTTTCATAAAAATAACGATAATTACTTTGGAAAAACAGACAGAAACTAACTACCTATATGAAATGGTGTTTAAGTTGTTCCTTAAGTACTTTTAAATGTAATTACACGAACAATAATACTTTAAGAGGTATTTTTAAATTTTTTTTTCCCATAAAACATGGTTATATTTTTCCATTTTGGGGGGGGCTTCAGCCCGAAAGCCCCCCCCCCCCGTAGATTCGCCCGTGGATCAAGCGGCCAAAACAGTTTTTACCACACTCTTCTGTACCACACTCATGACGCCCTTAGTATCCAGTGCTGCGTATTTTACTTCTGCCTACCTCTTTGAGCAATCGATCGTCCACTCTAGAAACAAAATATCGATTCGGTTTTTTTTTAAACAGATGATGTAAAAAAATCAGTTTTATTCTAAAAAATCCCTAGTTTAGTCGGTAATGTGAAAAATGTGCAGATTTTACCTAGCGACATTACTATTGTCTGGGCCCTCGCTGTAATGAACTATTTTTGCTGGATTGCAACTCTTGTTTTATTGGCAAGCATAATTTATTTTTTGTGTTTTTCGTTTATAAGACTTACAAATTTTCTTTATTATTCGGTAATTAAATTTACTGCAGCTGAATTTCTCATTTTTTTTATAACGTTACTTTTCTTTTTTGTATATTTGATAAATTTTCAGAACTCAAAGTTTTGTATTTTTACCAAAATTAAAACTTAAAGGTTACTTCTTACGGTTTTCAAAATAGTTTTCATGATTGGAGAGCCGAATGTCCCCTTTTGTAATACACGTGTACCAGAAGATTTAGATAGATAGAAAAATAACTTTATTCTGGGACAAAGTCCCTTAAAAATAACAAATTGTCACAGAGCAAAGAAATACTTCTGGCAGAACTACTATTTATTAAACAAATAAATTATCTTATGTAAACTAACAAATATACAAACAAAGTAACAAACTGATGAAACTAAATAATGCACTATACTGTATACTATATACATAATGCATCAGTCTGGCCAGAGACTGCATACAGTTCACATCACTCCCGTGAAACTAAGTCACTTTTTACAGAAAGTAATCTATTTCATAAATTTTTTATAGTTATTCCCATAGTTGCTTTTTATATTTATTTACGAATCGTAATACATAGAAGAAAGTTCGTGAACCACCTCCTCCTGCAAAGTGAAGAGAAGTAGCTAATTCCCTTAAGCCGGAGAGTATTAAAGACCATCAGCACGCCTTTATTGATAAACAACACTTTCCTTTCGTAAGTAAATATTTTTATCTTTCAATAAAATGCTCAACCTGTAACTGCCCTATCTTGAGAGACGACAAATCTAATTTAAGCTCTAATAAATGCCGCGTAATATTTCACTGCAAATGTTGCAATCACAGTGAAAAAGAGAGTGAAGTTATAAAATCGCAAAAAAAAAAAAAATGGGTATGTAAAAATTGTGTTCAGGGTGAAAAGGCTTCCCCAGCTAGAGATAAGTCAGCCAGTCCATCCAGAAACGACTCCAGAGAACCCTCCTCATCGGATATTCTCCTGGCCGTTAACAAGCTCGGTGAACAGGTCAATGAGGATATAAAAAAATTAAAAACGTCGCTCGAGAAGTATGGTGAACTCAGTTTCGAGTTGAATGAGAGGTTCACAAAAATATAAGGACATCTTGAAGCCCAAGCGAAACGCCAGGAAGAACTCACCTCAGAAAATAAGATGCTAAAATCCAGAGTGAGCGAACTTGAGGTGCGTGTTAGCAAAGCCGATTAAGGTCTATTTTATTGATCAATAGAAATTCGCGGCATCCCGGTACACGCGAGAGGCTCCCTCGATCTTGGTAGCAAGCGTGGGAGCCGGCCTCAGGGTTAAGATCAGAGCAGAAGACTTCGACTTTTCGGAGCGACGGAGGCCAAGAAATATGATCCTCAACCATCACCCATGATCGCATTTTGTGAGGCATTCTGTACGGGACGAGTTGGTACAAAGAAGAAGGTAAAAACGAACTTTTCTACCAGGGATATTGGTTGGCAAGAAAATTACTCCCACCGGGTCTATCTTGGAGAAGAAATGTATCCTATGAATAGATGTCTGTACTGGCTCACCCGTCAGTACGCAAATTAATATACTTATGATTTGCTGGCGGTAGAGTTCGTTGCAGAAAAGAAGGTGGACAGCCGGTGATCTACATCGATCAGCCACAAGATCTTGACATTTTCTGATGACGGTATGACATTCGTCAACTTGATGGTCATAATTGGAAAATGATTAGCGTTGTCTATTATAAATCACTTTACCGTATTACTTTACTGTTTTATCATTATTTTTTCTCTAGTACAACTGACATAATTTTTTATTTTCTCATGTTTTTTTTTAAGCATTGCTGTTTTTGTTTATTATTATTATTATTATTTATATTTAACCATTATTTGTTTCTTTTGAAATTTTATTCGTTAAATTTCAGAGCCCTTTCATCATATTTCTCCATTCACTTTCCAACAAGTCTAGGTGTTGTTGTTCTTTAGGGCTTAGAGGCATAAAAACCTGAGGTCATCAACGCCTACTAACATGTCTAGTGTCCTGACCTTTGCCATGTTAATTCACAATCCTTACCAGCTCATTTCGACGAATTTCAGCAATATTCCACCTGTATTTTTTACGATACTATTGCAGTTACGAAACATGGCTAAAGCCCCACATTCCTTCCTATTCGGTTTCCTTACTCAATCACACCTTTACACGAACGGGGGGGGGGGTGGGGTGGTGTGGATCTTTACGTCCATAATAGCCTAAAATCCCGAATCCTAGATATCTCACCCCCTTCCAATTGTCCCCACATGGAATACCTTTTGACTCAAGCAGTAGGCACCACCACTTACTTCTCACAAATTCAATTCAAAAATGAAATTTATGGTTGCGAATCGTCTGTTTGGGGCGTAAGGAGATATTGGAAAAGGAGGTATTTGAAAAATGACAGGGAAGAGGCATGACGGATGTTATGTGGAAAGGAATTCCAGAAGAAAACGAAGCGGGCTAATAAGGAACGTTCATTCAAGAGTCTGCGGCCATCTGGGCCTGTGGAATTGGTATGGGATTTCATTACAGTGGATAAAAGGTCGGTGGAAGAAATGTAGAAAAAGTAAAAGTCATCGCCGTGAAATGATATCCCTGGAGAGAAACCGGAGGGGGAAGGCCGCGAAGAGGTATTGGTGACAGTATAAAATGTGAGTTTAAAGCATCAGGTGATACTGAAAAGGCTAGTGAGGTGTCAGGTATAAATTCCAGATTTAGAGGGTTCACAAAGGGAAAGTTTTCGAAGGAGTGACCATTTAGTTTTGATATCAGGAGCTGATGAAAAGGCTTCATGGAAGTAAGATGATTTTTTCTCGTCGGATCCTGGATTGTGTCAAGTTCCGCAGCACCTTAAACGCTTGGAAGTAATCTGCAAGTCTAGTACGCCTAAAGCTTCTGCGGGCAGCATCGCTTCTCTTCTGCAAATCTTTAATTTCTTGACATATCCAAGGTGCAGGATGACGACGAAAGGTAGAGGTTTTTATAGGGACATAGATATTATGGATACTGCGAAGATCGAAAGTAAGAATACCAACCATGGAGTCGATGTAGGAGCAGTCTAAGGATTCAAGATCAGGTAGTATCTTTTCAGTGGGAAGATTCTTCAGATGGAGGAAAGTAAAGGTTCTAGAGTGAATAAGAGGGGTTTTGATATTATAGAAAGATATAGAAAAGATACTGACAGTTGACAAGAGGAGAGGATATTTTGAGGGGAGTCTATAATGAAGAAGACTAACCAGGTGTCGGACTTGCAGTTGTGGTGATTGGGAGGAAAAGGGATGATGAAGAGGTGAAGCGAGAAAAATAGGTTTTCCAGATAGATTCTAGATTATTTTAGAGTAGAGATCAACGAAGTTAAACAGGGTTGATTCAAAGAGAGGATCAAACGGGACGAGAGGAAGGCGATATATTACGGTATAAAAGAGTGTGGTAGTATAGAAGGAAATTTCGACGGCAAGATACTTGGAGACTTTGGGTATGGTCGGAGGGTGTGATGTGATCGACGACCCAGGTCTATCATGGACAAAAATAGCTTCACCATCTCCATTCCAGTTGACCCGATCGTGGTGGAGGAGGTTGTAGCTAGGAAGGGAGACAGAAGAGGACGGAATGTAAGGTTTTAGCCAGGTTTCGGATATCACGATAATACGGTAGAAGTTTTGTGTGAAGTACTGCGGAAATTCATTGTAATGAGCAAGAAGGGATTAGGAGTTAACGTGACAGGTGGTTAGGATACTATACATGGAAAGGATTTGACACAGAGAACAGTCAGAATGGCGGAGAGAGTCAGGAAAAGATAAGATATACTAAGTAACATCGAGAATTAACAAAAATAAAGCAAAGAAATGTATATATAGAGAAAATAAATGAAAAACGAGTTCTTATAAATAAGTAAAAGAATAAGTGAAAATTATGATATGACCTTTAAGACGAAAAGGTGTGACTTAATTGAGATCATTTGTACTAAATAACATTCTGGAGAGGGCAGAATATTGACGATACCTGAGCAGTCAGACAAACACGTCGAGATCCGGACAAGCCAGTAGTGGCGTCTGTTGGTGGGAGTTATTTCTATGTTCAGATATATTCGGTGGTAGTCATTTTTCTGACACCCGATATCGAGCGTTGAGAAGTCCCTCTTTACTTTTCTTTTCGCGATCAGCTCACCTCTAACTGACTGATTGATGAAATGTGCGATTACAGGCGGCGGTCGGAGGTCATCTTTCCTGGTTCTGCGGTGTTACACCACATCCAGTTCTTCCACCGTAAGCCTGATGCCCAATCCGGCCCCGATAATGCCTACTAGAGCCGCAGATATTTTTGGTTGGTCACGCGTCGAACAGACCCACTTTTTTTTATTAAATCTGTAGGCTTCAATTTCTTTGTCTAATAAACTATAATACTTCCCATGATAAATAACTTTGCATTTGTGAAGCAACATTTGTTATATTTATCGTCACGGGTGACGGCAGGGTTGCAAATATTACATTTGACCATTTCGAGTAAAGTTTATAAAATATTACTTACAGGTAAACGTAAATACGGAAGTAGTTTATGTTGTGATGTAAATGTAAACGCCGTCTAATGCTGTTAGGATTATCTTCAACAAAAGGCCCTCCACTCTTCCTATTTCCTTGTTTGAATAATGTGAAAATATCGAAAAACTACTAAAATATTTGAAAATGTAACTAAAGCTTTAATACTAGAAAAAAAAAAAGGACTAAGTATATGATATTATGGGAGATAATGATAAGCAGATGTTGACACGTTGCCGTCTCTGGCCAGAACATATAGGGCTATCAAAACGTATGGTACGACACACAATAAGCCTCAATATTCGAGTTAAAAAAAACGTTATAAAAAGCCCTGTTCGAGAAAGATAATTAATTAATACCTTTAATTTATATTTTTCAATCGCGAATTTTGATAGATTAAAATAATTTTCATATTTTTTTTTTACTTTTGATATTGTTTATTGTGAACTGAACTTTTGTTTTTATGTATTGACCTAAATAAAAATTATAATGAAAACTACAGAACACTTAAGACGCTTTAATTTAGTTAAAATACAACATGAAATAATTCACAATTGTAAGTACAAAAAGGTTATAATATTTTTACTTGCTAACAAATATATCGCAACAACTAAATGATATATGATTTATATTGCAAGCCAACGATTATTAGATAAATAATTATAGTCATTAAAAAACGAAGTCTTTTTCCTCAATTTCTACCCTGACTTAAGTTCTCTTTAAGTTTTTCTGAACGATATAGATATAAGCTATTTGTAATACTCTCGACCAACACAGCGCTGAATACAGAAACTTGCTCATAGCTTTGAAGGATTCGTTTGTGATTACATGTTTTTAACTCTGCGTGTCTCTCACGTGGTGAATTTTAAACATTAGACAAGTAGTAATATTTTTTATTTTTTTTTTTTTAAAGACATTATCTTGACAAAATGGGTAAAATTAAAGTTGATAAAAAGAACAGGATTCATAAATCTGTTGAAAAACATGGTGAGTTTATTATATAGTCTCAATAGGTTTTCTATTTATTTGGTAAAGTAATCTCCTGGTTAACTCTATAATTACAATTTTAAATTTATGTTTCCTTCTATTCTTGAGAACAGATTTTTTTATGGTTTAATCAAAATTAATATTTGTTTTATGTTATTTTATTACATTCATTTGAAATGATTTTTTGCATGTTCTGCTATTTAACTAAAATCTATTATTATTTAACTATTTGTTGTTATAGTATTATAACTGAACTAAATTATATGAAAATATAGCAATGTTCTGAAGGTATTATGTATTTATATTACTTTTGGGTAGTGCCCAAAGCATTTGAGGCTTGAGGTAATGTTATGATGATAAAGTAAGTTGCATATTTTGCCCATTTAGTTAGTCAACAATTATTTTAATTATATGACGAGTGTTCAAACTTATGTCAGTTGTGCCTGAGGAATTGAATAGTGCTGTTACTGGTTTAATTAGATACCGAATTATTTAATTTGTGCTAGTTTACTACTCTTCGAGAGTTGGGTAAAGATCACATCTGCCGTACTGAGTGTGATATTAAGGCATTACTAGCCTGGTATATTAGACATCTATGTTTATTACTACTATGCTCACTCTGATTAGTTAATTCCCTACGGAATTTTAGTTTTTCAGGACTTAACCAACCTGGGATCCTTTTCATTGGAGATGGATTCTGTTCAGTTTGTCATCAGTTACCTTCTTTAATTAATTTCTATGTAAGATCACGAGATTGGTTACCCCATATACTTTTGTAATCAGTTGGTAAAGTTGCTACTTTTGTGATCTTTATAAAGTGTGATTGATGTGTTCTTGGTGCAAATGTCAACCAGATTTGACGTTTGTGAAAATTGTTTGGTTGAACCTTATAGTTTAAATTGTAATGGTAATGCAGAGGAGAGTTTGTTTTGGTAAATTTTGAATTAATCTCATTTGGTTATTGCGTGTTAAACTAATCTGGATCAGTCACCAGTTTCTTAATTTTAGTCTTTTCTGAAACTAACATGTAAGTTGCTTATGAGTGACAACTAGTGTGTTTTATTTAAATGAATGTACATTATTGTAAGTCAAGGTAAGGCAAAGTTTACAGATTCTCGATGATGGGCAATAATGACAGAATTTTGTTTAATCCTGTTTTGATTTGAGATGTGATATTCTAATAATATAGAAGTTCTGTTCTTCAACAGGAAACTCCTTGAGTTTGCCCGGATGCTGATATATGGTAGCCTTTGTTTATAATGTGTTCAATGATTTTCTATGTGATATTCCTGTTAGTTTTGTTAATGTATTGTAGTAAAGCTTATATAATATCTCTACACGGCCATTTACGGCAATGAAATTTCTTTGCCTGAGTTATCTTTTTCCAAAGTAGCAGATTTGCTATTTCTTTGAAAATCATTTTATGTGATTTTTTACTTTCACTTATCTATATAGTAAGGAAAATTATTGCGATTGGGAAAATTTTCAAATCTGAGTTTTCAATTGAAAATGAGATTGGTTTTACCTATTTAAGGTTTGTATATGGTTCCGATGTGACAGCAACTTTTTCGTTAAAATCGGCTTCCCGGAAGTGCCACTTTATATCAATGGTGATACACATTTTTATAATTTTCTCAAAATGGCTAAAAAAATTTATTAAACTCGATAAATCAGTACATTAATTTTTAAATATCAGCTGTCTTATTCACATGTATGTTACTTTACAGGGCTACTAAGTACAAAATACCTTTAATTTTGTTTAGTTTTAAAAAATAACTCTCTTATTGACAGTAACTATAAAAAATGGCTAAATATAACTTTGGAAAGAATTAGATAATTGAATAAAGGAGAAAAAAAAAAGAAAAATGTTTATCCAGGTCAAAAATGAATCTCCAAAAATAATAGTCAGAAGGTATACGAATAATATATCGTTGGAAAGTGGAGAATTTTAGAAAAAAATAATATCTAATAAATTAAGTTTTAGAAGTTAACGGAGAGTGAGGAAAAAAATATAAATAATAGTTTCTAAAATCTAATATTATTTAATGTAAATCACACGTTTCCAAGGAAATTAAATGGAATTTCCTTTCTAAATGTAAACGTTTAAATTTTTTTTTTTTTTTGAGTTTGAAAAAAAAAGTATTTAAAATCCTCCGAATCAAGGTAATAACATTGCTTAAAATACTATTTCATTGTATTTGTGTGAAATATAAAAATATTTCATGGATATAACACCTTAAATACATTTACTGTAGTTTAATAACTCAAAATCTGATATTATATTTAAATAATTAGGTATCTATCATCCGTTTATTCTGAAAAATCGTCATGTAAAATTTTAGAAAATAAAATTAATGAATAATTTGTTGAATTTTCCCTTTGTGATATCCGAACTTACAATGTTTGACCTATCTATGACAGGCGATGCAGATTTCATAATTCCATTTTATTAAACATTGCAATGGGGAAAAAAAACAAAACAGTTCAATAATTATTAGTCATACAATTCATAAGCGACGGATCCATAATCAACTGTCAACATAATAAGTTGGGTTTTTGTTATTTTAATGGTATTAATGATTTGTTAACTCTATGCTTTAAAAAACCTGTACCACTACAACCCATGAAGGGTCTGGGGTTCAGTACTATTTAGGGAAAGCACTGTTTCTAGGTCAACGGTTGTGCAAGGAGGTGATTTGACCGAAATCACACTCAACCGACAGGTTTTCCCCCTTAATTAATTATTTAATTAAGGGTACCCACTTTATAGAGGCTGGGTGTGCCCCAGGAGGGACTCCTGACCCAAGGTCGCTCCACGGCCAATGAAACATATAAATAAATTATCTGCCATGAGCCGGGGTTCGAACTCGGGACCTTTGCATTGGAAGCTCAGTGCCCTACCACTGAGCCACCCCGCTCCCAACTCTATGCTTTAAGCTTTTAAAAATTTTATAATAGCCCAAAATTGCCAGAAAATAATTTATATTTAACTAGAGCGGTAAGTAAAAACTACACTCATAAATGGAACCTTTCTTTAAGATAGGGCAGATTAGTCCCATGTTCGAAGCCTCTGCCATCCTTTCCTCCCATATTTTCTTGGTTAGTTGTAGTAGCTTGGCTTTTAAGTTGTCTCCTCCATCTTTAAACAGTTCTTATCATAGGTTGTCCATCCAAATATTCATATTTTATGTGAATATGGTTAGTTAAGTTTCAGTTTGAACATTTCTACCAATGTTTTTTAAATTTGGTAGATCATTGGAATGATATCTGATTTTTTTTTTTCATTCTAATTATATTATTATAGTTTTTGAGTTGTTCAACAAATATTTTGCCCTGCCTTGCATGTAATTATGTTTTGAAGCTTTAGTCTCATCCAGGGGTTCCCAACTTTTATCACCAGCGGGTACATTTATAGGTTATATGTTAGTTGTCGGACACCATGTTTTTATTTAATTGCGGATAGGTTACTGTTTATAATATTAAAAAAATAAATGTAAAATTCATTAATAAAAAAGAAATGCATACATAAAGTAACAAACATCTTTATTATTTCCAAAACTATTAAAACATGTTTCTACATAAAAGGCAAAAAACTAGTTTAATGAATGTTATTAATTTTATAAAGGGTTTTTATAATAGATTAACACATTTTAAATTAATTAAAAGCAGTATGGGTTATAACTAGGCATAACCTAGGTATATAATATTTATGTTCAATCAATTATTAGATATTTATTGAAATAAATATTCAATATTTTATTAAAACCTTGTCGATATGCTGCAGACAATAGTAAAATTATTGCCAGGGTGATCGCCGATAAAGGTTACAGATAGGCGGGCACAAGTTTCACAAAGCTGCAAGCGACGTCATGCGGCCAGAGTGGTGCCAGCGAGCTCTAGTTTCTAATCTAATTCTTGATTGTATTTACTATTATATATCGATCTCAATGTAACAGTTTTGTACTCTGCACAAAGTAAAAAATTGTAAAATTTGTTGCAGGGTGATGAAGTTTTATTTTATTATTAACCATACAGTTTTAAATTAATAATGGCGTCAATTTATTAATGAGATTAATATTTAATTTTAGGTATAATGTTCAATAAAAATTTTGGTCAACATATACTAAAAAATCCTGCAATTATCACTGGTATGGTGGATAAAGCATCAGTTTATCCTTCGGATATTGTCTTGGAAATAGGTCCTGGCACTGGAAATTTAACAGCTAAATTACTTGAGAAAGGAAAACGAGTTCTGGCTTATGAAATAGATGTCAGGTTTGTTATTTTTATATTCAGAGTATTTATTTTATTGTTCTAGTGCTGAAGTATTGTTTAAGTTAATTATTTCATTTTATTTAAACGTTCCAAAGAATATAACAATTATACTTTCCGAATTGTTTACAGTTTATTTGAATTATTTTGACATTAATGGTTATATTATTTATTATTAACATGGGGATGTTATGGAAATATGTTCACTGATTTCAATGAAATTTTTTTTTAATGGGTCAAAAAATATTAGACCAATGTCCAAGAGTTCTTGCTAATACACCATAGGAGCCAAGAATAAAAAAAAATTATAAAATTTTATTATTTATTTATTTTTTTATTATTGTTTCTAGATATTGCTTTGCATGGATTTATAAGGTATTATATATCAATTGATTTGTTTTTTGGTGTAAAATGAGAAAAATATATTACTAATTGTATGAAACGTATTCCAATGGATAATAAATTACAAAAACCCCAAGATACTCCGAGTAAATTAGGCCATGTAAATTTTTGTAATTTACATGGCGGTCCTTAGCCTGTTCCAACACTCTTGCCCAGGCTTCTCAGTCTACAACTTGTCTTAGAGACATTCCATTCACTCAAATCTGCATTTACGTTGTCTTTCCATCTTCCAAGTGCTCTTCCTCTGACTCCTTCCAGATGGCAAGTGTACAGCTTCTTGGCTATCCTCTTAGTCCATCCTGACCAAATGACCCAACCACCTTGGATGTATTTTTATGAAGTCAGAAATCCTTACATCTTCATATACTTGATATATTTTATTATTTTTTCACTGGCACCGTTTCCCATTGTCTCTTATTGGACCCAGGACAAATATTAATAATTTTTACTTAAAAATATCCATTTTCATAGCTGCTTCTACACTTAATAAACATGTCTCACACGTGTTAGATTGCAACCGGTCTTATTAAAGTTTTATATAACCTATGGTTTGTTGTGCTACTGATCAATATACTTCTTAAGGAGATGTGCACTGGAGTATGATCTTTCGCTAATAAAGTCTAATCTAATTTGTTGTTTTCAGTAAAGTAATTATTATATTTACAATACAAAGAAGGAAATTTCAATGAAATAATCAAATTTGATCAATTAAAAAATATTAATGACTTTCATTTCAAATCCATTAGTACTGATAACTCATTCATATTTTCAAATTGGTTTTCTTTAGAATTTTTCAATTTATTGACTGATTTCCCTACTCAGGCATTGTTTTATTTATCATACACATTTTTGTTTTTCAAAAATACAAATTTTATTTATGAATTCAACTGTTTTGGACATAAATGATTGTAGGGCAGTAGAAACATAAAATTTAATTTAAAAAATAAATATTATTGATAAGTAATATTGTTATTAATTGGTTTTCCATTTCCCCCTTCTTATACTTTTTACTCTCTTCTTTCAGGCTTGTTGGAGAATTAGAAAAGAGGTTCCTAAGCACACCCTACCATTCTAAATTAGAAATAAAAGTTGGTGATGTGTTAAAATCTGAATTACCATTTTTTAACATATGTGTTGCTAATATTCCATACCAAATTTCATCTCCATTAATTTTTAAACTTTTATTGCATAGACCTTTTTTTCGGTGTGCAGTTCTTATGGTCCAAAAAGAGTTTGCCTACAGACTCATAGCTAAACCTGGAGAAAAATTATATTGTCGATTATCAATAAATACCCAACTTTTAGCAAGAGTTGATATACTTATGAAAGTATGTTAAAACACTTTATTACTTTTACAATTTGTGTCTGAAATATATGTATATATATATATTTTTTTTTTTTTTTTTTTTAAGTTTGATTTGGTTTCAGGTAGGAAAAAATAACTTCAAGCCTCCACCGAAAGTTGATTCAAATGTTGTCAGAATAGAACCAAAAAACCCTCCACCAGACATCAATTTTAAAGAGTGGGATGGTTTCACCAGGATAGTTTTTATAAGAAAAAACAAACAACTAAGTGCACTATTTAAACAAACAGCTGTAATTGCTGTGCTGGAAAAGAATTATAGATCTTATGCTTCACTAAATAATATAGTAAGTACAAAATATTGTTTTATTTTTATAATTGTAGTACATTATAGCATAAAGTAAAACAAATATATCCTTCTTCATTATTAAATTTGATATTTATTATAAAAATGTTATTTTATAATGATTTTAAAATGATATAGAGATTCTGAACTGGTCTAAGCGAAATTTGAATGGAAGATATCCAGAAAATGCTAGTGTAGACTACCAGACTGTAAATTAATTATGTTAATGCTATCTGGGAAAGACTATAATTAATAAAAATTTTGGGAACTTTAACTTTACAATATTTTTTTCGTTTATATCTATATTTAGGAATATTCTAATCTTGCACTGTTACCCTGACTCAGGGCAGAGCCCCGAAATGTTGAGTATGTATGCAGAAAACATAAGTAATAAAAAATTTACCCTAGGAGGAAGATTTAATTTTCTTTGCATATCTTCAAAAAGATAAAAATATATTAGTTCTCTTAGTAATTTCATAGTTAATTTATTTTACTTTTTATTCTATTCCTGTTTTTAAACTTCTTTAATGAAATTGATCCATGATTATTATGGTATAATCCCATTGTGTATATGACAGTATATGTATGATAACAGTGATGTCTGTTATCAAGGTTTTCAGTGGCATTATTAATCCTATCTTTCCTCAGCCTTGGAACCTATGTATTTTAATTTTTTTTCCATGGTTAGGTTAGGTAATCTCATATAGCTGTTGTATTTTCCTGCAGGAAACGAAGGTCTGTAAGAAGACCACATTGTAACCAAAGATCTTCATGGTTTACAATTTCAATTGAAACAAATCATATTAAATAAATAATTGTTTTTATCTTTTTCTGTTGTCTTCACAGACCTTGTCTTGCCCAAACCAACCTTCTCTTCCTATCTTGGACAGTTCTCCATTTTGCTACATGTTGCCTTTCAGCATTGTTGTTGACTTAATTTTTCCATTTGGTTTTTAATCTCCTATGTGGTCTTTTGCTAACTATTGAGCAAAACTTTTAAACAAATTCTCTCAAGTAATATGTATATATACTACTTGAGAGAACTCTGTAGTCTAACAGTCTGTAGCCTGTTTCTAACATTAAGTTTCTATGAACCTTAATTTCCACAGTGCAGGAGTTGGCTATTTATAGTTCCATAATTGGCCCTTATATCTTCCTACCAACATAAGTTTGAACACTTGGATTCAAAACCAGTGAAAAATCACTCTAGATCCATGGAACAAAGGAGTGTGGCTGTTTTAGGGTAAGGAGGCACATGATAACTTATATTTCTTTCTTTGAATCAGATCCATCAAAGTTGGATGAAACTTAATTGTGATTGTCATTGCAGTTGGTCAATATGCCAAAATGGCACTTAAATAACTGTATGTAGATACATGATCGGTGGAAATGGTTAAAAATTAAAATAAATTAAAAAAACAAATACATGCTTAGAAAATAACTATTATTTTGTTCTGTTACTAAATTTTTTAAAAGTTTTAATTCAATATCTGAAATTATTGAGTGTTAAGAAGTTTTGTAAGGAGAGTTATGGCTCTATTACATTGCATATATATACACACAGAAGAAATTATAATTACTTCTGTATATTTTTATATAATAATAATAAATTATTATTCTTATGGAATGTAAATTATTTTAAAATATTTTACTATTACCAGTTTAAATAATGAAATTTCATCAATAATATGTATTTTAGAATTGATTGTTATTTTATAGGCTTTACCACCAGGCTTTGATATGTTGGAAAAGATTAATTCTGTATTGACAGAAGTTAATGCAAATAATCTTCGTGCAAGAACTATGGATGTTGATGACTTCTTAAAAGTCCTGGAAGCTTTCAACCGACAGGGAATTCATTTTTCATGAGTTGTTCTGATTCAAATGTGTAAGTGGTTGATGTTGTTATTCATTTTAATCTTTTTCTTTTATGTGGCTAAAAATTTGTCAGTAATTTATTGATTGAATAAAATACACCTCTGTACCCATTAAAATATTATAGTACAAGTATCCAAATGATGGGTCCTTTATTATTTGTTTATTTGTTTGGGTTTTAAGGCATAAAATATCAAGGTCATCAACACCTGCAAATTAATTTGGTTTATCTTTAGAGTAAATTTTTAAACAATTTTAAATTTTATTAATCAAATTGTTTGATTTTAAGAAATCTAACACTAACTTTATTGTGTTTTTGTCATCACTTCAAATGTTTGATATTGGAAGTGTAAGTCCTAAACCATTTATATTTGATATGTAAAAAGAACATTTCTGTAAAAATGTGGCTGATTGTAAGTGTATTATTACAGTGTTGGCAATGTGGTGGTGACTGCTTGCTAATGAGATGTGAATGGGTTAGATTGGTGTAGCCTATTCTTAATCTGGTTAAGACAACCTCTTCTCTGCAGATATTGCGATTTAATGTTGACCACGGTTTAACTGTTTTTCTTATATCTTTTAATTTGCTTGGTGGAATCTCATTCTACCCAGATTGCCAGCTATGGATTATTTCATTTTTGATGAGAAGACTTATATCTTGCGATGTTATAATGGCCTGGAAGGGAAAGAGCTTGTTTCACTGCCACATCTGCGAGCTCGTTTCCAACGATTCCCACATGGTTCGGTACCCTAATAATGTATACCGATTTTCCTAGAGCTTCTAGCATATTTATGAATTTCTGAGATGGTTGGATATTTTGGGTAGAAATTATTCATCCCTTTTAGAGAACTTAAAGAGTCAGTTAATATTGTAATGTTTTGGGGGATGTTATTGTCATAAAACATTGGAGGACTGAGGCTTTGCTTGAAGTTTGGCTGTTTATATACTGCACAGATTATGTGGTTTTATTTTGTGAGTCGAATTATGGGTGACAAAAGAAGACGCTGTGGATTCATCCGATTTAGATCCATCAGTATAGATTAAATATGGTTCTGATATTTTTTGAAGGATATGTGAGAATTTGGTTTTGTACTTAGTAGGTAAAGTTTTAGTTTTGTGTAACCGAGTTAGGTTTAAGATTAATTTAAGTGGTTTGTTGATCTAAGGAGGGTTATGAATTTTTTGTTTGATTTGAGGTATTCCTTTGAGGAATGCAGTAGCTAAACTTATTCTCTCTGACAACGGAAACGTTGATTTCATTTTTTTCAATAGCTTTGGAAAACTTTGGTTTGAATATGTATCTATGTGTTGGGTGGTCTAGTTGGGGAAGAATTTTAGACTATGTACTTAACTGTTAGTTTTTTCTTCTAAATAAAAGAGGGGGCTCTCCTGCTTCAGAGCCTAAACTGGGAACAGTGCTGGTTCGAAATACCCCAGTTGCAATTCGAATACTGGTTCTGATGCACAGCATCCAGTCTACTTAATACATGGTAACGAGACGAAGCACCCATAATCTATTTTAGAGCAAATTAAAACGTGATAAAGTTTTAGTAGGGTGGATCTGTTAGAGCCCCAGGAGGTGCCACTAAGATATCTCAGTCTATTTAATCTTTTTGTGTTGGTAGATTTCAATGCTGAAACGTGCGACTCCCAGGTCAATTTTCGGTTGAATGTCATACCCAAAAAAACAATTTTTGTCTGTATATGGAACTAATGTATTGCCTTGATAGAGTTCAGGAGAGGAGGGGGTGTTTCTTTTTCTACTGGCAAATGGAGGCATTTATTTTTTTTTGTCAGAAAATTGAAGACCAGTAGATAGGGACCAGTTATATCCTACAGTTTATGTTTTAGGGTGGCAATGTTTTCAGAACAGCAGATAATGGCTTGATAGTCTGCAAATAATAGCAGCTTATCACCTCTGAGCAAGTTGAGCCCCAAGTTGTTTATTGTTAAGCAGAATAGGGTTAGACTAAGAACACAGCCCTGAGGGACTCCGCTGATCTGTTCATGTTCTTCGGATAGTTTGCAATCTAATCCTGAGGTCATTGGTATCGATGCCGTAGATGCTTGTATGATCATATCAGTAATGATTTAAAACCTGTTTCAACATCCATTTCAGATGGAGGGATTGGGGTGGTGTTGCCAACAAAGTAAAAAGAGACCAATCAGCTCTGCTGAGTATCCATGTCGGTCTTGCGCGAGTGGAATTTATATTTCTAAATTTGATAAGAAGTGGAAAGTGACCACTACTGTATACATCAAGTAAAACTGTCCAATCAATAGTACTGAATAAGGCGAGCTGCAGAGAGAAACATCAAGAACCGAATAACTATCATAACTAGAACTGAGGAATGTAGGTTCTCCGATATTGAGTAAGAGGAGACTAGACTGATCTATTAAGTTTTCGATTATTCTACCTCGCATGTTGATACTCTGGGATCCCCATAAAGGATTATGTCCGTTTAGGTCGCCAACAAAAAAAATCTGGTGCGCGCAACACACAACTTTCACTTACCGTTCTACTTTGAATAGAAATTATTTTCTGGCAATGCTGGGCTATTATAAAATTTTTTGAAGTGCATTTTAAAGGGAGCTAAAGCTTAAAGCTTACAGATAACAAGTCATTAAGACCATTATAATTACAAAATGTCTATTTAATATATGGAAGACTGGCAATAAAAATCAATTCACTATATCTGATTTTATAAACCACAGAATGACTAACTCCAATTTCAACATTTTTGAGTGATGTCATTTTAGTGATATTTTTAGTTGAAAAAGTTATCTATGCAGACAATGAGTAAGTTGATTCCAGAAGTGGTGATTGTAGTGTTGTAATATAGAACTGAGAATAAAAGTATAAATTTAGGTACTACTTTCTTATGAAAGATGTTCTTAGGAAAGACACTTTATTAAATATCTGTAGAAAAAAGGTTTTTTTAGTCTCAACAATTAAAAAAATATATTTTAAATTTATCCAAATTTTCACCTCTTCAGGGAAAATAACTAGAAACCATATCTTTCCTTCTAATTGTCCGATTTTAACAAATTTTTTTTGTTCTTTTAGGAAATTCCATAAACTTTTAAAAAACCATATACAATATCAACAAAAAAGCGTACAATTTTTGAGTTATTCGGAATTTAATTTTAACATCCCTCGTAACTTTTTTTGTAGCTTCTTTTTGTTGAAGTATGTTATATAGATAAATTTAAAGGGTATCGAGAAAATGACTTTAGCGAAGTTTCATTGAAATCGGTACATTCGTTTAGGCGCTACAGTCTGTAGGAATGCAGGTTTTTCTGCATTTTTATTTTTTTCTCCTTTATTAATTTATCGAATTCTTTCAAAAGTTATATGTAGCATTTTTTCGTAACTCTAAATAATCCAAATGGTTAACTTTTTAAAATAAACCATATTCAAGGTACTTTAGAGGAAGACATATATGAACATTGGGCATTTAAGCCCTGTAAAGTGACATCAACGGGGATAAGACCTAAATGATATTAAAGACCACTTAATTATACAATGATACACCGAGTTTGATCAAAATCGTTATAGTCGTTTTTGAGAACATTGTAAAAATGTGTTTCAGCGTTCATATAAAGTGGCACTTCCGGTTAGCCGATTTTAACGAAAAAGTTGCTGTCACATCCAGCCCATTTACAAACCTTAAATACTTAATATCAGTTTCGTACTACTTTTCGTTTATGGGCTAGACTGTTAACACACACACAGACCATTTTGCGACACTTAGTTATTTGAACTCAGGGGACCTCAAAACATGTATTTCCATTGAAAACTGAGTTTCCAAAATTTTCACGATCGCAATACTTACCCTTACTATATATTACATATATACGTAAGTGAAAGTAATATCAGGATGAGGTAGTTGTAGTTAGTTGCAAGTGTCTTAAGAGGTGTTGTGTATCTATTGTACGATCTTGTGGCAGATATATATTGCAAATTGAGAATGTGAAACCTCGTTGGACTCGGACTGCAACGGTTTAAAGGTGAGAGTTGATTGCAATTTGTTCTGAATATATAGATTTGTGTATAGCTATTGAGTTGTACTGGGCTGCCAGAAGCCGAATGGCCTAATAGCCAACGGCAGAGGCGTTTAATAAAAAAAAAAAATAAAAAATAAAAAAAGTGTATAGCTATTAAGACTCTGTGGAGATGTGCCTCTTGAAGGGCCAGGCAAAATGGGTATTTGAACCATTACAATTCCATTGCAAAAACGACATATAGTAATATGTATTTGATAGAATAAAGAAAAATAAATTTAATAAAAATGAAATAAAAAATATTAATAATAAATACTTAACAACAGGTAATTAAAAATATTTGAAATAAAATAATAATTTAAGATTTATTGTGGGTTTGTTTTTTTGGTCTGCCTCTTTTTGATTTACCCTGAATTTGGAAGCCCTCATCATCTATTTCATTATTGAAGAACAGATTAGACGGAGGGGGTTCAGAAGTAAGTGGTGCAGAAGTGGAAGTTGAGGAAGAGGGATGAGGTGGCAGGAGGGAAGTAGGGGTAGAAGGTGGTAGTGGGGAGGAAAGGGTCACCAGATACACCCGAGCCAGGTGTAGTAATAAGCCTGCTGTTGGCTTGATTTGATAAACACAAAGAGTTTTGAGCACCACTAGAACCGATTTTATTCTCTGTAGGAGTATTTTGATTTATTACAGCTGTGCTGGATTTATTAATCTCTGTTTTTTTTCAAAATTATCTGAAAAATAATGTTTTTAGTTATTTCTGCTAAAGTTTTATTAATAGCCCTGGAGCCAGGGCCCAAAATCGACTTCATGGCAGGCGAAGATTTGATTGTAAAATACGAAAGTGTTTATTATTCTGAGTAAATATAATCTTGTCTGCCATTCCAGAGCTGTTGCTTTCGAAAATGGCGGCTGATGTAAAGAATATTAGGCCAGTAATTTAAGGATCGAAATGGGAAATCCATTGTGGAAAATATGAGAAAAGCTTTTATTTTATAACTTGTATATATGGGTTTAGACATGTAAAAGCAAAATTTCTAACACAGGTCATCAAGGGAAAACTTTTTACAGCCAAATACTATGATTGATACTATGAGTTTTTCCTCTTAAGGAACTCATTTCCATATTGTAGGATCATTTATAGTAATTTGTCAAATTTCATAAAAATCAGCGTTGATTGACCATTGTTTTATACCTTATAACGTAACCAAATTATAAATTTTATGTACTCGTTCAACACAAAATTTAACGTTCTTTGATTTAATAAATTTTTTGCTTTGATGAATCGTTAAGGAGTTATTGGTGAAAAAACAAAGCAATATATTGTTTATCAAGCATGTTGTGTTCATTTTTGCAATTCACGCAGTTTAGTAGGGGCCTCAGCGTGCATCCTACATTTTCTCCGTGTCTAGCCTGGCCATATTGTACACACACGGATTCTTTTCTGCAGTTAAGTGTAAGAATCCCAAGCAGTTCCAGCACCTTAGTGGGTTCGGTATCTAAGGTTGAAATCTAACTTTTTCGTAACCCATTTGTAAAGTTAGTGGTGGTTGGGGTGAAGGGAAAGTTACTATATAATTATATGTTAATATTACATTTCTATTACTTTTAGATTTGATTCTAACTATATCTTTTATTAATGGTTCTAATTCTTTTTTGATTTTGTCTATTTCCTTGTATTGGAAATCAAAACAAATTACTACTTTACTATTGTTGAGAGTATTATGCGGTGTTATCTGTACTGGATAAAGACCGAAAGCCATAAGATATTAGTTTGTTTGTCTGGTGCCCGCTTATTCTTTCATTAATAGAGAACCGTCTCTTAATTTTTTTACATTCCCCTCTAAACCTGTAATAGTTTGGTGTATAAAAAATCGTGAGATTTTTTTAGTCATCCGTATTACCTCTTTTGACAACCAAAACGTGGGTGTTATATTTTCCATTTTTTGAGGAATAATTTTGTCAGGAATAAGTTTAATTCGACCCCGAGCCCATTTTCTTTTTTTTTTACAAGGGGCTAGAGAGTTCGAAATGTTCCAAAGACTCTCCCATATTTCAACTAAAATAAATAAAAAACAAAATAGATTAAATTTTGGAGAAAAAATAAAACAAAAACAATTAAATAAAATTAAGGAATCCATTTTTTAAAATATAAAATAAAAGGAAATAAATTAATAAATGTAATATAATAAAAGAATAAGCTTATCTGTTAAACCCAGTGGAGTATGTATCGCTGCGACTGTTCCAGCCTGAGTCTAAAGAGCAACTCCCCTTTATTATTTTATGTTGTATTAATGGTTATTTTCACCTATGAGAAAATTTTTCCTGGAATGTTCTTTTCTTTTGTGACCATATAAAATTTACCCCCATAATAACATAGACTCAAGTGTCTTGCAGATCTTTTGTTTCTGACCAGCCCTGATGAAGGCCTGAACTATGGGCGGAAACATCGGCAAAAATAAAAATAAATATACTTATTTATTTTTTACTATCACCCCAACCAATCTTCACTTCAAAATTTATTATAAATTTTAAAACAAAACCAGTACAGCCAAATTATAAATTAATACTAGTAATTTATCTTTTGGTGACGATGAGTGGGAAGGAAGGAGTGTGGCCTTTTGGAGTGCATTAGCTGATGGTTCTATGTGCTTCTGCAACGGAATACTTATCATCACCTCTACTCACCATTTATTATGAAATCCTTCCAAAGTTTTTTATCTAACTTTTATACAATTGAAATGTATTTTTAAATGACCTATACAATTTAAAAAAAAAAAAAAATATGAACTTTTATACCTTTATTTTTTTTTTTTTGCAATTAAGAGTCTAAAAGTAGAAACAAAACTGTTTGATGATTTCCTCATGTTCTCTCTCTCAAAAAATACTGAAATATGGATTCCCTCTAGACTTATATATGAGTCCACCTTCTTTCACAAATGGTTCCTCTCCTTCTTATCCAATCAATCTCAGACAATTACAATTCCGAACAAACCTCCATCATCACCCCTTCAATTAACACGAAGTGTTCCTCAGGGTTCATCACTCTCCCCGACCCTTTTCTCTATCTATATTAGTGACCTTCCTGACGCCATTCAACACTCCAGTTACCACCTATTTGCCGATGATTTCCAAATATACCAATCATTCCAACCTTCTGAGATGCCTGAGGCTGCTCGTAGGCTACAAGAGGATATAGACTGAATCAACAGATGGGCAGAAATAAATGAATTAAACTGAATGCAGATAAAACCAAGGCTATTCTCATCGGGTCCAGACATCTCATTAGCTCCCTTCCTTACTTTTCTCTACTTAACCTCAATAACCGTCCCATCCATTTTTTCCTAAGAGTAACTTTTGACCAGAACCTCTCCTGGAATAACCATATCTCAGATTATCCGAAAATTCATAACTGCCCTTAAACAACTCCTAAGATTCCGTGATTGTATTTCTCTAAAAACCAGACAGCTCCTTCTAACCTCCTTTGTATTCCCCACTTCGACTACGGCTGTTTGGTATATGGAGGGCTATCTGCCAGGCTAGAAATGAGACTGAAGAGACTCATGAATTGTTTCATAAGATACATTTTCGGGATCCCCAGGCGTTCACATGTTTTACTCTGGTACACCGAGTTGAAGTGGCTTTATTCTACTTCCCGACGACAATTCCTCCTTGTTTTTCCTTTTCCAAGTCCTCAGAACCAAAAACCCTCCCTACATCCTGGAACTCCTTACTCTACACTCCTCTATCCACTCTCTCAATACTAGGTCTCAACCTATAGACTTGTATATCCCCTCCCATAAAACTTCCTCCTTCAGCAAATCCTTCGTCATTCGTGCTGCCTCACTTCCTACCTCCATCTGTCAATCCTCGTCCACAAATTCCTTCAAACAACTCCTGTTCCACCACCTACTCCACATTCAAACTTCTCCTAACATGTAAAATTACTTGCATCTGTACACTGTTTAATTTCAATCTATTGCACAATTGAAATAGCAATTAACAGTAAATTAGTTTGTATTTTTATTATTATGTCAGACTAAGACCCATAAATTTGTAACTCTGTTTTTCTGTTTTTATTCTTAGGAGACAGTAGTCCCAGAATAAAATTATTTTTTCATTTCATTTCATTTTCACCTTTGCCTGGGCTAGATTCCTTCTCGACTCATTTATGAGCCCATCATCGTTAAAAATTGAAATTTAAAAACAAAAGGTTTTTCTCTATGAGGCCATAATCAAGTTCTTCATTAATTAATTAACATAAACATCAACATTAAATCAACTTATGTAATATTTTCTCATAGAACCGAAGTGGTTATCATTCTAATCATTTCTTTGCCAGTGATGTATGAATTTGGAAATTGGGTTCTGTTGAACTAACTACCACTTTATAGGATCTTATCCATTTGAAATCTAAAATACCCTCTGCTAAGTACATGCCCAGTTTAACTACTTTTGATCCAGTTGTATTTTTTGGACAGTGTTGCTCTTGTGCTCTCTTTATTGTTCCCTAAACATCCATAATTTTTCTGTGCTTCCCCCTGTTTATCTTCATTTTCTTTTATCTTAATGGTTTTTGTGTTGTGGTTTTATATAGTTTTATTATTATGTATATCAAATTATTCTCTATCGAACTGATCCTATCCGACTTCTAGTCAGCATTTTTCTCCCTAGTATTGACTAAGTATGAGAAAAACTTGTGTTTATTTCACCAGTTCTCAGCAGTCGCAAAGAAATTATCCAATTTAGCCTAAAGGTTACACTTGTTCTGTCATTTCAATGATTGCTGGAGAGAAAATAGGAGGGCCAATTGGCATGGAAAATTTCAGTTTTCAGTTTCCAATCCAGATTATTGATGCTCTATAGTAATTACCTTTACAATAATATGTATCCTGTTATGTACTGTATATTATTCCATTGTTTTTGGGGCTCCATATAAAAATATAATAATTTTTAAATTGTTAAGCTTACTTGAGCTCTTTTTGAAATAAACACTAGCTGTTTGTATTGATCTATATGCCTTGCATAATTATTATAAGTCAAAAAATTAATTAACTGAAAACCTGTAATTGCAGATGACTTATTTTGTAATTTTTAGATAAATCTGTTTGAAAATTATATAAAAATTTAATTTTAGTATAGATATTATTTATGTTTTATATCCATATGTCTGTGTATTTGTATGAAAATAACTCTATTTTGTCTTAAATAGTAACATGATCTGGTATATGTTGTAGGTGAGAAGTTATGCTTATAGCCGAATCCTAGCCATCTTTTGAAGATAAAAAAAGATGTTCATGTCAAGAGAACTGAATTTTAAATCAGGCTAAAATTAGTTTAAGCATTATTTGTACTGCTTTAATGAAATGACAATGCTTGTAAATTGGATTATGTGACAATAATTCTTTAATCTCAAATAGCCAAGTATGTGTGATTATAGCGCCCCTCCTTAGCCTCTACTTGTCCTTAATATCAGTAATGTGGCTGAGTGCGAGGCGCTGGAATCTCCTAGAGTCCTGCCTTTCCTTCCACGAGTGGGAAGAAAGGCTTGGCTCAGAGTTCTTCTGAGTGAATGTGTTCTGTAAATATTGTATAGTATGCATGTGTTTCAGTTGTTATTTTCATTAATTTAGCTCTTTTGTTTATATACATTTATTTTTATTGTTATTAGTTTCTGTATTATTTATTTTAAATAAAGTGTATTTATTTTATTGTAAATAGAGTGTGAATGTGCTCTCTGAACACTATTATAAATGTAAATTGTGACAGGGTTGTAATATTTCTGAATAAATAAATAAACTTAAACTAATCTCTATATCAATGCTTAACTGAACAAATATCCTTATACTTCCTTGATAATTTCTATTACATAAGTGCATTTTGTCACATTACAGATATGATTATAACCATATATTTATTTCATCATAAACATCTCAGCCTCTCTACATTTTCTTATGTCATAAGAAGAGATATTTTAACTAAAATTGGTATAGATGTATTACTTTATGAAAGCCTGATTATTAACCCTTTTTTGCCGACATTTTCACCCCAACCCAGTAATATACCCATAAGTCTATTCTAACAATTTCA
Organism: Nezara viridula; assembly: GCA_928085145.1. Lineage (NCBI taxonomy): Eukaryota > Metazoa > Arthropoda > Insecta > Hemiptera > Pentatomidae > Nezara > Nezara viridula. The sequence continues at coordinate 83,076,584 of OV725078.1, forward strand.
TACCAAACGGAATGTGGAACAACTGTGAATGTGAAATCCTATGTTGGTTCATGTGGAGTGGCTGAAGTTAAATCAGTATGAATTCCATCTCCCTACCTGTATCAAAATTCTATCACTCCAACTAGTAGTAAATATGGTGAGCTGATAGACTGAGAACAGCTTTCCAAACAGTTTTTAAATAGTACTATAAAAATTAATAGTAAATAGAGTATTTCCTGTTAAAATTGTATGGTACTGAATGTATAAAGTATTGCTTCGAATAACTTACAGTTTTACTGTTACTACTATTGCTTATGTTAAATTTAAATTAAAAGGAATCATATGAGAAGGAGTTAGTCGAGGGTGCGGTCAAATAAATAAAAAAATTAAAATATATAAATTATTTTAATTTTTGCCGACGTTTCGACCCACTTTGCAGGTCGTCTTCAGGGCTACAAAAGATACAAACATGATGAAAAAATAAAAATAAAATAAAAATTTTTATTTTAATTTTAATTTTTTTATTTATTTGACCGCACCCTAATAACCATTTTAATTTTTTTATTTATTTGACCGCACCCTCGACTAACTCCTTCTCATATTATATCAACGGTCAACCATCTCTACATCATTATAAAAGGAATCATTTTTAGGAGAATTTATAATATACTCAAAATTTTTTTTAAATGAAGATAAAATAGTTTTGTCCTTGCTATTGTAAAGGCATTATTTTTATCCTATTCATTCTCAATAATTATATCAATCTACATAATGTATTTTAGAATGTAAACATTATAAAATACGTGTTTAATCTTTTTCCATTTTATTGACAAAAATGATCAATTAGGCATTAGTTATAAAATTTAAAAAATAAAGTTTCTGATTCTTCCCTTTTTATTGTTATGTATTATGTTTTAATATTTAGAGATATTGTTTCTTATCAATGCCTGGAATTCAAATATTTATGAGTTCGCATTAGTTTTTTTAAGATGGCCTGTAAGTGTGAGAATTACTACCTCTAAACAAAAAATGGAACAATGAAGTGAAGTGATAATATTTCTGAGTAATTCATTCTTCTCTTATTCTTTACTGCCTTTTTTTAGGTCCGGTACAGATGATTTTTAGATTGTCTCTTGAGCTTGTCATGTATAATAATTTATGATGAATCTTTCTGAATAATTTAGTAAGTTATTCGAATAACACTGATACCCAGCGGTCTCTTAGTGTATGGTACAATATTCCTGAAAAAATCTGGTAGAAACTTGACAGAAGTGATACACCTTAGGATTTCTACTCATTCGAGCCCTCAGGCATTTCTCCTTTTATTCAGATAGAGAAAAGAAGATTATATCAGACCTTTTGCTTCACTTCACTACTATATTTAATCAGCTATTCTTGTATTAAGTTTAGGATTTTTTTTTTAGGTTCTAAAGAGCAGAGATGGTCATATTTATATTCAAAAATATAAATATATTTATGGTACTAATGAATATATTTATATTCATACAAAGCAATATGAATACAGAAGATAAGTATTCACCGCTGTAAATATAAATATGGCCATATTCGCGATTTTAAAAGTGAATACGGCAATATTTATACCTGTAAAAGTGAATACGGTAGTATTAACGTTTTCCAAAATGAATAAGCTTAAATTTACAGAAGTGAATGGAAATATTTTCACACAACCTTATTAATGAATACTCTTATTTATTAAAAAAAAATGTATTTATTAAATAATTTATATAAAAAAATATATTTAATATATATATCATTTGATTTTTACATATTATATTTTTTACATTTATTTTTTATTTTTACATATAGTATTATATTCTTCCTTTTAGAATGTTATATTAATTATCACTCGTAATGTTTGTACGCAATATAAATTCCCAAGCCTTTGTATTTACACTTATAAAAGTGAATACGATAGTATTCATGTTTATTAAAATGAATACGCTTAAATTTACAGAAGAGAATGCAGATATTTTTACACAATCTTATTTATTATAAAAAAAAAATTATTAAATTATTTATATAAAAAATATATTTACTATATATACTATTTTATTTTTATTTATAATATTATATTCTTTATTTTACAATATGGTATATTAATTATCATTCGGAATGTTTGTATGTAATATAAATTCTCAAGCAATTTTTTTTGTTGGATCCATCGCACCACCTTCCCCCGTACTAGAGTGGAAAGTCTACGTCTATGATCCTAGACGCACAGACTTTACTTATGGACTGCTAATAGCAATAAAGATAAGTTTAATAGACGTTCAAGGTAGGTACAACACTGGGAACGATACCCTGGATATTCGAACGGGGAATACGTGTGCACGACAGACTTAAGTTGAAGCAAAGAAAGGGACAAGAGCTGTCAAATTTGAATGGTGACTTTCCCGTACTTGCTGTTCAGTGTGTAATGTGTGAATATATTTGTTAATGTGTTAGGTTTTGCATATAGAACAATGTATGAAGTTTATAGCAAAACTGAGTCTGTTTGTTAAGCAGGCTCTTGTAATCTGGATGATAGTGATATTGATTTTCAAGTTTTTTTCAAGACAGTACCAGCTCTTTAAGAAAGTCCAATATTCTCACCTCCTAAGAATTTTTATTAGGGGGAGGGAGGATGGCGATGCCCGAAGAATATAATACTATATATAAAAATAAAATGGTATATATAGTAAATTTTTAAAAAAATATATTTTTTTGATTAAATAAGAGTATTCATTAATAAGATTGTGTGAAAATATTTCCGCATTAATAATACATTGTAACATAATTAACATAACATATTGTAAAAGGAAGAATATAATACTATATATAAAAATAAAATTATATATATAGTAAATTTATTTATTTTATTTATTTTTAATAAATAAGAGTATTCATTAATAAGGTTGTGTGAAAATATTTCCATTCACTTCTGTAAATTTAAGCGTATTTATTTTAATAAACGTGAATACAGTCGTATTCACTTTTACAAATGTAAATACAAAGGCCCGAGATTTACATTACGTACAAACATTGCGAGTGATAATTAACACAACACATTGTAACATAATTAACATAACATATTTTAAAAGGAAGAATACAATACTATACATAAAAATCAAATGATATATATAGTAAATATATTTTTAATAAATAAGAAAGAAAAAAAAAAAACCTGTACCACTACAACCCATGAAGGGTCTGGGGTTCAGTACTATTTAGGGCAAGTACTGTTTCTAGGTCAACGGTTGAGCAAGGAGGTGATTTGACCGAGATCACGCTCAGCTGCCAGGTTTTCTCCCTTAATTAATTATTTAATTAAGGGTACCCACTTTATAGAGGCTGGGTGTGCCCCAGGAGGGACTCTCAACCCAGAGTCACCCCACGGCCAATGAAACAGATAAATAAATATTTTGCCATGAGTCGGGGTTCGAACCTAGGACCTTTGCATTAGAAGCTCAGAGCCCTACCACTGAGCTACCCCACTCCCTTAATAAATAAGAGTATTCGTTAATTAGGTTGTATGAAAATATTTCCATTCAATCCTGTAAATTTAAGCGTATTCATTTTAGTAAATGTGAATACTGCCGTATTCACTTTTACAGTTGTAAATACAGCCATATTCACTTTTACAATCGTGAATACCTCCATATTTATATTTACAGCCGTGAATACGTATCTTCTGTATTCATATTACTTTTTATGAATATATATAAATATAAATGGTATTCATATTTATATTTTTGAATATAAATATGCCCGTCACTACTAAAGAGCTTACCTAAACTCCTCTTATCAATGGAAGGCATTGATGGTTCTTTCCACTATGCTATTTCTTCTGGATCCCCTTTTCAATATATAGGTAAACCACTACAAGAGAGAATTCATAGATAACATTTGATGACCTGTTTACTTCCTAATTTGGAGATTTCAACCAGTATTTTTAGTAACAATCTCTCTCCAAACCAGAATATAGAATTACAATATACAGTCCTGACTTATGGCCTTTTGAATTTTACCATTAAAATAGCATATTGCAGATTAGATGATTAAGCAGGATATTTATGACAAAGTGACTATGGCAAAGCAACATGGAGGTGATAAGTAAGTGTCTGTAAGACTTTTATTGATTAATTTGTTTCCTGGCTGAAAGCGTGAATTTTATTATTTTGAGATGTAAAAGTGTATCAAAGTGAGAACCAAATATGATTGGACGATAAATATTTGTTTAGGTGATATCTGTGGCTCACACTTTATAGAAATTTCACTATAATATAGATGGGAAAGCTACATGATTTATCACTTAAATTTTGATAATGTTAAATAACTATCATAACCAAAACAAGACAAGACTATTGCTATTAAAAATAATATTACAATTTTTAATATATAACAATACTTGATCACATCAATCATACAACATAACCAGAACAAGGCAGGATAATTATAATTAAAATAGGTTTAATTATTATTAAATATAAAACAATACTGGATTACAATAATCACTATTTCTGGCATCGCAAAATACAACTTATTTACCTTAACGATTTTATTTATAAATGTTATAAAGCCACAAAAAAAAAGGATAAGTTGTTACAAATATATTTTAACAATATTAATTATGAGACATTAATACTGATCCTTCACTCATGTTGCCCACTGCTGCAATTGTCTTAATTCTTCATCATCTTCTGATGCTAAAAAAAAAAAAAGTAATGCATATAAGATTAAATGATAAAGAAAATGAAAAATGTAATCTATTCCATAATTTACAATTATAAAATAGTATGTTTATAATTAATTTAGTTTTAGATCATCTTCTATATAAAACTCAAATGAGTTCAACTTTGTCACATAACAGAAAATAATATCACAAAGCTAAACAGAATGAATGAATAATATATCTCATTTGGCTTTACCACATATATAATATAATGAAATATAAAATATGATTAAGTACATACAGTGAAACTTCCCTTAAAAAGACAAGTTTATATTTTCCGTCAAACTTCAATTGCCTAAGTATTAACACTAAACATACCATAACGGGTCAAATGACCCATTTTGAACTTTTCCATTGAAAATGCATGTATAATTTTATTGCGTTTGCACATTTGACTTCATGACTTTTTCTAAGTAAAACAGTTATAAAAATATTTTTGTTTTGTTTATTCTGAGTAATCCTTGTTGTATACCGATATCTACCACAACAGGTCATTTGACCCGGAGAGAATTTTTTTTGTTTTATGAGATTATCTAGTCATATTTGTAGTCAGTAAGTTGCACATTCTTCCAAAGACTGTTGCGTAAAGTAGTTCAACGAAAATAGCTCAGAATAATTTCAAGAAAATATCAAATTTTAGATTTTAGAAAATAGCTTTTTAGTGTAAGAAAAAGTGGCAAAAATTGAAAGTCTTGGTAAGTACCTAGCTTATATTTTATTTTGATAGCTATAGTAATACATATCATTTTTTACCCAGAAAAATTTTCACAGAATTGGGCACTTTTCCTGTGCCCCATCCCTTTCAGAAAAGGTAACCAATTTTATCCTTACTCTTAGGTACAACTGAGTCTTGCAATATTTTTCAAATTCACTCTTAAACACACTAATAACAACATAATTACACTATCAACAAATAAGTAAATAATAGCTAAAAGTCAATATATAGCATTTCCAAGTCAATTTCAACCTTTTCCGAGTCAAATTCAACCTTTTCCAAATCAAATTAAACTTTTTCCAAGTCAAATTCAACCTTTTCCATTTCAAATTAAACCTTTTCCATTTCAAATTCAACCTTTTTTTATTTATTTAATTATCTTTAATTTTTCGATGCGTGGGTCTGTTATCGTATGAGTAGTTTTTTAAAATAACCTCCTTTTTAAGATTACGTGACTGCGTTTCGAATTATTTAAGTTTTTTTGACTTATTCGATATAAGGGTGTATTTTTATGTTTCCCGATCAGTAAATTTTTAAAATGACATCTATTTTATGTTTACGCCACTGTGTTTTGATTTATTTAAGTTTTTAGAATTTATCCAATATAAAGGTCTACTTTTTTGTTTCCGGAGCCGTAGATTTTGAAAACGACCTCCATTTTAAGATTAGGCCACCGCGTTTCGACTTATTTGAGTTTTTCGGATATTTTTCATATGAGGGTGTATTTTTATGTATCCGGAGCTGTAGATTTTGAAAATGACCTCCATTTTAAGATTAGGCCACCGCGTTTCGACTTATTTGAGTTTTTCGGATATTTTTCATATGAGGGTGTATTTTTATGTTTCCGGAGCTGTAGATTTTGAAAATAACCTCCATTTTAAGATTAGGCCACCGCGTTTCGACTTATTTGAGTTTTTCGGATATTTTTCATATGAGGGTGTATTTTTATGTATCCGGAGCTGTAGATTTTGAAAATGACCTCCATTTTAAGATTAGGCCACCGCGTTTCGACTTATTTGAGTTTTTCGGATTTTTTTCATATGAGGATGTATTCTTATGTTTCCGGAGCCGTAGATTTTGAAAACGACCTCCATTTTAAGATTAGGCCACCGCATTTCAATTTCTTTGAGTTTTTCGGATATTTTTCATATGAGGGTGTATTTTTATGTTTCCGGAGCTGTAGATTTTGAAAATGACCTCCATTTTATGATTACGCCATTGCGTTTTGACTTATTTAAGTTTTTCGAATTTATCCAATATTAAGGTCTACTTTTATGTTTCTTGAGCCGTAGATTTTGAAAATGACATCCATTTAATGATGACGCCATTGCATTTTGACTTATTTAAGTTTTTCGAATTTATCCAATTTAAAGGTCTACTTTTATGTTTTTGGAACCGTAGATTCTGAAAATGACCTCTATTTTATGATTACGCAACTGCGTTTCAACTTATTTAAATTTTTAGAATTTAACAAGTATAAAGGTCTAATTTTATGTTTCTGGAGTAGTAGATTCTGAAAATGACCTCTATTTTATGATTACGCAACTGCGTTTCAACTTATTTAAATTTTTAGAATTTAACAAGTATAAAGGTCTAATTTTATGTTTCTGGAGCAGTAGATTTCCCCCATTTTGTAAATGACCCAATTTAAAGTTTATGCCACTGTTTTGGATTATAAAAGTTTTTTTTTTTACTTTTTCGGTATAAGGATCTACTTATATGTTATCCGAGACATATTGAAATTTTTCTAATCTTTAATATTTAAATTTATCTAATATTTAAGCTCCATTTTATGATTAAGCCGCTGCATCTTGATTAATTAGGCTTCATTTTGGATTTTTTCAATACAAAGTTTCATCAATATGTTTTCGAGTATGAATAAATAAATAAATATTATGAAGCTAAAGTAAAATTAACCACAGAATACAAACTAAAAAGCCAAAAAGCAAATGGTAATAAATTTAACCTTCCGTATTCAAATTTTTCAGCTAATTGTTCGAAATCTTATAATTTTGTGATAGGAGACCACTACATTAAAAAAGATAACTAAAATTAAATTAAAAATGAGACAATACATATTTTATTTATTTTGATTAGATATTTTTATTTATTTATTGAAAAATAAATTAATCCTTCGTATTATGTCTTTTATTCGAAGGAAAAATCAAAAACACTTAACAAAACCGAAACACAGTGGCCTAATCTTAAAATGTAAGTCGTTTTAAAAACTAAGGCTCCGGCATCATAAAAGTAGAACTTTAAATTGGATAAATTTGAAAAACTTGAATAAGCCGAAATGCGGTGGCCTAATCTTAAAATGGAGGTCGTTTTCAAAATCTACGGCTCCGGAAACATAAGAATACATCCTCATATGAAAAAAATCCGAAAAACTCAAAGAAATTGAAATGCGGTGGCCTAATCTTAAAATGGAGGTCGTTTTCAAAATCTACGGCTCCGGAAACATAAGAATACATCCTCATATGAAAAAAATCCGAAAAACTCAAATAAGTCGAAACGTGGTGGCCTAATCTTAAAATGGAGGTCATTTTCAAAATCTACAGCTCCGGAAACATAAAAATACACCCTCATATGAAAAATATCCGAAAAACTCAAATAAGTCGAAACGCGGTGGCCTAATCTTAAAATGAAGGTAGTTTTCAAAATCTATGGCTCCGGAAACATAGACCTTTATATTGGATAAATTCTAAAAACTTAAATAAGTCAAAACACAGTGGCGTAAACATAAAATGGATGTCATTTTCAAAATTTACTGATCGGGAAACATAAAAATACACCCACATATCGAATTTGTCAAAAAAACTTAAATGATTCGAAACGCAGTCACGTATCTTAAAATGGAGGTTATTTTCAAAACTAGGTACAGGACAGCATAATACTAGTCCCTAAGAAATCCGAATAGGTACAATAAATCGATATCCTTAAGTGAAAATTCTACTTAGGAGAGCATAATAATAGACTTTCATATTGGAGGGGGGGAGGGGATGGCCATTATTTAAAAAATATATATAAAATTTACAAAAACTTAAAACATTAATTTGAAATGAAAACGGTTGAATTTGAATTGGAAAAGGTTTAATTTGAAATGGAAATGGTTGAATTGTCTTGGAAAAAGTTTGATTTGATCTGGAAAAGGTTGAATTTGACTTGGAAAAGGTTGAATTTGACTTGGAAATAATTGAATATCACATAGAAATATCACACTGAAAAAATCTAAAATGTTAAAATAAATGGATATGCAACTGCGTAATCAAATTTTTTTTTGTATTTTTTAAAATCTATGCCGTCGATAATATAGTAAGTGGCCTTCATTTCGAAAAAAATCGAAAATTGACAAAAATTCTAAAGTTGAATTTGAAATGGAAAAGGTTTAATTTGACTTGGAAAAGGTTGAATTTGATTTGGAAAAGGTTGAAATTGACTTGGAAATGCTATATATATCCCCACATAGATTATTACAGTAAGGCTCGAAATCGGTTTGGTACCAAATATAATTACACTATCAACAAATAAGTAAATAATAGCTAAAAGCCAATATATATATATATATATATATATATATATATATATATATCCCCAAATAGATTATTACAGTAAGGCTCGAAATCGGTTTGGTACCAAATATAAGCATAAGCTCCTGTCATGCTCAAATACCATGAATGGGGTACCGTTGGATTCAGAATTTTATGGGGGGTTAGAGAATCGTATTCTCCACTTTTGTTTTTCTTTCTAAAATAAGTAAAGTTGATACAAACTTTTGTTAGACTTCAATACTGGAACAGTGGTAGGTCTGTAGATCGATACGGGACAAATTGGATCTTGAAGATTTTGATGCGTACAGCAAGACCCGGATAGTTCATCCGGAACTATCGGATCCTGCATATTTAAGCCCAGAATCGTACTATTTTTGATATGACGCAAGGTATAGAGTTCGCATCCACACAACCTTACATTAATTGTAGTACTGTCATTGAATACATGTCTCATTTCGTCGACTTGAGGTCTCTATGATCGAGAGAGGAGGAGTTTATATTATTTATCGATGGTGTTTTTGATTGGCAAGCCATATCATAGTTAACTTTTCACCAAATCTCAAGATTGAGCCACCAATTTCGAAGGTTTCCTTCTCCTTCAGGCGGGCAAAATAGTCCAATCACCCCAAAAATTCAGGCAAACAAGGTATGAAAGAAAACAAACTTTATTTGCGAATAACTAAAAAATTACACACTTTTCCCTTGGTTATGCCCATGATTATATAAAAGATTACTTAATTCCCTACAAAAGGAAAAAGAAATCATCAAAATCGGACAATTTTTAACAAAGATACAGCTTATTGAAATTTGTAAACATGTTGATTCCAAACGAAAATGAAGATTTAAATTAATTTTTGTTTCTTTTGTCGATTATATTTATCGATAAAGTAACATTTGATTTCTTTATCTTTTGATACGTTGCATTATTTTCTTTTCTTATTAATTTGGCATTTGATAACAATATGCTGTACGAATTTTTCGCATAGGCCTACTAGTATATATATAATTTTTATTTGGTTGAAATGACGTATTGCATCATAATATGTTGCTTCAGTTATATTAGCATTATTTATACTACTGGCTCTTGATTTAAATAGAGATAACTATTAGTTGATTAATACAGTAAATAAGTTATGTAATAGAAAAAAACACTCTTCCTTTCCAATCAATTTTTTACATTAATTTTTTTAGAATAGAAATATTATTTGCCTTTCAAATTTACCATTATATTTTGGGGGATACTTAAATGACATTAAAAAAGGAAATATGGGAGATGCAAAGAACCAAGAAGAGATCTTGGTGTTTTCTGCATTACGAAGCAACTTATTCTTGGTAGCCTAACAATTAATTTCTCCAAGGCTACTCAAGACTTGAGAAAAGGTTTATAATTTAATAAAAAGAAGTATTTCAAAATTAAATAATTTTAATATTAACAAGAATAATCTAATTATTAATTAATTAAACATACAAAAAGAATATCTAGTAATATTATAGTCAAGATTAATTGCAATTAAAATAATTTATGAATATTCTTTCAAGTATTAATCAAGCATAATTACCAATTGGCTTTGGTTTTGCAGGTAATTGAGTGGCAGGGACATCAGGTAATTGATCTGCAGTCGGGCCCGTACCAAGAAGTTCTCTGTCTAATTCTTCTTGTTCTAATTCCTCTAGCTCTTTTTCAAGTTCCTCCTATAAAGAGAAAAAAAAATGAATGTTAAGAAGACAAACATCACAAAAATAACAAATAATAGGCATATTCAGTTATATATGAAATATAATAAATATAACTATATAAAATATATAGTTCTTACAATTTTAGACACTAACTTTCTTAGCGCCATGGAGTTTTTTAAGACCACACACATATCTAATTTATTAAATAACATTTGAAGAAATACTTTGACACCTGTTACGTTCATAAATTTAAATTGAAAGTATTTAGAGATGGAATCAGAAATATTAAGAGTTCTTTTTTGAATATTTAAAATTTTTTCTCTCTCTCGAAAACATAGCTAGGGTTCTTTCAGGTTCAAATGTGGCTTTCTTTTATTTTTAGCATATTTAATTAAAAGAATACTTTATAGTAAATGTACAATGATTTCTTATAAAAAAAAATAGTTTTTCAAATAATATCAAATGTTAATTTATGTTAAGTAATCTGGAAGAACTTGATAGAACCATCCAAGCAACACTTCCGTAACTGTCACTTGGTAACGTATGAAGTTTCTTTTTAACATAAAGTTTTCCCTTATACTTTAAGTTAAAACTTAATAAGTTAGTTTATTATGACAAATCTCCCTCAAGAGGAATAGAGAAAGGTTTTCATTATGTCTAACTTAAATTGAATCTTGAATATCTCAAATTTCATACTTTTACTAACATATCTAACATGAAGCAGGATTTAACATTTAAAAGACCAACTTTCATAATTTATTCAGAGTTAAAAAAAAATCCTTAAAAGATTTATTTACCTCATCAATGTCATTTCCAAAAGCGACAGGGCTAGAAATAGCTTCCGATATTTCTTTTGCGACATCTTGTTGCTCAGCAATTTCATCCATCATATCATGAACTTGGTCAACATCCCTATAAACAAAATAATATACGTATCGAAAGCAAAGTACTAATGAAAAAATGAGAAATCATATAAGAAGTCAATCTATAAATGATAATAATCACTAATAAGTAAAAAATAAACAAATCTAACGAAACGTTTAGAAATTGAAAGACATCAAATAAAATTTATTCTATGATAGATAGTTAATATAGAACTGGATAAATAGTTTTATTGGATATTATGGAACATATCAATAAGCTGGGGGAAATATTCAATTAAAATCAGCTAACATAGACAACATTAAGCATATGGGCAGGCTTAGTAAAAATTATTTAGTACATACATGTGTTTATGGGCGGTTTTTAATGCATCAGCAGCAAACTTCATTGTCTGAAGGACAGCTGTATTAGTATTAGCACCTTCTAAAGCTTCTCTTTGCATTTCAATGGTAGCCAAGGTACCATCAATTTGTTGCAATTGTTTCTCATACCTCTTTTTTCTTTTAAGAGCTTGAATTGCAACTGGAATGAGCATAAAGAAAGGGTTTAAAAATTCTGGATAAATCAAATATTATTAAAACAATCCTTTAACCCAAAATCAAAATAATATATCGTTATACGCTAAAATATAATAATAAAATTAATGACCCACAAACTAAAAGGATTCTTACACAGTTCATATTGAATTTCAGCTATATATTGACTGCCTGAGTGGCCTATTATAACAACTATGAATATATATACATACATTCTGCTTTCGATGGGGTAGTCCTATATTTTGACAAATTTGTCCCAGATTTGCTCTGGAACCCATATGTCCTGGTTTGATTATGTACAGTGATACCTCGATTACCCATTTCCCGATTTACCGTTTTTCTTCAACTGTCTAACTTTTAATAAAACACTGTAATTTAATACAAACTTATTTTTTACTGCCTGACACATATATATAACAAACATCTGGACTATCCAGCAATGCAACTTTGCAAACCACTTTTTATGAATGTCCAAAACAAAAATTCTTTGCGATATCTTCTATAATAAGTGATAGGTCTGCATAATGTTTCCTTTTATCATTTCTTACATTTTACTTTATAGACAACATAGCTATCTTTCAAAGGAACATCAACAATGTTACAGAAGAGGTATAGTTCGAGTTATTTAAAAAACAAAGAAAGGTTAACAGATGGGTTTCCATGGCAACATGCAGAATACTTCGAAAACATGCACCAACTTCAGTACACTATATTTCTATGCTATTACTGATCCAGTTTTATACTTTTTGTGTATGAATTTAATTTTGTGCCAAATTATTAACCATAAAACGTATTACTTTTTTATGTCCTTTTATTTTCTTGCTTTTTCTTACTTTAGGAAAATTCATCTAAAATCATTTCAGAAGTTATGACAATACAGTTTATTGTAAAACAAGTTTTTTCAGCTGTTAAGTAGACGCTACCCATTTCTTAATCTGTGGGCCGAAACCCTACAAAAAATTAAAAAAGGAAGCAAGAAACAGACTAATGGTTGAAAATTAGGACTCAAGGTGCCCGTTCAAAAAGGTACATCGACAATTAGGATGAACCTAAATAATTTTCTGACCAAGAAGTGGTAGGAAAGTATATAATTATAAACAATAAATAAATATTTAATAGTTACAATCAAAGCTATTAACAATCCAAGACTTCAATTCAATGTTAATCCTGTTCCTCTTCTGTGAAAAATTAAAAACATCAAGGCCCGAAATATCAATATTAATGTTAAATATTTACATCATAACTCTTTTCAAAGATTAAGAATATCTAGGCTGGATACATTTTTTTTTTGCAATATCGAATTAGTATTTTGAAAAAATCAATAGAATATATATTGATATATTTGCTTGATATTTACATCCTAATACAGTCGGCTGTATAAGGAACTATTAAGAAAACTAGGTAAATTGAATGTCATATGTGAATAAAATACTTCAATAAGTTTTAGAAACAGTAGTCATAAATTAGAAAACTAATGAGAAAATAAAATAAATAAATAAATTTGATTATTGAAGAAAAGAGATAATTGAACACATTTTCATTAAAAAAAAAACAACTAGGTCAGGCCTTTTTCATACATAAGACTTCAAATACAAAAATGTCATCATGTTAATATAAAAAAGATTAAATCAAGTTTAAAAATTAATCATGGTATAATGCACTGAGATTGTACTTATAGAAACTTTAAGGCCTGCTAAGGAATAATGAATAAATATTCCATCTTATGATCTTGCTGATAAAAAAATTATTTTGAGAGGCACAGAGTGCACTCACACTATAAAACATTTACCCTCCGAGTCACACCTAATCAGTCTAGCTGACAGTATAATTTAATCAAGTAAACGGATTAGTCGTGACACAATGGCAAAAGTAATGGTGTGAAAGCAACCTATCATATTGTATTTTTTACACAATTGTTCTACAATACAATTGTTAGATTAAGCTTCAATGGCTGCTGAATCTATTGACATTCTAATATAAATAATAACACATGGCTTACGAGTTGCCTATACATAATAAAATAATAAAGACTTGAAATTATATTGCAATAACATGATTGACATACTTTTTAGACATTTGGTGTATTAATGGACAACATGTAACAAACGTTTACGTAAACATTTCAGTATATTTGCTTTAAAAATAATACCTCATTCAACAAATTATACTGCTTTATTAATTATAATCCAAAAACCATTTGATTTGTGAACTCTAATGAACTCATAAACAAAGTAATAGAAAATATAACAACAAATCAGTTATTTTATTACTTTGTTCGATTTGTGATAACACTGACATCAAAATATTATAGATGATAATTAAATACTCAAAAGTTATGGGCAGGGCTGTTTTCTGATTCAATACATAAACTTAAAATTCTTTTTTTTTAGAGTTACACCAAAGGTAATTTAAAGTTAACTGTTATGATTTACTTGATATGAATTACTATGCATTATAAGCAAAAAAAAAAAACATACCTCTTCTATTACTAGTACCATTTTTCTTCACAAGACCTAATTCAGACTCAATTTTCTTTTCCAAAAAGTCCTGCTTTTTAATTAACATATCCTCAGTTTCGCGAAGCTTTTGTATAGCTTCAGAAGCTGTGGGTGCTTTTTCTTCCTTTTTGCCAAGGAAAACTTTGCTAAGAAAACTCATTTTTAATGCTGTTAAATGATACTTTAATATTTGCTAAACTAAATACTCAACGATAACAAAATCATGGATAAGAAGTAAAATGACTAATCCACGAAAGAACCAATGAACTATGACAGTAGCATCTGTCAAGTCTTTACTGAACGAATCGTTTAGAAGTGTGAATCATTGCACAAAGTAAGCATTTAATATGAGGTTACTGTTGTGACGTATTAGATGATAGATTTTGTAATACCAATTATTTTATGAAATGCTGTATGTTATTGTTTAAATGCTTAAATATTACTAATATTAAAGTTTATTATATTATTCACAATTATTTATTAATGTGTGAGAAAAACCCTACAGAGTTCATAACCAAAATATATTATAACGAAAGTTGGTATAGGATTGTAGTCCTGGAGTTTAGGCTGAAGCCTCTCCCCTCCCTCCTCCCAAAATGGATAATAATTTATTTTTTCATTACAGAAAGTGATTTATTTATTTATTTTTTTTAAATTTACAACTGTATTAAATAAATACAATCAGAAAATATGCACAAAACAGGAATAATGACATGAACAGGCTTGTCGAGATAATACTCAATGGTAATGCCTAAATAATTGTAAGAAGATATTTTTATACGTCTAGGAGAGCTTTCAGGAATCGAGGAACAAGAATGGCTTCTAACAACAATCCAAACAAGTGGATTCTAATTCTAATAAGTTTTGGAGCAACCGGGGCTGTGGAAAATTAAGGTCTTTATGAATGATTATATTTATGACAAAATATGGAGCATTAAGGATTTACAAAGGATTTTGGATCGTAAGAATTGGATAGAAATTCGATGCTTTCGTGGTACTCGAAAGCTTAACTCCGCATATTCATATAGGTCTTAATACAGTCATGCAAATGAGCCTTTTGTGATTAATTGAAAGTTTAGTGCGTTCGTCTAATAAGTTTTGGAGTAACCGGAAACGTTGAGTAGTTTTTTGTGGTTTCACTCTTGTATGCGATTTCCAAGTAAGACGTTTGTCCAAGTGAAGTCCTAGGTAGCAGATTTGTCCAACAGGAAATGTGGAATATTGTTGAGGAATACTGTAGGTTTACGACTGAGGGTCAAGGTGGTTAATTGAAATTTATTTTTATTCTCCCGTTTTGACACCATTCTTTAAGGTTTGTGATATGTGACTGAAGGGTTTGGGATGAAATTAAAGGGTCATTACTAACATACAGCAAATACGTTTCATCGGCGATCGTGGTGATGATAGTGTCAGAATGGGTTGGGATGTCATCTGTATAAACTGTATAGAGGATGTGATCGAGAATACTACCTTGAAGAACGCGCACATACTGAGCAGAGTGGGATGAACAAACATTATTGTGATTTACTTTGAAGTATTTTTCAGTAAGGTAGGTATAGATAATGAGAAAGTACGCAGGGTGTAGGAATTTACGGAGTGTGTACAGCAGTCCAAAGGGTCGGATGCAGGCGTTTTTTTTTTTTTTAAGAATTTTGCTCATGATACGTAATATATAAATGGGATGGTAAAATGATGGGTATTTAGGTTGCTTTTTGGGTTTGTGTATTATTTCGATTATAGATATTTTTCAAGGGTCAGGAAATATGTGGATCGGAGGACAGCATTATATATGTAAATAAGGAATATGATAGCTTTTTGAGAAATAAGTTTCAAGATCTGGGATGTAAGTAGGTCGCGTCAAGAAGCTTTACGTGAAGGTAATGTGTGACTGATGTTGGATATTTCAGTGGAAGGAAATGCTTTAGATGAAAGGGATATTAGGAGGGGATATCCAATACATTCGATGTGAGTTGAATTAAGAATATTTGGATGTGGATTTAAAGTTTGGAATAGGTTTTAACCGAATATTTGGGATTTTTCTTCATTGGAATAGGGCCAGGTTTGGGACTCAGTAAGAAGTGGGTGATTAAAGTCTTTAAATATCAGAAGCTTTTTGGTGGTCGTCCATAGAGATTTGTCGGTAGCTATATAATTTTCAGTTAGGTTAAGTAAGGTTAAAGTATGGCAGCGAGATTTGAATATAATAATATGGAACTGGACTATGATCTGATTAAAGATCATCCAGGGATTTGATTGTGGTCTAGGAAGAGGAAATCTGATAGGCGATAAATATATAAGGGATATCAGGACGATTTTAAGGGATGTTGGCCAATATGTAGGATTCATGGGCGACAATGGGAGACCTAAGATAAATATTTGAACAATAACAATGTGTTATATTTTTAAAAATTATAATGCATATACGGCTACTAAATATAACCACGTTTTATGAAATAAATATAAAAGAGATTATCTCTAAAAGTTTTTTTTGTGATTACATTTTTAAAAAAACTCCAGAATACCCATCCTCTTACCGTCCTATCTCTCTTTTACCCATCATGGGCAAAATCCTGGAAAAGTTCATCTTAAAATGCCTGTATCCCATCCTTGATTCTAACCACATAATCCCTGATCACCAATTTAGATTCCGTATATCCCATTCCACTATCCAGCAATGCCATCGTGTGGTAGACGTTGTCTCCTCTGCATTGGAGCGCGAATTATATTGCACTGGAGTCTTTCTCGACATTGAACAGGCGTTTGATCGAGTCTGGCACCCGAGATTGCTTTACAAATTCCGTAAATTTCTCCCACCTACATACTTTCTCATCATCAGATCCTACCTTACTGATAGACACTTCAATTTTATTTATTTATTTATTTTTGGCGCTACGGTCTTGTAAGAACTTGGGCCTCTCTTATAATCCTTCGCCACTCTCCTCTATCCCGAGCGAACATTCTCCATCTTGGTATTCCCATCCTTTTCAGGCTGTCCTCTACCTGGTCTAGCCATCTCAGGCGTGGTCTTCCCCTTCCACGTTTTCCAGCAGGCCGATCATCTAGCAAGGGTTTGGAAATCGCGTCTCGGGGCATACGCGCCACATGGCACAACCATCTGATCTGGTTTCCCCTCACAATTGAGGCCAAATCCGGCCTCGCATACATTTCATATAGTTCTTTATTAGTGCGAATTTTCCATTATCCCTGTTTGCACACTGGGCCATAGATTCTGCGGAGAACCCTTCTATCCCATGCAAGTAGCCTTTTCTCTGATGCTTTGGAGATCACCTCAATCTCAGAGCCATTGGTTACGACTGGTCTGATGACTTTCTCATACACCGTGATCTTTGTTCTGTGAGAAAGAGATCTGTAATTCAATATTTTTCGCAATGCAAAACAGCACCTAAATTCCAATAAATCCCAACAAATCACCTTTACCCTTCGTCGTAAACTTATGACTTCCTATCCTACAGTATCCTTTATTAACACCCCTGTTGAACAAATACGGTATCTTGGACTCCACCTGGACATACGTCTCACTTGCAATCCTCATACAAGACTGAAACGACAAGAAACTGCCCGACTTATTCCGCTTACTCCAATACTTACTAGAAAAACGCTCTAAACTTTCAATTAATTCCAAAAAACTAATATACATGACTATACTAAGACCTATTTGAACTTACGGAGTTGAGTTGTGGTGCTCCACTAAACCAACAAATTCCTCTCGTATACAATTCTTACAATCCAAAATCCTTCGTAAAATCCTCAATGCTCCTTACTTTGTCACAAATAAAATAATCCATAATGACTTTAATGTTCCATATGTTTCCGATTTGGCTCAATCCAGATACCTATCCTTCCATAACAAACTTCATAACCATCCGAATTCTCTCGTTTCTAGCCTTGCTTCCTCTTCGATTCCTGATAACGCTCCGAGGCGTCTGAAAAGAAGATGGCCTCGTGATCTCCTTATATAGAAGTATTAGTGCTACCTGTGAGTAGTTTCTCAACAAGCGTTTTCAAGTGATTATATTCTTGTGTACACATTTACTTGATGTATTTATATTGTAATACATTTGTAAATATCTTGAATAAATAGCTAAAAAAAATTTTTTTTTAATGACTTCAAGAATCATTTAAACAACATTTTATAAAGTTAGTAAGTTTCTGCCCAAGTAATTGTGGTTTTATATATATTTATATAAAAGCTGTCAGGTTGAAACCCTCCAAAATTAAAGCCTGGATCTACTACTACCGAATAGTCTTCTGAAAGTGTGATTTATTCAACAACCGATAATGTAACAGCTATCACGTTTTCACGACCTGACTGATTGACCATTCTCGTTGAACACTGACTTATAAAGGTCATGTAAAATTTTTTTCCTAGAGGGAGAAAAAAAGGTTTTTCAAAATTTGATGTTTCCTAAAGCTTCAATGATGAAAGGACCTCTGTTTTACACATGCCTAAAAATTTTCTAGCTAAAAACACCCTACTGGTGGTCCGACAAATGTCATTAGGAAATTATTTTTGCAAATATCATAATACATTAAATAATAAACAACATGTACCTAGGTTTATAGAAGATCTCACGGAATTTGTTTTTTAAAAACTATTTGAAGCTTGATCTCAAGCGGCTATTTTTTGGGTTCTAGTATTCGTAAAATAATCGCTTATTTTCGATTTTTATTACTGAACTATAGATTCCCCACTTGTAGAAAAACTTTAATTAATTATTATTATAGTGCAACGGTCCTGCAAGAACCTGAGCCTCCTCCACTACCGCCAACCAATCTCCACGATCTTGGGCTGCTTCCCTCCATCTTCGAACACCCATCCACCTCAGGTCGTCCTCCACTTCCTCCATCTGATCCGATAGCGTCCTCTACTTCTTTTGCCATCCGGCTTCTCATATAGCATCCTCTTTGGCATTCTTTCAACATGAACTAACCATCTTATCCTGGCTCTTTTTATCAATGCCACAATATCAGGTTCTCCATAAACTTCCCGCAGCTCTTCATTCTTTCTTCTTCTCCAAATCCCATTCTCAGAAATTCCGTCCCATATTCGTCTCAATTAACAATGTATAAAATCATGTCAATTATTCTAAGGTTTGTTACAGAATAAGTTGAGAGTAATTTCCATTTTTGTAAATAAAATTGTTTGAGGTAAAGTTTCCGGTGATCCCAACAAAAATAGTAACAATAATTTATTGTAAAGCTTGTATTTATGTTTTTTGTGACCTGGAATAAATTGATCGGTAAAATAAATATTCATTAATTAGAAATACATAAAATGAAATATTTAATGGGGAAACGAAAAGTTATTTTAAAAAAAAAATGAAATTTACAAATAAACTCGAATTAATGAAATTAATTAATAATTATAATTATATAATTATAATATAAAACTTATTTCAATGAAAACTGTCAAAGAATATTGTTTATTAGTATTATAATTATAAGGTCTAACCTTAAATTGTTATTTCTCTCCTGTGACATGAGTATTTTTATTATTACTTAGCATTTTTAAAAATTAGAAACTTTCCGACTGCGTCATTTTTAAAAAAATGAAAACTTAAATATCAGAATAACGAGTTGAAGATGAGAAATTTACTTTTTCACCTAATTCTATAAGCATTGATTCATTTAATTGAGATCTGCGTAAAAAGAACTGATGTACTATCACTTTATGTGATTATTTTGTAAAGATATAGCATATATGTATTTTTTAAAACCAGAATTTAATCAAAGAATAATTAAAAAATGCAACAAAATGAGGATTGACCAAAAGATCTTAGCAGCAGCTATGACCTGCACCTCTCTTAGCAGACGAAGGACTTATGTACAGAGTGGAATAGGCTGACAATTTTTATTAAAATAAATTTTGCTTTATTAATACAAAAGATATTAAATATTATTTTTAACACTATTATTGCTGAAAGAAAATTTCACCAATTTTACCCTAAATGTGAGTACTCTTTTAATGCGATCTAATATTGAAACAATGCATAAAGTTTTCCATCAGAATTATTTAAGAATATATCATCTGGAGTTTATTGTATTAAAAAAAAATCTATAATTTCATTATCAATTTTTCTTTTCCTCATATTTCGTACAATACAACAAAACGAATAATATGTTTATACGTTTCAGTAACATTATAAATATTAGTAAATTAGATAAATCAAACGTCTTTAAAAAATGAAGAGAGTTTAACTTATGGAAACTATGACTGAGATAGGCCTTCAAGAGCGCTCTTGCGGCCGCTCACGTTATTGCAAATTTACGACTCAATGTGCTCTTTCAGTTTGTGACAAAGCGTTTCTTTCAGAATATGAGTTAACTGCGAAAACCTGACACAGAACATTCATTTATTTATTTTAAGTAAGCAAGTTTCGTAAGTTTTGAACTTACTCTAGCTCTTCACCCTTCGCGTCGGTCTTACCTTCAAAACGTTTGGATGGAATTTTTAGTCAATTTTTTCTACTTCCATTTTGCGCAGAACAGTCGATGAAATCGAATTTCTCAACTTACTGGCAAAAAAGCAGTGAAGTGTTCACTGTTATTAGCGTATGATTCGGAGAGCTTCACAAATTTGTTTTGCGCCTTCAATTTTGGACCCAACACTCAAAACACACACGTAATACCCAAGAAAAAACAATTAGTTGGTTTTTTTTACGTGCAACTGCTCTTGGGTACAAATTAAATGCCTACAGCAGGTTAATGTCATAATTTTGAAATATAATATTGCTTTCATAGTTTTTAGAAATACGAGAAACCAATTTCAGGATTTATCAGCTTTAAAACGTAATGGCGTGATATTTATTTAACTTGTTTGTAATATTGGGTTGGCATATAAGTCCTTTCGGTTTTTCAGGTTGAAATAAAACTCAATGTATTATATACATACAATTTATTTTAATGTACAATATACTGACCATTATTTAATATGACTTTTTCCCATCTTTCCACTAACTGCATAATGCCAGGCTCATAGAATGTCTAGAGCTTATTGTTAAAAACTGATCCAAGTGGTTTTTGATGTCCTCTTCCTTTCGGAATTTATTTATATTCATGGAGTTCTGCAGAGACCGGAATAAGTGGTAGTCACTTGGAGCTAGGTCAGGTGAATAGGAAGGGTGGAGCAAATGATCCCATCCAAGGCTTAATAATTTATTGCGAGTGACCAATGAGGTTTGGGGCCTAGCGTTGTCTAGGTGGAACAAAACACAATTACGATCATTCATAACTCTTCAGGATGTTCTCCAAATTCGATGTTACTGTATCCGTTGGAGAGCTGAATTATTAGTCATCAAAGCCATATGAATAGCTTTTTGATTTAATGCCTACATAAGGAATAAATAAACAGAAATTCCTTATAGGTTTTTATTTTTTATCTCTATTTGTAGTTTGTTTACGAAGGTTCTATTGATGTCATTTGTGTAGTTTATGTGGCCCTAAATCCCTGCTAAATTTCTTGTAGGTAGCTAAAGTTTTAACATTTTTTGTGATTTTCGAAAAATAATCATGTGAGAGACCTAAACATTAAGCCTGGAAACATAACCGAGCTTGTGCAAATGGTTTTCTACGCTTGTGTGCGACACATTTAGGGCCATAGCAATCTCTCGCACTGATTGGGTGGGATTTTGATCAACAATGGCCTTAACATTGCTGGTTTCAATTTCATGTGGGCGACCAGACCGTTGTGCATCATTGATGTCAAAATTTCCTCAATGAAACTTGGCAAACCAATTTTGACAGGTGCGTTCGGTTAAGGCATCATTCCTGGTGAACACTACAATTTTTTCTATGAGCTACTGCAGCACGCTTACCTTTTTTAAAATAATATAACAATATATGCCGATAATGAATGGTATTTTCTTCGATATTAAAAGTGCAATAGCAAACACAATACTATGCTAGTTTTAACGAGAGTTGACAGATATAGTTGGTTGACATATTACAAACAGAATAAACAATCCACCTTAAGGATTAATTCATTAAATAAGAAGTGTATCATAGTGATATAAAAATAAAAAAAAAAAAACGGAAGAACTTATTTATTTGAATAATTTATAAAATGTTTGGCATCAACGGGTTCGGTTTTAATTAATTTTAATATACTCATAATTTTTTTTTTTTTAACTAAGAATAAATAGTGCAAGTAATATTTCTTGTGACGTAGGCTTGCATATTGACATATGTCAACGATATATCATGTAAATTATAATCATAATTTATAAAATTTTTGGCATTACGGGTTCGACTTTAATTAATTTTAATTTACTCATATTTTTTAAAAAACTAAGAATAAATAGTAAAAGTGATATTTCTTGTGACATAGGCTTCCATATTGAAATATCTCAACGATCGATCATGTAAAACCTTACAACAGTCATGAAGAACACACGTCAAATTATTTATCCCTTGGATTAGTTTTGTTGCCTCCATTTTCAGTGGTTTAGGTAATTGCAATGAAGGAAGTAATTTGCATTCCTAATCAAGGAGAATGGATGAAAAGGTAGGGGAAGCAAAAGGAAATGCCGTTCAATTTATCCATCAGTTTCTAACGTAACGATGAGAAATAACCTATTGATTGTGTTTCCCTATCTCTGTTTTGGTTTTGCCTTATCCATGATTGATACATCGGCGCTCTCTGAAGGAATGATGGCTTATTTTCTATCCAGAAATATATTTGTTTTGCATGTATTTGTTTGTAATGAAACAGGTAATATAAAAATGATAATTAATAAGATTGGTAGAATTAATAAGAATAATTAATTAAAGTAATATTTCTTGTTATGTAATGAAACGAAATGAAAAAATAATTTTATTCTGTAACAATAACAACCTAATACCTAAGAACAATAACATTGTTACAAATGTATGGGTAATAGTGTGGCTTAAAATACGAAAAAAATACAAACTAATTAACTGCTTATTGTTATTGCAGTTGTGCAGTAGTTGCCATTACACTGTATACAAATACAAGTAATTTTACATGAGGAGTTGATTGGGGGTGCGGTCAAAGTATTAAATTAAACAAGTAGAATTATGCAATTTTTGTAGACGTTTCGACCCACTTTGCAGGTCTTCATCAGGATTGAAACACTGAGCAGTGTTTCAACTGCCTCCCGCAGTGCTACATCCTACGCCCTGATGAAGACCTGCAAAGTGAGTCGAAACGTCGGCAAAAGTTAAATAATTCTAGTCGTTTAATTTATTAATTTGACCGCACCCCTACCCCCCTCCCCCCCCCCCCGATCAACTCCTTCACATATTATATCAACGGTCAACCATCTCTACATCATTAAGTAATTTTACATATTAGCGGAAGTTTGAATGTGAAGTAAGTGGTGGAACAGGAGTTGTTTGAAGGAATTTGTGGACGAGGATTGACGTATGGAGGTAGGAAGAGAGTTCCAAAAGGAGGTTGCACGAATGACGAAGGATTTGCTGAAGGAAGTAGTTTTATGGGAAGGGATATATAAATCAATAGGATGAAACCTAGTATTAAGAGAGTGGATAGAGGAGCGTAGAGTAAGGAGTTTCAGGATGTAGGGAGGGTTTTTGGTTCTGAGAACTTGGAAAAGGAAAAACAAGGAGGAATTGTCGTCGGGAAGAAGGATAAAGCCACTTCAACTCGGTGTACCAGAATGATACATGCGAATGCCTGAGGATCCTGAAGATGTATCTTATGAAACATTTCATGTACATGTAGGACTGCATGTTTAAATATGCTGAAAGTCGATTTTTTAAAATTAAATATTGTTGTTCCTGTAATTATATATATTTTAATAAGGCTTCAAGAATAATTTCATATAGGTAGTCTCATTTTTACATTTTAGAAGAAATTCTCTATAAGAAAAACTACCGGGCTGAAGTTCCCTACAAAAGAAATCCCCCCGCCCCCTCACCTCCAAAAAAAGAAATTTTGGATCCGCTACTGGTACAGTGGGCTATATTTGGTCTATTATACAATCTTGCAGAAATTTTATTGTTGATATTAATAAGTCGAAAATCTGGTCACTGTTTATTAAAAATATTTTAATATTATTTTCTTTCGATTTTAGATAGCCTTCATCTGAGAAAAACTGAAACATTTTCTGTTTTTTTATCAGCAATATTCTACAAGAGAAGAATACAATGGGATTCAATAAAGAAGGCAAACTCCGGATGGTTTATTGATACGTCTTGTAATTACAACAGAAATCTGCTTAGACATGTAATAAATTATCTTTACACATAAAATTTGTTTACACATATTTCACAATAACTATCTATTACGATACTATTGGAAAATCATAACAATGCACCCATAAAAACACACATAGTACATCTCATCATTATAAAAATGAAATAATTTATCGAATTTAGATGATAAAAAATAATGATATATAATATAGAAGAGTCCATACATAACTCAGTTACATACGTAAGACAGTTCAACATAAACTGCTTAAAGTAATTATAATGCACTATCTCTATTAGAGCAATTTTTTTTAGAATTTTGATGTGTGAAACTATCGGATCCAGTGGCCTGAGACGCCTTTATCTTGAAATAAAACTAAACAACAGCCACTTTTATTATTATTATTTTAATTTAAAGTGAATTACTTAAAAACAACAATTAATTTAAAAAATCTGAATATTTACACTAAACATTCTCTAATTATTGGAAGCAATAACTAAAAAAATATTTTATTTAACTAATTAAAAATTGCTTCCCTTTAACTAGACTAAATTTACTTCAGATAATAATAGAGTTTGCCTTCGTTTAAACTATTTAAAAAGTTTTTTTTTGAGCGGATAAACTAAGCTAAGTTCCGTTTTTAAAAAAAATTATTAATTATTCGCGCTTTATTTTTATCATCATCCAACTATACTGAAGATACCACACTTTTAACGCAAGATTCCTAATTCAAGAAGCTTCAAGTCCACATTAATTAAGTTGTGATGTATTAGGCAAAAAATTGAGATTCACATCAAGTTGTACATACAAAAAAAGTGTTCCTATCCCGTCACCTAAAAGTACCCGTGTTTTCAGCAAAATTGACTACAATTAACTGTTTCAAACCTCTCATTTCTCATTTTTTTCAAGAAATACACTTTTTATTCATAAAAATGAAAAAGTAAAAAATAATGATTTTTCAAATATTATTCATGTAAAGTGGTTATAAAACTGTGTTTTTCTTCCGGATCTCTGTAATGGGAATTGATCCGTGTTTATCAGTGACAAAATAAATGTTGCTATTACTAAAATTTACGTTTAAAACAATGAAACCTGCTGATTGTTTATTGCCTTATTTCTATATTTTTTTATTTTCCTGTTATTTAATATCAAGATGGTGAAAAGCAAATTGTTATAGTGCTTTAAGATTTTCGATTGTAATGTATGGTTAACGACAGGAGTGCCATCCTTCCTTTTAACCAACATTTTTTTCTGTACACTTCTTTACCTTTTTTTGTTCATGCTTTCCCAGTAATACTCTCTCGTACTTTTTCTAAATCAGTTCTCCAAGTATGAACTTGAGATCCATATTCTTTTTCTTTTCGCTCTAATTAATTTACAATTAGATAATAATTGAAAAATCAAATGTATCCTTATTTTCATACTAATTAATTTTATTGATAAGAGGTGATAGAAGAGGAGTCAACTTAAATTTTTTTAAAAACTGAAATAATAGTTACTTTTATACCGAATTGACTAAAATCATTCCCACATACCATGAATGGGGTACCGTTTAAATCAGAATTTCACAGGGGGTTAGCGAATCGTACTCTTCGCTTTTGTTTTTCTTTCTAAAATAAATAAACTCGATACAAACATTTTCCTAGGCTTCAATACTGGAACGGTGGTCCGTCTATGGATCGATACGGGACAAATTGGGCTTTGAAGATTTTGATGCGTACAGTAGAAACCGGATAGTTACATCGAACCCTGTGTTCTTAAGCCCCAAAACGTACTATTTTCGAGATAATGCAAGACAACGTTCGCATCCACACAACCTTTCGCGAATTGTATGCAGTACTGTCACTGAGTTCATCTCATTTCGTCGACTTGAGGCTCCTTTGTTCGAGAGAGGAGGAGTTTATATTGTTTATCAAAGATATTTTTGTCGGTAAGTAACATCATCGTTAATTCTTCACCAAATCCCAAGATTGTGCTACCAATTTTGAAATTTCGTTCTCCTTCAGACGGGCAAAATAGTTTGATCACTCCGAAAATTCAGGCAAAAAAGTAATGAAAGAAAAGAAACTTTATTTGTGAATACATCGAAAATTACACACTTTTCCCTTCATTATATAAAATATTACTAAATTTCCTACAAAAGGAAAAAAAAATCATCGAAATCGGACAATTTTTTATCAAAGATACAGCTTATTGAAATTTGTAAACATGTTGGTTCCGAACATTAATGAAGTTTTAAATTAATTTTTGTTTGCTTTGTCAATTATGTTTAGCGAGAAAGTAACAATTGATTTCTTTTATGATACGTTGCATTGTTTTATTAATTTATAATTTGATCAACAATATACTGTGCGAATTTTCGCACGGGCCTACTAGTCTAAATTTAATCCACTTTTTAAGATTATAAAAAAATAATAATTTTATTACAATGTGTACTACGTATTTTCCAATATTAAATACATTTAGCAATAAATTCACTACATGCAAAAAAAAAAAAAAAAAAAAAAAAAAGCCTCTCACAACTACTCTACTATACGTTGATTTCATTTCTCATTAAGATGTATTTTACCGAAATTATTTTCAACAGATTCCTCAGAGTATGTTAGGAGAAGGATTTTCTTGGCTTTTACGAGGTGAACTGGATGAGATTTTAGTCACTCTGAAAAAAATGTATGTTGGATTTTCAAGCGATATCGTTCTAGCTGAGGATAATGGAACAATGTACGATGTTTACAAGTTAACCTCAACAACAGAACTGCAAGTGAGACTGCTGGAAGAATTCCGTTTCCGGTCCAAACGTAATCGATATAATTTAGAACAGAATGCTTTGCGTGGAGCATTTGTGGTAAATACTTGTTTTTCTACTTAAAAAAAAAATAAGCAATTATTTTTAAATTTATAAATATTAAACAGTTTTATCTCCCAAATATTTATTCGTTTTCTCATTCGTCGGTATAATGCTAAAGGTTACTCCTCATCAGATTTATAATTTCATTATTACGCGATAATAGTTCGATATAAATAAGTATATTAAATTTATAACATTATTCAAAATAGAATATATTAATAATCGTTAATATCATTATTTACATAATATTCAAATTTTAGTAATGCACAAAATAATCTTTATGTCTCATTGTTTGTTATACTTCGACTTAAAATTAAAGTTCTATCATTCATTATTATCAGTAACCTTTCAAAATTCATTAAGTATCTAATGCGAAATACAAATATATCTGTTTTAATAATTTTTTTTTCTGCTAAAGCTTCATTTTAAACTAACCCATCGAGATATTATTTTTAAATTAAACTGACGAGAATCAAGTATCACATTCAATGAAAAATTAAAATGGGAAAATTATATTCTATTGAAAATTTGAAAACTCCTCAAATGTCTGTAGGAATGCGCCGAACTCTCGTTTGGAACCACCGGATTATGAATTGAAAATTATTAAATTAACAAATTCTAATGAATGATTGTTTCTGAAATTTATAATTTTTAAAATTAAATCGTAGACAATTTTGTTTTAGTTCACTACGTTTAAGGTAAACAATGAAACAAGCCATCTCATCCTAGACAAGTATTATTACCCACAAGATGAAAAAATCAACCGAATGTACTATGCATTTTTCATGTATTTATCTAAGATATTCAACTTCACGTGAGTAGCATTTTTCAGTTAAATATTTTACCACATTTAAGATTAAATATCTGTTATTAATATTTTAATTTCTTTTTTAATTTGCATTTTTGTTTTTGTTTTTATTTTTATTTATTTATTTAGAAATATAATAATCTGTCACGTGGACAATAATTATAGCGAGATATAAACACATCACATTCACACCATATATACATAAAACATAAAATTAACAAAAGTAAAATAATAACTAAATAATAATCAAACTATGAAGAATAAAATGAACTAAAGATTAGTAAACTCAGTCATACCTATGTATAATATATACAATCAGGCAGGGAACCCCAAGCCAGGGTTGTCTCTCCAACTATAGAGGGAAAAGCAGGACTCCAGAAGATCCCTGCCCTACTCACTCAACCGCATCACTGGTGCTAAAGCCAGTGGAGATTGAGCGAGAGCGCTTCAGCCACATACACTCATGTCTTGAGATGAGAATTCGGCCATTGCCAGAACTCCAAAATATATACTAATTTCTTTTAATGTATATATTTTTAATTTATATTTTATTTTCTCCTTAGCTTGATATTTTTATTTGTACATAAAAATGAATGGAAGCATAGAGCCATAATACCAAATACCCTTGATTGTGACAGATTGTGTTGTAACTATTCAAAAAAATCTATCTGATCAACAAAAAATAAAAAAAAATATACTATTTTATTACTTAAAATAGTAAAATATAATTAACACTGAAGAGGCAGTATTTTAACGTCTAGCGCCATTCTAGATAATTACATTATTTCTGTTTGTGTAGGGTTTGCTATGGTATTAATTTATTTATTAATTTTACTTTTCAGACTTGACATATTGGTAAGTGAGACGTATGGATATAGATCAGAAAATGGTACATTTAATGGAGAAATAAGGGATTTAATATTGACGAGAGCAGATTTCGGTATGTCTGCAATTGGTATAACTAATGAAAGACTAAACGCTGTCGATTTCACAGCTAATATCGACGATGTGTAGTAAGGAATTATTCTTTTAGTAATTTATTTTTAGATTAATTCTTTATTTTTATCTATCGCTTGAGCAACTCGAGAATAATTCTTCTTTTAAAAAACAAAAAACGTATCTCCTATATCTTATCTGTGACTTCTCGTTTATCACATAGCGTTGTCATACATTTAAGGTGACCTATATAACTTCCTCATCAAAAAATCGCAAAACCTGATTTTTTTTTTCTATTTCACCACAATAGTAGGTTTTTTTCATTTAATAAAAGGCTAATTATTAAAATAAAAAAAAAATTAAAATAGAGAATATGTTTCATAAAACTTTATAAGTTTAATTTATGTTATATTAAGTTTGTTTAGAAGAATAAAACACAACAATAATTAATTGTCTTTCTTTTTTAACATAAAATATATTTTAAGGGTTTATAATGACATTTAGTAAGAAGGATTGCCTTCTCTAGAATTCATTCATGCTTCCATCCTTTTTACAATACACATATTTTTTTTTTATTTTGGAGGATATCCCATATCTCCAATACTACCGTCTTTCATTTCAAGCGTGGTAAGAGTAGAAAATGACGACCGAACCTTTTCTTTTAGATTGGATTATGGTCCGAACTTCTTGCTGTTCACTCTGTGCAACGGATACTTGATGTCTTAAGGAATTCAGAAACATAGAAAGCCTTATGGCACTGAGCAGTATCCTGCATAAGTACCGATCATAAGCATTTAAGGCACTACATAATCTTTTAAGGCCATTCCTTTATACTTTATAGAATTTGAGACTCCTATCGATACACATTCGGTACTACCGAGAAACGCAACCCCAGAACATAAAAAAACTCACTTCAAATGATACAATTCTTTTACCGTTCTCCAGGTCTTCTCTTAGCGCTTTCACGAATATCTGGATTGTTAAGGAGCATTGGGCACGTGGATTCTGACACAGAAAAGTGAGAGGTTGCTGATAATATGGGAGAGAAAAGGCCTAAGGAAAATATACGGTCCGAAGAAAATAAATGATCAGTGGCGAATATGGAAAAATGACGAGCTCTATGAGCTGTTTAAAAATTATGATATTGTAGCCACGGTCAAAAGGAGCCGGCTCAGATGGCTAGGAGATCTAGAGAGAATGGAGGAGAATAGGTTGCCTAGAAAGGTTCTCTATAACCGCCCAGGAGGAGCACGTTTTAGGGGAAGACCCCGGCTGCGGTGGATCAACGACGTGGAGGAGGAGCTCAGCCGCATGGGTATCAGAAGATGGAGAAGAATAGCTGCCGATAGGGAAGCCTGGCGGAAGCTTGATTCTGACGCCCAGGTCCATTAAGGACTGTAGAGCAAATTAATAATAATAAAAATAATTAGGAGCATTCTTGCTTCTTTATTTTTCTACACATCATCAATCCAAGATTGGCGTTGTCTTGCGAATCTTAATCCTTGTCTGCCGTTTTGCAGCATTTCTCGGTCTCAAATTTGACTAACTCAGCTTTTTTCTAATAGTTAATTCTGAGATTTAAATTCAACCAATATTCTAACGTCAAAAACAGTTGGATTGAGTTTGCAGAGTGGTTTCATTTTAATTAAATGGTCGTTTATGAGATTTGCGACTTTTTGGCGTCTTACTTACTTACTCCTCGGCGCTATAGTCCGCGTGGGACCTTGGCCTTCTGTACAATACGTCGCCACTCGTCTCGGTCCAATGCTACAGCCCTCCACCGCCTGACACCAAGCTGACTCAAATCCGCCTTAACATCCTCCAGCCAACGGAGTGGTTTCCTTCCTCCCCTTCTTGCTCCTCCAGGTCGCCCATATAATAATTTCCTTGGTACTCGGTCCGCTGCCATCCTTTTCACATGTCCTAACCATATTATTCGTCCTGCCTTAATGGCACTAACGAGATCTGCGTCCCTGTAGAGTTGTCGCAACTCCCGATTGTATCGGGACCTCCAAATGCCTTCTTAGTATACTGGCCCGTAAATCCTCCTAAGGATCTTACGCTCCCATACTCCAAGAGCCCTCTCATGTTTTGCTGAGATATTCCATGTCTAGCTTCCGTATGTGACCACCGGACGAATCATTGTTTTATTTTGACGTCTTGGATTCTATTAATTCACCCGCAGAAATATTTTTGCTGAGTTTCCCGAGTTTGATGCAGGCTTTATTTTGATCAATGGTTAATTGAGAACAATTTTACCAAGCTGAAATAAAGATGTAAATTTTAATACAATAAATCTATAAGAAGTAGCTCGAAATATTATTTCTTTATCGCTGAAACATGAATTTAAATATGTCCGTCAATGAGTTTGAAAAATTGAGTTTTAATTTATCAATTATATCAGTAACTGTAAATCAACATTTTTTTCCTTACACTAAATTATGACGATTGTTGAATTTATTTATGAGAACAAAAAAATTGGAAAAAAAAGAAGATAAGAATTACTATCAGACATAATAGAAAGATTAAAAAACAATGAATTTCAAAAACCTATAAGTCATCATTAGTAAAAATATACATAAATTCAAATAAGAGACAGCACATCTCACATTTACAGTCTTAATAAATTAGACAAATAGTATACCATCATTCAAGGACAAACGAAGTACGAATACACATTATAAATGGATTACAATATTACAAACTGAATTTGATTTCCTGAAAAGTTGCCATTAAAAAAAATGTTTAAATAAATAAATTTTGAGTACAATATACCTATAATAATCATTTAATAATACCTGTAGTATTATATAATAATATCTGACTGGTAAATTACATTTAATATTAATAACTAAACTTATTCCCAGTGAACATTAATGTGGAACGTTATAACTATATTCAAATACGCAAATATTGGACCTGGCATATAGATAGGTTAGAAGAGCAGGCTAACTTAGTAAAGCACTCTACTCTTATTCTTAAGGGACCGGGTTTGTGTCCGGATGTGGCAGATAATTGCTTATCCTGTTTCAACAGCTGAGAATGGACCCTAGGCTCGGGGAATCCTCCTGGGCACACTCAGGTTTTAACTATTAGGGATAATCTAGGCAGTTGATCGTGATCATCACCAAATCATCTTCCACAAAACAGCCCAGAAACAGTACTTAACCAAGTCCCTTCATGTTTTTTTTTTTTTGTTTGCTTTTTTCTCTTAAAACATAATGTTTAAGATATTCTGATATAATGTTTAAGATGTCAGTTAAATTATATAAGAATATAATTTAGCGGGTGTACCAGAGTCTAATATTAGAATGTAATTGGTTTAGCTTCTTGGTTATATTCATAGAAGAGAAAGCCTTCGGAGGATACAAAGCATTAATTCAACCATTTTCATCAAAGGTTTGGATTGGATTATTAATTATTATTGTAGCAGCTATTGTTGTTAGTTCGGTGCCACAATCACTGAACACCGTTCGTACTGCGTTGGCCAATGGTTCTATGCTCATTGTAAGTGTGATGTGCTCTCAAGGTAAGTCTATTTAATATTATATGAATGAATTCTTTAATCCATTAGTATCTGTAAATGTATAAATATTTTACTTATATTTTTATTTATAGGTCTCACAAAAGAATTTCCAGGAAGTTACAAAAAAGGTTTATGTACCGTTCTTCTCTTTTTCAGTATGATAGTTACTATATTTTATCATACTTCCATCATGAATGGGTTACTGTCACCTACTCCAAACTTGAT
This sequence comes from Nezara viridula, assembly GCA_928085145.1. Taxonomy (NCBI): domain Eukaryota; kingdom Metazoa; phylum Arthropoda; class Insecta; order Hemiptera; family Pentatomidae; genus Nezara; species Nezara viridula. Next base: position 83,109,692 of record OV725078.1, read on the forward strand.
AAAAACTGTTGAAGATGTGGTGGCTAAAAAAAGAATTGGCGTAGCGAATATTTCATACTTAACTCCAGTGTGTTAAATTTATTTATTTTTTAAGTGTTTAGATGGTATCGAAATGAATTATTCGCGAAATAGTTCATTCATTTATAATAAACTAATTGTAAGTTGCAAAACGATGATAGGAAGTCAACTTCAAAATTGGTGAGGTTTAAATTTGAAAGTAATCAGAGGCGATTCATAGTTTAACTTATTTTTTTAACGTTATTCCAATTCATATATATATATATTTCATTTTCAGTTAAAAACATGTTTCTATTTCCAGCTTTTCCTCCATCCTCTTGTGGTGCAAAAATTGAATGAAGTTCGTGAAAAACGTTATGAAATCCCAATGGGAATAAAAAAGGTACAACAGGATAAAATGTTTTCACTCATTGGAGATGAAAAGACATTGCGTGAAGCAATGGAACGTTCTTTTACCGATTCGGATAAATGTAACGGGAGAGAAATTCGAGCAGGTTCTAAAATTCAGATCGCGACTCCAATTAAAAAGCACAGCCACTACAAGGAAATGATCATATTTGGGTTAGTTTATATACACTTCTTGTACATTTGTAAAATAGTTATCTATAGCATTTCCAGGTGATTTGAAATTGAGCACACAAGAATAGTAGCAAAAACTGCTTGAGGGACGGAAAGAGAAGTTATTCTGGACATGCGCAGTTCACTGGACATTTTTTTATGACAATAAATCGACCATTTGTTCTAGATCATTATATTTTTACATAATGGGCAGAAAATGTTATTCCACGATCAAATCAATTAAATAACACACTAATAGGGAGTATATTAAAATAGCCACCAAATCTAACAAATCATGAGAACAATGAACTGAGAAATTGTGAAACAGATAATTTCTCTTAATTATGGGATACAATGAAAAGTAAATGAAAATATATCGAGGTCAACAGGTGATGCTGAATAAGTAGTTCAAGGGACATAAAGAGACTAAAGGAATCTATGTAGCAATAAGTATAAAGGAGGGTGATTGAAGGTACATTATAAGCCTAGTGAGATAATGCCATAAAAAAAAAAAAAAAGAATAACATTACATTTCAAAAACAAGGTTGGTGAGTTTATCCTAATTTTTTATAGGTCAAACTAATGAGCATTACCTTTTACAAATTTTAGTGTAGTATTGATGGATTATTATTTATTTATTTATTTGTTTTTATTGTTGCCTCTACCCTGCAGCGTCATTGGCAACACTTCCTATTTATATTCTATTGTAGAACTTTATTATTTTTAAAAATTATAAGGTTTTTTCCACGGGTTTTCGTTGTCGCTGAGGTTTCTTTTAGGTTCTGAGCCATATCGAGATTTTTCCTTACGTTCTTAAATACCGGGCAATCTTGGGTGATGTGTTGGACCGTTCTTTGCACCTTACAGCTATCCCAGGTCGGTGGGTCTAGTCCTCTTAGTAAGTAGGCATGTGAAAATTCCAATGCCCAATTCTTAAGCGGCAGAGGACTGTTTCTTCTTTTCTGGAGAGTCGGTTGCTAGTTTTCTGTTTGGAACAGTGGCTTTTTATTCCTTTTAATTTGGTTTCTTTTTATTGCCATACGTTCTGCCACATTACCCGCAATTTTTTTTTTATATGATGTATGAAATCTTCTATCGGGATTTCTTTAATTATAGCTGTTGGATTTCTATCAAGCCTTCTCGCCATATTTTCTGCTTTGTCTGCCTGTTCGTTTCCGACAATTCCGCAGTGTGAAGGAACCCACATGAATATTATTTCCTTTCCTTTTTCCCTCAGTTTTCACCAGATATTTTTAATAGATCTCGCCAGTGTGGTTGTCGGTGGTCTCTTTTCAATGGCCAGTATTGCGCTCTTTGAATCCGTTACTACGACCCATTTGTTACTCTCCGTTGAATCAATGTAAGTCAAAGCTTCTCTAATAGCGATCATCTCTCCACTAAATACAGAGCAGATCTCCGGAAGTTTGAAGTACTTTTCTATTTTAGAGTTGACAATAGCACATCCTATTTCGTTGTTTACTTTTGAAGCATCAGTATAAATGATATTACATTTTTTATGCTTTTCCATTATTTCCAGAAATAAGGTTTGTGCTTCGATAGGAAGTAGCGTATCTTTTCGAGAGCCATCCATCGAGTTCTCTATAACTGGCGAGGTATGGATCCAAGGGGGGATAATAATGTCCGGCACGTCCAAAAGAGATTCTAACTTCGACTCTGAGACATTTTCAAGAAATGTTTTTACGAAATGCTTTCCCCAGCTGTTGTCTGATTCTTCCCGAAACAGTATTTTATTTAATGTATGTTTTGGGCGTGTCTTAATTTTGAGACCGTACTTTAGGGTTAGATACAACCTTCTCAGATAGAGAGGAGGTTCATCTGCTTCAACATACAGGCTTTCTACTGGTGAGGTTGCCAATGCTCCAGTACAAATTCTTAAAGCACAATTGTGTACAACATATAACATCATTTAAGTTTTCTTTGATGCTGTACCGTAAACACTTGAGCCATAATCTAGTTTGCTTTTGATGGTTGTGCAATATATATTTAAGAGGCTTTCCCTATTCGCTCCCCAGTTCGTATGGGATAGACTTTTGAGGAGGGGGATCCTTTTCAAACACTCTTCTTTAAGTATTTTTATGTGCAGTGTCCATCGAAGCGGTCGATCCAAGTTCATCCCTAGATATTTCAGATTATCAACAAATGTGATTCCGACACCTTTCATCTCTATTCTTGGATTGAATGTACAACCTCTTAGCCTGCAAAAGTGCATGGCTCTGGTTTTGTTAGGTGACAGTTTGAAAACACTCTGTCGACCATGCTTCTATGTTGTCAAGGGCTTCTTGAATTTTCCATTCTATAAATTTAATAGATTTGCTTTGTACATAGAGCAATATGTCGTCTGCATACACAATAAGTTTTGCTGGTCTAACAAAAACCCCTGCTATGTCGTTTATGGCGACCTGGAAAAGGGTTGCACTGAGTGGGGAGCCTTGGGGAGTACCGTTCTCCGTCGTGTATATTGTAGATTCTGAAGAATCAACCCTAACAGTGAATGTTCTATGCTTTAGAAAATCCTTAATATATTTCCACATCTTCCCTTCAATATTCCATCTTCTTAGCACGTCCAAGACTCGCCATCTCCACATGGTATCATAAGCTTTTTCAATATCCAAGAATATAGCAATGAGATGTTGTTTCCTTTGAAAAGCTTCTTCCGCGTCCCATTTTAGTATTTGTATTGGGTCCATAGTGGAATGGTGTTCTCTAAAACCAAATTGATTCGGCGTGAGGAGTTTTCTCTGTTTTATTATTTCTACAAGTCTCTGGTTTATTATCTTTTCTTGAATTTTACTTACACATGAAAGGAGTGAGATCGGACGAAAGTTTGATACAAGAGAGTTTTTTTCATTCTTCGGTATTGGTATAATTAGTGAGTGTCTCCAAGTCTGCGGGAGATAACAGCGATCTCAAACTTGGTTATACAATTGCAGCAGGGCCTGTTTTCTTTTTTCAGGCAAGTTATATATCATTTCATAGGATATGCCGTCGCTGCCCACTGCTGACCCTTTTGAGTATTATAGTTACTCTCATCTCCGTGGAATTCGTTTAGTTCATCTTCCCAATTCGACCGTCCTCGAATGTTAGTGGAGGATACCTGATGAAAATGTTTTGCTAGTTCTTCAGCAATTTCGTCTGTAGCAGTAATTATTCTTTGGCCAATCCTTATACCAGATAATTTTGTCGGGTTAGGAATTCCCCTTATGCTTCTAATTTTATTCCATAGTTCCTTTGTTGAAGTATAATGGTTTATTAAAGAAACAAAATCCCTCCATGATGCCCTTTTACTCTTTTTGATTGTCCTATTTGCTATGGCTCTTAATCTTTTAAACTCTATAGCATAGCGTAGAGTTCTTCTTTTTCTGTACTTATTGAGAGCACGTTTCTTAGATTTAACAATTTTCTGGTTTCTTCTGATAATAATAATTTAACGTTTTTTCTTGACAATTTTTATTCCACCAGGGGATTGTTGTGCGAGTCGATATTTTTGACGCAAATTGAATTGTTTCATGAGCAGCCTCTAGTATTGCTTGGTTAAAACTGCTAACATTAAGATCAATATTGTTTTGGTCTTCATATACTTTGGATGGATAATGTTGGCTCTCCACGACGTTTTTATGGACATCATAGCAAAGGATGTTAAAAAAAGTTGTTAGTATACGGATAATGCTTCAAAGAAAAAGAAATAGGACCATACCAATTTGGTTTTCGAAAAAGTAATCCATTACTGATATTTGGCACAGTATTGGAAAGAGGGCGAGGATTTCGCATTAACACCACCATTCATTTGTTGATTTCAAATAAGCGCAAACGTCAGTGTTAATCTCAATTATACTTCATCTTAGAATCTTTACAGAGGATTTTTATACATTCCCACAAATCAGATATAACTAATCTAGATAACATAAACTAGCATTCAAAGTGTTAAATATTTTTAATTCATTTGCTCCAAAAATTTTTATTTGAGAGAGGAGAAAATCATAGAACACGAACAATTTCGATGGCTTGAGGCACCGTCACGCTGAAAGGAAAATTGGTGGAAGAAAAAGAAGAAGCAAATCAAAGCAATGCGCTAGCTTGACTACCTCACACAATTAAGGTTCTTACAAGCAGAACAAGATTTGTCTCGGCGATCTACGATATCCGTAGCGGGTTAGCGATCTAGTTATGTTATATTACTGTATATTGCAATAGCAGTCACAAAGAACATGGTCTTTCGCAGCGAGTCATACAGGTATTGCAGATCGCCGCTGCCAGACAGACGCTTTAAACACGTCATTTAAAGAGGTTCATCTCTCCATGTTAAGTGACCAAACTGCAAAAATGAACTAATTACCTAAAAACAAGAAAAACATTTTATCTGAAGGTTTGTCCGTAAATGCTTTGTTTAAGAGATATTCTCATCTAAAGATTTTCGTTGTTGTGAATTATTTACGTTATATAAAATAAATAAAACCTATTTATTTGTTCTAACTACTTAAAATGTAATTAAATGTAAACATTATCATTCATATTAAATGTTATTCAAAGTGATTTCCTTGAGCATTAAGACAAGCTCGGCATCTTTCTTCAAAAGCAGCAGTGGCAGAAGGGCACTGGATATGTATTATTGTTTCACGAGATTCAATTATCCTTCTTTGTAAGGAATTAAGAAGTAATTAACGGACTTGCATAGACTTTTTATTTAATGTCACCCCAAACAAAAAAATCCGGCGATGTCATGTCTGGAGAGCGCGCAGGCCAAGCCACTGGTCCTGCACGGTTAATCCATTGATTGGGATATGGGATATGATTGAGCAAGTCTGGTCAAAAACCCTAATTCCTTACAAAGAAGGATAATTGAATCTTGTGAAACAATAACACATATTCAGTGCCGTTCTGCTACTGCTGCTGTTGAAGAAAGATGCCGAGCCTGTCTTAACGCTCAAGGAAATCACTTTGAACAACATTTAATATGAAAATTTAATTAACAAAATAATTAGACCAAATAAATAGGTTTTATTTATTTCATATAACGTAAATAATTCATAACAACGAAAATCTTTAGGTGTGAATATCTCCTAAACAAAGCGTTTGCGGACATACCTTCAGAGATTTTTTTTTTCTTGTTTTGAGGTCCTTAGTTCATTTTTGCAGTTCGGCCAATTAACCCTGAAACACCCTATATGACCAGGCACTTAAATTGTATTTCGTATTGTACATATATTGTATGGTAAGTGATAACATAGGCACAGATTTCGGGCGAGGAATGCAATCGCCCTCTCCCCCGCAATAAAAATGGAGAGGGGACGAGAATATAGTTCCTCCCCCCAATATTTCGAGGCAGAAAAAAAATCAAAACCAATAACAATTAATCTACATGAATGAATGAAATGTGTAAACTAAAATCAATTAAGAAAATAGCAAAAGTAGACTAGATCGCTAAACTAAGGCCGAGAATTAATTAGGTACGCAAGTGTTTTAAAAGATCCTTTGTTCCTGTATTGAAATTTTATTTTATATTCAAAGATAATTATAAATATATACTGGTGACAGAAGATAGGGACATATTGGAGCATTGCTAAAGTAAAGATGGGAAAAGCAGCTGGGCCAGATTGGATTGCACCCGAATTTATAAAATATGGAGGAAATGAGTTGGTCAAGTGTCTCCAAACACTATTCCAAAAGGTTTAGGATCTCAAAAGGATACCCATAGAATGGGAAAACAACATCATTATCCCAATCCATAAGAAGGGAGGCCAAAGTGTATGCGATAATTACCGACCCATATGTCTGTCATCGGTGGTATACAAAGTATACACTAGAGTCCTGGAACAAAGATTAAGGAACTGGGTGGGAAAAGATCTGGAAGAGGAACAGGCAAGTTTTAGACCCGGCAGGCAGACACAAGATCATATATTCTCTCTGAGAATGATTGTAGAGAAGGCATGGGATAGAGGTAAAGCAGTATACATAGCTTTTCTACATTTTCGGGCGGCTTTCGACAATGTTCCTAGACAGAAAATATGAGATGCATTGCAAGATAGGAGAATCCCACCAAATCTTATTAGTGCAATTAAGTCAGTGTACCAATATCCTACGGGAGTAATAAGGCAAGCTGGCACTGAGTCTAGGTCATTCCATTTGTTTAGGGGAGTTAAACAGGGCGATAGCCTGAGCCCCCTACTGTTCATAATTTTCATGGATGCCATTTGGAAATTTTGTAAAAGGAGGACACCCAGAGCAATAGCGGGATACTGGAATATGACCCCAGTGTTGACACAGGCATTCTTGTACGCAGATGATGTGGTACTGGTTGCGGATACTGCTGAATCGCTCCGGGTCGCTGTGAATGAGTGGCAAGAAGAACTGCAACTCAGAAGCATGCAGATCAATCCCTCCAAAAGCAGTGTCATGTGTGTTGGGCGAAGGAACGAGGATCTTATAATCACTTGCAATGGAGAGACCCTTGAGCAAACCGATACCCACTGCTATCTGGGAACAATGATTGGCTGGGATCGAAGAATAGACCAGGAGGTCATGAATAGAGTCCAAAAGGCCAATGGAATATACTACCAAATATCCATGACACTCATTGGAAAGCAGGAGTTGAGCAGAAAAGCGAAGATTCTGCTATTCAAATCAGTTTTTCTCCCAGTGCTGCTATACGGATCGGAGAGCTGGACACTCTTGGACCGCCATGCCAGCAAGATTGTCTCTGCAGAAATGAGATTCCTACGGAAAATATTGGGAAAACCAGGCGAAATCGAATAAGGAATGAAAGGGTGCGAGATGAACTAGGAGTTAGATCCGTCCTAAAGACGATTGAAGAAAGGCAGTTGAAGTGGTACGGGCATGTTAATAGAATGGGAGATGACCGTAAGGCCAGGTGGCTTCTAGAAGCAAGACCGGGAGAAAGGCGACCTCAAGGCAGGCCAAGGCTTATGTATGCAGACTTGATAGAGAGAATTGGCACAGCGAGAGGAAGCACCATGCCGGAGATGAGAAGGCTTGCACAGGACAGGGACCGTTGGACAAGATGGTCAGAGGCAGCTACTCCACGCTTAGCAGCACACAGGAGATAGTGAGAGAAGAAGAGAAGATAATTATACATAGCAACATACCCTAGCATTTTATAATTCATTTATGTGCCCCCCCCCCCAACCAAAACGGATAGTGCGCATATGGGTGATAAATACTAAGACATCCTAGAGAGAAAATGGTACATTAGTACATTATTTCTTTATTAGTCTCAGAATTTATCGATCTTGAGTTGAATTTAGTGAGAGTTCAGTGATTTTAGATTAAGAGCATTTACAAATTAATAACAACAAACTTTACAGTATATATATATATATATATATATATATATATATATATATATATATATATATATATATATATATACAACAATAAATTAAAGTGATATGTATGACGCAGACCAGACCACCACCTTATATATTTGGCCTAGAAATATAAGTTCTTACCAAGTACTCGATCCAAGATCTCTTATAGGTTGTGATCATAGGTACAGACTCGCCACCCCTCTCCCTTCCTCCTGAAATCTGCTCCTATGGTTGTGATATAGGTTGATTTACTCATTATTTTTGTTATTGATGTTATTCAAGATGGTTAACGACAATCTAGAAATATTCAATTCTTAAATGAAGTTTACTACTTCAAAACAATATTTACGATTGCCTGAGAGGATGTGTGTTCTTCCTATACAATGCTATACATGGTATATAAAACCAGTGGTGCTCAGAAGGAGGTTTCATGCACCATTAAAATCTTTGAAGGGGTCACATTTCTGCAGGGTTGTATTTTCTGAAGGAGATGTTTTCACCAGGGGACAAGAGAAAAACACGGACGAGACCACAGCAAGTGTAATAGGATATGATCTTCCTTTCTTCTAATTCTCCTTTTACTTGCACTGTTTTTAAGAAAAGGACAGCAATAAAATTTAATGGAAAGAGAAGGGAGAAATTTATGCGCCATTGACCTTTTGGAAAATGGGCACCCCTTTATAAAACTATATACAGCTAACTAATTTTATCATTTATAATATTTTTATTGTTTGACCTGGCAATGTTATTCTTTAATCTAACATTTTTTTCTGCTCATTGTATCTTAATTTATGCTTACAGACAAGTAATACTAATGGAGAGAGGAATAGTACATCGTGAAAAGAAACATTGGTACACAGATGCCCCAAAATGTCTGGTGGACACCTCATTTATTCCAGTCAGCATAGAATCAACATTCATTGGATTAGGCATCTTTCTGTTTGGAATATTATCATCAATAATAATTTTTATAATAGAAAATATTATAAAAAATGAATTCATTAAGAAATTTAATCGAAGCGCCAATATTAAAATAGATAAATTTAACGAAGCATTGCCATACGAGCATCAATATCCAAATGTTTAATGCTCCTTCTGTGACACATAGAAATTTTACTTTCAATTATGAATTTTTAAAATTTATGTTGAAACCTTACTGTACTTACTTCAATTTCCTGATAGTTATTATTTAGAACCACTTTATAACTGTGGAAGTAAAAATAAAAATTCACTTTTGCAACTGTATTACAATAATTAAATTATTTAATCCTTAAATTTGTCAAATTTAAGCACTCAAGTCATGATACGAAGCCAGGAATAAATATCAACTATTTTTACTGTTAAATACTTTTAAAGACATTTATATTTTGTTTAAATACAACCAAGGGCACTGGCACAGCTAATGTTGGCTGGGCGCCAATGTTACCGTTTTCTTGAGCGCTCCCTTCTCTTCTCCCCTTCCTAAAAAATACCAAATTTATCCCTACGCCTGGGTACTTAACCTCATATTTTTCCAATCTTCTTCTGTTGAAGTAGGTTTCTGGAAGTTAGAATTAGAAGACCACAAACAATACGTTTCCAGGTGAGGTAAAAGTAGTTGAACTGAGGAGCGATTGAAACAGGAGGTCATTTATTCCGGAGGGCCAACCACGGAACCAATGCGATCAGCAGGTAATACAACTGAGGGATATTATCCCATAACTTATGGCAAATATGGACATCTAAAGTTTTTTTTCTTATATCTGTAATTTTTAGCTGGATCAGTAAACCTCTAGGCCATTTCAGAAACATAAAATATATAAATATTTACAGTGAATTATAAATCATGTAAAAAATAATAATTAGAAAAATGGTGTAATCGGTGCCCTGGTGGGCGAGTGGGTGCGACTGTGGGCGATGAGATGGTTCTATAGATCTTTAAATACAACATAGTATTATCTCCCGCCCTTGCAGAGAAGCGGCACCCTTAAATTTCAAAGTTAATCCAGAAATGGAAGTTAATGCACTAGTTCTAAATAGTACGTATAACGAAGTGCTGTCTTACAGACATGCGACGCCCTTAGATGTTTGTTTACAAAAACGATACCATCAGAACGCCGGATAACAGGATCTGCCTGGCGATTTTAAAAAGAAATTGACATTTTTAAATAGTACTTCATGTTCTTTTTAAATTCGATGGATGTGCCAGAGTAAAAAAATGACCGAAATATCGTAGCTGCGTGCGTTATTGCTTAAGATGGCTTTTGATAATTCAGTTAATTACCTTTCTTTTTAACTGGATTAATTTAGGTTCAACCAGTTTGGTGTTGGTTACAATTGCATTTAAAAATGGTTTTGATCAATTCCTTGATATAGATAAATAACGTTTATATAGTCTATGAAATACCCTTCTCGATATTCAGCCGCACAGTGGGACGAGTAAGGGAAAACCCGCGACATTGGCTAAATCAATTTTTTTTTTTAATTTAACTATTAGTACCAAGTCAGTGTTATAACAGTTATAGGCTTTTATTATTTTTTTTTTCTCATCATGGAACCTGACAATACCGCTGGTGAAGAATTGGAGGAAGAGACCCCATTTTCCGAAATAAGTGAGACCGATTCACAATATTTAAAAAGAAGGTCTCTTCAAAAACACCATCGATACTCTGCCCTGAACTGAACTGAAAGACTCAGTTTTTACATCATCTCATGTAAAACTATTTGATTTTACATTACTTCATGTTTTGGCTTTCAGCCTTACAATGATCCTGAAATGTATTATTATTAGTTTTGATTCTATTGAGTGATCCAGAATTATTATTATTTTTACATTTTGAATCAACTCTATTATCAATTTTTATTTATTTATTTTATTTTTTAATTTTTGTGTTTTCAAAGTTATCAGTGTCATGTCAGAATCTTTCTAGAAGCATAGAATTTCCATTATTATCACGTATTTTTACATTTTGACTCATACATAATATTAATCTTTATCTCCTTGAGCTTTTCTTTTTCTCTTTTTTTAAAATTAATTTATTTTTCTTTCATAAATGAAATATGGAAGTGAAGAAAGGTCGAATTAGTGACAATTCCAAAAGGATACAGTTTGATACGATTGATGAAGTATTGCTACCCATTGAAAAAAATTTGGAAAATAGAAATGAATTAAGTGACCCTATTTTAATAGAGCCTGGTTCGTCATATAGAATTTAACAACCGGACAATCACTCTCCTGTTAAGCTACATTCGGACTATGCTGGAACGACTAAAAATGTGTATGAGAATCTAAGCCAAATTAAAGTGCTGCGCGGAGTACACCAAGGCGACTCCTCGTCGTCTTCGGTCATCAACCAAGCCATCGACCATCACTACCGCGAACTGTGCGAGAAGAATTTTCAAAAGAAATTGGATATAAACTAAAAGTTATCTACATTGTGTGGTCCTCACAGGTTTGCGGTTGATCAGGCCGTGTTGGCGCGTGACAAGGGTACTGTAGAATCGGCAGCGTACAGAAGACATTTGAAGAAATTGGTTTGGCTATTAATCTTCAGAAAAGCGTGGGCATCGTTCTGAATAAAGGAGATCTGGAAACAGCGATGGCCTCCCTTGAGAATGGAGAGTACATACAAACAATGAAAAATGGAAGTACGATTAAGTATTTAGGATGTAATTTCTCGTGAGAGCTAAAGTTCAACGACGATTCGGTGAAGAAATTGAATGAAAATGTTAATAAGCTGGTAACCTCATGCTTACTTAAATCGGGGTATAAACTAAACATTGTCAAACAGCATCTGTTTCCGGCTCTTACTTACCGTTTTCAAACTGCGCTCCTCACAAAGCTGCATCCTATTATAATAGATGTCATCGACTTCCTGGGAACATCCTCACGGCGATGTTATACGCTCCCAGGAGGTACCGAAGATTGGGATTAATCCGCTGCCAATAGGAAGCTCGGTACTTTTAGTCTAAGCGGCCGCTACTGACTGCTATCTGCCAATGTTTATAACCTGAACACTGATAACTCCCATAACGCAGTGATAAGCCTTCTCCTTCTTCACATCTTCGTATTATTGTATTAAATTCCTGTTATTGAAAATGTAAACAGATACAAAAAACAAATGTAATAACAACAAAAATACTTTTATTTGACGACAAATATATTAATGAAATAATAAAAAAACACTTTAAGAAGATATGTACATGTAAAACATCAAAATGAAATTAAAAAAAACAAATTTAAAAGAACATATTTACATAGAAAAGAAAAAATATCAACACTATAAACAACGTATGTACAAATTATTTTAAGTTAATTATTCACTTCCTTTTGTCTTATTTATTTTGGAAGCCAAAATTGTTTTATGCAACTTAAAATAGCGAGGAACGGGTCCTCTTCTCTGTGAACCCGCCGCCTCAAAAATTCGAACAAATATTAATCGAGGTGTTGTCTGGCAGTTCCTCTATTTACTTTATTTCTCCACTTAGCTGAGCCCCACAATCGTTCTATGTGTTGAGTATGAACCCCAGTTGATGGATTGACAAAATTATACCGGTGATTCACTTGGAAATGGTCATAGTTTGCTGAATACTGAATTGCCTGTTCTTCTGAAGACAGTAAATCCCATATTCTAAGATCTATAATATGACGAAAATAAACGAAAAAAAAAATGAAAAATAAACACCAAGGGGTCACAAACTAAAAAAAAACAATTAAAATAAACACCAACTGGCCAAAAACTAAAAATAAACACAAACGGGCCAAAAGTAAACAATTTAATAAGTGAACGTAATAAGGGAATAACTGAAAACTAAACAATGCAATAACTCAAAAGTTTGGCGGGATAAGAAGAGGGAGGTTATGTGACATGATGTTAGATAAGATAGATAAGAAGTGAGGTTTCAAAACGGCCGCTTAGATAAAAAGTGCCGGAAGCTCCTCTACAATATTGTTCAGCTACTGTCCAATGTACCCGATGCCCTTTTCCAATCAACATTCGCCTATTCCGCTGAATTTGCCTAATGTGTCGAGAGATCGGAGGTTTATCAGTGACATCGAAATATGAGAACTCTACGGCAGTCGCTACGAAAAGATTCGTTCGAGGAATGGGCCATTGCTGGTGGCAGAGCATTGGAGTTCGCCGTTTTAAAGTGACCCCGAAAGCAAATAAATACATGTATGAAAAGCAAGTATTTTCTGGGTTTGAATGGTCAAATTCCCTGAAACTTAATATCAATTATGCACCTTTGCGAGGAGTCCCAAGTGTCGGCGGACAGGTAAGAGAAGTTGGATCCCTCTGTCGCAAATATAAAAGAGAGCCTGAAACACCTGCACATGTGCTGGAAAAATACCCCAACCACTCCCCTCTTGTAACATGCCAAGTAAAACATAATTGATCAAGCTTCTTGGAAAGAGAGAGATTACGCCTGTTTCAAGGAAGCGACGACATGCCAACATAGTAGCCGTCCATAAGGCAGGAAAATCAGCGATCATTCTGGATCCTACCGTGAGATACGAAACCAATGGCCTCGATATGGCAGGAAAGGTGGAAAGGGAAAAAAAGGAATCGCCAATGCTTTCCTTTCCTTAACGAAAACAGCTTCATGAGGGGCCTAGGGCAAGATTGGCAAAACATAATCCTGGACTTCCTGAGAATAATCCACCACCATGTGCATGGGCAGGGATATGGGATATTTACAAAATTTTTATATTATTTATTGAACACGTTTACTGTATTTGTATATAATAATTTTATATAGTTTTTTATTATATGTGCACTTTTTTTGTCATCAAAAAGTATGAATTAGGATAGGGAGAGAGAAAAATATGAGGTAAAAGAAGAGAAATTTGTAAGGGGAGATAAGAAAGAGAGAAAGAAGAGAAATCAAATGTTAAAAAAAACAAATAAATTGTAAAAAACAAAGAAAAAAAATGAAGTGATATGAGAATTTGTTTACTTAGACTCCTAAACGAATACCCGGAATGACATTAGGGAAGAGATGGACAGACATATTATCGCTGCTAACCGGTGTTCCTTCACGCTTCAAAATCGATTCTGGTCTAGAACCTTGTCAAAATTCTCAAAGGTAAGGAAGGATATATAAAACTCTGATTCGACCTGTCTTAACTTATGGAGCCAAAACTTGGACATTTATAAGGACCCAGGAACTGGAACTGTCCAGTTTTGAAAGAAATATCCTGAGAATTTATGGGGCTGCCTGTGTTAATGGGCAGCATTAAGCAATTGTGATGGGCAGACTATGTCGCTAGGATGAACCCGGATGAAACTCCATCTAAAGTTCAATTGGAGAAGCTATTTGAAGCACGGAAGGTTGGACACCCTAGGCTCCGATGGGAAGACTGTGGCTACTGATGCATTATCTATCGAAACTCAAAAAAATGCGTTCAATGCTAGAGCAGGCCAAGACTCAGCGTGTGGGTCATAGAGCCGTATAATAAAAAAAAAAATGTTTACTATACTCATATATATTGATGATACTGTATAATTGTATATTAGTTTTAAGGATTGTCCATTGTATTAAAAGACAAGTATGCTGTGTGTGTAGCATCCCAATATAATTGGGCAGCAACCTTTTATGAAAAAAAGTGTTTCTCTTTACTACTAAACCTTACTATATAGGTAAATGAAAGAAAGAATTGGGATCTTAATTAACATCAGGAAAGTTAGGTTTTATCTTTACAGTTAAGCAGAATCTTACATTCTCTTATGAAGAAAAATAAGAAGAGAACAAACAGTTACTGATACAATTTATATACATATATATATATTTAGAAAATAGTTTTAACAGTCCAACATTTTATATAATACTTTATTTGTTTTAGTTAGAATCTTTAACAATTTACTACATAGAATGCAAACTACTCTGTTTTAAATAAACTATAATAAAAAAATAATTACGTAATAAAAATAATTATAACAATAAATAGTGAAGCAGCCAAGCTGAGTAAAATGATGTTAACATATTCCATTCATCTATTATACATTTATACAATAACAAGATTCATATGATTTAATTGACAACTAATTATCAAAGGTTTGACTTTAAAAGAACCAAAGTAACAGAAATTATAAAAATACGAACTGCAGATAATTAATGTAAATACCAATCTTCTAATTTATAAAGCAATACTTATTTCTTGAAAACATAATTTGGGAGATCTGGCTGTCTTAATCGTCGTTCTTTCTTTTTATTTTCAACATGTTGAATAAGAAGTTGCATAATTTCATTATCATATTCTGGTGGTATAGGGCGGGCTCCAACAAGCCAGTAATAAATATCCCAATCACTATAAGAACAATTAATCAATTTATCATACTGCATGAGAAGTTTATCATTCATTTCTGTCAGATATTTGTCAACAAAAGTGCTAAGTAAAAGATCATTTTCCAACATTCCACGCTTACGAGATTGGTATAGCAACCTGAAAAATAAAAAAACATCTTTAAGAATCATGATGGAACTGATAGTATATTGGTGAGATAGCTTTTCCAATCCAAACTCAACTTGATCTAATAAGCTGGCCATACTTTGAATTTAGTGGCAGCATAATAATATTTGCTTAAACAATTTAAAAAGAAAATTGGTTTGCTTTATTGGATGAGCAGCAAGTTTTCTATAATAATTGATGTGTCTAATTTTACTAAAAAAAAAGTATCTGAAATCAGATCAACACAAAAATACGATCCAGGAATATGACGAAGTTGATGACCATCTCTACCAGCACTTGGGTCGGTCTTAATTCTGTACCCAAATGAATCATTGCAGAATTATTTTTTTTTTTTAATTTTCTTATACATAACTTTAATATAACAAGTCTGAATTCTGAAAATTTCTCCATGTTTATTCTAAACAAATACGTTATATATTCAATTGTATTTTTTAAATAGATATTTTCAATTATATATAATAAGTAAAACAAAATAAATAAATAAAAATCCTTACAACTATAGAAAGATATAAACAAATTAGTTTTAAACATTAATATTATAATTTATATTATAATATTACATATATGAATTTTTACACATAATAAAAACTATCACCATTTTTTTTTTTTGGTCCATCGCTCCCTCCCCCAATCAAAATCGAAAGTCAGCGCCTATGCTGATGAGTATGTTTCATTACAAACCAATAGCATGTCATGAAAAGTCATTAAATTTTAAGATCCCAGTAATTTAATCTGATCCATTAAAGAGCATTGGTTTGTCAGATGCCAAGTGACTAAGAATGTTAGTATGGAGGCTGCAACCACAAATATTCATAGAATAAAATCACAGTTATATCACATTATTCTACAGTACAAAATTAAAATGAACAAGCAAAACAGCTGCAAATAGAAAAGAATATTATACTCCCCATAAAAAGATTAAATTAACATTGTAACAATTACGAACTCAAACCTAAAGTTAGTTACCGTAATGTTCTTCAAAAAAACTTTCATACTCATTGAAAATAAATACTACATTAAATGTAAAGCACAAAGACTAAAAAATTACTTAAACTTAGTTTAAAGTAACCTAACGAGAATTAATAAACTAATAGGAATCTTTGTTACTCGATAGAAGATACCAATAAATGACATGATTATTTTAAATAGGCCTGTCGAAATTATAAATTAAAAAATACTATAAAGAAATGATATTACCTAGCTCTTCTTTCGCCATCAGTTTCACCAGGTTTAGGTAAATATGATGGAACAAAAATGCCAGCTGACTCTCTAGTATCACTTGATAAATTGTTTCTCACAGGTAAAGCAATTCTGTTACCCTGAATAAACATTTCAGTTGCTTTAATAACATACAATCCTAGATTTGCAACCAATGGATCTACTATGAATGTAGATCAATGGGAAATGTTAAATTTTAAATATACTACAATGCAATACATAAACATATTTCATAAATACTCTCAAGCAAACAGTTCATATTCTGTTCTTCTATTCTATTCATATTCTAAATTTAGATATGAGGAGAACAATCCTCAAAAATAACTCGAAAATGGTCGAATCACGACAAAAAAAATGTATATGTATGAAAATTTTTACATTTACTTACATATTTATAAAGGCTTTTAGTCCTAAAATGCCTTAATATCACAGAAAACATTTTAGTAATCTAAACAAGGTTACAAATATAAGCCATAGAAGAAGAAAGATGCAGGATTCAGGAAAGTCGGATAAACGTAAAGCCATTTAATAAGAATAAATAGCAAAATTGAAAATCTACCTTCAGCCCATTAAATATTTTTAATCACTTATTTTTAAAAATGGCGGTAGTTTTATTATGTATAAAACTT
This sequence comes from Nezara viridula, assembly GCA_928085145.1. Taxonomy (NCBI): domain Eukaryota; kingdom Metazoa; phylum Arthropoda; class Insecta; order Hemiptera; family Pentatomidae; genus Nezara; species Nezara viridula. Next base: position 83,126,908 of record OV725078.1, read on the forward strand.
CAACTTAACTATTATAAAACGAACAAATATAATATTGCATATTTAAAATTCATTTATTTAAATGTTTGTATGATTGTGAGGATTTTTTTGTGTTTTTTATTATACATACTAGAAAACATAAAAAAAAATAAAAAAAATTGAATATATAACATATTTTTTTAGGTTAAACACAGAGGGGAGGAGAAACAGCCTTCATAACATTGCTAAATTTCCATAACTTTTTGAGCTAAACCTGAATGATGTAAAAAAGGAAAAAGTATTTTTGATTTATTAACATGTACAACCTCAAATATAAGGTTTTTCACAGTCCGATTAGTTCGCCGTGAAAAATGTAA